>CP149056.1:5025000-6275000 GCA_038024825.1 Polylopha cassiicola
TCTCGATAACATGGTGGGCGGTTGCCAATGATACCTGAAGATAATATTATTTTCAATGGAAACTATTTCATCTTCAAATATCTCGCTTATTAGCTCGATTGAATAATTACGAATGACGATTGGGTTTACCGTTCCGTTCTTTAGAACACGAAATTATATTTAGTCCTTCAGTTACATTATAGAAAATTACTGTACGCGTATTTTTTCTTATCTGAAACAAACTAAAATGACAAAGATGAGCGTTTGTAAATTTCGAAAAAGTATCTGGTGACGAATTAGTACCATACCCGTGACGTTACGAGCCCCGACTCCTGAATATCTCAAACGCTTATCGTTGTCATTGACTGTTTGATTGAGAAAAGAAAAAAATACTTGTCCAGTCCAGTATGTCTTGGATATCTACTTGATGGACAAAAACAGTCGTCATGTATATTTTAATCCAATCCCACTATTTTAACTACTTCGCACACATCTCTTTAGCAATATATAGAGAACAATCGACTACGCTGTTTATGATAGAGAGAGAAGTGACTGAAAAGTGAGTGAACAACTGAAGTGAATATGTTTGAGCACTTTTATCATTAGTTCACAAGATAACCCATCTTTGAAGAGTTGGTACAGTTTCGTGAACTATTTTATAGAGGTTATTTGTACGACCTCAGGGTGAATTAAATATTCTGAGACGCTAACAAGTGTTTAATCTGAGATTCAAGCTTAGTATAAATGTACTTAAGTTATTAATCGTTTGAGGGTTTATGGTAGTTAGTTGAGGTATCTTGAGATTATTATTCTGCTATATAATATTAAAATATTATTAAACAAACATTTTTTTTATTAAAATTGAAGAAACAGTTGTACTTACTCGGTTATGTAGCAACATTGTTCTAAAAGTACATTCAATTATTTTGTCCCTTACTTGACTTTCTTTGACTTTGATCGATAGAAATAATGGCAGTAGTAAAACATATGGAGCTCGTGGGAAAAGTAAGTTTACGAAGTAATGAATTCTACGAGGCGTGGGCGAGACCACGGGGAAAAACTAGAGATCATAATATTGATGTTTGGATGAAGAGCACATCATCATCAGCCCGTCGCAGTCCACTGCTGGACATAGGCCTCTCCAATTTCACGCCACTTTGCTCTATTTTGGGCTGCTTGCATCCAGCTCCTGCCAGCCATCTTACGCAAATCGTCACTCCACCTTGCCTGAGGACGTCCTACACTACGCTTGCCGAGACGCGGACTCCACTCTAGAACACGTTTACTCCAACGGTTATCGGTTCTTCGGCTGATATGGCCAGCCCACTGCCACTTTAGCTTGCTAATCCGGTGGGCTATGTCGATGACTCTGGTTCTCTGCCGAATCACCTCATTTTTGATTCGATCCCGCAGAGAGACGCCGAGCATAGCCCTTTCCATAGCCCGCTGAGCGACTTTTAATTTGTGCACCAGCCGTACCGTCAGTGTCCACGTTTCGGCTCCGTATGTCATGACGGGTAGGACGCACTGATTGAAGACTTTCGTCTTAAGGCACTGTGGGAATGGCGATATGAAGACTTGACGTAGCTTCCCAAATGCTGCCCAACCTAACTGAATTCTTCTATCAACCTCATCCTCGAAGTTGTTTCTACCTAACTGTAATGTCTGTCCAAGGTAGACATATTTTTGAACAACTTCGAGAACGGCGCCGTGTACCGCAATTGGTTCCGGTAGTACATGTTCATTGAACATGACCTTGGTTTTGTCCAAGTTCATCCGTAGGCCAATGCGCACAGAAGAGTCAGCCAGATCATTCAGCATCTGTTGTAGGTCCTGCAACGTTTCTGCCACGATGACGATATCGTCAGCAAATCGCAAGTGAGAGATGTACTCGCCATTTACTTTGATGCCACGTCCTTGCCAGTTCAGCGTTTTGAACATATCCTCCATTGCATTTGTGAACAATTTCGGGGAGATAACGTCCCCTTGTCTCACACCGCGATGCAATGGTATAGGCATTGTTTGCTGATTCTGGACTTGGACGGACATGTTAGCGGCTTCGTATAAACATCTCATCACTTGGATGTATCGCCAATCGACTTGGCATCGCTGCAGGGACTCCAGAACAGACCAGATTTCGATCGAGTCAAAGGCCTTCTCATAGTCCACAAATGCTAAACACAGGGGCTGATTATACTCTTCGGTCTTCTGTATAATCTGCCGCACTGTGTGGATGTGGTCTATGGTGCCGTATCCGCTCCGAAACCCAGCCTGCTCCGGTGGTTGGAATTCGTCAAATCTTCGCGCAAGACGGTTCGTGATTACTCTTGAGAACAGCTTATAGACGTGACTTAGAAGGGAAATGGGTCGATAGTTCTTCAACAGGGTTTTATCTCCCTTTTTGAAGAACAAGACGACCACACCTCTACTCCACATCTCTGGAGTTCTCCCTTCAATCAAGACAGCGTTAAAGAGTTTTTGGAGCTCCCTAAGTATAGGTTTACCTCCTGCTTTTAATAACTCTGTTGTAACGCCATCTTCTCCAGGGGCTTTTCCGTTTTTGAGCTGTCTAAGAGCGATCTCGATTTCGCCAATACTGACTTCTGGCAGGTCTTCGCTGTAGTGGCGTGTTAAAGTGGCTCTAGAATCCTCATTTCCGGGATCAGGTCGAGATGCATGCGAAGCGTACAATCGGCCATAGAAGTTTTCTACTTCGGTTAGGACTGCCGGCTTCGAAGCAACGACTTCTCCAATTTCTGTGGTCAACTTCGTCAGATGGCTTCTTCCAAGAGATTGTACAAACACTTTTGCTCCCCGGTTCTGCTCGATCGCTCTTTCGATCAAAAGAGTATTGTAGGACCGAAGATCGTGTCGTACGCGTTTACTAATCTCTCGGTTTAGAATCCGTTTCTCTGACGAAGTGACGGGTGGGTTTTCACGTCGTTTCTTCATTAGCCCTAAAGAAGAGCACAACCTGTTGCTAAATTTGTACTATAACTTATTAATATTTTGAAATAATTACACATTATGTGTCTCGTAAATGAAAACCATATTGTAGTTTTCTTACAAATCCAACGCGACGTATGTAATAAGAAAAGGTGCATTTATACGAGCATTTCTCAGAAATAACTAATTAATTAAACTCGGAAACAACGTGCAAGCTTCTACGGTACGTCTTGTACATTTCCTCCATGCATGACATAGTTAAATTGTAATAAAACAAAGAGAGAGAGTCACAAGAATTCTAAATGAAAGAAACTACTTAGAAACTCGCGTCCTCCTTTCATGATTATCTTATTTATCTAGTCGTATTGAAATGTTTCTTACAAAAACTGATTCATTACTACATAGTATAAAACAAAGTTGCTGTCGCTGTCTGTCCGTCCCTATGTATGCTTGAATCTTTAAATCTACGCAACAGATTTGAAGCGGTTTTTTTTTCTAATAGGGCGAGAATTGCATTTTATATATTGTAAAAATATAAAATGCAACAAGCAATGAAAAAGACGCATCTAGTCTTTATATTCACAATGTCTAATTTAGTAATAGCATTCTTAATTTAAACTAATAACGATTTTTCGTCTTTTCAAAACTTAATTACTTACATAAGATTATTTTTAAATCATTCGATTTAATTATCAAAATTATTTGACTTAGATTAATTATGATAATATTGATTATGCAAATATACTTAACTAGGTATTTCAATTACAAATTTTGTATGACATATAAAATTGCCAGGCTTGCCTTCGTATTTGTTTCTGACGTTTCGATAACTTTACAGATTCCATAATTATTTATACTACATTGAGTTCACGCTAGTCTAGTGTTATATTATCGTCAATATCATCTGAATCATCACAGCGTCTGAATCAAAGTGTACTAACCACGACAAAATTATAATTTATTTTATTAGCATCAGAGTTTAAAGGCCCTTTTTGTTTTCAGGTCCTAGTTACCAAACCGGACTTCTACAATGAAGAGACGAGGAAAAATCTTTTCTGTACTTTATCAGAGCTGATTTCTTTGAATGTGGTACCCATCATCAACACCAATGACGCAGTCAGCCCCCCCATGTTCATACACGACGAGTCCGTAGTACCCGGCACTGGTAAAAAGGTATGCTGATTTCTTACTTATTTCTGAATCAGTAGGGTTTAAATTCCATTAAACTTTTGCGTGTAATGTTTTTAAGATACGACTACGATTGCATCTCTGAAAAGTAATAAAAGCTTTTAAAAAAGAAACAACTTTTGTATATTTATGATCGCAATCTAACCTGGGAAAGAATTTATTGGCGAACAACTTAGACAGTCAAAGCTTTTTACGGAGTAAAATAATCTATGAAGATATACTTTATAACAAAATCCAAAAGAAAAATATCTTAAAGCATTAAAGGGGCTCGACTTCCTTGTTAAAAGTACTTCGAACTTCCGAAAGGTTTATAGAAAAGAATCTGACAGCGTCACAAATCGTGTTTTCTTTTGCTTGTGAAAATCTTATGGGTTTTGAAATTTAGGCTTTGTAAGAATGACAATAAGGTCGCTTAGGATTTTCGAAATATAGTATTGCTTTTTTCAGGGCATTGGTCTGAAAGATAACGACAGTTTATCAGCATTATTGGCGGCCGAGATTCAATCTGACTTGCTCATCATGATGTCTGATGTGGATGGAATTTACAATAAGCCGCCCTGGGAAGACGGTGCCAAAATGATGCACACCTACACCTCCCAAGACAAAGATCTAGTGGAATTCGGCCAAAAATCTAAGGTAAAAATGCACAACTAGGTTGTTTAGCATGTAGGTACCTACTATGTAAATAAGTTTCTTTATATGTATTAATAAGCCTTGTTAAACTAGTTAAAGTTATTATACGACCATAAATATAAATTGTGCTACGAATATGAGAGTCACACGTAAATTGGTACAGGTTTAATTTACGCAAGTCACGATTTGTAATTTGATCTATTTATTAAAGGTTGGTACTGGAGGCATGGATTCAAAGGTAAACGCAGCTACATGGGCTATGGCTCGAGGAGTAAGCGTTGTAATTTGCAATGGCATGCAAGAGAAGGCAATTAAAACCATTATTAGTGGTCGCAAAGTTGGCACTTTCTTTACTGACCATGTCACTGCTACTTCGACTTCTGTGGATGTTATGGCTGAAAATGGTAAGGAGCATTCAGAGTCCTTTACATTTTTTTTTCTGGATATAAATATATTTACAACTAATTACTTTCACAGCTCGACTTGGAAGCAGGGTCCTACAACAATTGTCACCAGGAGAAAGAGCTTCGGCAATTCATTCACTAGCTGATCTTTTAGTTTCTAAGCAAGAACACATATTAGAAGCAAATCACAAAGATATAGAAGAAGCGACAAAGACTGGTCTTGCAAAGCCACTTTTAAATAGGCTGGCTTTGAGTCAAGGAAAATTGAAAACATTGGCTATCGGCCTGAAGCAAATAGCTGATTCGAGTTACGAAAATGTTGGAAGAGTGTTAAGGAAAACAAAGTTAGCTGACAATTTAGTACTTCAACAAGTTACCGTTCCGATTGGTGTACTTCTAGTCATATTTGAATCGAGGCCAGATTCGTTGCCCCAGGTGGCTGCCTTAGCGATGGCATCCGCGAATGGTCTTTTACTTAAAGGTGGAAAAGAAGCGGCTTATTCCAATAAGGCTCTCATGGATTTAGTTAAGGAGTCTCTTGAAACAGTTGGTGCTCAAGATGCTATTTCCCTTGTGTCGACAAGAGAAGAAATTAGCGACTTACTCTCGATGGAAAAGCATATCGATCTTATTATTCCTCGGGGTTCATCCGACCTTGTCAGGAATATTCAGAAACAGTCGCAACATATACCTGTTCTTGGTCACGCTGAAGGTATTTGCCATGTCTATGTGGATAGGGATGCTGATCCGGTTAAAACTTTGAAGATCGTTCGTGATGCTAAATGTGACTATCCAGCTGCATGCAACGCAATGGAAACGCTCTTGCTGCATGAGGATCACTTGTCCGGCTCTCTATTTACTGAAATTTGCAATATGCTCAAAAAAGAAGGCGTCAAAATCCATGCTGGACCGAAATTGTCGAGTCATCTGACTTTCGGCCCTTCACCAGCGAGGACAATGAAACACGAGTATGGAGCTTTGGAGTGCTGTATTGAAATCGTTAAGGATCTCGATGATGCTGTGAATCACATTCATAAATTTGGAAGTTCTCATACCGATGTCATCATCACTGAAAATGGTAAGTTAAATCATGCATTACATTTAATGATTCGTACTCGAATTTCCCTAGTTGTTTGTATGTTGTGTTTAAACAAACACGGAAGGCAGACGACGTAAGCTTATTTAAGAGATAATGTTATGATGATTATTTCAAGGTAATTTGATAAAATATTACTACAACAAGTGTTGTTGACGCATGATCATCTTCGTCCAGTTTGTTTGTCTCCTTTTAATTACTATTTTATTACACGTCTGAAGATAAGGTAATACCGTTTTCTTGATATAAGTTAAATCTAAATTATGTTTATTGTGTGTTATAATTATGTTTGTTCTTAGTTGTGATTAACATTGTATAAGCACGTGCCTGTATTACAATATTTGATCTGTATTATTGAGCTACCTGCTGGCAATTATTGCTTAGTTATAAAGTATGTATAATACTTTACAATGTAGAGAAAAATACCGTACAGTGATTTGTTTTGTTTTTCATAGATGGAGCAGCGAAGAGGTTCATTGGTGCTGTAGACAGTGCATGCGTGTTCCACAACGTGTCTTCTCGTTTCGCTGACGGGTTTAGGTTTGGTCTTGGGGCTGAAGTTGGTATTTCCACCGCTAGGATACATGCTAGAGGTATGATAATTATGTTGTAAAATAACAACATGGTAACATTGTTTTAACTGAACAAAAAAATGTTCTGGCTACTTTTGCAACATTAGAATGTTATTTTCGTTTTTAATGTACTATAGATAGTGCATTAAAAAAAATATCATCATTACCTATTTCATCTTAAAGACGTTCACTGCTGAGCAGGTCTTTAAGACTGTGTCTGTGATACCTTATATCTATTTATTTGGTTCCTAGGTCCCGTTGGAGTAGAGGGTCTGCTCACAACCAAATGGATACTAGAAGGAACAGACCATACCGCTGCTGAGTTCAACGAAGGCAAGAGGAATTGGCTCCATGAAAAGTTACCCACCAATTGACTACATACTAAAATGCTAAAACGAATCAAAACATTTTGTGATAAAATTAGGAGATTATTATAAAATAGAAAATCAATTATATGAATGTAAATGTCTTCCAGTTTAATAAATGTATATATTTTTTATTTTATTCGTTCATTTTATTACCATCTTCCTTTAAAATGGGCATCGTGATTGTTAAAGGACAGAATTTTTCAAAGCGCCTTTGAGAGCATGTTTGAGGAAATAAGGAGAGTTTCCTCTGCGTTGAAAAGTATTGTTAAATTGGAATTGTAAAAGGAAGTATTAATTTTATACTACCAATGCGATCGAATGTATCATAGCTCGGAACACAAAATGGTAACCAAGATATATAGCACTCATCATTAACCTTCATTTTCAACACTTACAAAATCCAATAAAAGAAGGGTCAACTAATTGTTTTCCATTATGCGGGTATGCGAAAGGTTAATAGTCATGATATTATCCTGCAACTCTCCGTTCACGGTCATTATTCAGCAATGAGGGTACTGCTGAATTTCAGTGACGTTAAGTTGTATGGTAGATATATCGCTACCTAAACGATATTGTGACCTTTACTCCTTAGATAATAAAACCTAAGTAACGTAACTTGCTAATATAGCATTCTATATCATTACGCTTTCCAAACACAGTCCTGATTTACGGGAACACCGCCTCAGGCTCATTTTGTAACTTTTATACAAAGTTTATTTCTAAAGGTCACATACAGAAGTTATTTCATTGATACCTATGTTACTTACCTGGCACTAACACAGAATTGCCTTGAACTTGCCCAATTAGAGTTTCAACTCTTAACTCCATGGTTGTCTTTTGTTTATAAATCTTAATTAAGGCAATAAAGTTTAGTGATGTCGGACCCACTTTGGTGGCGTCCTCTAATTAGGTTAGATAAAAGTTAGGAAACAAAGAACAATTTCAAAGTCGAAGAAGTTATTCAAAAGCGTCGGAGATAAATGATTTGCTACTATGGGGTGAAAATTGGGGGCTATCTTTTAACGATTTTAAGGAGATAATTTTAACAATTAGGTATTAACTTGATCATCCCGTACTTAAAACAAAATAATAAGAACCGCCTTTTTAAATACCTATCAAATCACAACCTATTTTTAATGTCGTGAAGTACCTAAGTAAAATGTCTAACGGCATAAAAAACGTTTTGTCATGAACCAATCCAATATGTATCAAATTTGTGCTTCTGGACTCAGGTGCGAAATTAGAGTACGACCGGGTTTCAATTTGCACAAAGATTTCACTCACACACAGATGGGTGTAAGACAAGTAAAAAAAAAACTATATCTGCCTATATTATGATATATCGCGTAACCTAGCAGTCACTTTATTTCATGACACAATTATATACCTACATAGTATTTAAATCGTTTAACTTTCAATAATTCAATATGCACACTCAAACTCTCACACATAAATAAATTGTGGGTGAATTTATCCAATTTGAAATAGCTTTTGACCCGAATGTCGGGAATATTTAACTTCGTTGCTAAAACGTTTCAGTTTGCAAACCTCAAAGCTTCCGGTAAATATGTGTCCCGAATTTTTGCTGCAAATTAAATTAATTCAAATTTTATGCGAATTCATAAATAGGCGCTAAGCTGTCGTTTTTGGGCGCGCAGTAGGAAAACATTAGAGATTAACCATCTATATATTATACTTATAGTATGTGTCTGTATGCTTCTATAACTGATATGAAAATGTTTAATGTAAGTCATCCATAATTATATCATTGACAACGTGCAACGTGAGTATCTGTTAGGTCTATGACCTCTACCTACCTTCTTAGTTTACTAATTATGGCGTTTTTTAACATTTTATCTCCAAATACCTACTAATGTATCTACTTCCAAACTGTAACTATTGGGTATTACTTATTATATTACAGGTATTAGAGTATATAAAATAATTAAATTTCTCATTCAGTCTGTTTATAAAAAGTATTGAAATGTACTTTTTAGTAGTTCATAAAAGTGAAGCGGAACGAGTCTTTAATAAAAAAGAAAACAGAAAAGCAAGGCAATGAATAAGCCTGCATTTGATCAGCAAAACGAAGTAGAAAATCCTATAAAGATAATCTCATTACTTACACTCGACTAACTTGTAATCAGTTTGTACGCAACATAGATTACGCGATTCTTTGCTGGATAAAAAAAATAAAAAAATCCCAGCACATAAAATGAATAATAATAATAACAACATAATATCGGATAGATACGTACCTATGTAGTACGAAGGTAAGTGCTAATCTATACTAATATAATAAAAAGGAAAAGTTTGTTTGTTTGGATTGATTAGGCTCCAAAACGACTAGGCCGATTTGAAAAAATCGTTCACTGTTGGGAAGTAACACTATTCGTAAGTGACAAACCTACCTAAGCTATATTGAATTTTGAAAAAAAAATAGGAATCCGTGCGAAACCGGGGCGGACCTTATATAAGAAAGACGGCTTAGCCAATTTTCAACAATTAACAAATAGAATAATAAAATTTGATCAATTGATTTATAATTCTTTATCTATGTAACAATATATTCCCTTTATCTTTCCTCCAACCAGACTGCAAGAGTCGCTACAGTAGATTGTCGTATTTTTATAGGTAGGTACTTACGTATGATTTTTTGCCCAGTAATTGGGCAAGTAGCCAGATCCAGGTGCCCAGAGGATTAACTCCCGAACATTACAGTAAAGTTACCACTTAGACGATGCTAGTTGTTCTAATTTACATGCAAATGATTCCCATGTTGGTTAAAGTTATTTTTATTAGTTATCTTCAGAACAAGACGAGAACACATAAACTATGAACAAGATAATTCAGAACACGAGTTGCGATAATAATACAATAGGTACCTATTAGGGATTTATTTTACCTTGTACCTCGCAACTGTAGCGCCCTTTCGCTAGTAAATAAAAAATACTCCTCGATAAGCGATAGCTATGATAGTCGGTAGCACAATTCTCTCGCGACAGAAGTTGACGTGGGTTCAATTCTCACGGGGCCTTGATTTTTCAATGCTTGTCTGTGTATTAATAATATCATAGCATTTTGTGATACCTAAAAAATAATACAATACCGGAGCGACTCCCGCTTTGATATATCTGATGGCGACTGTACAGACAAATTATTAAGAAAAACAAATGATTAAGTAAATGTGGCACATCTACATAAAGACATCTAACAACATTTGCATTTATTTCAAATTGTAAAATCTTATTAACTAATAAAGGAAACTCTCATTATCTTGATTATTTCAACCAATTCTCTGAATTACAAAGTTTTATGAGTTCTGTTTATATTCACAGAGAATTCGTGAATATTTACGATGTTATCTTAATTTGTTTAATTTAATTGTACCTCAGTTTTCTATTACCAAATTAGTTTAATTTGGAATTTGTTGGGTGAAACAAGTTTAGTAATCTAAAGGTAGTTTTCGTTTATAACTTGCCAATTAGGGAAGGTTCAGAGGGACGTTATCAGTGGACAGTGCTGATGTGATCACATTACGGACCCAAAGGCAAAGATTTAAATAGTTAGATACGCTGGAAATCTACGGCCATTTTGGCTTAGGTGGATCTAACTTATAACATTCTTCCTCACTCACTCAAGCATAATACCTACGCGAAAAATTTAATAAAAGTCGAAGAAGCGAAAAAGTTTGACAATGTTGCACCAAGTGGAAATATGTTATCTGTGCTTACCCCTACGGGAATGAGGCATGAATTTATGTAAGAATGTAAGACCGTAAGGAGCACGGGAAAATATAGATAATGCTCTAATTAATCCATTTGAAATTAAATCCCATTCAACGAGGCTTTAGATATTATTAATAATGGTCGCTTAGTTTTAAGTACCTAAGCGATGACACAGCAGACGTGTTTTGTTTTGTTATCATGTGAGCGTAATTAAACCATAGTGGTATATCTATATTACCCACTATGTTATATCTTTGTGTAAAGGCATTAGCGGGACAAAGGCAATTAACATACAACCCTAATGGACCAAATCTATTGCTGTCGGCCGCTGACCACTTACACCTACGGTTTACTTTTCCAATGTAAATGCGGCTTTATACAATCAGAATAATTTATCTGTGAATCAGGATAATACTCAAGCGGCACACGGGTCAAAATTTTTTTCATTGCAGTGTTTCTATTTTTTACCACCCATTTTTATTTTGTTTAAAATATATCAAAAAAACATTATTTTCCATAAATACTGATTACCTATTTTATGATGATAACAGTAACGTAAAGAGCAGCCAGGTTTATGATTATATTATATTGGAAATTTAAATATTGTAATGATAGGTAGAAAAATTAAACCACTCTGTCACGAATCATCTGTATTTTTTGTATTTTTTTATTATAAATCAAGTATATATTTTTTTATGGTTTCCAAATATTGAAACGTCCTATAATTATGGCACTTAATAATCGATAGCAAAATATACTTCTACTAACCAAATATAAATCTTTGAATACCACTCTGTCACAAAACAGTGTTATAGACATGAAAAGATTTATTTATTTTAATGCTTTACTTACTTTACGTCTTAAAGAGGTATCTATTACTTAACACTATATTTAACTTTAACATTATTTATATTTATACTCGAACTCATATTTCAAAAAAAGCAATGATATTAAAAAATAGTCTACTCGATATGAGGGACAAGACATGTGACAGTAACGTGATAGAGTGGTATTTTTACATAAAATAATAAATAAATCAAAATAAACTAACAAAGTTGTTAACAAACAATTTTTCAACTTTCCAATTAATAAAATCAGTCATAAAGTAGGTACTACTAAGTTTAATAATTTTTCAAACACATTTAGTGGATTTGAAAACTCATATAGGATACGTTTTCCGTTGTTATTGATATTTGGATTAGGAACTACTTTAATTTACCATAGTTCTCGTAGAAAACTTGGTGCACTTGCATCGTACCTGGCAAGGTATGAATATTTTTTGGAATACTTCGAGCAACAAGTGATATATCTTCCTCCGAAATTAAAAAGAGTTTTGTTTTACTGGTTCCATCCAGAATTGAAACGAAACTCGAAGCATCAAAAATATCTTTTCCAGTTGCGACAACTGTATCAGCTTGATGTTCGAGGAACCCACCGATTCCGTCCGCCGCTCCTTTCCCATGCCTCAACAAAATTCCAGGTCACATGTTCGAATCCGTATTCATAGATTCTGGTAGACGAAAGGAAGAAATTACGCCTTTGCCTGTATTGCGTCGCTGATTATTTTGATATCTGAGAATAAATAGGTACATACACAGTCCAATCATACAAATGCTTATTTCGTATTATAATGAAGACAAGAGGTTTCTGTTACAACTTCGTCACGATAATCAACCACTCTGTCACACTAAGATGTGACAGAGTTGTAGAGTTGTACTGTGACAGAGTTGTAAATTTAAGACGCCAGGTGAATTTAAAAATAAATGTGATGAATGTAGTCAAATTTGAAAATCGCTATTTAAACAATAAACAATGGGGATTACACTTGATTAATAATAAGAATTGAATCATTAAAAAAAACAGGTAAAACTTACGTGACCGAGTGGATAATGCCAAAATACACGCACTCTACTTGAACACTTGCAGTCGACTAAAAGGCAAATGAAGGCGAGGGCGGGACATGGCGTGTAGAGGTACTGCGGAGCTTGTCGGCTCATCGCTTACTCAAGTTCAAGCAGCCTAACGACGTAGAAACAAATGCGTAATAACAGTGACAGAATGTACTCGGAAATAAGGCTACACACGGGGACATACAATATTAATTGTAGTAGAATATGTAGAAATGATACAGATTTTTTTTATCTACATGGTATGAAGCACACATTATCAAAGATATTGCAAAAAAATTAAAAAACAGTACCTTCATAGAATAAAATGTGATCACGGGTCCAAAACATTACGTCAATGGAGGCCTGGGACATCGTTTGATAGTATGAAAACTACTCTGTCACGAAGAATGTATACTCCGTCACGAATATTTTTTCAATAATTATTCATATATTAGTTCAGTTTATGCCTAAATGATATAATATAACCTGTATATTTCATGATGATAATATGGCATGCTAGTATTTTAATAGGTTTTCATCCATAAAAAAGAAACTAAATCTAGGACAAGTTTCAATGCAACGAAAAAAATTTTTACCCACACAAGTTGTATAAGTTGCATAAACACGATATGCAACTTATGCACACAAGTTGTATAAGTTGCATATCGGCGAACACCCTAGTATAGTCTTTGAACAGCTCATATGGAACTTGATTGGGTAATTGAGGGCTTTTAGATTTATGAATCTAATTAAATATGTTTATCTGTGGCGTGTGTGTGGTTTGGAGTAATTACCTAATATTAATTAATATAATAAATGATCGAGCATTTCGCTAATTCAATATAGATTTCAAAGAAATTCAAATAAGCTTTAGGTGGCGATGAAATAGGTACTTCAATTATAGATCTTAATAGGTACAGGGAAAGTCCATTTACTCTGAATTTATAAAGCGCAGCTCAGTCACTTAGGTATTTTTTTTATGATAAACGCATTATTTAACTCCGTGGGCGTTGAAGTATTACCAGTTAGGATTACCTACGTATTTATCACTTTGAATCGTTCTTGAATTTATTAATTGAAAAACAATATTTCCTATTTTCTTTAACTATACAACGGTTATATAATAACTTAACTAAAGCAGCTACGTAACGAGTTAGGTGTAATTTGTACAAAGGTTGCATAAGGGATCCTACAGCCGCTGTGCAGCTATACGATTTGCGTGCCTGGGAAATATGAATGCCAACGGAAACCGGGATTCGGAAACCGCCTTTTAGGGGTACAAAGTAGTCCTGTAGTGAAGGCCACTGGGATTCCAAGCTAGTGTATTGGCGTGAACAATATTTAGAAACGCCTAACGCCTATAAATATCATGCGAATATTCGCATGATATTTATATAATATATTTGTTAAGCTGTAAATATATGTAATATGTATTTGGTATTAGTGAAATCAATATTATATAGGTACTAGCGGTCCCGGCAGACGTCATCCTGCCCGTTCGAAATTCAAATTAGGTAACTTTAGTTAGACAACGTTTGTATGGGAAAAGAAAAGGGCTGTTTTTTGGGTTTTCCCGGAAGCCGTAAGAACCATCCTTGGACTTCAACGAACATTTAAAAAAAAAATGGCCAAATTGGTCCAGGCGACGTCGAGTTATGCGCTTACCACTTGCGCTTGCCCACGACTTCGTCTGCACACAATGAGTACTTTACACAATATCGTTATAGAATATAGCTTATATGTTAATCTGAAATATAAGCTATATTATTGTAAAGTTTTAGCAAATTCCATTCAGTAGGTACTTTTGCGTGAAAGAGTAATAAACATACATTCTTACAAACTTTTGCGTTTATGATATTAAGTAGGTTTTAATTAACACATATTCACACCTGTAAAATGTTAATCAAAAAGTTGTTACACAGCTATATAACAATATTATTATAAGACTCAATCGGTGCATCTCATTAAACTGGATGCACTAATTAACAAACATTTTATTTGTTCACCTCGTTTTGTATTCAGTTAATAATTGGATAAGTTGATAATGTAATCAGTATCATACATATTTATGGGCAAATTCGATCACATAATATTGATACAGTTAAAAAAAAATATATCGAATACAAATAAAAACTTTGCACAAAATTTAGATATTAATAAAGTTGGAGATTTCTGTTAACTTAGAATAAAATAAACATTTTGTGCAAAGTAAGAATACTTTCCGAATATCAAAATTGGCCCATTTTTGTAAATTGGCTTATTATTGTTAATGTAACAAATATAAGAAAAGCATATTATAATGAAACAACTATAACGGATTTAACTCGCGTATTTTATTTTATTTGCTAAAGTTTCGAAAACTTTACAGTTCCCATATTTGTAGTACGACTGAGCTGACAATAGTCTAACGCGAAATTCGCGAGTTAAATCAGTTATAGTTGTTTCATTTAAATGTGTAGGTAATAACTGCGTAGGTTGATTGAATCAATACATACGAATGGTTACAAAGCATCCTTATGTTAATAAGTTAGGCACACGAAACAAACTTAATTTAATTAATGTTATCAAAATAGGATAAATTACGAAACGTCACCAATACTTTATAAATTTTCATCCCAAAATATTTTAGCAAAGGCATTTATGAGTTTGTAATTTTAATTGAATGAAGCCAAGTTTGTTTTGTATGTTTATGTTCGAATCATTCAAAGTGTAATTTAAAAGGGATACGGAATTTGCTGTGTTTGATCAAAATCTCGCGTTCGTATCAATTTTCCAACTCATTTCTCACGAAGAAGGTTATTTAATTAGGTGCCTACAAAATATATTAAGCATATAAGATGAAAATTTACGTGTTATTAAGATGCTCTCAGAAAATGATCGTGTACCTATAATAGTTTTTTGGTAATTTAGCAGATTGAAATAAGTATGTTTTTTTCACCAAAATTGCAAGTCTATTGGCTGTAAGTTTATCATGCATTTTTATTTATACAAATAAAAAAACTGAATAAGTGTCATTAAAATTCTAGCCAGTATCGCGTATTCTTGGTTCAAATGCAAATGTCTTGCCATAAAATAGTACTTTATGACTTTAAGGTTCGTGATACAATAATTTTAAAAACATTAAATATTATTTAACGATAACCTTTCATTTTGAATTTAATGTAAAAGTTAATGACGATGTATTTTTGTTCAAAGAAGATGACGAATAAATTTTAATGTAAGAAAAAAAATCAGTCGAATTTTTTTCAATTACCAGCCAAATATATTAAATTTGCTACATTTTACGCAAATAAGATGTTTAATTGAAGTCTATTTATACCTCGACTCCCTATCGTAATTTAAGTTGATATCGATCAACTAAAAAATCGTAGATACGAGGAATTATAAATTAAAAATCTTTTTCATTTTTCATACTTCAAATTCAGCTCGTGACACAGATGTAATTAAACAAAAAATCTAATTTAGTATTCCGTTCGCTCTTGGTTATTTAAAAACACCCGAATTCCCGGTAGCCGAAATTAATAGCAGAACAAAAGCGATTATAACGTAGGAGGAATTATTCATAATATAAAATCTACCGTAGCACAATGCATTAGCTATTCACACCGTTGTAAGCAGGTAGCCGCTTCGTTAAATATGTATTGGATTTAGACCCATAATTGTTCCAGACCCCATTTGTTATTGTTTGTAACACTGAGCCCGCATGCCCCAAGGAAAATACCTTACTTCCACCTCGACTAGGCTACGATTGTTTTCTGTAAATATGACGATTTTCATAATTAAGGACCATTAAAATAATTCGTCCTTGTGAGTTATTTCAAGAATTTTGATATATTTAAAGTATTTCGTTTGAATTATAATTTGAAATTACGTACCTAATCCGAAGCTAAAAATACCTAATTCCTCATTACCTATTGCAGGTTGATGATTATTGTATAATAGTATGGTGCATTATTATATGTTTGTTTTATGGGTAGTTCTACAAACTAAGGAAGAATTCGAGTCTGATTTCGGCCCGACATTTTTTATGCAATCTGGTGGCGGAAATCAGTGTAATAGCTAGAGTACAGTGTCTTTTAGTGTATCCTAAAGGGAACAGTGAATATATTTAATATTTTTTTATTTATGGCCATTCAAAGAAAATCGAGCCACAGGAAACTGAGAGTGTCACCAGGAAACTGAGGAAAACAACAAAAATCAATCGAGATCAATCATTTAATTCACATTTTTTTTAAATTAGCCTTTTAACATTAATTTGTAATAATCAAAGTAATTTTTAAAATAACAAAAAGTAGTTTTAAACTTAGCTTAGATACTAATTATATACCTGAAACAGACTTCAACAAGAACATTAATCATCAAGTGATCATTGAACATAAGAATAATAATAATCTCTCTTACAATAACAAAAAAATTCTTAAAGGTACTTTTTGTAACAAATTGTGACTAAACGAACGACTTAAATCTAGTATTTTACTTTAAATCTAGTAACAAAAATAATAATTTTGACTGTCTCGTTTCAATTCTTTTAAACAATTTTTTGTAATCACTTTCAGCTAAACAGCCAGGGCATGTAAATAATGTAGAGTTACCATTGATACGTCCATCTTGTGCCCAATTATTAAATATTAGACATTTCATTTGTAGCTTTCGTGACATGAAAGCACTGCCCTGTACTTGATGGACTTTGAGTGTCCCATTAAAAGGTATTAAAGTATGTTGATCTCTAGAAATCACTTTTTCCATAATATCGTGACAATAAAAAGTGTCAAACCAGGGCAGCGATTTTGAATGGTTCCGCAGAACTCAGTTAGGTTAGTAACATCACCTCCACATGCTACATCATTGGCAGTTCTTTTACACACAGCGCCCTCACCATCTGGTGCTTCTTTACCATGGCCCGCTTCGTGATAATTCCAATTTACAGGTCCAGGGCACAGATCTGTCATTTTAGATGCTAGCGTGAAAAGATTATTTTGTTACGATATTGCGTGACTGTCACTCAAAAAATTAATGGTTTCTATTTGATTTAGTACTAATTCTTTCAGTACTGGTTTTAAGTGGGCCCAAATAGCATAAACATTGTGACTCAAATCTGTTGATACAGTGCAATACGATCTTGTAGATCCTTTCAAATACATTTAACTGCTGTGTGAAGTGAGAGCTGTGTACGAGATCCTCCAAAATGAAAAGATTGAATTTCTTCGTTATATTTAGTACAAAAAAAATCTGAAAAATCCATATTAAATTATTTATTTGTAGTTAATGTTTATGTGTAAAAAATATACTATTATGTCACAAAAACAATATTTTTAATATGATCTGCTCAGGATCCTGGATTGGTCTCAGTATCCTGGATACCAATTGGACAGGATTCTGAGGCCAGGTTCCTGATAATTTCTGTCTAAAAATTAAATAAACACGCCAATTTATAACTTTCAACAAAAATAACCTAAGCTAGGCCTATGCGCTAGCATCTTACATATCAATACGCTGAAATTGGTCATAATAATTATTTATTTCATAATTAAAAATCTTACCAGGATTCTGTGAACTTGACTGATTACGGCACCACTTCACTCGCTGAACGCACTGGACTCACTAAACAAGGTGCTAGGTGAGAATAGATAGATGACATTCTTTGTCTCTTTCGTAGGTACTATCGTCTCAGCGAAAAGGTAAAGACGCACGGCAAATAGTTTAATGAATATTTGCTAATTCAACAGCGAACAGGATACTGATATGAAATCGTGGGGACAAAATGTAAACAAGATTTATTCAATATTTTTAAAGGAAATACTAGTAGTAATTGTTCTACCTAGACTGAAAAACTAGTAAACTTAGTAATTTGGGTTTCTTTTAAGACCCTAATGTAGAGGTAAATGTATCATGAGGCATTTTGAACTAAAATTTGGACGAGGGACACTGCAGGATACTGAGAATTTGGCACTTTGTGCAGTAATTTTGTTCAGAAAAGAATTGAGTATCCTTATTATTTTTATTGACCAGCTAGAAATAATTGTAATTAATAGTATTCCATCAAAAAAATAATAATATTAAGAATTATTTTATCATATTTTGGCCGAGCCGCCAAAAATTCCTTAGTTTGTAGAACTACCCTTATGTTTAAACCAAACCACTTTAAAAATTAACTGCTTTTATTTAAAAAAAGCAGCTATTTTAATTATCAACAATCCATTACTACTACCAGTCATGGAAACAAATATACGGATATTGGTTTCCGAGACTGCAATCGTGGCTTCAAAGCATTACAACTCCAAAATTCCAATTTCCTAAAATCGATTTTATCGATGTAAATGTTCAAGTTGCGGTGAACAGCAATCGTAATCTTCAATCGTGGCTGCGCTAGTGAGTTCGTAAACAGATAGTGGCGAAAATTGGAGTAAGCCACACTAATTACTTTTTGGCAACCAAAGCAATTGCAATCAGCCGCTCGTTTCGACGACTTATGGGTGATTTACACTTAGTTGGATGGCAAGTCAGCAAATAAATCTGTGACATGCAAGTTGGAGCTTTAATAAGTGTTTTGGGAAGGTTAATGAATGTACTAGGTACTTCTGCCCGCGACTTAGATGACGTTGCGTAGAATTACGTTTTACAGGTAGCGTAGATGATGCATGAATTTCAGCATATTATGCATTTATTGGTTTATTTACTGGGACTTTAGTTTTTGCTTTTGGATTAATTTTTCATTTGGAGAAAAGGATGTGAGCTAACATGCTTTTTTCGTTAAGGTTTAGGTACGAGTTAAAGTCTTACTAGGGTCTCGATTTTTTCTACTCTTTTCTTGTTACAATTATCGTTTAACTACTTTTTAAAGTTTCAATTTAAAATAATATTGGAAACATTCCTGCTTCAATAAATCACAGCTTTTGGTTAGTAATTTCACCAATCGAAAACCGCAAATGACGTGATAACAGCCGACGGACTGCGGTCTGCAGCTATCAAATACCACCAGCTCGCTGAGACCCATTAATCTTAACCATCTGTGGCTACAGATAGATGATGCAATTCCAATACTTACGTATTGTATTACGTGCCTACTTATTGTATTAATAGGGTTGTTTTCAAATTTTGCGCAGGTAAATTTGTCCAAACTTTGAATTTAATTTTCTGTAGCGTCACGGGTTCTAACAGATTATAAATAGATTCGTTGTGAATAGTATCAACATCCGTTAGAAGAAGGTACATAGAAGTAGGTACATAGTATTCATTTTTCCCTATTTTTTATTGGAAAGTTAACCACCCTGTTACCTACTGTTAAGAGTATTTGACACATATATTTTTTGAGCTTGTTAATAACAAAAATCGGAAATTTATTTACCTGTGCAAAATGATACTTTAATATTTTTTTAGGTATTAATCTAAATGGGGTCACGTCATTAAAATGTTTATTTCAGTATGTAAATATCGTTACCAGTTGCTTTTGTTACTACTGAAAACTTGAAAATCCTGCAAAGACTTTTCCACTGTAATTTGAATGCAATCTCAAACTAAATTGCCATTAAACGCGGCACCAATTTGGACCAATCGCAGTGAACTTGAAGTGTAATGCATACGTGTATTGTGTAAATTTGTACTTTATCAAAGGTACGGCCTAATTCCCCTTGGGATATTGTTTCATTACTCAATTTAGGCTGATGCATTGCGCATACTCTTAGGTTTTAGTGCAACCACTGCAGTGTTGCGTACATATCTACAGTTAATGAATGCATCCAATCAAGTCTTATAGCTTCTTATCTATATAGTGCTATGAAGGTTCTTGTTAAGATTCAGTATTACAAAAAATATCTATGCCAAAGCGAGGTTTTGCATCTAAGGTGCGATTTGAGGACGGTTGAGAATTGTATGGAGGTGTGAGTGTTCTGAACTGAAGGGAATATTGCCTGGTTTAGGGCAATTAAAAGCGAATACACTAGCGAGCAGAAAGCTAGTATTGTTTAATGTTATAGTTACGCTAGCATTAATCATTATTATTATGGGGCTTGGAAATACATTACCTAACTGAAATCTGGAGTTTACAACTACCTTAATTACCTATTATACATCCAGGATAAGGCACTAAGTGTGACCAAACAGCAATTAGTTTACCTAGACTGACTAACAAACTAATAATTGGTAGATGTGTTAAGCACATTTGAAATTTAGTTAATAAAAAGCTTTTATGGAGATAATTTAAGAACGACTTAATGATTTTAAAGAACGATTTTAATTAAATATACATGTGATTCTCTGTCATTTGATACCCCACTCGAGTATTTTTTAAGACTTTTCTTCCTTCCTTGTACCCTCAATTTCGAATGACGTTACATAGGTAATCATGTATTGTCATGTCATTCAAACTGAACGTGTATTCAAAATTTCAGCTCAATCAATTAAAGATATTTGCTTCAAAATTGAGTCGAAGATTTCACCCGCACTTACATATTTACATACATACATTGCAAGTTAAATAAAAGCTTGTAAAACACATGCCCGGAGTGGGACATACGCGTCAGGGTCGATACCCCATCCATTTATCATTACATTGTGCTTGTATTGAATGCATACAGTTGCCTCTAGGTACCAGAGGACCCAATCTAAGGAGTGAAATAACGAATCTAGATCTACTAACATCTTGACAAAGTAGTCTAAGTAAAGTTCTCCATTTACTTACCTACTATACTAACACATAAATCTAGTGGAAATTCCAAACTCATTAAGGTATCGTTCTTTGTAATCTGCTGTTGTATTTTATAAAGAAAAAGTTGTTAGTTTAAAGTGTTTTATTACAAAGGTAAACTAAATAGGTGGATTTTAAAATATAGGAAGAGGGTATAAAAGTTTAGACAATTTATTTAGCTTTATTGGACAACAATTTAATTTTTCCGAGAAAGCTTTAAAGAGTTTTATACTTGCTAGTAGTAGCTAGTAAATGATAGTTGTAGTTTTATAAAGTTCCTAGAATCTTCTCATAAGTATTTTAATACTTTACCTAATGTTTCCGTACTCAACATAAAACATGTAAATTTAGATGACCTACGCATTTTTATTAACTAAGTAACTGTTCTAACATTCAGTTCGTTCACATTTTACTTTTGCAATCCTCTTATTTCTCGAAACAGTATTGCACCATTACGAAGCGACGTCTCAGGTACAAGAGTATTTGAAAAATTTTTCAGAGTGCAGTGTGCCCCAAACTTGAATGTGCACGTTAGCTCGTAGTGTACTGCAGGTAATGGCTCTCATTTTATAAACTCCTGACGTTTTACTTCGATTCGATGGCGTGTAGGCGATGTGGAATTTAGATATATTTAAAGTTTAACGCTTAGGTATCGTAAAAAATATACCGTTCTAATGGGCGATCAGAAAAAGTGTAGGTATATGGTGTTGGCTGGTCGCATCTTAATAAAAGTGGTTATTTTATTGAAATTTTGTTTATAATTTATTGTATTTCTGTAATATTTGAAAACATAATTAAATCTCATCTATCGGGTCCTCTAGTTAAATATATAAATATTGTAAGTATAATATTAGGTAGGTACCTACTTTGTTAAACTATTTAAAATCCATTGAATTAAAATTATTAATTATCGTTATCCAGTGAAATAATTCACAAAAATAAATACACAGTAATTTTTAATGTTTCATTGGTCTGTGAAACTCAGTTAATTTTGTTCTATGCCTCATTTATTACATAATGTTAAATTTATTTAATTAAATAAAACAAGTGCCACATGAAATTCAATATAACTTTAGGTCAGGCTTCACTCGTTTTACGAGTTCAAAAACTTTGCAGGAAACTTCAGTTTCGCGGTACATTATCTTTTTTTACGGTTATGGTGTTTCAAGAGTCGATACCACAATTTAGTCGATTCTACTATGAATAGATGGCTCTACAGTCTACAGCCACGTTGGAACGTAAAGTGGGACGAGATAAGCTCTTTGTCTCCTGTAATAACTAAGATAAAAAGTTTGTATTTTTTGCGAGTTTCGCTCGTATTGTGGAGTAACAATTTTCGCTTGCTATTTTTATGATTTGTGTAAGAGATACGTCAAATGAAAAATCTTTTGTGCTTTTGTTTTATGGCGGTCATATATTTTAAAAATTAATGGTAGATCTGTTATAAAATTCTATTCTTACGATGTTATCGTTAAATATTATTTAATTAAAAAAAATGATTATATTAACTTAATTTGGTCATCTTAAAATGGTTCAGAGATATATACATACCTACCTGTACAATTATACCTATCTAATTACACAGCTCTACAAAAAACTTTCTTGGTTGCCCTGAATTGCATCGCAAATTTTTATGTTTTCCGAGTGCACAGATTACGAATTTATTATTTATTATATATCATAGGTTCTCGTATTTTCATAATTATCGATTTGTTATGAATAAGTCAAATCTTACAAAATCATTGTTTCATGAATTATGTAACTTAAAAAGACCCAAAAACTTTTACAAATTATTATCTATTGCAACAAAACCACTGTTGATGTAAGTATACATAGATAGTACTCGATAACAACAACAAACGAGAAGGCACTAAGTATTAAAATAACTTAATCAACGATGCAAATTAATAGATACCTTTGTACATAATCTTATTCGGACTCCGCACCTGCGGTATGATAATGTAATCAAAATGACATCGCTCGGTAAATCCAAACTACTTCACCCTACAAATACATAGGTATGGTAAAGATTTTGTTTACGAATACCATGGGAAGATAAACATACTGCTTTTCCGGGAATACTTTTACCTATAATACTTTCATCTCTGCTTTCATATGTTGACTGACAAGGAAACACGCCGAAAAACTATTATGTGTCGTGTTTATTTTTATTCAGAACTATACATGTAGGTATTGATATTGTTGTCAGTAAAAGAATTTCCACAGTCGACTAAACAAATGTTGCTCGCGATGTTTTTTTTTCTTTATTGTTTTCATAGCTCATTGTATTGAGAGATTTACCAAATGGCATAGCTCATTTATTTACCGAAAGTCAAATTATATTAATTGCGGCAACTGAAAAATGGTTTTCTTGTTATATAACTGATAATTAACTTTTAGAACTATCGCTGAGAAATACTCTAAATAAAGCTGGAACAGGAACAAAAGCATTATAAATTTATGAATGCATTTATTCAGAATGCAACTCTGAATAACTGCACATATTTTCAAACAAACAAAGCATAAACACAATTAAATTATTAATCCTATTCGCCGGCCGTGAACTTGGACTTTTACGTGAAAAACGATAACGTGAATTTATGTGTATATGCTCTGTATGCCCTACCGACATAAATTTACAGAAATGACTGTTTAAACAAAGGACACGTGTACATTTTCTGGTAAAGTTGTTAAAAATATATATTTTATTATCATTTATTTGCTTATAAAGATGAGGGTGGGATATGATGTGCTAGATTATCAAAATTGTAATGCAATCTTGTCAACAAATTAATTTACTCATTGGAATTAAACAACTATGACCGGATTTAGCTCGCGTTTTTTATTTGCTTAGATTATTGTCAGCTCGGTCGTGCTACAATTATGGAAACTATTAAGAATCCGAAGCGTTATATCCGTTCATAGTTGTTTAACTCCAATGTGTAACAACCTCGAAAGCGTCAGAAATTATTAATTTAATTTTCTGGGTTTACGAGTACCTACCTGTCTTGTTTATATAGTGTCAGTGCACTTTATAGATTCTAACGAACCGTTGTTTAGCCCGGAGCTCAGGTTAGTGACCAAAGCTCGAAGTACGAAGATGGACTGCAAGTATGAAACACGAAGGCAAATAATTGTGTTACTATCAATCTTGCCGGTCGTATGTTGGCAGGATGGGTCTTCTCCATAGTATACATTTTGCTCAGTTTGAAACTAGAACTGGTTTAATTTCTAATTGAAATAATTGAACTACCCAGAGAACAAAAAATGCCGTACGAGAAAATAGTCGACATTTAGGATGGTAAGTATTTTTCAATGCTAAATCATAAAAAAAAACAATTTGACCAGAAATTAAAAATATAACTTTGGCTTTGATCACCCTTAAAATTTAGAGGTATGAAGAATATAATATGTTGGCCGATTCTTAGACCACAGGTCTGATAATCCTATGGTTTAAAAATCGGCCAACAGTTTTAGAGGAATTCGGCAACAAACACCGCAACACGAGATTTTTATATACTATAAGAGATATTCACGGGTTTCAACCGTTGTCATTTTACTGGTGACATAATTAACTGGATTGTACAGTTCTACTAGAACTCCAGGCATTGTACAATATAAACTAAAATGAAATTACAGGCAAATACTTAAAAATGAAACAAAAAACTGAAAGCCGTTGAAACGCTATTAGAACTGTCCTCACACCAATTAATCTAGACCCAAACTTAGCAAAGTTTGTTCTATGTGTACTGCGGTTCGAATCCTGCTAGGGGCAGATGACAGTGTGATGAACACGAGCACGATGGTCTTGACTGTTTTATACTTATGTAATAATGTTAATCCGTTGTCAAGTGCCCTTAGTGCAATCTTTGCTTAATTTTTGACTAGATCAATTGGTATGAATTATCCGAAATACAAGTTCTATTTAGATAATAATGATTTCAGTACAATGTCACTTCACTATCAAGTTTTACTATCTTTTTCGGCATAATTAAGTAAACTCGTATTGCCGTACGGACGTCCCTGATGAAGATTAAATGTTTAATAGGCAATTACTACTGACAATTTGCAGACTGTCTAGCGATGCTATCCTTCGTAGCGCTGAATAAACAAAACCGGTTTGACATAGTTAGCCAAGCTATCTTAAGATTTCATGACTTTTAATTGAATGTCTCACGATAACTTGTTATTTTTAATTTGATGACAAAAACGAACAACCTATTTTAACGATATTGTAATTCTGCTGTTATTTCGTCGGAAATCTTTTTGTTTTTTGATTTCAAGATCTTAAAATCAGTGCATGTAATTAGACATACTATTGTCATTTTATCTAACCTTATCCTACTTTAAGTATGCTCACTGTGTTATTTTTTTTAAATGTGTTTTGATATAATAATAACCTATTGAGTTTGTCGACTCTTCTCAATATGAACGTGTGTGAAAACCTTCAATAAACACATTTGACTTTGACTTTGAACTTTGAATACAATGGCAAGATATTTGAGGAAAACCAACCCCCACGGGGTGGTTTGACCTGGTGAAGGTTACGGGAATTTGCAAAACTCCTTGGATATTGATAATTTGTGAATTGAAACCACAAATCATCAATACCCGATTCCATCATTTGAAATCTCTCTGGTCTTCTATCTATATCATGATCTCTAAACAAAGTCACTATTAGCATTTTACGTAATCGTTCTGATTACATAATAATAATATATTTCGAATATCCTTAGATTTTACAGTTTAGCCTGCAACTACAGCAATGTATTACGGGAGAAAGCGGAATACAGCTATGGCATTTTATATAAATTTGTTAAATGTGTTAGGTACATATTGATGCTAACCGCTCAACCTGTTTTCTTAACCGAATTAAAAACAGCTTAAATCACTTTTGGTGCTTCATTCATTTTCACTAATTACTTGAACGGTATTGTTAGCTAAATGATGATATCAACGAATAAAAGTTTTGTAGGTATATTACTATACAATATATTCTTTCTATTATGGTAACTATGTGATACATTCCTAACAATGGTCTGTTCTAAGTCATATTGTTTTATAGGTGACGTAAAACTAAGTGGCTACTTACCTAAGAAAGCCACGACGAAGTGAAAGAAAGTAGTAAGTAAAAGTTGAGGACTTTGTTCTGAGCGGTTAGATCTGATGAACCTACTTTGATGACAGTACTTAGCTAATAATTGATGTATTATAAGTTATGGTCGTACCTACCAGCTACCTCTTCTTTTAATACAATAGAAACATCTTTTAATCTGGCTCTAAGTATACCTTTACTTGCACAAGTAATAATAGATCCCTTAATATATTATATTTATATTTAGACTAATAATACATTTAGAACTGGTAAAAAACAACTGTTATTATAATATGACGGTGACGTTAAGAAAAATTTACGGTTCCCATATTCTTAGCTGATTAGATTAGATTAAGCTAATGATAGTCTAATATCACAACAAGTCAGTCAATAACCGCTGATGCATCAGAAATTATTAAATATATGTTCTTTGAAAACAGTTGAGACTAAAGATCTTTTAGGATTTCAATATAACAATACAAACACATAAGCAATATTTACTTTGCATAAATCACAGTGGCATAAAGAGGGACGTATAATTTACATGCAAATTGAATTGAAAGTATCGTGTCACTAGGCAGTGGGATTTTGCGCACGTCCTATTCTAGATTGGGGTTACACAGCCCCGTATATCGGTGCATTCTGTAGTCCAATCAACGTAGTGGTCATATGCATAAATTATTCACTCTATCAAAGTCTTTGTTCATTCATACAAATATTCTATTTCAAATGAGACGTTATCGATATTATTATCAGTAGTATGGTATGGATTTATGGGTATAGGTAGTTGAGAGTTCAGTTACTTAGTATAGAGGTTGGAGCTGTAGAATATTAGATTTATTAGAACTTCAGCATAGAACTAGGTTCTAGAAGGTGGTTAGAATACCAAAATGAAGGCGTATAAGAATTTCCAGCTTATTATTTCCGGTTTCGAATAAAAATCCTTAGTATTTATAAATGCAGCATTATTTCCTAGCAATATAAAAAAAACGTAATTATCTTAATGTGACAATGTGCGTGGTTAGAACAAATGGAAGGGAAGATGGTTGTACTCACAGTCGACGATGATGAAGATAATCTCACAGATCACTCGAGTTAATTAGCTCTTAAACACCACTCCAAGAAACATTCGAAGGCTAGGTATTCGATAGCCACTCGCGGCACAACGATATATTACCGTTCTTTCTGGAAGAGAACTTATTGTTGACGAAGGTGTGCGCGCGACTTTGCTAGGTCGTTGGTCGAATACCCCGTGCCCTGGCACGAGCGAAGGAAAAGGTAGTATGGATGAAGGATTATACTGTTGAGGGTAGGCCGCACATTCGAATTATCGCTATTAATAAATAGTATTTTTTTAAATAAATAATTTTTATACGAAAAAATCTTCTCGTTTTTGGATAGGTATACATTTTTTTCTAAATAAAATATGTATATACCCATCACTGTATTAAAAGGTTTAATTGTTTAATGGTAGATCTATATAAGCTTTTAGGATAAAAAACGTGTGTACTGTGCGTGAATTGTATTTTTACGGCGCACGGAAATAAAATTTTTGCTCTACCCATTTTAATTAACGGGTTTTATTTGGTTGGATTTATTCCTTAGTTCACGCGGGCTATTTTAAAAATTTCCATTGTATTGGGTAAAATTATTGCCCGAGGTTTATATTGCTTTGATAAAATGTAAACACACAATGCAGAAAATATTCAACATTTTTCGTGGTAATATGGGTAAAATTGAAAGACAAAGTTTGTTGAATATTTTTTAAACGATGGTCTGACAGAATAATTATCGCGAGCGACAGAAAGAGTCTGTATCGCAGCGATGTAGATTTAACAAAATCCCGTCCAGACCCAAGTCATTAAAAAGATACAGCACCTTTTTTAATTATTTTAAAATGTTTTTATTAAAAATATAAAGGTAACATCTGGACGAAATCCCAGCTTGTAGAAACGTCGGAAGAATAACGTAGCAAGAAACCTCATCAACGTTTTTCGTTGGACAAACAATTGACACACGCAGACCTTGAGTTAATTCTGTCCCGGGGCTTGTTTACCTCCATCATAATTAAAGGTACGCTGGCATGTCATCCTAATTTCTTCTACACACATTAGAACAGAATGCCAGGGTCATATAATAAAAGGGAATTTAGCGTTAATGGGTTATGGAAAATTCTCGTATCATACCCTGTTAAGTCATGTTTGAATTTGTTTTGCATTAGATCCATGAAATTAAAGTCCCGAAATTTGTAAAATTAGGTATGTTGTATTATTTTCTCCTTTTTAATTTCGTATTAGGATAAATGCATAGATATTTTTATATACATCATTTAATTTTCCTTGTAGTATCATTATAATATCTATTAGATAGATTTCGAATCTCATACCTAATTTCAAAGAATGAACATCGGAAAATTGGTAAAGATTTTTGTGTCTTTCTTGAGACTGCCAAAACAATCTGTCATATTTGTATGTAGATATGAAAATTGCTCATATTAATAGAAGGGGATAGGTATCTATTATATAAGTCATACATACTTACTCGTACACGCCTTAACGGGCTGTCGCTAAATGATGCGAAAGGGGTTGGTTTCCATAAACGTTGATGATGGATGGAGTGGAGACTGTTTGGAAGCGAAATAGTTTCGGCGTATTTATGTCCCTGTATCTATCACTGTAACAATGTTATATTAGTTGGCTGACTGACTCTTCCGCCCATACCGTGTTCAATACAAATTTGTACATAGGTAGTGTATAAATGTATGTGTTTATAAAATACTAGCAGTTCACCCCCGTTTCGAATGGATCCCTATTTTTTTTCTAAATTTTCTATAGGCTATGTCACTCGGGAATAGTGGAAACTTCCCAACAGAAAGAATTGAAAGAATTTTTCAAATCCGCCCAGTCGTTTTGCAACAAACAAACAAACCTTTCCTCTTTATTACATAAGTATAGAAGTATAGAGAATGTAGGTAGTTATGAAATCAGGTAAATCTGAAATGTGTAGCTTTGTTAAGAATGCGTGACGATTTCCCTTTTTCAAACCGTGCAGAGCATTATCGCATCCTAAAAACTTGGGTGCCCCGCTGTTTTCGACCGTAAATGAATAAAATTCACTCATCCCTTTTTATTATGCGCCCAACAAAGTGTAACTCAAATATTTCCGACGAAATTTTTCATCGTGCAAAATTTAACATCTTTCAGAAATAAACCGACTGTTTTTAAATTCCCACAGGATATTTTCATTGGCATTTATCATTGGTGTGTTTTCAAATATTTTCATGAACATTGTTTTTATATTTAACGATAGTAATTAGACCACACAAAGATAAATTGGGGAGATCACAAACACACAAAATTAATTTTGTTGGTACCTAACCGTTTGTAACGCGTCTTTACATTGTAAACAACAAGAGACATCATATTATTATAGGTAAATATCGATCGGTAATTGAAATAAAATTAAAGTTTCTTGTTCTTTGTTTTTGACAGAGAAAAATCCGTTTATAAAGAAGGATCTAGTTGTCTATTATCAAAACGCTTTAACAGAGTAAACTGAAAATATTGAAAACCAATCTAAATTTCCAATCCTTGTAACTTAACAAGCTTAGGGTTTCTTTTACAATATCTCAAAATATCAGGTGGCAACTTTTCTAGTAGATGGACATTATAATTTCTTTTTCGATTATGACTAATTGGAATAAAACAAAAACTAATATTAAATTATCTTTTTTACTGAAATCAAAATGAGTAATTTTACTTATAACTTCTATTTCTGTTGCATTTTGTGCTATAATGAAACCTTCAAATACATATTAAGATGAAAAATAATTCACCAAGACTCGAGCAGAGTCGAGGAAAGAATTTATCGCTTATTTTAATCGAATTATTCTCTTGTTTGGTTCATAAAAAACTTAAAATGAGAAACGTGTTTTGCTTCTGCTTCAAAGTATTTATTGTGAGAAATAAGTTTCAAATGATTTTTATCGCATCAGAGAATAGATAAGTTATGAGAAGTTATGAGCTTTTTTTTACCGTAAAATAGGTACATGTTAAGTTGTCTTATTTCATTTATAAATATGCAAATACGATGGCATTATTTACATATCATTTTAAACCGCTTCAATCCGGTGACGTCATCAATAAACTTTATGTAGTAGAAACATTATTCTGCGAGCGTGTTCTTATACCTTGTCTCGGCCCGACCCATTAGTTCCATATAGATCGTATTAGATGACGTTTATTGTTGGGACAAATTGCATTTTCCACTCGTGTGGACTGTCTTTATTGGTTCAGGGATTAAACCCCTACTGTTATACCGAAGTGATTTTCCGATAATACGTTTTTCTAGGACATTCTTGTCAGTATTATGAGAACGTATTTCTTAGCTTTCAGGAAGCTATGCCTGAGTTTGCAGTGCTTAAAATAATTGATTTTATGTTGACGTTTTGGGAACTTTACGTAGGTACCTACTTTACGTTCCTATATTCTTTGCAGACTTTAAGATATTCTAACATTGCTTTTAACGAAATAAAAGAAATATTCCATTGTAAAATTTTAATTAAAATATAAAAATGAGAGCTACGATTTTTAACTTAGGTACCTACATTATTTTAATAATAATTACTTTCTGGCAATGTAAAAGATACTGTCTCGACTTTGTAAATTCTTTTCTTTTATTAAGTTACCTATACTCGGAACAGAGCCAAAAGCAAAGATAACGAATCTATTTAAAATGAGAGTAAAAGCGGTACATTTAGTTCAAATCAATTTAATTACTCTTTGAAAACAAACTGTTACCAATTAACAAAGCGTCAAAGATTGCTTATCCTTTGATGATTCCGTTAATATTTTAAATAGATCCTAAAAATACATTAAAGGCTTAGTAGGCACGTATTAAATCAGCATTAATACTAGAACCTGAAAGTAGTCATTAGTGAGAACCCAAAGCAATTAGATGAAACGTTAATGTAATTAAAAATACAAATAAATCGAACGATGGAAACCCACTAAGAGTACCTATCCATTTAGGCAGAACCTTTTTTACGTACATTTATTTGTAGTCACATAATTTACACAGTTCGAAATCATGTTTTCGAGAAATAAAACGCTGTGGGCTACATTATCAAGACTATAAAAGTTAAAAAGGGTAAAAAGGTTGGCATTCTTAAAGCCAGTATAGCTATTTGCAATGATTTATTATGATAGCGTAGTTTATATGAGGTAATAATTTTCGGCGTTTATCCCTGAGTAGGAGGTTAGATATATAATAAATTTTATATAATTCCAATAAGGAGTTCCACACTTCTCGTCATACCTTCCGTTTCTTCAGTAATAAAAAAATTAATACATTGTTTTAGGAAAATTCCGCTTGATTTTTTCTAGAAATGCAGTCATTGTACTTTAGAATAAGCAACTAATTATTATTAGTAAAATACATCGGAGTTTTCTTAATAAAAAAAATAAGTTATCTTTGGAATTAAAGTACTATAACGGATTTAATTCGCGTATTTTATTTTACTTGCCGACTTTGACGTTATCTAAACTATCGTCAGCTCAGTCATTCTACGAACATTGGAACTGTAAAGTTTTTTAAACGTTAGCAAGTAAAATACAAGTACATGTTCAATCCGTTATAGTTGTTTAATTCCAATGTGTAATAACCACGGAAGCATCAGAAATTAATAAATAACTTGTGGACGTCTTGGGTTAACATTTGTCTAACCAGCTGACTATCCACATTGTAATGCCATACGTGTCCAATATGCAAATATGCATGCTCGACCGCTATGAGGTATGCATTTATATGCATACAATTACATAATATGTCATTTTAGATGTACTATTATTTTAATTTACATTGTTTTAATTTACAATGAAACAAATGTTCAGATAAAAAAGTTGAAAGTACCTAAAACCACGATTGTAATGAAAGTGACACAAAGAAATAAAAAATTAAAGAATTTCTACTTTAAATGTTATAAGAATTAGCCAGGCATGAAAAAAATATTTGATTTATTGAGTGGGCTGAGATGGATTTACAAGTAATAAACAACTATGCCCAACTATCATACATTAAAAAAGACCATTTTATGAATGTAATTATAGTACTTTTAGTTGATAATACGCACTTAAGTTTTCTATACAATTTATGTGGTAAAAGTTTAAATTCAGTCTGCTTGCGTTGGTCGCATAATATAATATTGTTTCTCTCATTTTCTACTTGGAAACAGATGCTGGGGCGAGACGTAAGTAGTTGTAAAACAGATAGTATGCTGAAAGTCCGCAAAATTAAAAGGAAAATGTATACCAGCATTTTATGCGGTGTTATTCTGTCTAAGATAAATAAAATGTTGTTATAATATTCTTTGTGTACTGCTCTTTAATCAGAGACAGTTATATTCTGTAGCTTTATACTGTGACTTTTAATAAAATATCACCGGGATAGAATTATCGAGCATTGACTTCTCTTGAGAAAAAAATCCCAACTGCGCCAATATACCGACGTCTATTCGTGATACGGCTGACGATATGATACCAAAATAAATAAAAATAATATAAGGCGATTTTCTATTTTGCGATGAATAAAAAAGATAGGATTGTAAAGCACTGATCGAAAAGAGTCCTAGTACGACCGGCGGAGCCGCTGTAGACCACGATAGTACTATAGCGGCCCCACCGGCGGGGTCAAAGACGTGCATCTGGAACCGGCCGGATTTACCCACAAGAAACTTCCGACTCTCTGCATCATAGTCATGTGGCCTTATCTCCTGACTACCTGAGCCAAGATGCTGCCTCACGCTAATGCCCTTGGATTTGATGCTTTCCATCTGAAAGATCGCTTATGTGGTGAACTGATCACAACGTTCAACTGTGATCGCCACAGACCTCCAAAGAAGTTATGTCTTTTGTTCTTAACCAATAGAATTAATTTTGGAAGTATTCATGATTTGTGAAGTACCAATCAAACCTCGCAATTTAGCTTACCTATTTAGCTAACTAGTTTCGCAAATGGTTTATTTCAGAATTTCTTAACCAAAATAACAATCAGCCAATCGAGGATGAACATCTGAATAGGAAAAATTAGCCTCATGTGAAGATCCAGAATAAGAAAAAAATACTTGTTGTTTTAACGTAGAGTAAAAACATAGGCTGCTATATCTAATGAAACAAATAATAAATACATTTTATAATTTGTTTACATCTATTTCAAATATTAGCGCATAAGTGTATACACCTAAGTAAGCTAAAACCAAAATTCACCAAATTGATTGAAATTTTAAAATATTGTTATACCGGGAGGTACCTAGAATAATAATATATAGGAAGCTATTTTTATAAATGTAGAAATTCCATCGATGTATGCACTATAGACTCCATAGTGCATATTGAGAAATGTGCTAAATATGGTATTTGTTTAAGAACCAGTACATTTTTATAACAACAACATTATAATGAAATATTTTTAAAATTATTACTAACATAGTAGCCACCGCTTATTACATATGGTAGTACAAAGTAATTCCTCGCATAGTAGAAAACTATATCAGACGTGTAAATTCCAGAGTCTAATATAGTTTTCTACGCCACAATTTATGAAAACGTATAAAAAACGAACGAAGGAAAATGCCTCTTTTTTCGTTTCCCTCGTAACTTTTAGGCACTGATTAAATCAATGTTTCAATACTTTTGTATTAGGTCTTACGACCACCGGGGTGCCCTACATCTGTACGAAAAAGGTACTCCCCGTGGAGTTACCTAATTTGAAGGCTACGAAAATTACCTGTAGTTTCAATAGATTACTAACCCGTTACCTATTTCTGAAATAACAGACAAGGGTAAGGCTGTATAACTTGGTGAATTGGGAGTACCTAACCGCACTTTGATGGATGATATGGTTTTTTGTGTCGAGGAATTCTTCTGAGTAGTGAGTAATAACTTAGAAAGGAATCATATAGCATATTTACCTGATCACTTTTGATGTTTTCTCTTTTGTTATTTATTGAAACAGGTATTTCGCTAGAAAACTGTGTATTGACTAAAACAGGCAGAAGTAGGCAGAAGATTCCACAATTATATCATCGACGCCCATTGCGTACCTATAGAAGCACGATACAACACGATAATATAGGTATGGGTTTAAGTTCCACTGATGTCTCGACTTTTTCATATAAAGACATTTCGTTTATGTCGTGTCATCTTCATTATCTCAATAGAAAGACGACCACTACTAGACATAGGTCTTCCTCAAGCTTCTCTACTGCAGCCGTGTCGCCACTTTCTAACCGACGCGACCGATATGCCGCTTAAAGTCACCCTCTGTCACTAATTTTAGTGATTGACAGTGTTTTACTGCTTTTGTAAAACTCAATCACGTTTAAGCATAATATATCACGCCAAGACATCATAGCGAGCGCTGCTATTGGTCTATCTCAACGATTTAACATTAATTTAGGAACCACCATCAGCATGCCTTTGAATACTAAGCCTCATAAGAAATTACCTAATTAGTCAATCAACACCTAACCTTAGCAGAATAATCCATTGCGTGTCGTAAGCAATCCTTATATTTACGAATCTGGTAATTAATAGCATTAACAGTAATTAGCACTCTGGCCTCTTAGAGCATAATGTTGTTAACACCGTGAAGACATAATGGAACATCAGTCATGGCCGTTTCATTTAGTTCCTTGGGAAGTAGTGATACTAGCACCAGTTAGCTTATATAGACTTCGTGTGACGTAATTACTTACATATCATTCTTATATGGGTGGACAAAGACGTTATTAAAATAAGCTACGGTTTGTGGTCTAAAATTGTTATTCGAATTCAAAGTGAATATTTATATAATTCTTAAGAACAAAAACTTTCTAACAGACATAAACTCCGATTTTATTCAACTGTAAGGATTTTAAATTTTATACAACAAGGCCCTCATAAAACAACAATACAATGTACTAACTACACGACCACTTCTAGCTGTTTCTCGTAATCTTTATGTAGCGAGTCATTCTGAAAACCAGAAGTCATTTATTTCGACGATATGACCGCCAACCGCATTACATATTTAATCCACATGACCGAGCACATCATTCATCAAACCACGCAGCAGAGGGTCTAGACAAGTGATACTCGACATTCAAGATCATGTGGGAATGATTACTATGTTACTGTTCTAGGCTTTTAAGTTGGTCCTTTATCATTAGGATATCGCTTGGATGCCGTTACGGTGCTTCAAGTTTCGCGAATTCTGTTACAAATAATTATAAGTTTTCTAGCAACATAAATCAACTCTATTCCAACTGCAAACTTTTCCTAATTAACACAGTAAATAAAGCAAGCCGTACCTTGTGTTTATTCAACACAGCTGATCATTTGTATGCCATTTAGCTACCCTCTGAGACAATTAAATAGGTATACTTTACGCAAACTTCCGAGTTGACAATAAAATTCAGCGAGAGTCCTTTCCAAATAGATCGCAATATTAATTAGAATTTCGAACTTTGCGGTAAAACAAACAAAACTCTATTCTCTTGAAACCAAACAATGCCTGGAAATCAAACAAAAGCAGAAAACGAGAGTAAGTATTACAAAACTTTTGGTTTTCAAAAAAAAGGAATAAAACTTTGTGCTCATTAACTGACGCAAAAAAGTGTAGATTTTCAATGTAGTTTATCTAGAAGAAAACACAACAAGAAATCTAAGTAAAAAAGTGTGCGGTCATAATTAAGAACTTCGTGAAAAAGGGTATGATAATATATAGTTTAAGGTTTTTCACTTGCAGAATTAAACTTATCTATCCTTATTCACTAGGACCCTAGAAATATGAATGTGAAATGGTGCCAAGTACAGCACAAATAACAGGATTTGAAAATATAGTAAATGGATGCGAAATCCCATTCGCATTTTGTTGCACATATACGAATAACAGCGCTTTCATCTCGATAAATAGCATAACATTTCTACCAAACCTGTTCCTCTATCGAGAGTAATACAAATAAGAAATGCACCGATATTGTCTCTAGCAGGAATTGTTTGTGCGTTTGTGCATTTCGCATACCGCTTTGAAATATCACTCAGTTCCACTGTGGGTAAACAGTAGCGTACAACTTAAACATTTCTCTTCATTCCCTTGGGCTGGAAAATGTACTTTACATTTTGAGCGATTCGTTACTATAGAAATTCTACTTCCCTCGGGCTATCGCTGAGACAAAGAAATCCTGTCCAAGAGCTGACGATTCTTGCTTTATGCACATAGATACCTACAATTTACTGCTAATGCATTGTAAGATCGTAAAAGGTACACAAGAATAAAGGGAGGCCTCAAAAGCGTGCGGGGTGCTGAATACGGAGCCCCTATTATAAGGCTTTTATATTACTCAACAATAAATAGAAAATGAAGGAGCCCGTTCCTTTATTTCCTTAAATTGATGTTCCGTTATAGATGTGAAACGGCATGACATTATAAGCAAATTGGGTGACCATCTGCATTTATCTATATTCTACCATATTCAAGAATAACTAAATATTTTATCTGGCTAGGTAAATTCCAGAAAACATTAGCTAAGGTTTATTTTTATTTTCATTTTTTTTTATTTATGTACCTATCCCTCATCTGGTCTCAGTTTGAGGAGTGTTAAAAATTAACATTCATTCGTTTCCATTGCCTCGAGTAATATTAGATCAATTCATAATATAATTTACTTACGTAACACGGCTGTTACATAGTGTCCTATCAATAAACACTTTTAAAAGCACCATGCATTAAGTCCTTATACATTAGGAATGTACGTCTCACTAATGTTCGATTTTTCGAAGCGAAAAATTCTTAGAAACTAATATATAAATGCCTGTGCACAAAGTTCGATAGTTGGATAACCTAAAGTTGGACATTCACAGTCACGCCAACTGATCAGTTGTAGATTTTTGCCGTTCAAACTTTTATGACGACTACGGTTTTGAATTTGTCAATAGAAAATGTTACGTACAAAAATTGCTTTTTACTTATTTGTTAGGTATATAAATTATTCAGAATTGACTTTGTTATAAAAGTTATTAAATTCATTAGGCACGTAACTATATCAGTAGTAACAATTTCAACGGAAATTATTGAAAAATACTTATATTTATAAATTATCATAACACTTACATAAATGTTCACCTTTTTTCCGTAGATAATTGACTTTAACCTGATGCAACACTACCTGCCTTCTTTCGCTTCTTTCTACATAGTAAAAGTGTAAGAGTAGTACATTAAAAGACAATCATTTTTCGTGGAATAGCAACAAGTCAGATCCTTGTCTGTGTCTTGTCGTAGATGTCTTTTGTCAGTCTTGTCAGGTCCAAATTCAAATAAGTGGCTAGACCGATGTCATGTCAGCGTGGAGGTTAGACGTCACGAAAGTAAATACCTAAAGAATTTTTTAAGTTTTCGTTCACGAGAACTGACCGTGAATGTCTATCGATAATACCTAGTGACTTCTTTGATGGCAATGCACAAACGACAGCGAGTCTCGACCTAGTTGTCCGATTCGCATTTTACGAACGTTATCTGATACGTCATTCTTGCATTCCATTGCAATGCCAGTAAAAGGCAATACGATAAGATGCTGTTAAATTCAGTATTTTAATTAAATTGAATGGATCTATCTGTACTGTACGAGACTACGAGTGAATACTATGGCGTATAACTGCAAAAAATAGATATTTTTAAGACAATACAAAAAAGACGTATTTACTCGGAGCCCTTGCCCATTAGGTACTTAATAATTATAATAAAATAAGACCTCTGTCATGGCACCTTGAGACTAAATTACCAATGTCGGAATATAATAGGACTTACACCTATTTACAAATATTAATACTACCTAATGGAATTTGAATAATGCAAGACGGCTGTGGCTAATAAACAACCAAGTGTTAACTTCGTAGCATTTCAGTTATAATAATGCCTGTTATAAGTATCCCTACATATATTTACATAGGTCATTTGGGAATAGTGTAGCTTTCCAACAGCGTAAAAATTTTTCAAATCGGTCCAGTCGTTTAGGAGCCTATTCAATCCAAACAAACAAACTTTTCCTCTTTATTATATTAGATAGGTACCTGCTATGTCTGAAAAAATATTTAAATAACCTCAAGAAATTCGGATCCTGTTTCGGGTAAGTATATAATGCTATCACAGAGAACCTTTAATAGAATAAGTCAGTTTTAACATTCCTTTAGCTTCTAAACGTGACAGAAAGTGTCGCCGCGATTTCCAACCCTGTTATAAATCAATGCCTGTATGCCGCCGAATTGTAATGAGTTAAGCCTTGCTCCGGGAAATTAGTCGCTTTCCGGGAAGATCCCGTTCGCTTAACCTAGGTGTTTTCAACAGATCTTGTAATTAAGGGACTTCTGACAAACATTTACCTAATAATTTCTGATGCCTTCGCGGTTATTACACATTGGAATGAAACAACTATTAACGGATTTAACTCGCGTATTTTTATTTTATTTTATTTGCTGACGTTTCGGATTCTTTACAGTTTCCATAATCGTAGCATGACTGAGCTGACAAAAGTCTAACGCTAAAGTACTTTAACGCTAAAGACTTTAGCGTTAGACTTTTGTCAGCTCAGTCATGCTACGATTATGGAAACTGTAAAGAATCCGAAACGTCAGCAAATAAAATAAAATAAAAATACGCGAGTTAAATCCGTTAATAGTTGTTTCATTCCAAAACATTTACCTATTCATAACTAGCTTCTGCCCGCGACTTCGTCCGAGTGGAACTCCTCCTTCTTTGCAGTCGATTAAAAAGTAGCCTATGCACTTTCTCAGGCTCCGGACTTTCTTTGTAACAAATTTCATTTAAAACGATCCAGTAGTTTTAGCGTGAAAGCGTAACAGACAGACAGACAGACAGAGTTAGGTACTTTCGCATTTATAATATTAGTAGGGATAATATAGTTATGACGCTGCATTGGAATTAAACGCAGTGAAGCGTAGCGAAAGAATGCTGGGCTTATAACCTATTCGAATTAAGGGCGTGCATTAAAACAAGCTCAATGTCAGAAATTTATTCTAGTGCAGTTTATGTGCACGTGCAGATGGCATGTGCCTGAATGTCTATCTACCTACTATTGTTAAGAAGCTCTCCATGTTTTCAATAAAATAGAGAAAAAATAGCATGAACCCGAGTGACTAACAAATAAGAAAAAAAACTTTGGTTACACTGTAACCGTACTTCTAAAGTTCTATTCTAGTCCAGGTCAACGACTTTTAGTATTAAGATGAGTTTTCAAAGTAATGCTCAATTGAACTTAAGGAGACTGTTAAATAATTAAGTTTTTCATTTTAACTTTGTTCCTTGATGTTGCTTCAATGGGTTTGATGTAAATTGCTAATAACAAAAAAAGGGAAAATTAAATATTTTTTATTTACTTTACTTGCAGTCGGGCTATGATTATAAAATAATATAAGTAAATCACACTAACGTTATAAAATTTGTATAATATTTGTAACTCTTTCACGCAAAAAACGGCTTGATGGATTTTAATAAAACATTAGGTACAGAATAAAACATCTAGGCTATATAAAAACTTTAGACTACATATTTAGATATCTTTGCAAATTAAATATTGTGTAAAGCATTTATCCTGCGCAGTCCTTAAATAAATAACAGAAACCGGGTAAGTATAATTATTTTATTATTTTTATTCATAGAAATAGCATATAACTTCTATAAAACAAAGAAATGTAGTATATCTTAATATTAGAACTTGGAAAGGGAACGAAAAAAAGATCATAAATAAAGTTTTATAACAAAAAAGACATTTATTAATCGAACTGCTTACAACTTTTATCTTAGGTTTGTTCAAATTATAGAAGGTTTGTTATTCGTTAAATAAATATCAATGATTAATTGGTATCTAAGTACGAAATACATAAACTCTTATAAGTTACAAAATTATTAACTGCTAAACAAAAACAGTAACGGTATGCATAAATTAATCCAGAAACTAATTAGTTCTATCAATATTTTAAATATTGCAAACAGATCTCTACTTAACCGGGCATCTTTCACATGAAAAATACAACAAATACTTAAACCTAGATCTAAATTAAATCTATCACAGTCTTAATACGCTTTGTAGTTGTTATTATCTACGAGTAACGATCCCGTACTTTGGCGAACATTTCAGCGCTGTCCACTTTGTTGGAGCCTTCATTCTTTCCAAAAAACGTGGTCTTCGTGGTCTTTAGGAGGCCCTTGCCTTCATCCGCAGACTTCCTCCAGTAAACAGTCTGGACTGCATTCCTTCCAGCCACATAGCGAGTCGCGCTGCCGATCAAATTCCACTTATCCATCTTAAGCCTTCACTTCACGAATATCTCGGATTCAAATCGAAACGCCGCGACGATAGCCGATTACGAATATCAAATATAAAATTGAAATTCGAATTGCGGAATACGATTTCACGGCTCCGAATATAGTTATTTTCCGACTGTTCGGAGACGGTTAGTTGGTGGGAATGATACAGTGAGCGCACGAGCCGGCTTATATACTCCTGGCCACGTGCGATAAAGTATGACTGATAAAGGATACAGCACGCGGCTTTGTGTGACGTAATCATTGTTTGTGTGGATTGAACTTTGCGCTTTGCCCGCTCGTGTTTGCAAATTGATACGAACTGCGAATGCATTCCTGCTTACCTGCAGTAATGCAAGTGATGCGGAAACAAGTCAGTCGTATGGAAAATTGTCATGAATAGTCAGTTACTAAGTCAATCGAGTAACTGGGTAACATGAATAAGCTTTTAAATATCTATTGATCACTAGTATTTGTAGTGTAATTGGATTAAATTTGATGACTGATCGACGACTGATCCAGTGATCAGAATCATTGATTAACATAATCAGATTATGTAGGTATTTACGAAGTACCACTGCTATAGAATTGATATCGATCCTTAGTTTGTTTTATTTAGTATAATATGTGTAGCTTGCTTGGAAATTTATACGTTAGTAACAATTTGATATAAAGTAAAAAGTGTACGTAAATTTAGAAAGTGCTATTTATACTGATAAAAATCATGTGTTCATAGCATGTCGAGCACTTGGTAAACACATGATTTTAATCAAATAATCACACCAATTATTGTTTTTACGAGTTTATTCCATTCTGTTCTATGACAGATAACGTAGCAACCGTACCTACAAAAAACCTTCCAAGGTCGCTGTTGCTGTCAATTGAATACCTAGTATTATTCCCTACTATGTAACACAAAACTAAATACTTACTAGAAAAGGTAGTGCAATTTGTAAAAGAAGAAGAGGTAGGTAAGTATAAACATAACACAACTTTGCAACCGTTACAAGAAATGTATTATTAAAATTTATTATCTTTACATAACACACTAACAAAAAAGAATCGTTTCAAAAATGAAAATGTAAATCTTCATTAGGTAGGTAAATCGTAGTTCAAGAGCTATGATGCGACAGACAGACAGTCAAGCACACAAACACTCTGACACGTCAAATTTTTAACAGAGTTAAATATATATACCTCTCGACGCAAAAAGTGTTTGCTTAAAGATACTTTTTCCAATGCATTTTCTTCTTAAAACTTGTAATCCCAAATGCCCAAAAGATTAGCCAGGATGACCGTTAATTGGTTTGTTCAAGTAGTTTGTCTATTTACTTTCTAAACTAAGTTTAATTATATTTGATTTCCTTGTTTACATTCAAACATAATTAATTCTACAAAGGACTTACCCCCAGCGTCGAAAACAAATAACTAATTACATCTTTATTGAATGATTCCAGCTTAAATAAACGCTTACCAGCAACTAATTTTGTTTGTCTGAATCAAATATACGGGACAATGACAGGTTTAATTTCGGAATTTGAGGAAGAAAACACAAATAGTTGTAAAGGTACTCTTTAATATTATTATTGTATGCTTAATATTTTATTCCACGAAAAGATTTAATAAAAGATTAGGTACATACCTTGATTTTTAGTAAGTATAAGGACTAGATTTGAAAAACCTGCATCGATGGAGTAACGAATTGGACACCAACAGAAAATATTGGCAGGACGTCACAACCTCAGAAGATGGTGTTGATGCATCATTTTGGAAATGGAGATGGGATTTTTCATAGTAGTGAGACCGTATGTCATGTCATTAAATAAAAATCAATTCGGAATTAAGTTCAAATTTTCTTCTTATTATGGTGTCCGGGTGCAAAATTAAACCCAAAACCGTGATAGACCTAAATATAGTGAGTAGGTGAGAAAATTATTTGCACATTTCTAAGAATATTTTTTTATTTCTTACAGACGATATTAAAAATAGAATAAATTAAAAATTATAAAGTAGTTATTCAAATTGTACGCAGACTAAACAGAGGTACGAAATTGAGATACTTTGTATTATTAAGTTAATATTTTGTATTATTACAAAAACTTATTAAGCAATTCAATTTTACAAATTGCAAGTTCGCATATTTTCCTATTGTAAAATAGAGCGATTTACTTGGTTATATCTTATACTTACTTATATAACAGTTCTCTTTGTATTAAACTAAATCGATCGTATTTGGTACGAAGTAGGTATTTAGTTCAAACGAACCTTTGTTTTTGTTTCAATGTCCCGGATTCCAAGGATTAGGTACTGAAATAAAAACATTTTACACAGCTTAAGGACCTAATTGAAGATTAATGATCCTATGCAATTTGACTATAAACAACTCCCGTTAGAAATAGAAACAGGAAAGGAAAAACCGTATACTCTCAGTTTTGTAAACACCAAATCACTAGAAATTATCGGGAAAATCCTTTCACACAATTTCAAAGAAATGACGTCAGAAGTATGTACTTTAAGAGTCAAGTACGGAATACCCACTCAACATCAATTTGTACGTGATTATCGGTGATCTATTTATAGATCGTCAATTGTCAATATTGATTGACAATCGTCATCTAAAGTATCTTGTGGAAATGCATGTTTATTATCAAGAGAGCAGATGTTTCCATGTGACAATGTACTTTTACTCTATTTATTGAATTGGTTATTGCCTACTCTAAATTATCAACGAACGTTTTTTTTTTATTTTAGTTATACCCTAGCAATTTGCGTTAGGTATTGATTTTTGAGAAATTAGCAATTGACTTTTTAGGATAAGTTAAAAAAACCTTAATGATTTTATGTTTAGGTATGTAGAAGTATATTTTAATAAAACAGAAAGGAGAGGAAAATGAATCGGTCATAATGTCAATCGTTATCCAAAACTTTGTTTATAACAACGTTCTTATGCGAAATGGGTTTACCCAACAACAATTACTAATTGCCATTTTATATATTATCATGTACCTATAATAATATACGTACCTACGTACTTATTATAGTTAGGTAACTGGAAAACTAACCATGTGACATTTCGTTCGCGATACAGCCGATACATTAAGTAGGTACCTACATAAATTTAGAATTCGTTTCATTCGGTTGCAACAAACAACTTTTTGCGTAAACGAAACGAAACAAAATCTATGGAATCGATTCAAGTTAACAAAAAAAATATACGCGTCGACGTGCGAACCTCCTCCGTTTCTTTCGTCGGTTAAAAAGTTGCATGGTCAGCCTTCGTATGCTTAAGTTAATGCCATACATTTGTTTCGTTCACGTTCGCTAATATCGAATGGCTATTGTCTAGTCTCTCCTAACATTGATGTATGTGTTTTGTTTTACAATAAAAGTCGTTGGCAAAATTTAGAAAGAATAAACCTAAGGCATTTAAAAGTTCTCATTTTATATACCACTAGCTGTGCGCCCCGGCTTTGCACGGATTCTTTTTTTGAATAGCCTATATCACGTTCCCAACAGTGAAGGATTTTTTCAAATCGGTCCAGTCGTTTAGGAGCCTATTTAATCCAAACAAACAAACCTTTCCTCTTTATAATATTATTATAGAAAAGCAAGAATGGTTCATATATAGCAGAGATTGAATTATCTCCTTACCAACTGTTCATTCAGTCTGGTGGAAATTTTTGGATTTCGTCATGTTTATTAAGATATCAGTTTCAAATTTAATGAGTCGGAGGATGCCCGTCTGTATTATAACTTTAAATTAATTAATGATTTATCTTTTGCGTTAAAAGGTTAATTATGTAAGTATGTGTTGATAAATAAATATACTGAAAATAATGAGATGTGTATGGTATGTACGCATGATTTAATGTTTCACGACGTAATTTACAAATGTACAAAAATAATAATATTATACATTGGAATGAAACAACTTTACTTAACGGATTTAACTCGCGTATTTTATTTTTATTGGCTGACTGTAGCACGACTGAGCTGACAATAGTCTTATGCTAAAGCGGAATCTGTAAAGGCTCCGAAACGTCAGCCAATAAAAATAAAATACGCGAGTTAAATCCGTTAAAGTTGTTTCTTTCCAATGTATAATAACCGCGAAGGCATCAGAAATTATAATAATATTATATTTAAGGATTAATATTATATATTATTCTATCTATTTAGGGATTGGTTTCTGAGCATATTTGTATTCAACAAAGTAATCATTATCCGCAAAGAAATCCTACTTCCGTAAATCTTATCACTACCTAATTCATATCTACTAATTTTGTCTAGGATTTAGTATACTTATCTCAGTCACCATAATTACTCTAGACGGTACATGATAATAAGATAAACAGACAAACAAACAAAACGAGTTTTTGTGATAAATAAATTACGTCTTAATCGAATGAGATTGGAAATAGAAACATGTCTATACCAAACATAATATATATTATATAATGTATATACATGATATAGGTACCACCTGTATGTTAAAATTTATAGCATTGGTTTAAGCAGACCACGTGACTTTTGTTAGCTTCCGTCAATTCTGTATTTCGTTTATCGTTAACGCAGAAAGATGTATCTTATGACATGATATATTATGTTCGGCATCTTATCTTCTTATACATATAATAAAACAGTAGAAACCGCGTGTCTGTACAATTGAAATTTTTAACAAAAAATGGGTGTGGGCAATAATAAAAGAGTAACAGAACACAAAAATGATTTTTTAGATTTTCTTTTCTGTCTGTCTGTCTGTCTGTCTGTCTGTCTGTCTGTATGTATTCGCTAATCTTGAAAACTACTGAACAGATTTTGACGCGGCTTTCACTAATAGATTAAGCTCTTTCCTGAGCAACATATAGGCTTTGTTTCATCAAAATCGGATGTCAAATAAAAAAGCTATCGTCTTTTAAAGTTTAAAGGTAATTTTTCTATAGGAGATTTTATAGTTACATAATATAGTACTAGATGGCGCCTCAAGGCAATTAAAACGCGCTATAGCTTTTTCTCTGAAAAGTATAAATACAAACTGGTTGTTTCTCTACGTTTAAAACTATTTAATCTTACATATAATAAAACAGTAGAAACCGCGTGTTTGTACAATTGAATTGAAACATTGAATTGAATTGAATTGAATTGAATTGAATTGAAACATATAATAAAACAGTAGAAACCGCGTGTCTGTACAATTGAAATTTTTAACAAAAAATGGGTGTGGGCAATAATAAAAGAGTAACAGAACACAAAAATGATTTTTTAGATTTTCTTTTCTGTCTGTCTGTCTGTCTGTATGTATTCGCTAATCTTGAAAACTACTGAACAGATTTTGACGCGGCTTTCACTAATAGATTAAGCTCTTTCCTGAGCAACATATAGGCTTTGTTTCATCAAAATCGGATGTCAAATAAAAAAGCTATCGTCTTTTAAAGTTTAAAGGTAATTTTTCTATAGGAGATTTTATAGTTACATAATATAGTACTAGATGGCGCCTCAAGGCAATTAAAACGCGCTATAGCTTTTTCTCTGAAAAGTATAAATACAAACTGGTTGTTTCTCTACGTTTAAAACTATTTATCTTATCTTACATATAATAAAACAGTAGAAACCGCGTGTCTGTACAATTGAATTGAAACATTGAATTGAATTGAATTGAATTGAATTGAATTGAAACATATAATAAAACAGTAGAAACCGCGTGTCTGTACAATTGAAATTTTTAACAAAAAATGGGTGTGGGCAATAATAAAAGAGTAACAGAACACAAAAATGATTTTTTAGATTTTCTTTTCTGTCTGTCTGTCTGTCTGTATGTATTCGCTAATCTTGAAAACTACTGAACATATTTTGACGCGGCTTTCACTAATAGATTAAGCTCTTTCCTGAGCAACATATAGGCTTTGTTTCATCAAAATCGGATGTCAAATAAAAAAGCTATCGTCTTTTAAAGTTTAAAGGTGATTTTCTATAGGAGATTTTATAGTTACATAATATAGTACTAGATGGCGCCTCAAGGCAATTAAAACGCGCTATAGCTTTTTCTCTGAAAAGTATAAATACAAACTGGTTGTTTCTCTACGTTTAAAACTATTTAATTTTGTTTGTCTTGCGATTCGGTTAGTTGATGATTTTGATGTTATACTTGGATATGAAAATACGGACTCTGAACTTGCTTTGTGAATTAGTTGAAAAATATCGGATATAATCTAAAAAAATATTGCCTACGTAGATTTATTGAAATAAATATATGTATTATTGTATGTATTTGCTTTGATTTTAAAAATGCCCAGACAAAACGCTTACAACGCATCGCTATTGAGAAATCTTACTCCGCCTAAATTGTGCAATGGAACCCGACTTAGAGTAACTTCTTTACAAAGAAACTTAATCGAAGCTGAGATTCTTACTGGATGTAGTGCAGGTGAAACTGTATACATACCACGAATACCAATCATCCCCAACAATTTCCCATTCCAATTCAAACGGACACAATTTCCAGTGTCCGTTTGCTTTGCTATGACAATTAACAAGTCTCAGGGGCAGACGCTAAAGGCTGTTGGAGTTGATCTCAGGTCGAATTGTTTTTCACACGGCCAACTATACGTGGCTCGCTCGCGGGTTAGTAATGCGGATAACCTTTTCATATTAGCCCCAGAAGGAAAAACTTTTAATGTGGTTTATAAAGACATTTTATAATTTACATTTGAAATATTAAATACATACCTATATTATATTTTTTATATTATTTGTCTGACTATCTGTGTGTTCCGGCTAATAAAGAGTAACTCATTTTAGAAAAAAATCTTTAATTATCCATACTTATGTCCCAGTACTTAAATTCCACGCGGACGAAGTCGCGGGCACAGCTAGTATTATATAATTATCATGTAGATACATAGGATTGTATTGGGAAAATATTACTAGGCCATTCGAATTGTTTGGTAGTACACTTAAGAGTACTTAATTTAATATACATAATATATAGGTAGGTAATATAATTATAACTGTACGGAAAGATAACAGTATAAAAATACAAACCAGTTTTCTACAATAGTAACGTTTTTGACACATTCCACGAAGGCCACGGCAATAGTTATATCGACTAATACTTTATTGTCATCGAAACTAGGTAAGAGGGCGTAGAAATTGACAACCCAATCGGACATCATTAAAAGTAATTGCTTCAAAATCACGTATGAAAGAGCATGTTGAGGAAAAGTTTGTAAAAAGGAGATACATTTCGATTTCGTTCCATTAATTTCGGGTCCGTTTCTTTTTTTATTCTTTTTTGTTTCCTTATTTAGTGCAACCCTTTTATAAATAAGACGATTAGCTAATAAATACTTAATAATAACAATAGATATTACGACTGTTTTTCCTTTGTATATTAAGTAGATTACCAAAAAATGTTAAAGTGCTTCTAAAGTTAGGGAGTAGGGGTTAGTGACGTCACGTTTGCGGTGCAACCTATACGCAAATTGTACCGAAACGAGACGTCATACTCCAGAATTTTAAAAGCGCTAATCTTTGTCTTTTATTATTCGATTGTGAAAAAAAAAATTCATAATCTTACTGACTAAAATGAAGTTTGTTTTCTTTACCCAGCATTCCTATTCAGCCTTTAATCCCAATACTGGGCACATGCCTCTAAAAAAAGACTAAAAGAGCTAATCTAAAATGCCTCTTGGATGTTTTATTAGGTAAATAAACCTAAATTCCATATTCAATTACGTTCTGATCTAGTTTTGTCCCGCAAATGTAAACAAGGCAAAATCGTGGAAAACAATTCAATTACATTTATAAACAGACAATGTTTGTGAAGGTGGGATCAACAATAATATTATTATTGTATCAGAATGGAAAACACTTCGTACCTACTATGCAGGAAATAGGTAGGTATCTTGTGTAAAGGAAATATCTACAAATAAATAACTCGGAAACACTAAGTATATTAATAATATACCTAAACATTTCTGATGCCTTTGTGGTTAATACACATTGGCACTAAACAACTTCAACCATAAACAGATTTAATAACCGCGAAGGCATCAGAAATTATTTCTAAATAAGCCCAATAAAAACATTGACAGTAGAAGTTCTTTACTATTACCTACTATAAACAGCTGATAGAATATGCGTCATAGAAAACACGTTCTCAATGGATTGTTCCACCATTAACTAGTAAACAACGATTGTTTACTATACTAATACAATTAACATAATACTGTTAATCTTAAACATATAAACAATATGACTTAGAAGAAAATGAGATACGGAAAACACATTGCTTTTCTAAGAAACATTTCATATCATTTTCTTTTATTTTATGATTTACCCGTAAAAATCTTAATAAAATGGTTTTTATTGGGTCTATGGCTGTGTGTAAACATTTTATCGCAATTTAAATGGTTATAAATAAATACAGTTATCTACTGAAGATGATACACGTACAAACGCAAAGGTACTTATCCTAGAAGGGACATTTTTACAAGAAAAATCAATTTTTAAAATTTATACTTAAAGCATAAGTTATAGTATAGTATACTAGTTTCTGCCCGCGACTTCGTCCGCGTGGAATTCCTCCTATTTTGCAGTCGGTTAAAAAGTAGCCTATGTCCTTTCTCAGGCTCAAGACTTTCTTTGTACCAAATTTCATTAAAATCGGTCCAGTAGTTTTAGCGTGAAAGCGTAACAGACAGACAGACAGACAGAGTTACTTTCGCATTTATAATATTAGTAGGGATTCAATACATAGCTCAAAAATTTTATTTAAATAACAGGGCGAATATTCGAGCGTGCAAGACACCGTAATTTTCATCTCTATAGCTATATCTATACACGGTTGCAAATAATATTATTAAGTATTAATTGAAACAGTAATTGTACCACTATATCATTTTACCTACTTATGTTTTTTTTTAGTTCCTGATTCGGTTCTTAAATATAGCCTAAAACCACAATGATGGCCTCTGAAACACTCCAAAATCTACCCAATAACAGTGCGTATTGAAAATAGAAACGTGGTAAGTAAACAAGAAGGTTATTATATTATTACGGAATTTGATTCTATGTCTAATTTGTTTCCGAAAAGCCTGGCTGATCTGTTTATTAAAGGTCACTGGAATCAGGTGTAGGTCTGTACGTGGGTAGTGCGGAAGTCTGGTTCCTGGCAATAATTGCCTCTTTCAAAATAGTTAAAGTATCAATGTGATGTTTCTGTATTGGTAACATTAGGTTTGTACCTACCTAATTTTGGCATATTTTAGGCTCTCACCGAAAACGCTCTGTAGCAAACTTTTGTTCTTGATTCATTTGTCAGCCAATAGATAAAAATAAGTATTTATTATTATTTAATTGTATATTTTACTAACTACCTCGGCGAACTTCTTACCGCCTTTTTTTGTAAATATTTTCTACATTTACGAATAACTTTTAACTTTTATAAATATTGTCCTGATTGTAAAAAATACAAAACAAAAAGAATTATTCAATTTGGTGCAGTCGATCGAAAGTTATATGAGTGCCGTTATTGTTTTTTTATTATTATTTTAGAATTTTGATGTTTATATTACTTACTTTTAGCAATTAGCAATGTAGGTTCTCAAAATCAAAATTCCCGCGGACACTCTTGAAACGGATTATTTCCGTGATGACAAAACGGTAAATTACAACTATGGTAATTGGCATCGATAAGATAATCATTACAAGGTGAGGAATATTTATATTAGTCATGATTCGATGTAATTCTCATCACTCCGTAATATAATGGACAGCATGTAAACAGAGCATGATTGTCATAGGTTAGTAAAATTTTCCGACTCTTTTATCCGTATCAGAATTTATTACTTTAATAGGTACTTACTCGTAACTACTGTTACTTAATGTTTGTTTATTTGAACATAATGTTTCTCAGCCTCTGTATGTGGATTAAGGTTATTTTTAATTAAGTATCCCGTTGTTTGAGGATTCTAGAATATTTTTTACTTACTAAATAAAATAACTATGTATAAGATCAAAACGAAAGGTGTGACATAGTTAAAGTCCCTTACTAGATCTTTGGAATCCACTTTGACCCTTGAGGTACACCGGAATTTGTCTATCAATTAAATTGGCGAATGAAACAAACCACAAAATAATAAGGTAATATATGAAGCTAAAATGGTGCATACAAATAACCTTTTATTGTAAATAACGGGTCACATATGTCATTTCTAAACAGAAACATGATTGTCATTAATACATACAAAGGACACCAGAAACCAGCAAGTACCTAAGTTTCAGATAACAGTGCAGTCACCACGTGTCTATCAACGTGGTCAATTACTCGTAAAGCACTAGATGGTCTAGCCATGTCTACAGAGCGTGCTAAACCTACAATACTATATAATCTAGGTATATCTATGTATGTGTATCGCGATAACGGTATGTTTACATTACCTCTAAGTACCTACATATGGTATGTTTGTTTTTGTTTTATTGACAGAGTTTCATTTGCTACTCGTCGATTAAGAAGCGTGTGTAATTTATATATTACTAGCGGTCCCGGCAGACTTTGTCCCGCCTGGCAAAGAACCGATTTGACAGCTGTCATTATATTTTTTTTTGTTCACTGGAACGTGATAAAAAGTATCCTATGTCCTTTTCCTGGCTCTAAGCTACCCCCCTGTCAATTTTAAGCCAAATCGGTTCAGCTGTTCTCGAGTTATAAACGGAGTAACTAACACGACTTTCTTTTATATACAGTGAAACCTGGTTAACTGGGACTTCCAAGGGACCTGTAAATTAGTCTCACGTAAAGAGGTATTGTATATTATAGATAATCATCTAATTCAGCAAATGAATTAATGATGAAATGTATAATCAAGAAAAATAACGGTATTATGCAACTTGTATTTTTTTAAAACATCGGTTAAGAATCATAGAACATTGCACTCCCTATCGACCAGATAAGTAGTTCATATTGAAATGTTACCATAACAAAACATTTTGCTAATCATTGTTTTTTACAACTGCTTATATCCGGTATCATTTGTTATGTTAAATTATCAAACACCTACGTAACTAAAATGATAACATTTAACGATAGGTATTACGGGTCAAGCAGAAAATTTTGAGTTACAATAACATTGCCAAACAAATAAAGACTAGTTTACACTTTATATTTTTTAATAATGGAGACGAAACATCTTTACCTAAAGTACCTATATATTTGTGTGACTAAAATACACGGCGTTTGTGAGGTTTGTTTATGGAAGAAATTTAGAGATAGCTACATACTTGCTTTACGACAAAATCTGACTGGAGACATCATTGTGTCCTTATGTTATATTTTTTATTATTCAACAATATATAGAACACATCGTTAACTGCAGCGCATCATTTTCATCTTATTTTGCTAGATAGTAGCAACATACTTACCTACCTATAGCACAAAAGAGCTACGTACAAACCCCTACATTTTTGCAAAAATATAATTTCACGTGACTTGACAATATCGAATACAGGGTTGTCCCGAACTGCTGACATCTATATATATATGAACGGCTGAACTGATTTGGCTGAAAATTGGCGGGGAGGTAGCTCGGAGCCAGGAAAAGGACATAGGATACTTTTTATCACGTTCCAGTAAAAAAAAAAGAAAAAAATATTAAGTTGATTTGTTAAAAATAGTATAACAAAACGCAACAATGACAACTGTCAAATCGACATTGCTGGGCGGGACGAAGTCTGCCGGGACCGCTAGTCTTTATATATAAGTAGTTCGGGCCGGTGCCTCTCCCGTTTTATCACTCAGATCCCACACGATTGCCATATCAAACACTGTCTGTCCGTCTATTATTGCCATATCAAACACTGTCTGTCCGTATATTATATTTCTAAGTTAAACTAGACCAACAAACAGGTACAACAACAAATAGTAGCACATCGTGGACAATGGTAAATTTTACATCATAAAAATATTATTATTATGAAGAAAAATAAGACAGTTTACAAAATGTAAAATCACTTTGGTGCTATAGGTACATACTCGTACTATCGTCAGCTCAGTCGGCTACGAATATTTATAGGTACTGTATTTTAAAAAAAAGTAATAAACGCTATTTATTTTTAGTATTAGATATTAGATAGTTGAATAAAACAATGCTTTGTCCCAAGTCGTATAATAGTTCAACAAAACCAAAATGTATGAAAGTATATAACAATTCACACAGAAATCTTAATAGCGCGATGCAGCCGTAGGTACATCGCCATCTATGTATAATTAAGTTAACAAACATAAACCCAAATAAACTTTAATCACCTAGCAACCGTGTCTCTCAAATATAACATAAATAACAGCCTTCACGGCGTTATACAATAGTTGTTTCATTTAGATCAAATAAGGAAACAAAGAATTAGACTAAACGAATTCTCTGCGTTTTGTGTCATAAGTTATATTATTATAAACGACGACTGCACTTAAATATGGAGACTATTTCGCTCACAGTAGCCGTTTGTCTCAACCCCACATTATTATTTCTTATCTAAGATGACAGCTTGGCAGTAGTCGTGTGAGCAACTCACATTTACCATTTACCCCTCTTCCGACTTCCTTGAGTCTGGGTCACGAAATAACAAGGTTTTGCAATAGGTAAGTATTAGTGCTGGACTATTAAAATTTCCACCCCCTTTTTTTTTTCCAAATTGATTTAGTCGTTTAGATGGACTAAGGTGACAAACACATCTTCAGAATAATTATAATATAGGTAGGTATGTATATAAAGACAATAAGCTTACCTATGGACATTTCAGTAGGTATGTACTTACCTAAGTATTTTATTATTTATAATTTAACTGATATAGACTATAAACAAAACCTTGATAATGAAAATGTTATCATTGATAATAAACCAGAAATCCTCGTTCAACAATACAATAAATATAAAATAAATAGTAGGACTTAATCTGTACCTATTTTTCTTATCTTTTCAATGCTTATTGTTATTTGTTAGGACAATCTCATCCGCCTTTGTACGTCTCTGACCTTCTAGAATTAATTAAAAAATAAAATGGGCTTAGATTCGAATAACAAAATAAAATGGTTTGAAAATGCTAATCTCGTTTATAGTATTCTTGAAAACTGTAGTAGAGAAACTTAACTAGCGAAATGATCGTATATAATAATATACCGAATATAACTTATGTTGTACCTAAGTATAATAATATTACTTAACATCCAGCAAAAATATCACGAGAAAAATACCGGATGCCATGAAATAATAAATACGTTTGTATTTAAAAAATAAAGTACCTAAATACTAAACAGTAAAGATACTTTGGATTTCCCGAGGGCCCAGTTAAGCAACCCATTAAAATAATGAACTAATTTGTTAACTAAGTTAAATTAAAGTGAAATAAAATACAAACGAACATACTTAATTAAGCTCTTTTTGTGTGAATTAGTATTTATTATTCTGAATAAAGTTTATTGTTTTATTACGTTAACGGCACTATAATAATTACTCTTTACACTTTAACACATCGATGCAGTAAAATTACGAAATCAATTTCTGATTAATTCTTACTTAACTTTTGAAATAAAACAACCGTAACACACAGTTTCAAGTTTAATCTTTCGGTTCTTGTTTGTATTATGTCTGGAGATATTTATTCTATATTTTCTTTTCATACTGTTTCTTTTTGTGTAAGCCAGAACAATCCTAGGCGCTTTCTGTCGACATTTCCACGCGCGGCTCGGCAAAGCAAAACTTCGGTTATGTTGTTTACATTATAAAACACCCGTGCCGTGCTGCGATAACAGGCTTATGTTCAGATTAACTCTTCCCTTTCAATTTGACATTTCATGAAATTTCTAACGCGTTTCTGAGTGAGTCTTGTTGTGTTTTAAATTAAGCCAAAGTCTATTCACAAGAACTGAAACTTTTCAACGGAACAGTTAAAACAATGTAGATGATGTTTGGTACACTAATCGTGTTGTATGAGCCGTGTATTATGTTATAAGAAAAATATAAGGCCAGTCACCGTCATTATATTATTTGCTGTCTATTTAATATTAAAAATAGCAGCGATAGGTATAAGTTCATTTAATTTTGCGCTGTTATTGGTAATTTCAGTTTGTGGTTCACATTGAAATAATGTAATTTGAAACAATCTGGTACATATCTTATTTTAATTAAATCAGATATTACAATATATTGAATGCCAGTGAAGCGATGTACTAGTGTTACGGCCAAATTGGTAACACATGTAAATTGTATCGACTTTGTAACGCTCCAGCGTGTAATTATTAAAAAATATTTAATATATAAATATTATAAATAAAACCTTGATAATGAAAACGTTATCATTGATATTACAAATCCTCAGTCAACAACATGATAACGCGTCTCTCCCTCTTGTTTAAAATAGTTCTGTTATTTGCCTTATTTTTAAATTAGTACGTACTATATGCCTACCATCTGTATCACTGTTCTGAACTTCTCAATAAATAAATACAACGTCAAAATTCTACCTATTGCATTATAAAAACAAACATAAAACTAACAAATTAGTTATATGAGTTTGTTTTTATAATACGTACGGTCTACTAGCTACGTTAGCTATTACTACTACTACGCTTTCGAATTTCGATTAATAGATCATAGTTAGTTCTAACTATTTGTTAAGGTCCTGTGTTGATATGCCAGTCATTAAGTCACCGTTTCCTTTTATATATATTACCTACTACATATTGATAATGAATTTAAAAATAAAACAATTTGATAGTCCATTTAAGTATGGAAAATATTATTAGCTCGCTAATAGCACTTAAAGTGGACGCAGTTAATGAAATTTACTACAGTTTCCTATAATTTCGTATAAAATAATTTTGTTAACAAAATTATAAATTAATTTGCGAACTTAAATGTCCCTTCATTTCTACGAATATTATTTATTTAATTACCAAGGCGAGTAGCAATATTATTTCACAAAATTTAAACCCAAGTTGTTAATTGTTAATTAATTTGTAGCATGTTTAGGTTATCATTCAAAAATATATGAATGATATATCATTAGAGCGTCTAAATAGGTTGTATTTACACAGTAAGTAAATGAAACATGTTACGGTTAGTATTTCTAGATATATTAACCTAGGCAGTACTCTAAGGTAGATTAGGTATATAAGGCCCACCATTATTTAAAACGAAATATCTGTCAATATAAAAAGGATAACAAGTAAAACTCATTCGATATAGACGACACGTTTATTTAAATTTCTTTATAAATCAAAATAACAGTGAAAATATTAGTGTATTTGAGGTTAGTGTAAGTTTTTTAAAACTACTGTTTTGGGCCTTATTAAACACTATGTAGGTAGTAAAGCCCGCCAAAGAATTGATCCTATTAACGTAAATAACAGGTTTTTAAACTTTTTAACGGCACACTTACACAGAAAACAATATTTGGTACCTTCATAACATGAGGATATTTATAATTTGTTTTTTTATTTGCCTTTGGGCCTTATTATACTAAACATATAAAAAATCAACGATTTTCCTCTAAAATAGTAAGAATTAACATAAAATTAAACCTTCTTTTGTTACAGCACTGGTAACATAAATATTTAACAAAAATAAAAAAGAATCGCTCATAATTTTTCAATCAACCATAATTTTGTGGGCCTTTTTGAACTAAAGGCTTTATATAAAAACTAATTTCTAATAAATATAACGATATTCGTCACTCATACGTAACTGTAACATTTTAATTATTTTTATATGGCACTTATCAAATTAGCTATGTTACGAGATCAATAAAAAAGAATCATTTGTTTTCGAACGTACTTACAACATTTTACTTAAGTATTTTTATTAAGAAGTTATTGTGAAAGACTTTCGGTTCTCACAGCAGCCATTACGGCGGCCAAACTTTTCTCTGACCATAGGGCCCGCTTTTTCTTTACTGGTTTAGGTGGTGACGACATATTTTTAATCTGGAAAGAAAAAGTCTAAAAACATTACAATTCATTTAGTTAAATAATCAAAATTAAGTATTTATTAGTGTTTTTTTTATTTATTTGTTTTATATCTATTGACGCACTTCAAATTTAAGTCTACGATTACATCTCATACGTTTAATAAGGCCCGGGGCCCGGGCCTTGTTACCTACTCTAACAGTGGGCCTTATTAGCTAAAGTGAAGATTCTAGAATAATGACGATTATTAAACATAAAAATAGACATGAAACTAAAAACTTACCTTTCTACATACAGCCAGGTAACCTCTGTTTACATCCAAATTGAAAAATAACACAGTGCCTAATCAAAAACCTCGAGAAAACGCAATTTTCTTATAGTAAAATTTACATCAAGCACAGCCGCAACCTCACTCAAAGACTGTTTGCATGGTACTGACAAAATGGCGGCGCGTGCGAATCCAAGCGATGTTGCCAGCTCTTTGTATCTACTGTTTCTTTGTGTGCGTGAAGTGTCGAGCGAATTATACTCTTGGAAATGTGAGTTTTGGCTTCTGGGCCTTGTAACCAGCTGGGCCTTATATGCCTGACCTACCTTAGTTCTACTTAGGCTGTGTAAAGGCTTAACATGTGTAAGTAGCAGACAAGCCCCTCTAGACAAGTGACAATCGTTAATTGCAAGCGAACGAAACAAATGCAAAATTGTATGTACCTAATTGACATAGGTACGCGGCCGAAAGGTTACGTGATCGCATATTTTGCTTTATTTATTCATGTTCACGTTAGACTATCGTCAACTCAGTCGTGCGACGAATATAGAAACTTAAGTTATCGAACGGATTTAACTCCGCTAATTTATTTCTTCGCTGACGTTTTGAAAATTTTACAGTTCCCATATTAGAAGCACGACTGAGATGACGATAAAGTTTTCGAAACGTCTGCAAATAAAATCGAATCAACGCGAGTCCAAGCCGTCATAGTTGTTTCATTCCAATAAATAAATAAATGTCAAAGTAATTCATAAAAGTACTGACTTTTAGGTACGTCGCGCATCAAAAAGAAAAAATATAGCCTATATTCACAAGATGAAGTGGAGTAATCTATCAAAAGAAAGGGTACGAATAACGCCCTCTGAGATTTATGTCTAGTCTAGGGATGTCACACATCAATTTAAACATTACCGATGCGGATGCGAATGTATGCAGGTGATGACGCATCTCGCCCTCTGACCAAAATTACAACATGCTTGCGGCTCGACACTTTCTTGGCATGAAACTCTCTCCATGCACGCGGCTCGACACTTACCTGGAATGAAACTTTCTCCGTGCACGCAGCATGCCATTTTCTTGTCATGAAACTCTTTACATGCACGCAGCCCGACACTTACCAACTTGCTATGAAACTTTTTCCATGTACGCAGCTTGACACTTTCATGGCATGAAACTTCTCCATGCTGGCGGTCTGCCACTTTCTTGACATGAAACTCTCTCCATGCACGCGGCTCGACACTTACTTGGTATAAAACTTTCTCCATGCACGCAGCTTGACACTTTCATGGCATGAAACTTCTCCATGCACGCAACATGCCACTTTCTTGGCATGAAACTCTCTCTATGCACGCGACCCGAGACTTTATTGGCACGAAACTTTCTCCATACACGGCAACCAACACGATATCAGCCGTTTAAAGGCTTAAGAGTCTCCTTTCAGGAGTCTCGCCACCCGTCCGGTTTTGCAGTGAAGGCCCATTAGCTGGCCAACTGCGCTTCAGTATTCAGTTCGAATAATAATAATAAAGATATCAGCCGTCTACTGGAATCAAATTATCTCATTGTAAGTAAATTTCTGTTTTATTTGATTTATTACTTAATAACTTTTATGACTTATGAAAACCTGAGGAATATGACATGCGTTACATCCCTTGTCTAGTCATAAATGTAGGCTTTGTTTCAGCTGGAAGCGGCTCCTTTGCTTCGGGGAGGGGGCTTGAGCGCACTTGACCTACAGTCCGATATCGGTCGCGCTCTTGACATTGCGCTTGAGTTGCTTGGACAGTCTTGACCGACGCCATTTTAATTAATAGGTTATTAGTTATACATCATTATTGAAATCTTTGTCATAATTACAATATTGCTTTTGGCGGTAAGTGTTCCTGACTACGAATCCGGAGGTAGCGGGTTCGAATCCAGTTAGTGGCGATGCGATGTTTTAGTATTATGACCATCTGTACCTACTTGAGTCTTAGAGGTCTTACCTGTATTTATGTGTGTGTTATCTGTTGTTTTATTAGATCAGTAGAGAATATTGACCATCATCCGCGCTATCTTGTAACTTAAAACAAAAACTGTACTTCAATAGACAAATTCTTATTTACAATGGTCCTACATGAATATTCGCTTTCATAAGCAAAATTACAAAAATGCACACAGATTTAAATGTTCCAGACGCAAAACACTTGCCTGAAAGCAGCGTGTGGTGCAAAACGTTATTCAAATAGTTTCAGTTTTAAAGTTCTCGTTTGTAGTTTATACGTCAGTCGTACGGGGAATCTAGTTTTAGACACATGCTCTGAAATGATGTGCCAGCTTAACGTGGTTGCACATACGATGTTTTGCGACACTTAGTTGACTTGAGTTTTGCTTAAATGTGTTTGTAGAGTTTATCAAAGTATACACAAACTTGCTACATACATTTTGTGTAATGCTGTTTACTTCAACTTTTCGTGATAGTCTGACATGACGATAAGTTAAGTCATGTTTGTAATTTATCGTATAGCGACTCTTGTAATAATTATGAAATGAGAATTTCTGTTATCGTTGAGTTGTTAGACGAAAACGCCCATTGGTCAATGACCTCCTCTAAAGATTGCCAACAACGGTTGCCGATAATATAAAAAATAACTATCTTATTTTTAATTAGTAAGTAGGTAACGATAACATATAATTATTATTACCTACTTTACATTCTTCTGTGGGCATTAGGTAGGTATTAAAAAATGAAATCGAATAATAATATTATTATGTTCTGTTGTCTTGGCTACTAAATTAAAACAAGCTGACTACTATAATAAAAACAAAAGTACGTAAGCTATAATTATTACTCTTCCAGTCACCGCTTTACCAATTCAGTAGAAGAAGCATAGCTGCATAGTTAAGCTACTTTTTGTGCTTTGTATTACGAGATAATTGAGTCATACGCGGGTGATAATTGAATAAAGAGACGACTGGCAAAATAAAACGAAATTATATTTAGTTTATCAGTTAGGTTATCGATAAATATTTATATATCATAAAGTGACGTCACGATTCGAACCTCACTCCTGAACTTAAGAAGCGCTTATCTTTGTCATTTATTGTTTGATTGAGAAAAAAACATACGCGTTTAATATTTTTTAATAATCTACTTATGGTAAAAGAAAACAATACATTCGTCATTCTATTACCAACATCACGCGGATTAAACCGTGCGCCAAAAAGTAGTTCAGGACTTTTTTTAAAACAGATAGTATGTTGGTTATTTTAGGAAATGTCTTAGAGGACATAGTCTATAATTTACTTGAAGTACATCCAACCATGTAAGGGTTAGGCACGTAAGCTTTAGGACGATGTTTAATGGAATGTATAAGGCCAGGCTCGGAATGTGATAAAACTTTGTCTGTTTGTCACTCAACTGTCAAAGTGGACATGAAGTAATGATTTACTTCCTCCCTTGTAGGTTACATACATTAGGTACCTATTGTTAATAGTGTTCGGTCTTTATTCAACCTAGTTTTGCCTTACATGCCACACAAATATAGGCCTACAAGGAATTATATATACTATACATATCGTTAATTTGTGATTAGGCCATATGAAAATATTTAGGCTAGTGTAGGTAGGTATTGAAAAAATACAAAGGCTGTTAGGCAGACTGTTAGTGAAGTTCAGTTACATATTGCACGTGTATTTTTTAAAAAAAATATGAAATAACCACACGTTTCAACACGAATTGATGACTCAGTCACTAACGGAATTCGACTCGGTTTATGTGTGTATTTTTTTTTGTTTTATTGATAAAAGAAAAAATTGTGTAAGATTTTTTGATAATGTAAACCGACGACTAACACTAACTATAATAATTATAATAATAGGATTTTCCCGAGCATTGACCCTTCAATTTCCCTTTTTTTTAATTTCTCTTACCAATAAAACAAAAAAAATACACACAGAAAAAATACTGAATCGCCCCTAAGTAAGTTAAGTTTTTTTTCCTTATGAGTTTATAACCAAGATAATATGATAAAGACTCTACGTTTACGCTTTAATTTATTAAAATGTACAATTAAACTTATTTTCTTAACTTCTTCACGTAAGTTGTTAAGTCAAATTTCAGTAGGTAGGTACGTGTTATAATAGAATCTGTATTATCCCTTAAAATTTCTAAACTCAATTTCGCCCTCTTAAGTTTCTACGTAGACGGTATATTTGAACTGCATCTAAATTGCAATTTCGCTTCTATATTGCAGCTCACTATGGACCGAGTGCATATTATATTATGCAGTATGCAATGTGTTGAATGAAGTTTTTTCTCAATCTCAGCGTGCAGCCGTCCTTTAAGATTTGCTATTCTGTTTGATAAGGAGATTATTGATTAGACATTTTATGTACTTATAATATATATTATGTATATTCTTAGCCTGTATTTTATTATAAAATACATAGTTCAACGTAAAGAGTTTTTCTTTAATTATAAGGTAAGTAGAACTATGTATTTTTTTAGCTTATTTTTTGGAATTTTAATATTATATTATTTAAGGATTATTTTAATATTAATGCTCAGATACAAATGAACGTCCCGTATCTCCGTATTAATTAAGACTGACCCTAGCTTAGCCTTGATTATGATTTCCACGTTTAATTCAGTTTCGTAGTCAAAGGACTACCCACTAAACCAACAGAACAGGCTTCAATCACTTATCCTTTTATTTTCCCAAAATTAAAAACCATGTCGCTCTCTCGTAAAGGCAAATAACCGACTCAAAAAGACCGACCGTGAAAAAAGAACCGAATCACCCACAAAAACAGTTTCGTATTTTTTAAATTAAAGTTCTAAAACAGACCGAGGACGTAAAAAAGAGTATGTATTTTAGTGCCTTGGCTTTCAAGACGCTTGCGAAGGTTCCGCTGGATCGCTGTTTGCTGTGCTAATTTGAGAAAACCGCGAGTAGAATATTAAGTTCCTTAGAGTGATTTTAGCATCTTTTTGTAGGTAGCAAATTAACGAATTTACTTTTTGAATATGAGATTTACAGTAGTAACACTTTATAATATAAGAACCTAATTGTTTTGAATAAATAATTCCTCTTAAACACTTGAATTAAGTTACCTTTTCAAATCTTTTATTTAACTTGCAATATAAGTACATATGTATATTGTATATTGTTTATATCTATTTAGGTAACTACGGGTGAAGTCTCGCAACTAAATTTTGAAGCAGATAACTATAACCGATATGAACCGAGCTCAAATTTTGTACACACGTTCAGTTTGGATGACAATGCATGGTTACTATGTGCGGTCATCCTAAAACCATTTTAAGCGGGTGCAAGGGGGATGGAAAACCAAATAACTACAAATATCCCCGGGTGGTGTACTAAATGAAAGAGGATTATATGCACCGTTGTAAGATTATCAGAACTTGTTTTAAAAAAAAAGTATTTTTACCTTTAATCTTGTCTTATAAGGTACATACCTAAATTATGTTTTATAACTTTCTACATAATAAAATACGCGTTGTATATATGAAATTCATTATTAATATTTTTGATAATTTCATAGACTTCATACGGGTTTCATGAAGCAGAGTCATAATGATAATCGCGAAAGGATATGACAATCGAATGAAAATCAGCATCTCATTCGATTGTCAGCATCAGCAGCCCCGTGATTGTGTAACGCATCTGGTTCAAATGCTTTACGATTAAGATTGGTTTAAATGCGATTCCAATTGGTTTGCTTCGAGATGCTAAACCGCACACTTTGGCATTGCGGATTGAGTCTTCAAATGAAGTCGATTGAATTGGTTTGAAGACAATCATAGTTTAACGAATTGAGAATTGATAAGGTACCCACCTACTTTCGATTTTGAAGGATATGAATTGGGATTTCTTTCAAACGTTTTACGATTATGATTGGTTTAAAAGCGATTCCAATTGGTATGCTTTGAGATGCTACAACGCACATTGCTGATTGAGTGATAGTCATCAAATGAAGTCGATTGAATTGGTTGAAGACAATCGTATTTGTATTGCGAAGTTGAGATTGCTTTCAAACCAAGTGTGTTACACAATCAGGGGAGCTGAAATTAAGGTCAAAGAGTAAGTCCAGGCTCGTTCTTAATGTTTGAACAAAAATAATTGTGTCAACATCCCTGTCAATTAACTAACGACTCTTTACAATACTGTTCAGACTAATAATATAAATAAACTAGCTTTTGCCCGCGACTTTGTCCACGTACTTTTTAAATAGGGTATACATTTCAATTAAAAACGCGTCTTTCATCAATACTATTAAAGAATATTTATGCATAATCTGAAATAGATTGGATCAAGAATCACTTTGCCCTATACAAACTTTGCACCTACTTTTCACCCCCTTAGGGGTAGGCTTTTGGAAAATGCTTTATAGGACGCCTACGTCCTAGTTAGTAACATCGGTTTAGACTGTGCGCCTATCCGTCAGTCATTCAGGACAAAATATATAAGATAATAATAAATGCCAAAATTTTCATTGATTATCTTAAGTTAAGTTCAACATTATAATATATTTAATATACAGTCAAAGCTTACGTCAATAGCTTGCTTTGATTGTATTGAGTAAATAAAAATAAAGATAATAAGTACCTACTATTTTATTACATCTTTACGAAAATATTTTTACTTTGTACATTGACATCGCGATAAAAATAAATGTTTGCCGAATAAAATATTGAAGTTTTATATATGCTATTATGTACATGAATATAACACTGTACCATAATATTTCATCTATAAAGATTGTTTAATATTATTATATTAATACATAATTCATAGTATAGGTCCTTTGTCAATTATATAATAAACATGAAGTAGGTACCTACTTCATAACGAATCGGATATATTTGAAAGCCTGTTGGTATAGTGGTCAGAGACCCTGACGAAGAAACCATGTGTTACGGGTACAATTCCTGCTAGGAGCAGATGTCAGTATGATGATGAGCACTATCATGATTTACGTACATGTTATCACCCATAGTACAAGTTTTACTTAGTTTGAGGCTAGATTAACTAGTATGAATTGTCCAAAGATATGTATATTTATATATTGTGAGTATTCTTGGTCAGTAATAGTTACTTATATTATTAACTAGCTTCTGCCCGCGACTTCGTCCGCGAGGAACTCCTCCTTTTTTGCAGTCGGTTAAAAAGTAGCCTATGTTCTTTCTCATGCTTCAGACATTCTTTGTACCAAATTTCTTTTAAATCGGCCCAGTAGTTTTAGCGTGAAAGCGTAACAGACAGACAGACAGACAGACAGAGTTACTTTCGCATTTATAATTAGTAGGGATGTATTCAAAATATCTGCAACGGGCTTCGTCGCAATACTGCTATAGCTATGGAAATCTCCTCGAACCGCACATGGCCTAAACATAACACCCAATGGAAACAACAATATACAAAGGAAACAATGGAATGCTGAATGGCATGGACACCTGATAAACCATTTCCTAAGACAAGCGACAAGTTATGTTCACTAACTATAGAATCGAATGATAAAGAATGGATTTGACATAAGCGAACGAAACCACGTGACTTATGTCAACTCTGAAATTTTGTTTTCATTCTGCAGAATTTAGGATTGTAGAATGTGATTAGGACAGTTAGGTAGTTAAAGATCAGGAAAAAAAATATCGAATATTAGGTAGGTAGGTACTTCATTTTTTCTGTAAGTTAAGAACATTGTGCAACTTAATTAAACAAAAAACTGCGTACCTACTCATAAAAAAATTTTACACATTGGAATAAAACTAGTATAAAAACGGATTTTACTCGCGTATTTTATTTTATTTGCTGACATTTCGCCAATTTTAAAGTTCCCAATTCTTAGCACGACTCAGTTGACGATAGTCTAGCGCTGAAGTGATTTTTACATTAAGGTAGTTTGCATAATTCCAATGTTCTTAATGTTTTACGTTTATTCAATAAAATGGCTTTGAATATTTTTTTAGTTAACTTTATAGAATAGCAAGTGCTTTCTGATATTTAAAGCAAAGTTCATCAGTCAATATTATTATTAGAATTAATCTTCGCGTCACCAGCATTAGGCTTTTATGTAAATGTTATGTAAATAAAATAGATTGGAATTGAAAGTTCAATATACTATTAGTACCGAGTAAGTTATTATTTTAGTATATTAGTGTTAATGAACTTCGAATGTCATATAGAGTAAACGCCGATAGTAACAAAAAACATAGAAATACAACCTACCTTCTGAATTTTATTCACGGACATCAAAAAGTCGCTGTCGCTGTCTGTCCGTCCCTATGTACCTATGCTTAAATCTTTAAGACTACGCTACAGATTTTGATGCAGTTTTTTTAAATAGATAGAGTGATTCAAGAGTAAGGTTTATAGCACGTATTAACGGGTCCCTAGTTGATAATAAAAGTAGATGTTTTACTCATAATAATATATAATACTAGCTTCTGCCCGCGACTTCGTCCGCGTGGAACTCCTCCTTTTTTGCAGTAGGTTAAAAAGTAGCCTATGTTCTTTCTTAGGGTCCATACTTTCTTTGTACCAAATTTCATTTAAATCGGTCCAGTAGTTTTAGCGTGAAAGCGTAACAGACAGACAGACAGAGTTACTTTCACATTTATAATATTAGTAGGGATATTAGTAGGGATTATATCAACGATGGATTCACTCCACATTACACGTGAAAATAGAACCGTTTCTTGTCGTATAAAAACGTAAGAGATTTTATATTTAACACATTAGCGAGTTAGGTAGGTATTGTTTGAATTGCCGCAACAAGGTTTAAATTAATTTCAACCATAATTACATATTGCCCTTATCCCTGGAGCTAAATAATTGTTTCGCTTGGAGCTAATTCGTTTCATTAGAAGCAGTTCCGTACAGAGATCGAGTTTAATTGGCCCAACAATCTGCCGCGAACGCGATTCAGTAAATCTCGGCACGAGGAACGTTGCTCGGAAATCGTAGTAGATTAGCTAACAATACAGTTAAGATTAAATACCATGCCTACCTATGTTAGTTAAATAAACTCAAGATCATATTTCAGAAATTTATTTTTTGTTTCCATTAACGAAAGATCATTCGGGATTAAGAAAATAACATTGTGATAAATATACATGCAAATACGGATTCTATAGAGGTTTCTATCATGGGCGTACCTACAGTGGGGCAAGGTACCATTTGGTGTATAACAGATAATTTGTCTCCTAGTAAAACATATCAGGTTGTTTTCATCACGGACGAAATTATGATTTTAAGGGGAGAAGTTTACAATGGAAGTATATTAATAATTATTATTTTAGGTAGGCACCTACCTATAATAAAAATAAATATTTAATGAACAACAATAATTAAATAATTATGCATCTCTTCAGAAGCCCCAAGCACGTACCTAAATAACGCAGGCGGAATGCGGTCAAATAAACAGAATAACAGTCAAAAAAGCTTGCGATATCTAAAAACTTTTAATAGAATATTGTACCTACTGTATAACACAACATTTGTAAGCTATTTAACGTGATAAATAGTTATCAAACACCAAAATGCAATCTCAAGTGCAACGTATAAAGTACGAAGTTCTAACATCTGCGACAGTAATCACACCTCAAAGCGAAAATAGACTAAGTTTTAGGTTTGTTTGAGTCTTCGAACCAACTTAGCAGTTCTCTTTGATGGAACATGTATGTTCCTATCTCTCTTACGTGCAAGAGAGCAATTAAAAGTACACTAGGTACATTCATGCGGGTATATTATATTATTTACTCTAGCAACCCACCCCGGCTTCACACGGATGCTATGAACCTTCCTCTTAGATCTTAGTATCTATTAAAAAAAACGCTTCAAGATCCAACTTTGTTGTATACCTACTAGGTAGGTACATAATAAAAACCTAATTTTTACATAACATATATTATTTGCTAACGTTCGCATTGCGCAACCCAACTGCTTTTACTAAGAAATAGCAATTTAATTTTCCTGCCTATGACACTCATTGCTATTGCAAAAAACTTATTCATGATTCTATAATGTTTACATTTTTACCCTAATCTTTTTGGTGAATAACATAGTAATATGGTACACGAAATATTTTGTTCTGTAACGCTTACCATAATAGTATTATTATTCAATAAATGTGTAGTCTCGATTTATATTGACAAAAATAAGGCAAGGGTCGCATATTTGGAATGGCGCTTACCTAATATGGAATAAAAATAGGCTGACATAAAAATTGAGTTGAATTTACGAAAATCTCTAATTTGGATGTAAAAAAAAAAGTGATTGAACAAAAGATTGATTTAAAAAATATATTATATAATGACAGCATGGTAAATACCTACCTATATAATTAGGTAAGCTTATGTTAGTAGTACATTTGAGCACGTTCCAAAAAATGTCTTAAAAATCTTGCACTGATAAATTAATTTCAAATAATTCAGTACTAATTGAATGTATAAAGCTTGCTGAAGCTATAATTATACATACACTTAATTTACTTATTCGGCGGGCAGCCGCAACTTCGTCCGCATGGAATAGTTACTGCTCCGCTCCTATTGGTCACTTCAAAAACGATAAACTTTCATACTAACTTTACACCCTTGTTTTAGCTTTTTTGTTAGATGATTTTCAAAAATCCTTCCTAAGTGCTCTCCTACGTTACAAAAGGTATGCAAAATTTCAAGATTCTAACCCTTTTAGTTTAGGCCCTGCGTCCATAAGAATATGTCAGTCATTAAGTCAGCTTCTCATTTTATATATATTATTTGATTGTCTTCATCTTGTCCTCATAAGAGTAACCGACGAAGTGTCGTAAGGGAATGTAGTAGTAAAACTCCTTAATGTTACGAAGTAGCAGTATTTTGTACATCTCGTAACAAGTAAATTATATGCACCTACTAAGTAATGTACTTGCCTAATGAGGACCGCTACGTGTCAAAATCTGCTAATTACGCGAATGTAGAATGAGGTCCTGCTGTCATGTTGTGTCTGGGATTGTAGTTCCATACTAAGCAGCGCATATAGTGGGTTTTTGAGATGCGGCAGCTTCCATTCAGTTTTTTTCTAGTTTGTTTTCCGTTTCACTTATTGTTATGTTCGTAGAGCGGTAGAAGCTATTTTTGAGTAGTTTAGGAGTTCGTTTACTTCGAAACAATAAACAGAATAATTGATAAAATCGAACTAAACGCCTTCGTAAATATTTACAGCACAGATTTTTAAACATCGAGTAGAAGTTATACGTTGAGCGATTTGCTATCATTTTCAAGTAAGCCGGTGTTGAGAGGAAATAGCTTTTTCCACAATAGCAGTTATTTTCTCCTGCAGTGGACTTGGCTGAGCATAACCGAACCGGAAATTGGTATGGCGGAGCGCTGCGTGCTGCAAGATGTCATTTGACATATTAATTTAGGAAAATACCGACGATAATTATCGTGAGTAATGCAGTCGAAATCACTGACATGTCTATATTACAAAGTTCCAAAAATATGTACTTACCTGTATTGTGGAATACTTACGTAGACTGTGTAATGATCACACTATCACACTAATAAAATAAAGTTTAGGTAAAAGTTTGTGAGTGTGTATATTTGTTACTCTTTCACGCATAAACTACTGAATGATTTTTGATGATTTACAATAATAAATATAGCTCATAGTCTGAATAATATATAGCCTATATTTTATTGTGTAAAGTGCTCATCGTGCGTAGACAAAGTTGCGTGTAAACTATGTTATTTCCTAGGAAAATCAGTGAAAATATGGGCAAAAGCACTGGCATAAAGCAATAATTTAAAACAAAAAACAGATGTATGTGCAAAAAAAAAACAGTGAATAATTAAAAAAAAAATTTTGGCGAGTTAAATCCATTAGGATAGATTTAGTTTATCAATGCAGCAACCGCTATAACACTCCAAATTACCTACTACATGCGTATAAAAATACTAGCTACCCGCCCCGGCTTCGTACAGATCCTTTTTTTATAGCCTATATCACTCGGGAATAGTGTAGCTTTTCAACAGTGAAATAATTTTTCAAATCGGGTCCAGTTGTTTAGGAGCAAACAAACAAACCTTTCCTCTTTATTATATAAGTATAGATAAAGGAGACCGTCGGGTTCTGTAACTTGTACCAACCTTTTAAGTGAGCACACGTTTGAAAGGCAGGTCACTTGGAAGTGCCTCGAGAAGCTTTTTATTAGTTCCTCCGTGGAACAGACGCGAGGTGTGAACGTTATTTCCGTGTGAGAAAGCAGGCTAAATGCAAAGAGCGAGACCTGAGTCACTAAGATTTATTGAAGCGTTTTTGTATCTGCTATTATAATAACTAACGGAAGCTGACTATTTGACATTTCATTAGCCAACGACGACCTCATACGATACCGATTCGATTCTTTTGTTCTTAGAAAACCGAGCCATGGCCGAAAATAAATAAATAAAAATAAAAATCGCACACACACTGGCTGAATCAAATTTTGACGACTTACAGTAGAAAATTAGTAGTCCCTTGAAAATTAAAATGCTTCGGCACGGCTGTCATAAATGGAATGCATTTTCAAATTTTGTTTTTTTTTAAAGAAGACGTATCGATTTCAAGATAAAGTGTTGATAGGATTTATTATTTCCAATAGGAATTAAAATTTAAACATTGCATCATAAATCACTTTAGCGTTAGACTATTGTCAGCTCAGTCGTACTACGATTATGGAAACTGTAAAGAATCCGAAACGTCAGCTAATAAAATAAAATAAAAATACGCGAGTTAAATCCGTTAACAGTTGTTTCATTCCAATGTGTAATAACCGCGAAGGCATCAGAAATTATTAAACATTGCATTCCAATTCAGTACAGTTCAAAAGGGGTGTGGCCGGCGCTTAAGTAGGTAACTATTTTTTTTTAATATTTTCAAACAAAGGCACAGATTATAAAAACTGCCAGCCATTTGACGTTGACGGTAAGCTAGTCAATATAAAGGAATATCCAGGCGAGCAAAATCGTCTGTGATTCTTCGTTATACCAATTATTTATTATCTTCTTGGAAGTCGAGTAATCCATCTAAAGCTTTTCATCATACAAACCTGGGTTTAGTAAAATAGTTGTACTTGGCGGTTTCATCAACATAGTAATCCATTATCCTATAAGATCAAAAGGTAAATAGAATCCTTTCTTATCTCTAGACAAAACATATCAAATTTACTTAGGTAAAGCATAAAAGAATAACATAAGCAAATAAATAGCTTAATTTTGAATTTATAATGAGGTCACGACATTTCAAAGATACCTTCCTACAGATAAAACCAAAAAGATATTTTCTCTAAGGTTTACTTAAATTCATAAGGTATATATTGAATTTTATTTCGTCAGATAAGATACTTTAGTAACATTTGATTTCTAATTAAAAAGAAATACTAATACATAGGAAACATTTGATCCGCAACGGTAAAAATATAAGCTTCGTCTTATGTTATAAAAAAACATCAAACGGATAAAGATACATTTCGTCCTGTTTACGCAAGGATGTATTGAAGTGGTCCTATTTACGTTAATTCCTTCTTACGTTATAACACACTAAGATTTCTTTATAATAACGAAACTGTGTTTTTGAAGTGTCATGGAAAGACATCCCTACTAATATTATAAATGCGTTAGTAACTCTGTCTGTCTGTCTGTCTGTTGCTCTTTCACGCCTAAACGGCTGAACGGATTTTGATGAAATTTGGTATGGTAATAGATAATAACCTAGAAATGGACATAGGCTATAAATAATCACGCCATCGTTCTTAGGGGGTAGGCAGTAGGCAGATAACTAAATTGAGATAGTGATTTTTAGTCGTTTTGGTTGGGACTTTTGCTCTATTGCTCTATCCCTACTAATATTATAAATGCGAAAGTAACTCTGTCTGTCTGTCTGTCTGTTACGCTTTCACGCTAAAACTACTGGACCGATTTAAATGAAATTTGGTACAAAGAAAGTCTGGAGCTTCAGAAAGGACATAGGCTACTTTTTAATCGGCTGCAAAAAAGGACGAGTTCCACGCGGACGAAGTCGCGGGCAGAAGCTAGTATTATTATACTTGCAGGTAGTAGTCTATTAATGAATTAATATGATTGAATAAATTACGTATGTTTTTCATAGGTAGGTACCGCTAAAATTCTTGTGACGACAATTGTATTTTTCTTTACAAAAAAACAATAAACATATTCGTTATTCGAATTACAAACATTCGTGGTTAATTTATCATACAAAACTCAGAAGAAGTAGTTATACGTAACACACTATTTTGGACAAAAACAAAATACGAACGACTTAAGAACCTCTCCTTTATCTTGAGAGTTAGTTTAAAAGCTATCTCACCTGACAGCCTTTGTTGTAATTGGTTAAATTACAAGAGCGCGAGTCTGAAATCATTGCCGCTTAAAATATGGCACTGGAAATGCTTTTCAAGCTTCAAATTGTAAAAACGGTTAAAGAAATAAATTTGGAGTTCTTTTTCGCATGATAATGGAACTTGTTTGTAAAATGACAGTTTGTCTTCTTAGCATGATAACCGTGAATTATTTTAAATGTTTGCTAACTTTCCTTTTATCTCGGAGCACAATCACGACTTGAATAAGCAAAGGATTTTTATTTTTAGGCATAAATAACTTTATAAAAGCACTCAGAAAATGTAATAAAAAAGGTCACAAACATAGGTACTTATTGACATTCTAGTGATCTATATAAATGTATATATATATTAAAGGAGAAGCTGGCTTAATGACTGACGTATCAACGCAGGGCCGAAACTATAAGGGTAAAAACTTGAAATTTTGTACAGGAATTCCTTTTATAAAGTAGGGGAACACTAAAATTATTTTTGGAAATTCAACCCCCTTGAGGGGGTCAAATAATACATGCCATGAAACAAGAGGAATTATAATATTAGGTAAGCTTACTTATTATATAAGTATGCTAATACTGGCCAATATTCTAATGGTATCATTAGAATACAACAATTAATTGATATGAGCAGATAAATAAATATAAGTATATAAAAAAAAATAACACAATAAATGGACATGCACCAAGCAAAATTATTTCCCACTAGCTTCTGCCCGCGACTGCGTCCGCGTGGAACTCCTCCTTTTTTGCAGTCGGTTAAAAAGTAGCCTATGTCCTTTCTCAGGCTCCAGACTTTCTTTGTACCAAATTTCATTTAAATCGGTCCAGTAGTTTTAGCGTGAAAGCGTAACAGACAGACAGACAGACAGACAGAGTTACTATCGCATTTATAATATTAGTAAGGATTTCATCACGGAAGCCTAAATGAAATAAATTAGGCCAGATCAGACGTAGAATTTTAAATTAAACTGGATTTACATTCTCAATTATGTGGCTGTTACAGAATAATTTATTTCATGTAACCAAAGGCACTTAAAGGGGACTCAGATATGGTTTTTCATCTGCTGATAAAAAGAGTGAAGCGTTTTTTCTTTTTATCTTAAAACAAAAGTCAAGGAAGATTTATTTCAAATTTCTTCGTTAACAACTCGTATTAAATTTCTTTTATCGTTCACTCAGATACAGCTTATAAAAATGGTTATAACAGTTTATGGGTTAATTTCTTCCGAAGGGAGGTTATTGTGTTAACATCAATGCAAATTTTTTTAACGGCTTTAATTATGCCACAGTGAAGGTTCTCTTTATTTCTTTTAGGAAAAGAGTAAAGTACCTAATGAAATTGTTTTCGAGGACTTCCAGTTGGTGAGCTGTTTTTTTTTAAGTGTTTGGGAAAATATGCTCATAATAGGCATAACGATAGTTATTTTTTTTTGTCCATCAAGTAAATTACCAAAAATTATTGTACCTATACGTATTTTTTCTTTTCTCGATCAAAGTTCAAGAGTGCGGGCTAGTGACGTCACGTTATGGTTCAATTTATATGTAACATGACGTCATGAGTCATAAAATGACAACATTAGAAGCACTCACCTTTGTCATATTTTGTGTTTGAGAAAATAAAAAAACACGTGATCAATATTTTTTTAATAATCTAATTGACAAGCTTATTGGCTTTACACTCTTATAATTATGTCACTATTAAAATAAGGTATAATTTTCTAATTCAACCTTGTAATACAGCTCTTCGCTGACATAGGTATGTACAATTTTTAATATCAATAAGGTACCTACTAACTTATAGGTGTTATCATTACATCACGTTATAGCGAGGAAAAATGTGCTGTAATATCTTTAATCTTGAATCTAAAAGCAAAGTACATAACAAAATCCACATTATAAGCAAGTATTTAGAAAACTCAATTTTCACAAAAAATATAATGGGGCTTGCTATAAGTACCTAATAAGAACCGAAATATATTACACCTACTACTGAGCTGTAGTGAACACTGTCATAGGGTAATGTTTATTTATTGTATAATCCGATATTAAGGACCTGATTAGTGACACTTTTGTGCCACGTTTCATTCAAGTTACTGCTTATTGCTTGCCCGAATTTTCTAGAACGCTAGCAAGTAAGGGCTTTTTTTGCTAGAAATGTCATCATGTCACTCTCACTCTTTTTCGTAAGTATAAGAGCGGGAGATGTTTCCTCGTGCGATAAAAACGTAACACGCTAGCCGTGCTGTAAAACGAAGCGATGAGTAAACGATACGGTTTACATAACAACAATTTTCAGTTGAAATTAAATACACCATTTACAGATAATAATGGGTAATGGGAATATCCAAATAATTCTTCCATTTGCTCGTTCAAACAAATTACGGCCGTATGTTTGAATTCAGAATACGCAATGAGAACATATGAGTCTAATATACAATCAGAAAAAGGTTTTTTTATTCAATTTTGAAATGATCCGTGTTTAAGCATACCTAAAACGCTTGTTTTCATTGCGTAGGTACATAAACTTTTTTATGGAAGGTTTGAGTAATATGTACATATCCATTTAAATTGATTCACGATGTTTGGTATCTACAAGTACCTGATAATGTGGTTTTGTAGAATTTTTCATTTTTTAATTATGTCATTTCAATGTTTAATTAAGTAGGTACCATAAAAATACTTCAATGATTCAAAAGCAATAAAGTTTAGCTGGATATTTCAGATTTTAGACAAAATTAACGTTTCTTTGCAACGTAGGTAAGTAGTACAGTAGGTACCAAGGTATAGTAAAATTTTCCAATTTATAATTATATAATTAACTAATTAAACATTATAATTAGTTCATTTATTTAAACACAAGACATAGGTTCTTTAAAAAGGGGCCGTCACCTCTCATAAGTACGTACTTATAAAATATCCTATACCACGATAAATAGGGCACAGCAGACAATATCTATCACAATAACGAAGTGCTAAGTAGGGCTAACAAAATCTGGGCGTGATATATAGTGGAACATATATACCTAACGAGCCTATTCCTGGCATTCATTGTTTGTGGTTTGTTGCGAGAATTCTTAAAAGCCTTTATAATGATAATCTTACTTTATGGATGCCAGCTTTGAGTACGGTCGGCTTGTAACTATTCGTACCTAAAGAAGTTCTTTCATAGGTTTTTGGAAATATCCTTAATTGAATATATATTTTTTTGTACTTAGTAAGTTAGCAAAAAAATATTTCACAGTTTTGCCAACACAATATCTGTTTACTGTTAATAACTACGTGCAATCAGAACTGATGGTGGTTCATCCAATGCTATGTCAACATTGTCATTTATGTCATTAAGGTAATCGGAACTGATAAGATAACGCGACTGACCAGTTTTTACTTTTAATATCGTCATACTCATCAAGAGGGACATGCCGAGAGCATTAAAATACCAAATTATCATTTTGGGGAAACGTATTAAAACTAATAATGTTAGCCGCTCAATCCAAAGTGCAAAAGCCCATCATTGCAATTTGACTTCCTCAATAAAACAATTGTGACGATATACAACAAGCGAACTTTATCAACCGTTCTCTAATAAGTGTTTGTAGATAAATTAAGTGAGAGTTCCAGAAGCAGTGCAGTGCATCCATTAAATAATTATTAAAATTACGATGTGTGTGCTAGTGAAGGTTTGAAATGTATTAAAGATGAATCTGTCTACGACATACTCAGACATGACCACGGATATCTCAAATGACGATGAGGAAATCAAGTATTTAATGCAAATGCTACGTGTTACTTCTATATATTACTTGTGTATAGCTTTGTTATGTCTAATGACATTTGTTTACGCTCTGACCTCGTGGATTCTGATTCCAGAATGGCGCAAATTTCACAATTACGTTTTTTTAAGTATTGCGTTATGCGGTGGCGTAAATGATTTATGCGTGTTTTTAATACAAAGAATATTTTTGAATGGTTTTTTTACATCGTCGGTTATAACTGTAACTATAATTATAGCATTAAATATATTCTCTTGTCTAGCTTATATCCAGTGGCTAGTAATAGCAACTGCAATGTTTTATCTAAAAATTGTAAAAGTATTTTTTATTGAATGGAAGTATAAATATTTGATAGCTAACTTATTTGGTTACATGTTCCCGGCTTTTTTGTTGATTGCAATATTATATATTCACTGTGGTTTTCAATATATTGTTCTAGCCGAATCGTGTTTGAACGTAATAATGTTTTTAAGGATTCTTTATACAGTGTGTAAAATTCATAGACGGAATGTGATTAGTAAATCATTTTGCCAATTATTTTTATTTTCGACATTGATTTTCATCACTACTGGTTTCTTTATGTGTCTTGTAATTATCTTGGAAGCCGTACAAATAAGTGATAGTGCAAAAGAATCGAGATATATATTATGGCTTGCTCTTCCACACGGATTTTGTTCAACATTTGTAAATATTTCATTTGTTATGTTTAAGTCTAACAGAGAAGTGTGGATGAAGTACATACAACAAAAGAAGTCTCAGAATAGCTCACTTAATTAGATTAAGGCAACAAATGTTATTGAATAGATCTGAGAATATAGGTAACCTACCTACAGTAAAAGGTGAGTCTTGTATTAAAGGCACCTGTGTCTTAAGTAGTGACAATACCTTTTTTATGTTCTGAAATAAATTAACCTCCATGAACTTGACAATTCTCCGATTCGTTTCTGTAACGAACTTCTTTTACAATTTATTATCATTGAATGTTACGTTTTTCCGCCACTTTTCAAGAAAATTACTTTTTTAATTTAACAAAAGGGATCTGCTTGTAATATGTAAATTGTAAATCTTGTATGGTAGTACATTTTATATATTTGTAAGCGATATACATTTATATAATTATTATTATTGTGCATTAAAGTAATTATATACATACCTACTAGTTGCAAACTTTGTTCTGCTCCTACTTTAATTTCCTAGCGATACGAAATATACTTTACACCCTATTCTCTTAACTACCAAATATACTTAAGAAATTTAATGAAAATGGGTGAAGCCCTTCCACACAAACAACTTGATACTTTATTATATATTTTTATATATAGGTAGGTACTCATACTAACTGACCCAGCGAATTTCGTACCATGTTGTATGTCATGTATTTTTCAATACCGCTATTTCACATTTAGCATAAACATTGTTTACCGGAATTAATGAGACAAATTTCGTATTTTATTGAAATTCATTCACCAACGGGATTAAAAAATTCGCTGACTAAGTCGCAGGCAAAAGTCAGTGTAGGTATACATGTTAATTAAAATATCAGTGAAGATAATGTATGTACTGAATATGTATTCGTCCGCAATACGGTTTGCAACCATCTTTACACCGATGTATCTTGAAAAGCTACAATAAAGGCATCTGCATTAGTTATAGCTGAGATTACATTTCAGCTGCGTGTTTCCATTCCCTTCCACGGTATCTAATTTAATTAATGTTAGTTTACACATAACAAACGTTCGATACTATCGAGGCTTTGTGTTGCTTGGAAAATTAGTAACGTAATTAATAATGAATTATTAAAATACAATTACGTAATATTTACAATGTCGTCTACGAACCGCACCATAAGCACCCTCGTTTTACCCCCTTAGGGGGTCCATTTTCAAAAACCCTTTCTTGGTGCTCCTTTACGTTATAAAAGGAACCACTTTACAAAATTTCAAGTTTCTAACCCTTATAGTTTAGCGTTTATATGTCTTTAAGTCAACTTCTCCTTTTATATATCGCATAATAATATAATAATATACTTACAGTAACAAAGTGACTCAATTCAAAATATATCGTTACTGTATTAAAGGTTCTAAGTCATCACGTTATAGCCATTTGGATTCGCGTAGTGACACATAACGAACTAGATAAGTTACCTAACTAGGTCACTTTAGTACTAGGTATATATGCGATATATAGATATCTTTCTCTTACATTGGAATGAAACAACTTTAAACGTATTTAACTCGCATTCATTTCAATCCAATGAATAATAATCGCGAAGGCATCCGAAATTATTATATCTTTCTCTTAATTTAAGATGGTTATTAAAATACGTAAGAAAGAAAATTATGGTTTTCATTAAAGTAACAATGAAACCAAACATCTCTGTATGTTAAGCGGGCCGTCATGAACAACTGACGGGCGGCGGTTTTGAGCATAATTTGAACGCTCGTGTGAGTTCCTGTCAAACTGGACTTAAAAGTCAAGTATGAAGCGGAGCATACCCTTGCATACTAATACGAATCATTCTTGTATATGTAGGAGTATGTATAACTATGTTGATATGCTTACGTGTTTGTAAGTATTATTAGAGAATTCAGTTCCTATCAAGAACGGCGTTTCTTTGGGCGGCGGGTTTAGCTTTCAGCGTAAGTATGTATTATTGGGAGAATAGTTGTTTACTAAAAACACCTAATTACCTATGAAATGAACGTCGGTTAGTAGTATTTTTTAGTAGGCATTCAATGAGATTGTATCTGGTGACCCTAGAAAAATAGAACAGAGTTGTTTTTTAAATTCCTCACGGTTGTATTACGAATAAAAGCTTTATTTTACAAGCTACGAGACATCGGCTAACAGAACAAGTAGTTAGACAAATTTAAATATTACTTAAGTAGATTGAATTTAGATATTTCATATCTAATATCTAATAATTTCTACGTCATGACATATTATATTATAGTTGTATTGTTGTCACAGTACACCTAATAATAAATTTTCAGTGTCCAATTTAATGCAAATGGCGTTAATTTGTTATTCAAATTATATCGTCCGAAGTCACACAATACGGAATGTGCTTGTATCAGCAATAATAATAAATGTACCTAATTACACTAGTTATACATGCTATGATTAATTAAGGTCTAATCTATTTCAGTCTAGAACGTAAGCGAGAATTGTTCACATACTCTGTAAGGAAATTTACGTATTGTCTTTGTATAATTTGCAATTTACTCACCAAGCAAAGCACACAACTTGGACTTTTTTTAAACAATCTGACACAAATGATCAAGAATACTGCAGGTAATGTCGACATTACTTTTTCCTCTTTGTCCAAAATCGTAGTGCTCTCACGCCACCGAATGCTTTTTTAAATTTTCTTACATTTTATTCGACTAAGATAACGTCAAACAGAAAAAAATTAGGTACGTCACAATCTCCATCGTTCAATATTATTTTAATTAGGTATATGTGCCAATGTCGACAAAAAGCTAATTTAATACTAGAGAAAGTTCGCACTGACTATACAAGTAAAGAATGAAGAAAAAGAGGAAGCAGATACTATAGTGTCAAGAAGAACCCTGTTAGTAATAATTACAAAGTACCGGTAAATCAATTTCTAACTAACATCCAGTCATTCAAACTGAACACAAATAAATGTACATTTTCTGTCCTCCGGTCAGAAAGCTCCAACTTTCGGGCCGCTGCACTAAACGAAGTTGCCGCTTTCTGGCTTCGTCGAACAGAAAAATAGTATAGGTACTGACCTCGGCCAGTAAAATAAAAAAGCCTCAGATCACATTTTTGTCAACCTCGGCTTCGCCTCGGACGACAATTACATGTGATCTGAGACATTTTTTATTTTTACTGGCCTAGGTGCGTAATATACTATTATACATCTCCGATTCAATAACACATTAATTGTCAAGATAACTTACCATATTACGAGTAAGTATATTATAACGTACCATAAAACAAGATAATTATATTTTGAAGTGTAATTGACATTATCATCGGTAGGGTTGTGCCAAATGAACCAGTGAACCAGCGAGCTTCAACTGTGGCAATGGCAACGTGGTTCATTAATCCTGCACATTAAATTGCACTTATGTAGGATAATTCCACTGATCACCATTTAAAGGAATCACGAGCTTATTCTAGTTACAAACTATCTTCTTGATTTATGACATGTTTTGGAAGAAAACGGTTACCTACTCGTAGGTATATTTATAAAGCAAATAACTGCACTCATAAACAAGTGTTGTTACTTTTCCTATAAATGTCGATTTGGAATTTGATTCGATTCAAACTGGGCACAACTCTACTTATTGTCAAATCTGACAGCTGTGTCATTAGAATCGACGGTTAGAGGTTAGGTAAGTGATTTCGAATTAATGATTAAAACTTACCATGCTACAAATAACTATAGACTGTAAGTAAATATTGTTTCTCTCGTCTTTACAGGTGAGTAAATCACTGATGTATCTACTTACTTAAGGATTAATTAGTAAATAAAAAAAAAAATCTACAAAGAAACGCAATGTCGTCTTTATTTTATTTTTATAATTTAGATCTTTTTAAATCAGGCATCCCTAAAACCATAAACCTAAAACCGTAAGCGAGAGTTACATGTGGCTGTTCAGAATTTAGAATCATCGACAGGGACAAGCGTAATCCTCGCAAAACAGGCCTTTATGCACTCAATGATTTAAACGTAGCCATTTCATCGCTGCGCAGTGGAAGTTCAGTTTTGGACTGCAAATTAAATGCTTTTGATAGCTCTCTCAATGTGCGAGCAAATGAACAGTTAATTTCAGAACATAAACACTGTACTCGTATGGGGAGTGAATTTAAATAACTCATTTGAGCGTAATTCTGTTTAGTAACTAACGTTATTATGCAGATATTAATTTACGTTTATATACTTGATTAGATTTGACGGCTTTGTGGTCAGAATTCTGTGATTAGCACGGGCATTTGTACCTATTAATGAGTCTACTTACTTTAGGTTTTGGATGACTCATTAAAGGCTTGTCAACTTATAAAAGTGCATAAACCGTAAACTTAAAGTTCTCGAGTTCTTCAGCTCGTGAATATGATAATTCGGCCCTCATTATTTCGTTGAATTCACGCGTGAATCCAAGCTGGCCTACCGTGAGGCACAAACTTTTTTCATCACAAACGTAGACCAAGTAAAACTATCTGATATTATTTACATTCCAGGGGTAAACACGGCCAGATTGAAAAAGTTCCAAAATAATACGAAAAAGTCCGCTCCCGAAATCCATCTAAATTTTAACATAGAATCACTGACTTAATTTGCATTGAAAAAGTTGCTGTGGCACCGTGGCCTGCCTGAAAACTGAGTTATCTTTGTAGTCGCTTGACTTAAATGCTCGTTTGCTTTTGTAAATTATTTTACATAAAATATGAGCTACATTGGCATGGAATTTTGTAGTAATGCTTTCACGGTTATTTCACATTGGAACGAAACAGCTTAGTATGACTGATTCAACTCGCGTAAGTATTTTATTTTACAGACGTTTCGAAAATGTGGAATTTTGCATTTTTTCGGTATTATAGAGTATTTATTTAAATTACTAGTAAATATGATAATAATATGCCCGTAAAAAATCATCTGTGATAGTAAGCCATACAGTATATTTGTCATTTTATTGATTTATTTTTTTACAATAATAATAAAACAGAATTTTAACATTGTTAGAATAATTTTAAATATTATCTCAGAAGCAGGTTATATTGCTATTTTGAAACATAACCTTTCCCTATCAAAAACTTTGTAGGTAATATGCAATCGAATCAAAAATGTGCCGTAAAATAAAAATTCAACTTTCTTATTTGTTTCTTCAAAACTTTATCTCAATTGCTTGGATCCCCGTTTAAAACTATGTTAATACAAATTATAATGTTTAATCGACCATAAAAAAAAACTCTCCCATCGAAAGTAAGGGAGTAGGTAACTTCTTAATGACGTCATAAGCTCGGCGCGACGTTAAACGCTATTGGCGCGTGGGGAATTATGCAAATTATTATTTGAAGACAAAACGAAATTAACGAGAAATGAAGAATTCAATGAACTACGACAGGCTGTCGATTATGAAAATTCGCTCTTTTTAAGTAATTAATTACGTACGCGAGGTCATTAATTATTTCTTGTTTCTTCATTTTCAACTTGTTTTACGAGAATGTTTAATTACCAAAAGGTAAGGAGTTAAAAAACGTTTAATCTTTGTAGGGACTGTTTAAACGTTAAAAATGTTTTTCATCAAAGCAAATATAAATAAAATAAAAATAAAAAATATTTTTTAAAAAAAGCTTTTATTTAAATGCTCTAAAAAATAGATAATAAAATTTTGCTTTATAATTTTAACTATAAACTCAGAACCTCATTATACACAATTTATAATAAATGTTCATAACAAATGTTCGTAACAAGTTTTTATGTCGCAAAATCATTTTTTTTTAAAGTGCAACCTAATTTTAAAGCAAATGATAAGAAATCACTTAAGTCTTTTATACATAGGTAAGAATACTGTTATATCAAATCTTACGACAAGCTTTTATTTATATAAATAAATATAAATTGTATGATTTAACATAATATTTAACATATGTTCATAAAAGCTTGTTACGAACATTTGTTATGAACATTTATTATAAATTGTGTATAATGAGGTTCTGAGTTTATAGTTAAAATTATAAAGCAAAATTTTATTATCTATTTTTTAGAGCATTTAAATAAAAGCTTTTTTTAAAAAATATTTTTTATTTTTATTTCATTTTTTACTTTTTAGTTATCGTTGGTTCGGTTTCTTAATCTATCCATCTCCTTTAATGCATCATTGTTGCAAGGTCGCTGGCCGGTTAATCACCATTGTAATATCAAAGTACTCGCCAAGACGAATCAAATGAGCCAAAACACGATGGGGTTGCGTCATATAGGTAGTCACGGAGTTCCTATGGCCATCTCCTGTCTCCATCATCAGACCCTGGTCACCATTATAATATCAAAGTACTCGTCAAGACGAATCAAAAGAGCCCAAACACGATGGGTTTGCGTTGTATAGTCACGGAGTTCCTATGGCCACCTCCTGTCTCCATCATCAGACCCTGGTCACCATTATAATATCAAAGTAATCGTCAAGACGAATCAAATGAGCCCAAACACGATGGGTTTGCGTTGTATAGTCACGGAGTTCCTATGGCCACCTCCTGTCTCCATCATCAAACCCTAGTCACCATTATAATATTAAAGTACTGGTCAAGACAAATCAAATGAGCCTAAACTCGATGGGGTTGGCTCGTATAATCACGGAGTTCCTATGGCCACCTCCCGTCTCCATCATCAGATCAGCTCGATGGTACCATAATATTGCATTGTCACCTGATTCTACCATACGTGTAAAATTTCAGCTAAATCGGTTGAGGGCAAGTGCCCTAAAATTAAGTTGCAAGATTCCACCCGAACAAACATCCATACATACATGGCAAGTTAAATAAAAGCTTTTAATTAATAATAATTAATAATATAGGTACAAGTTGCACAATTAGAATGAAATAACCGTTTGTAATGGGTATATCTTGCGTATTATCTTCTGACGTTTCGAAAAATTTAAAGTTAGACTATCGTCAGCTGAGTCGTGCTACGAACATGGGATGTAACTAAAACAAATGATTTATTTTTATAGTACCTATTAGGTACGTATTTAAAGATTTTGTTTATTTCATTCTTGTGGAAAAAAATGGCATGATATTTTTCCAACTTTGATACTTACTTGCTACCTGTAAAAAGGCCCCATTTTATTTATTTTATAGTTATTACCAATCTTAAAAATGTCATCTTTCTCATCTTCTTCTATCCATTCTAATGGGTAATATCGAAACAATTAAACAAAACTTAATAATAAACTAATTGGTCCTCGAAAGGAACGCTTTAACGTATCAACGGTATTTTTTCTATTCCAATTCGTCAAAAGCCTAAAAAACAATTTGAAACACGTTTCTCACTATTGACATGTTTCAAAATACTTTTCAATTTTGACGCTGTAATAAGATATTATATTACATTTTCAATTTTGTCACTTACTTTAAATGGGCCAATATTCTCCGTGTTGAATTAAACAAAGAGAGAGGCTCTTTGTTGTCTCTCTATTGCTTTCCGGCTTGGTGATTCTTCTTTGTCAAACCTATTGTATATTTATTTAGAAACATTACACGTCGTCCGCCCATCTATCTTGTTGAAATACTGACCTGGGATACCTTATACAGTTATACACGCACACGGCTATTCACGCCGGATATACGTCACTTATGCAATTTATGGATTATGATTTATTTACTACTTTTGTGATGTTTATTTTTGACTTAGTAATCTGTCGCAGTATATTTTGCACCATAGGCGTCTTTGATCGTATAAATAAATTATGTTCCTAACACTAAAGTGATTTTTCATTACGCAAACAATCTTATTAGAAAATTAAAAAATGTTTAACTAGTTTTTTAAATCTTATTTAGCGAACGAATCAAATTTAACTTAGGTAAAAAAATTGAATAAAAACACGACATGCATAAAACATCTGTATCTAGTTAAGTTAATTCATTTAGAAGTCAACTAATTTTATAAAAAGTAAAAATAGGCAATCTGTCTGCTTACAAATTAGGCTTAACTTCTGAGTTCCAAAACATCTTTGAAATATTGATTTCAAACTCGATTAACTAGGTCTCAGTTTCAACCTCGGTTTGGTCCATAAATTATGCGAAATACACTATCTTAATTAAAAAGGTTTTAGTGGCTGAGTACTGAAATGTATTTCCACATTTTTGCTTAGAAATGTATTTGTTATCAGTTTGGACAGGTTGACTCTCTGTCTTCAGATCAGAAAACGCTATTCGGTTTAGATTAATTTATTAAACACGGCAATGTACGAGTTTGATCTTCGTCGTTTACTCGAAAATTTCATACGAGCTGTGACCATTAGTATGGCCAAAAGATTTTTAAAATGGTATCAAGAAGACAAACTCTCATTATCTCAAAATTGGACATCGTTCTTGTTGATACACTAATTTGTGTTTTTAGTTTTCTTATAAGTAAGTAAAATTATTTTACGAAAGTATTTGGTTTGATAATTGTGCAAACCGTCGTTAAAACAATAAAAGTACCTACACAGTTATTCTATTACTGTATTCGTTCGATAGGTATATTATATGTACTATCAAAATTAATTAAGTAATTTTCATATATTGATTTATAAAGCTCTAATTGTATTGAATTATTTATATATATAGGTAAGTATACAGCATCTTTAGATATTTAATATTAAACTATATACTATGAACATAATTACGGACAATCACAAAGGATCATGAGGAAGATAGCCAAAATTCTACTGAACCATCCAAACTTACAACCCGTGAAAATTTGACCCCTTAGAAGCTTGCGTGAATAATAATTGACATCAATAATACATTAATTCTAAGAGAATTTTTAAACACTTTCGAGTTGACTTTTAAATGATTATGTTGCGATTAACTTATTGCATGTACCTGTAAAGGTAGTTAAAGCTATTAATACCAGTGAAAATTTAAAAAGAAACATTTCATACCTAACCGGAAAACAGAAAGCTTTTTTTTTTATTATAACAAAATTACAACCAAACCAATCGCCCCAATTCGAGAATGCATTAAGAATAATTAATGAGTTAAATGCAGATATAGTATTGTCCGCAAGTAAATAAGAGATATTTGTACTTAACTAATAAAATTAGCAGCTGTTCCAATGAAATAAATATAAATATTTGTACTCTCAATTTTGTTACTAGTTGTGTTTTGTTTTATTGATTTGGTTATTGGGAACACATTGATTATAAGCACGGTAAATTATTTTTTAAAAGGAACATTGTTTTATAGTTACATACCCTAAGACATTTATAACTTTGTTGAACAAGAACTATAAATAAATTGTCTGTATAGTTTATCTGAGAATATCTACCAAGAATATAAACGTTGTCTTGTTACTTGGAACTAAATCAAAAATTACAGTATAATTATAGGTAGGTACTTACCTACAAAATTTCCAATAATCATTGGTACAGCTAGGGTGCTACGGGGCGCTAGAGATATTTTTATAATACCTTGTCCATACATGTGATTATATCAATTAATACTTACTCCGAGGAGTTTGATATAAAAACCTGCCACAATTGGCGCCCAACGTGGGAGTGACAGCCTAACCCCAGGATTGTAGGTTGCCTATTTGGATCTAGACTAAACATCTAAAACTTCACACAAAAAGGATTCTCAGGGTCAAACCCAGCCAAAAAGGCCTAGTTACGCCACGCCAATACCAATAACAAACAAACATAAAATAATTTTGAATAAGACAAGTCGCTCTTCGTTTTTTCGGGAAAAGTATTTTGTTATGCTTCTTCAGTTTTATTCCTCCGGGCAGCCATGTCAAATCAAATAGTGGTAAGCAAATAGGTGTTATATTGGACGTACGAAAATAGCAATAACGAAGAGACAAATAATAGTATCTTTGATAGTACTTACCTAAAGTTGTTCAGAAATTATTACGGGAGCGTTGCCAACAGAAATCTTATAAGCAGTTATTTGAAGGTCATAAAACATATATTGTGTATAAATGTCAAAAGTACGAGGATCATTATCAGAAAGATGTTTACTTCTGAATATAGTCTCCTGTGGATGTCATTCCAGTTATCAGTATTTCACCATTTGATTAACATCCAGGCAACTTTACCAGGTATCCATCAGTTCGCGATGATGTGCCTACTTATGTATAATCAGTGATCTATTATAGTTCAACCGGTAGATACTTTAATACCGAAATATTACTAGCATTATTAGTTATACAATATACGAGTTGAAATCGGACGACTATTCGTATTAATTGCAAGTAGGTACGGTACGTAAAGACTCAATGGTGTGATATTTAGTCTGGTCGAGAAGTGAGTTCTGTGAGAAAAATAGATACAGTTATCCTAAAAACATGGGGATTGTTGCATTCGATTCAGAATTTAATTTCGAGAAGGTGGTATTTTTTTTTCCGTCAATTAAAATTTAAATTTTTATAAACAATAAACGTAGTGAAGAAAAAAGATGAATTCCACGAAAAATTATTTTATTAACAATGGCATAACTTTAAGAAAAATCGACTTCTCACAAATCGAATTTAGATTTTCTCACAGAACTCACTCCTCGACCAGACTAATTATCTAATTTAAAAATTCAATCAATTGTTTTTATTGAAATGTTGTGTGAAGTGCAATTTAAAAAAAAAATACTAATGAAATGAGATTGTGAAGAGAGAGAATTCTGTCTACAATCGCCACGGCCCGCATAGCGAAAAGTTAGCGAGTGTTTGGTTAGAAATAGCTAACTTTGCGAATTTCGAGTGTCGCGTTCCGATTTTTTTATGATCGATTGCCAAATAAAATGATACCTACAAAATCTTATTTTTAAATTTTAGAGAACTGTATTCCTAGAGAAATGTATGTCCTGATTGGTGGTATGGAAAAATATCTTCCCTTTTAAAATTAGGATAATTATTTTTGAATTTCAAATCCTATTCATTTCTTGTTTCAATATTATTACTACGTTGCTTCCAACCGATTTGAGCTTCTAATTGATTGGCATCAATTTTCTCGGAAAAAGAAAGTCTATTCAATTTAGATTTTATAATGTGTTCCTGATCTTCGTAGTATAAAATTACAAAAGCAAATAATAATTGACTTAAGCTCCAGTCTCGAATGTGTTTAATTAATTTTTGCCTCAATCCATATACAAGAGCTAAGAATTCCTTGTCAAAATAATAAAAGAAACATAAAAATTACTATTTTTTTTTTTTCATTAGGATTGAAGTTATTGAGTAATTAGTAATTCGTGAGAACTGTAGGAAGTAGTGATTATTCAGTAAGCATTATTAGAATCTGGCAATATATTTTCTACCGATAATTATAATAATATGATATATTTATCTATACCTATATGATAGTTAATTATACATTAAGAAAAATCTGTTAAATAATTTCTTGCATTGGACTAGAAACTAAATATAAATAATATTTAAAATAAATTATCGAAGGTTTTATCAGTTCGTTTATGTGGTTTCAGATCAAAACAAATAACCAATTAAATATAAGTACGAGTGTAAATAGCATATGTAAGATCTTCAAATAAATAGACGTTTTTGACAAAGCAACTTCCGAAATCAATCAAGAAGAATTCCACCAGCGACATAAAGGATTTGAGAAGAATACTTAATATAGCTGTACAATGGAAGCAATGATCAAAGGTGACAGATGAGGGGCGACGAAAACGTGTCAAAATGCCCATTCCTTACGTGTTTTGAGTTATAGGAGAACCTTGATATAAGGGACGCATAGCAAGCCGCGATCCTTTCGGTTCCAATAATGGCCTGTATATCACCCGAATATCAGCTTCATCGTTTAAATTATTTATAGACAGTTACCGGTATATTATTAGTTGGTATTGAACGTTTTGTTTTTTAAAACTTTTAATAGTAAGTGTTGTGTACAAAAGTGGGTCGTTAAATTATATGGGCGTATACGACTTACGATGGATTTTAAGTGACACAGCATATGGAAGTAATATGTCTAATACATAATAATACCGTAGTAAATCTTTAAAAGTTTAAAACATACTCTATTTTAGTTTTCGTGGTTTTTACACATTATAATAAAACAACTAGGTATGTATGAATAATACACACGCATTGTAATTTTATATTTAGCAAACTGAGTAATTAAATGATATAAAAACAAGACGTTAACAAATATTAAAATCAAAACAATGCATGTAAATATAAGTACATGAAATTGTTTTAGTAAGTACCTAGTTTAAATTAACAAAGAACTTTTTTGACAAGTTTACCACAGCGCCCCGCGGTACGCCTTACGAACTCTAGAAGTTTCTACAAACAACTTGAAGTTGTGTTGTTCACATGATAATCAAACTCGGCGGGCCCACCATGCTAAATAATTACCCTACGTAGCATTACATTAAAGTTAATGGAAACTAATTATCAAGAACTGCTGTTTTAATTAAAAGTAAGTCAATTAGGATTTGCTACTAATTGATTTGTTAAAAGTGAGGCAATCAAAGACGTAATTTTTTTTTCGTATCGCAACAAAATGTTAACAGCTGAGCAACATTCCACATTCCACGTATTCCGCACAAAGTTTATTACAAAAATATAATATTACTGCGGTAGATCAGCGGTTTGTTTTAATATTGTTTCCGGATGTGAATAAATATTGTAAACTGGAATTATTCTGAACAAATAATTTAATTAAAAACAAGCGAAGTATGTAGGTATTCCGAGAAAACTGCCATTGTTTCTTTCTTTCTCTCTGTCTCTCTCACGCTCTTTAAATATTCTTAAATTGATTACATAAAATATGCATTAGTTCATATTAATATAATTTGTAAATAGTAAAAGAGTAATAATCGTCAGAAATTATGCTTACGCGGTTATTACACATTGGAATGAAACAACCGCATGGACTTAACTCGTGTATTCTGTATTGAAACTGACTTTTGGAAAACTTTACAGTGCCCATATTCATAGCCACCAAAGTTGGTTTAATGTTAGACTATCGTCAGCTCAGCCATATAAAATTAAATACGTTAGTTAAATCCGTTATAATCGCTTTATTTCAATATTACTCATTGAAAACTCACTTACCTACTTAATTAAGTAGGTGTACATGATTCAGATGCAAATGCAATTACTTACCCCTTGTTTTTGATACGTTCATATTCGAGTTCTTATTCCATCATCACAAATTGAATTAAAAGTTACTCCCTAAAGCATGTTCTGCTTACGTCAGAACGTTGTTTCGGGATTATGCTAAAAAGTTGTACACCCTTCGCTAATATGTTTCAGTCGATTTCTTATCGAAACAGTATCTTGTAATGTCCGATGTAGCACTTTGGAACATAATTATCAATTAATATTATAAGTCCCTTGGTTTTAACCAAAAGTAGATACAAAAGAGATATCAATTGGTATGATGGTTTTGTTATTAATTTTTGATCTATATCACAATCTCCAAGTAATTAATTAATTAAAAAGTATAATTAAAAAGTATTATTATAGGTATAGTTTTACAGATTATATTGTTGACTTGTTCATAAATCAATTAAACATAAAAAGTGTATCCTTACACACGAAGAACTACGTACCTTCCAATATATATATGATTTTCAGCAGAAAATTACTTCTAAAAGCTTTTATTTAACTTGCAATGTGACTTGCATATATATATGGGTGAAATCTTGCAATTCAATTTTGATGGCTTTGACCGATTGAGCTTAAATTTTGGGTGGGTACAAGGGAGGGGAGTTAGATTAAGCGCATGGTTGACTGGTAGACTAGGTCTTGCGTTAAACCCGCTATTTTTAATTAAGTAAACAGATTTATATTCTACTAGCTTCTGCCCGCGACTTCGTCCGCATGGTAAATCCTCCTTTTTCGCAGTCAGTTAAAAAGTAGCCTATGTCCTTTCTCAGGCTCCAGACTTTCTTTGTACCAAATTTCATTTAAATCGGTCCAGTAGTTTTAGCGTGAAAGCGTAACAGACAGACAGACAGACAGACAGAGTTACTTTCGCATTTATAATATTAGTAGGGATATATAGGGAATTATATAGGGAATATAGGGATAATAGGGATATAGGGACTAACTCTTTTTAATGCAGTTTTAGTTCCGTTTATTGATAAAGCGCACTTTTCCGATATTCCCCTCAATGCCACCGAGTGTTTCAAGAATTTATATTCAATTTCAAGTTTTCCAGGCAGATTGTATTTAAATATTTAAAATATTAGAGCGATCTTGCGAAACACTCCGCAGTGAGAAAGTTAAAGATTGAAATGGAATATCCGACGCCATTAACGGCTCGCTTTTCCAATATCTTTAATTCATTTCATTTTGAAATGGTCTTGTCTTAATTTATGATATTCTGTCTATATTGGGCAGTTGTATATCTAGAGCGATTTCAGTAGGTTGTCATGTCGATGCCTAGGTAGGTATTGCATCTTCTCTCTCTCTAACTTTTTTGTCTAAATCTAAAGGAGGCTTACTCCAAAAAGTTATTTTTCAGGAGAAGCGAAAAACTGATTAATATGTCTATGTGTGTTTAGAATTATGCTTTTTATATGATGCTAGAAGAATTAGTTTAAATTTTAATCTGTTTTGGATGGTAGACTTTGTTATAAGGAATTTAATGGTGTGCAAAACTGAAACGTTTAGGTTTTTGAATTAGCTCCTTTTAGACCTGTGTCTGCGATATATTATGACGTGATCCAAACCTTGAAGAGGTTATATACTGAAGGCCTGTTCGCACTAAGTCACTCGCTTTATTAGCAACGGATCTAGCAGATATCTAAATCTTCGTTTGCATTTAATAATCATCAAAACGTACGAACAAAATCTATGAGTACTACTTGCATATTACTACTACTTAAGTAATAATTTCTGACGCCTTCGCGGTTATTATACTTTGGAATGAAATAACATTAAACGGATTTAATACGAGTATTTTATTTTATTGGTTGACGTTTCGGAACCTTTACAGATTCCATAAATGCTAAAGTGATTAATGCAGCTATGCAAACAACCTTATAAATTTATTAAATTACAAAATTTTAAATACTAACCTGTTCTAAAATGTAAAGTATAAACTACTTAAGTATTTAAATGACTAACGGGAACTGAAATCCCAGGCTCTAAACTGTGGTCAAATAAAATTCAATGTCGAAAATCTGTCAGAAGCATTTTTTTCATTGTAACTATTTGTGGAACAACAGATTTTGTTATTTTGATAGGTGTATTAAAAGCAAACAAAGGTGTGTACTTAGAAAAATGTCTGTAATAAAAGCCTTGGATTGCGTAAACAAAGACGCTTTCACTTCACTCGAGCGGATAGTGGAAAAGATAAATTGGAAAATACTATTCGCTTATCTTTACAATAAAGTTAGGGTAAATTAAACAATTTGTTGAAATATTTTATCATCAACGACGCATATTGCTGATTTTACAAAAAAATAATGTATGTTTTATAAATTGTTTTTATAAGCTGTTTTACGATAGTAAAATCATAAATGTTTCTTAAATACCACAACTTTAGATTTAACGTTGTAGCAAGCTATTTTCGAGGTCATTAACCTACAATTAATTTCAATCTTAACGACATCTACCTGTAACGATGCTTTAAACAAAGTTTCAAATTACTCTTAGTGTTGTCCAATGGTCGTGAACCCACTAGAAGAGGCAAGTGAACTTTCCTTACCCAATAACCAGTAATATGCTAGAGTTAATTCAAGCTTGCTCAGTGATTGTAGCCGATAAAATATTTTACTTTACAATGTTACCTGGACGGTCAACCTAACAGTTTAAAGAGTAGGTACGACATTTAATTTTGTTCTGTCAGTCTTGATCGTTCAAGTTATTACTTAGGTCGTTACAACTCCCTTTAAACTTTCTTCAGGTTCAAATATTTTCTTATTTGCGGTCTGTTAACTTTTTGTGACTTCAAATGGTACGCCTAATGCGTACAGAAACGCTGAAAGCAAAATAAACTTTATATCTATTAGACTTTCCAAACTAAAATAAATAAGTCAAAGCTGCATAGTTGTGTTTATTTTTGTTCATGTAAATAAGGGCAGACTGTATAAATATTTTGCGTGGGATTTCTCGACCTTGTAGTAAAATATTTAATAAGAGTTATTATTGGTTATCTGAAGGCTTTCGGAATATTGCTCCGCAATATTTTGTTTCTAACGGCCTTTTTCACAGTATCCAAGTAAGCTTTTCTTTATTTACCACTCTTCTAGCAGATAAAAAGAAAGGAAGTTCATTTACCTATATTTTCCAATATTCTGATATATTCAACAAGCAAAATGAGTACTTAGATTGTTCTCAAACAAGTATTTCGGCGCAGTTATAAGACAATTTATTTTTATATCTAACATAATACGAGATCAACAATACATGTTACAACGTTTTAATAATAAACTTATAACTTACACGAGGCAGGATTTTACCCCAATAAGTACCTACTATATAAGATCGTTATTAGTAATTCTATACTTATATTTTTTTATATAACTACTTTGTTGGGACAGCTTGTTGTTTTAGTTATTCATGGCCGTATTATCAGGAATGTACTACCTTCTTTTGAATTAAAGGTCTTAAATCTGAAATGCTTGAAAATGCCGTCCCATTAAACGCTGAGAACAATAAAATAAACCTTTCACTTTAACGAGTTACCTGTATTTCAAATGTCCTAGAAGGTTAAATAAAAATTATGACTTAATAATTTCTGATGCCATTAAAAATGTGACTGGCAACTTGAACATAAATGATTTGATTTGAGAGTTTAATAGGAATTTTCATAAGACCAACAGTTAAATTATGATAGGTAGGGGAGATAGGGGAGGGACGGGCAGTCGGGAGACATAGGCACCCCCCTTTATTTCCAATTCTAATATATATATTTTTAATTCCTTATTTTGGTACATTAGTCTACCCACTGACCACACTGCCGTCATTTTTAAAAAGGCGACCTTCTGACAAAACTTACTTTTGAGAAAATCGCAAAAGAAGTGCCCAACTATATTTTTTTTTTTTTCATTGGTTTATGAGGCGAATATGACTTACGTGAAAATTCGTACTTGTAGAGTGATGTCTATTCTATCTTATGTATAAATTTATTATTACCATTTTATACATTTAAATGAATAAAATTAATCAAAAAACATTTCTTTAAATTATTGGGATCAGTTTTTAATCGAGCATAATCCACTAAAAAGCCGTTTGAGTCCCGAAGCGACCTTTTAGTGGAGTAATTTTCACAAAAAAATATGCAGCCGGAAAATTTACTGTTCATAATTCTCTAAAAGGCAGTTTATCCACAAAGCGGCTTTTTTGTTCAGTATTCACATTAAAAATGTTTCTAAAAAAATTATAAGAAAGACGTTAAAGTGCAAAGACTGCCATTTAAGAAAGCAATGACATTAGTATAACGGTGAAAAAAATCCTTAAAAGCAGTAAAACTCCAATTACTGCTTTTAAACCAATTATCGTATTTACAATACTTTAAGTAATACCTCTATAAGAGCAGTCAAGTGAAATGACATTGTCAAATCAAACCAAATAATTGTAGCAATGTTATAGTTGTTGTGGGTTTATTAATAACAGGTTCATTTTTAAGCTGATTTTTGAAAAAAATACTGTTTTAGTATTTATAGGCAATGCAATACTGACAGTGGTTTAACTCTAAAAGTTTTTTTTGTGATATTATACTAATATCAAAGCTGAAACTATTTACTGTCTAAACTGTGTCTTTCAAAATATGAAACATGTTTACTTATATTATGTTGCATTCTAAGCATAAATACATTTATTATTCAACAAAATACAAACATATCGAAATGACCACATTGATTGCTGAGAAAAAACGTTGCAAGAAACTCAGCAGGAATAACAAAAAAAAAAATTGCCTTGGGTAGCACTCTAGATAAGTAACGGAGTTCCTTCGCAAGGACCTGATAAACATTGAACTTCATTGTATGGTTAGGTTTATCCGTGAACGTGTCATTCAAAGATTGCAGACGTCCCAAAACGGTGGTTGTATATACCTACTCATAACGTTATCATTTTTGTGTTATGTAGGGGAGAGGGGGGCTAGAATTAACGGGGGTAAGTATTAACAAGTCTATAACTACTAAATTAAACGACGATACGGTAAGACGTTTAGGTCATAAGTTCGGGTGACGTCGGCGAACAAGTCACGACAAGTCGGTTGCCCGCCGACTTCCGCGTTGTGCAGTTGTCGTACGGTGGTGCAAAAATACATTTGAGCGAACATTTTTAAGTCTCGAATTTTTTGATTAATGTTTTAATTATTTGATTTTGTGATTGCAGATTTTTATATAATGAATGGTTATTTAGTTGTTAATTAAATTCCCGTGTTATTTTATTAAATATACCTATAGTTTTTTTTTTATAATTATTTTTATCCAAAAAGGTCCTCGGGGGCTAGTTTTAACAAAAGGAACGGGGTAAGTATTAACCCGTCTAATATTTTCCCCCGCGAAAGGTGTAAAAGAAGTATATGATTTAGCGGTGCAAGAAGTATTGAAATCCAATAGAAAATATTACCTACTACATTTTAAATGAAAAAGCCTTTTCTAAGACTGATTACTTAGTAACCTGAAGTATGTAAGAATTTATGTTATTTGAGAGTTTTTATTGTTTTTTTTTAACATTTGTATGTCAAAAAGTAAATAAATTATCATTTTAATATTGTTTTGTTTTTTACTTATATGGTTAAATGAAATCATAACAAGTTTACTAGCGTTAATACTTACCCCGTCGCTGTTAATATTTGCCCCCGAAACGGGGCAAGTTTTAACCGCTGACTTTTTTTATACAAATGCGTCTCCCTTCGAATCCAAGTAATTTAGATGAACTTTTAGCTTAGTATATGCAAGTCATATAAATTTCCGTTACTCGGGTATAAAAATAATAACATAAAGTTTTCAAATTGAGAAGCTAAATGACAATATTTAAAATCTGTTAGTACTAGCCCCCCTCTCCCCTACCTACCACATTCATAATCCATTTTAAAGCTATTCGAAAAAACATTATCTAGCGGCCAGCTTTTACGATAAATTGCAACCTTTACAATACAGACCTATCTGTAGGAGTTTTCTTTCAATACATATTAAGTGTTCCTTTAAGTAGAGCATCTAATTAAGCTAAGCTATTGCTTAATTTTATTCTAACTCCATTCCATCGTAAATTGTATTTTACCATTGATGGAATTACAATATCAAGAAATACAACAACACTCTTTCGGGTTCTTTTACTTAGTTGTTTTGTTCCAATGTGTGATAACTAGTAAATCATCAGAAAATAGACAGTATAACGTTCAAAATGACTAAAATGACACATGTTTTGTGTGTTGTGTTACCTACGTAGGTATTCGAAATTATATTAGGTAATACTTAAAGGATGCATTTCTTATTTCATTTCATAAATAACTTTTTCTATAACAGCAATAAATAAGAACCAACTATAAATAGGTGTACCTTCTATATTTACTAACATACTGTATAGCTACTATGAGTCAAATACGTAACTAAACATAGCAGTTTTTAAGCATTTCGTAAATCAGTTGTAGTTTACACGGGAGTAAAACTCAGTATAGATTAGTTGAAAAAAACTTTAGTCAATAGTCATAGATTATATTAAAAACAACTATAATATATCATTCAATTCAATATTAAATTTTACCTTTAAAGTTTCATGCAGTGTGTAAGTAGTAGACAACATCTTACCTCGACTTTCGGCGCACTAACATAATTTTATCGACGCACTTACAAATAGAACTGCACGTAATAACTCACACCTACACGTGACTTAACCGCTTTTTAATTAATTATTGCGAGAAAACTGCTTTTTAGTGTCCAATAGCCTACCAAAAATAGCAACTAAAAATGTATAAGAAAGTGTTAACTTCTTTCTTATAAGTACGATTAAAAATTTGAACCACTAAATAATTATTAAAAAGGCAGTGTAAGCGACATGACGACCTTTTAAGAAATTTTTGCTCAAAAACGGCCTTTTAATGAATTATTGTGTAGTCTTTGCTATTGTGAATTGGCAGCCAAGGGACTGAAACTGCCTTTAAATAAAGTAATGTAACGTTACTGCCTTTTAGTAAATTTTACACTAAAAATAATGTCGCGTCACGGCCTTTTTGAGGAAAATCTGAAAAAATATCTCGAGAACTAAATAAGATAGAGAAAAACGGGTTGGATGGGTCGACGCGCCTTTTTTTTCTGATCACGACCATGTATATAACTCAAAATCGGTAAAGTGTCAGATGGTCGCCTTTTTAAAAATGACGGCAGCACAATGCTCATCCATAGAATACGTGTTATTTCGTTCATTTGTGAAATACAGGCGCATATTTAGTTTCGACACCGATCAATGTAACTATTTTGTTATGATTTTAAAGTAAATGAAAAAAATACCTGCTGAAGGTATGTTCTTTTTTAATATTTTTTTTAATTATATATGTGCTAAGGTATAAATTAGTTTGCAAGTCACGCTAAAATATATAACCAATTTTTTTTACGAGAATATTAAAATTAATAAATATGCAGAGGGAGCAATGGCCACTTTTTTTTAGGGAGGTTTGGGCATGCCCAATGCAATATAAGAAAATATATAAAAAGAAAATAATGTTGCTTTCACTTGCAAAGATATCTGAAACATTGATACATAAAAGATTCTTCATTGAAATGATAACTTCACATGTTTTTACCTCGGAAGAAGAAAAATTTGCGAAGTACCCACATGATGTATTCTTCAAAACTTCATTATGTATTGAAGAAGCCGCAAGCTCGTAATTAGCCTATTTTGATTACTTTTGTAATTACATATAAGTTGAGATTATATATTTGACCATAATTTACTTTGTATATTTTAATTATTTAATAAATATTAAGTGTTTTATATGTCATGCCCAAACCTCCCATAGCCGGTGCCCGTACCTCCCTACCATAGGGAGCTTTGGGCACATTTGACATGGTTCTGAAATCATGGTATAACTTAGAGACTGCTTATAATTTGTAAACTGTTGTTTATGAAACATCTAGCCAAATATATTGCGCAACTCACCTTGGAAGTAAATTTTGATTATATTGATAATTTAATTTTTAATAATTAGTTACGTGAAAAAGTGCCCATCCCTCCCCTATCTCCCCTATATTAGTTTTATTTCTTCAATCGTCATCATTATTAGCCCAACTTAATCCTCATAGGCTTCTCTAATTGTACCTTCTGCATTGAACAGTCCAGCTTCTTCAGTTTGGCTTCTCTTATCCAACTCTTGCCAGCTATTTTGCATACACCCTTATTACCAGTTTTTCAGACCACGCCATATTGGAAATATCGTATTATTATTTTATCCCAAAAATGTTCTTATGAGTACTTGTTTTTTTTATTGATTTGTTTCTTAATACGTGTTCAGTTCCTATAAAAAAATATCTTTTATAAAATGTAAACACCAAAAGACAATCAGCAAAGTAATTTCATTGTATTTTCAGCCTAAGCTCTTAAGGTCAATGAATTTCCGAATTTTTTTCATGAATAAGTACCTACTTTATTTAATAAGTTTCTCTTAATAATGTAATAGGCTTTTAGCTTATAGAAAACGAAATGCGCTTAAATATACTTAAGTAAGTAATTTGAGTCCTCATGTGGTACTAGGAATTTGTTTTGTCATCGAATCAAGAACAAGTCAGGATTATTTTGGTTTGAAAAACTTTTCTTTTACTTCTTGGAAATTCCATCTTCTCTCTTTTAATTTACACGTGCCGACAAAGTGAAATAAATTACTTTTTAAACATTTATAAATACATCTTAAATTAAAAAATAATGGTTTGATGCGGATAGGGGAAAAACCTATAAATAACATTCTCGATAAGACATTTTACGAACAACTAATGACAAAGATAAAAGTGCTACAGGTTGGCAGCGGGGACTAGTAACATCAAATTATGGTACAAATTATTTATAACGTGACGTCACGGGCCTCCTCTCCCCAACATTAAAAGCGCGTCTCCATATTATAGTTTTTTGTTTGCAAAAAGGATAAATCGCACACCTATATCTAAAGGGATCTAACTCAAGAACCGGAAGATTTGAGTTATGCACACCATCGGATTCCAGCAAAACCCACCTACACTAAAACAGATTTCAGCTAATATAACTCTTTAGTCGTTTACTCGGTAGCTTTATTATAAAAAGTATAAATTTATACAGAAAACTCATGCGTGCATATGGACATATTAATCAGTTTCTCGCCTCTCCTGAAAAAGTACATTTTTTGAATTAGCCCTCTTTAGATCTAGGTGTGCGAAATATGTACCTGATGGACAAAGAAGAAAAACGGTTGTTATGACTATTGTATCTATTGTTTTTTTTAAATATCGAATGTCACTTGTCTAGGGTAGCTGTGATCTCTTGAAGAGTTCTATTGGGAATCTTCGCCTTATTTAATCAAACTACCTGAAAGTATTTCTTTCAAACAAAAAAGAAGTATGAGACACACAAGTATTACGACACTACTTCAACAAATTGGCTATCGCTCATAAGTGCTCATATTTGTGATATTAATTTCTTATCAATACTTTGTTGTATAGATATTTGATGACAAACAATTGGTCCAAAATAGACCATTAAAATAAACGTACAGACGTAACGAGTAATTTCGAACAACCTTCACTAACGGCTACCGTATCTATTGTCAATATTCAAAAACAAGTTTCAGGTTTCGTGGAAATGTTATTCGATTTCACTCGATTCTATAACACCACCAGTTTAACAAAGATGGAATACACAAAGCTCCACCGAGTAGATTATTAAAAAGTATTGGACACGTAGTTTTTTCTCACCTCAGTAAGTAAAACAAAAAATGATAAAAATAACCAGGAGCGGTGCTCATGACGTCACGGTTCGTTACATTTTATATTCAAACGTGACGTCACAAGTCCTACCGAACTTTTACATTTACCGAAAAGAAAAACGTGTCCAAGACTGACGACAAAATAGAATTTCGTTTTCCTTAGTCATCATGTTGTTTGGAATGGATGACCTGGTTAATATTCGCCAAGTAGTCACCAGAGGTCGCCAATAGGATCTAGAGGTCTCAGTTCAAATCCCAGAGATATAAATTAATTTATTACCTTATTCAAATAATAAAGTGGCTAATTATTAATATTGGAAATTCAGGCCCTTATTGCCAGTTTCGGACTTAATTGCCGAGGGTCGTTTGTTGTTCGAAAATTTCATGTTTTGTGAATTATTTGCTTCGTTATCTTTGAATTTAAACTGTAATTTCATTAAAATTATATTCCTCAAACCTGTTGGGTGCGTACCTATTTGGCAGGTTTTCCAAATTCCAGAGACATTTTTCCATATTTTTCGTAATTAATAAGTACTAATACCATTGTTAGTTTAATATGTTTTTTTTTTGTAGGTTTTGTTGGGATTCGATTTAAGAAAGAAACAAGTCAAAAAATTATGTCAAACCAGCAAAATGAAATTATATTTTACGTTAACTTAGAAATGCTATTAGCAAGAATTTCTTTACGAATTATTTTAGACTTCATTAGATATTTTTGTTTATCTAAAATATAATTGTGATAGGTAGGTAGTTCCATGTTAGGTAAGTTCCTACTAAATTGTATTTACTATCCACAAAATCTTATTCTTTCGTTAATTTTAAACATCTTAAGTACCTATTAAAACACTTTCAGCATTTCGAATTTTAATTTAATAATATGTCCTAAAACTTTTAAATTATTTTTCCCGGTTTATAACAGACCCTACTGTCGCGGTCGTAGGTAACGATAGTTTACAATATGGATCAGTTTATAGGTACCTACATGTACATATTGTATCGGGATTATTATTATATTGTAATATAGTCCGTTAAATCATTTTTATAATAATCACATTGAACCAACGAAACCCAGTAAACGTCATAAGTAATAAGACAAGCCAGAAATAGTAAATTGCTTTCTATAAAAGTCCCTGGGGCTTGCTAAGGAACAAATTAACTCACGAAATCGCCAAACACTGTCGGTAACAGGAAAAAGATATAAACCGCGAATTTGTCCGACAAAATCCTTTTTTTGAAGTAAACCTATACACAAAACACTATCTGAGAGGATTTGTACATTTTTACTTGGGAAAGGAGTAAGTTGCTTAAGCACGGCTTAAATGTATTTGCCGTAAGAATTCACGTGATCTGACATTTACTGCGCTAGATGATAAACAGTCCCCCGGCTTCTTGTGAGATTTGTTGTTCTTATTGTCGTATAAGCTCGGAGTTTTCAAACTACTTCCATAAAAGTTCAATACAATCTCAATAAAATACACATGAAATAAAATTTATATGGTACAGGTAATATAATTATACCTACCTGCAATATTCAATGAGCTCAGCTACTTATAAGCTTAACAAAGACTGTATAAGAGTGATTGCTTCAAACAGCTTCTGTACCTTCAGCTTTATATAGAACTTGCGTGGTTCCTGGGACGTACTGACGCAAACAATTTGTTGGTAAACACAAGCTTATCAATATTATTGGGAATTTATGTGAGTTGTTTGATAGAATAGGATGTCAGCTTTTCTTGTGTTCTTTTATATGCTTTGTTAAATATTACTACCTACTACTTATTTCGCTCCACAAGCACGTTTTATCAAGTATAACAAAACCTCTTTACTGATCATTATAAGAGTTTAAAACATTGTTATTAATGGGATTACTTTTAACCAACTGGCTTTTCCATGGATAGTCTTTTAAATTAAACAGTCGATTTCGACCAATGAGTTCTCATTCTTTTTTTTTCAAGATAGGCGATACAGGCTACGTTCTTATCAAGGACCTAAGATTACTTTAAGTAGCAGTTGATATTAGCGCTTTGACTAGCCATTTTTGCATAATTAAATAGATTACAGTACTATGCAAGCAACGACGGACACCGCAAGCAACGGACATTGGGACAAGTCATTAAGGCGCACTTTCAGGAGAATAGAATAGATAACAATTACGCAAATGCAGCTGCCATTTTGAATTACGCTCTTCACGCTAACTTCAGGGAAGGGAGAAAAGACGACTTTATATTGATATCTTTTATAGGTAGGTAAGTTTTTTTTTGGATTTCTAATTTATCCTTTTAATCTATGATTGAAGATGTAGGTAACTGATATTCGTCGCTATGACTAGAGGAAAAATAATAATTGATAATCGAGCTCGATTCTACCTACCTGTAGCTATTATCTAACCTGAGATGTAGAGTCAAAATGGTAAGTGTGAATGATTACACAATAGAAACTTTCTAGAACTTCAAAATTTATTAGTTAACTTTTTAACCGAAAAGTTTTTGCGTCGCCAATACATTGAAATCGTTTTACTTTTCAGTAGAATTTACTGTTCTGTAAGTGTGCAACCTCTGTCCATCAATATTAACTTTTTATTTCTTAGTCGATTGAATAAATTATAATCTACTAGCGTAATATTTGACTCGTATATTTGGTATTCATAGATTATTCAAATAGTTTCGTCTGTTCTGAAAAGTTAAACAAGTTTCAAAAATAAATTATCATGTAAATTTAATTTAAGAGATTATCAGTATTATCTCGAAAAATGCATAAAATTTTAGAAAATGTTGTTTGTATTTTAAACTTTTTTGTATTCAAATCCTCTTTAAATATTTTCCTTTATTAATTAACGATGTACTAAATAGAAGATCACCGTTAAAACTGGCTATTTTCCTTGTCCCAGTTTTAAGTAATCTTTATTTAATCTACTTATTAAAATTGATCCATTAGATAGTTAGCTTTGAAAGGCGAAATACAGCAAAAATTAAATTATAACGATACTAGCTTCTGCCCGCGACTTCGTCCGCGTGGAACTCCTCTTTTTTTGCAGTCGGTTAAAAAGTAGCCTATGTTCTTTCTCAAGCTCCAGACCTTCTTTGTATCAAATTTCATTTCATCCAGTAGTTTTAGCGTAAAAGCGTAACAGACAGACAGAGAGACAGACAGAGTTACTTTCGCATTTATAATATTAGTAGGGATTATTGCTGACTCAAATACGACTAGGTATAAATACTATCACTCTTCATTTCTAAATAACACGTTATTTTTGAAAGGAAATAAACTATCAATTGTTTTAAAAAAATATATGTAAATGTTTATTTTCGGTATTTTTTTTTAATTGCTTATTTCAGATATTTAAGAATTAATTGCGGGTTCGATTCCTTCTAGGGTCAAATATCAGTGTGATAAGCCTGGCATCATGAGTCTTGGGTGTCTTATATGTATTTATGTATGTTTATCCGTTGACCATAGTACAAGCTTTGCTTATTTCGGGATTAGATTAATGGTGTGAAATTTTCGTGAAAGTTATTATCCGGCCAGTATACTCACTGGATTGTAATCTCTATATTACCATTATAGTCAGTCCGGCTTTCAGTAGTACAGCTTATGTCTACACATACTTATTTGTTAGAATTTTGCACACGACATGCGACAGTTCTAGAGATAAACTGCATACAGTATGAAGGTAGGTACCTACGTGACCGCCTCACACACTAGTCTTAACTATACTAAATCACCGACGTCGTACTTTCTGTAACTTAGATTAGTTAACTTCGTAATAGTATTTCGCACTTTGGTTTCAAAGTGACTCAAATTGCACAATTTCTCCTATGTTCAAGTGAAAATGTTAGAAATTAGCAATTTGGTTTTCAATTTAGTGATAACTGCAATGAATAAATAGTTATCACTGTACATGTTTGGATTCTACACAAAATTGTATTTTAATACTTGGATAATAATTAGGTAATACAAATTGTATGACCCTTCCCGAAATTCTAATGCAGTTACTTTCGCATCGCGATTCACGTTTTTAATTATAATTAAATTACTATGTATGTATGCAAATTTATTTATTGCACTAGAAATTAAAATGATAAAAAAAAAACAAATATACAAAGGCGAACTTTTTCCTTTAAGGGAACTCCTCCAGTAACAGTTAACCTTTGGGCAATATAGCATCTTTGTTTATAAAGATATGTTTTTTGAGAATTTTCTATTTCATCTAATATAAGTCATTTTAGATTGCGACCCCCACATAAATAAGTTAGTTTTAGTATAGAGAAAGTTTAAATGTTATAGGCGATTATACTGATTGTGGATTTCTCTGGAATTCTGGAAGTTTTTTCATTACAAAATAAAATTCAATATAACGGACCGCGTCCCTACTGCAAGTCATTCATCAATTTTGGGTTGTAATGACGTGTTCGAAAAAGCTTTGGAATAGTTTTAAACCAATTTTTTTCACGAAATTACAAAACTTTTTGGGCGATTGCCTCGTAAATTGTTTTATAGCTCAAATTTGCATAAACACAAACATTGTGTAACCTAAAATATAGACAGTTTTCTCTTGTACACAGGTCATCGCAAAGTCATGCTTTTTTTGTACAAGTATACTAATTACTATTTTTTTAAATTTTAAAGGGTACTTATAAGTAGTATTGCTGAATCTACGTTAAGGTAAGGAACAAAATACGTAAAATGAGTTAAGTAAGTATAGATATGTTTATATAAAAAAAATAGCATGAAAAATGTTCCTTACTCTAAGATACCGATTCTTATAGGTCCAAAATCAAATGAACCCTCACATAATCACATAATGTAGATACTCGTATCTGTCATTTTTTGAAAAATACCATAGAACAGTATAATTACCGTCATCAACCCAAATTAAATAAGGTAAGGGTCTTTGCAATCAATTAATTATGCTGATCTACAGTGGTTTTGTTGCTTCAGATATGAAAATGATTTCGGGTATATATATGTCCACAAATCATGAACGTCAACTATTAATGATTTTTGGTAATTTGCGATGACAGCAAAAAAAGTTTTTTTTTAGAGAACATCATCCATACATCAAGATTGCATGAGTTTTAAAATAGTCTGTCTCTTACCCTAACTATTATTAGCTTACTAATGCTACCATGAGAGCTAAGAAATATATTTATGCGTTACCTTTCTTTACAAGAATTTCTAACTTCATAACACAACATGATACAACGTCGCGTTGCTTCAGAGACACACCTCACAGTCTTTTATCGAATGACGCGTAGAGTTACAAATGGTGCGCAAATTGAAACAAATGATTTGACAAAAGCGTAAACTGGCGCGCCCGCATTCTATTTCATTTTAATTGGATACCCTCTTTTCTTATATTCATCAAAAATGCGTCTTCGCTTTATCGACTTCCTTTATAAGCGAAGTTGAGCAAAGTTGTGGAGTCACTTTACCAAAAGGTTTATATCAATTTCGCAAGCGTTCTGATTTTAAGCTGACATTTACAATTAAGTTTGTGTCATGTAAAAGTAGGTAGAATGCAGGAATTAGCATTGAGTATTATTTTACTTGCTCTGTAGGTTTTATCACAAGCCGTCCGTTAAAATAGTTTAAGGGTGAAAACAAAAAAGATTAAAACCGATATAGCTCAGTTTTTCAACTTCAAAACGCTAAAAAGAGAAAATAATGAACACTTGATAGTTAGTAACTTTTATTACTTCTTTTAAAGCACTTTATTCTTAATGATACTTATTTCAGTTTCCAATAGTTGCAGTAACTAAGACGAAATTCTATAAAATAAAATAGACCACAATAAAAATAATACCTATAAGGTTTTATTTTATTTTTGAGGATCAAAGAGAATGCTTAAAAGGAAATGGCTATCCAATTTCTAGGTTACACTTTCCTTATAAACATTTGCTGTGGGGTATTTTGCATGATGCCCACGTACTTATTACGTACGCCGTAACCAGGGATGTCACCAATATCCCATTTTATATATTCAAAAATACCAACTAAAAATGTTAATTCATCTAAAACCATTAATATTATCTTTTTTGGTTATCAACATCTATTGACAAATAAGTAAAATCTAGCTTCGTAGACAACAATCGATGATAACTACGAAACAAAATTGTATGGAATTGACATGGGTGATCGAAAAATCACATAGTCATCTTTAGCTAAAATAAACAAAAAAAATGTTGCCGTCTTTTTGCAAGTGAACGGCTTTTTTTAATGGAATTAAACAAGTTTGTGTATATTAAACAAGTGTTTGAGGCGGGTCCACACACAACTTGCTAACGGATCGCATTCTGAAAAGAATGCATATTTGTGACATCCCTAATCAGGAATAAAGACGCGGCAGCAAAACTGTGGCATATGAACGGCATTATAGCAGACTACTTAAAAGCAATAGGGGCTATGTAATTGAACCAGTTCATCGCAGACTGAGCCAATGAATTTACAAAAAATGAATGAATGAATAATGCAATGTTAATTTAGTGATGTAGAAGCTGGAGCTAGTGGTTAGAATATGCGCAATGAATGTATTTTTACTTGAACTTGCATTTGAACGGTTAACCTTTCTATGAGCCGTATTGATTGTTAATTATCTTACCCTGAAACCAATCAAATGATATTCGTGAATAAAATTAAAATATAAATTTCCTACATCGTAATAGTTAGGTACTTAGTTTATGCCTGATATTATTAGGTATAGTTAAGTCAAAAATAGTCACAATCTAGATAGATTAAAACCAGCGATGCATTTTACGCTATAACCTTAATATCAGCGTATCATCCTAATTCTTTAAATAATATGCTCCATAAACTTTTTCCATTCGTTTCAAGAATCTAGACCATACTCCCGAATAACACTTACAGTAACAATAAAAGGATATATCTGCCTATAAACAATTGCTTTATATTCCTATATCGTCCTGTACCTACATTCAGCTATAAGCCGAAAGTATGTTCTATAGTCGTCAGTATGTGCACCTTAAGGTCGCTATAAATGTGCCCGAAAGACAAATGTCAACAGTTCAAGTAGGTACGGAAGTCGGAACACAAATCTCATTAATCCAGTTTACGTCGCAAATCTTTTTGTGAATATGCAAAGCTTAAATATACAGTTTTATGCTTCGCAAGTTTGTTTTACATGAATTGTTGAATACTTCAGAAGTTATCGTGCTTTCAAAAGTTTTGTTCTGAATTATTGCTGTTGTAATGAGACAGCCGTATATCTTGCAGTAATTAAATGTTATACAGGTGTCAAATTACATTTTCAGTAGGTGTTCCGTTTCGTGAAATATAAGAATTTAATTAAATCATAAATAATTAATGACTTCGCTTTGAAAATTAATTAATTGTCGCCTGAGACGACAAAGTAATCTGTCCGGTAGAGAAACCTATTAATATTCCTTTACTAGTCCGTTTTTTGATTTAGGGGAATGATGATAAAGCATTTATATTTGTCAAGGACGTAATAACATAAAAATTACTCTGGCTCATTTCAATAATAAACTCGTGGTCATCATAGCTTCATTTTATATTAGGAACTTGCGCGATTGACTTTCTTGATAAGTAAATAAATAAATAATGTTATAATAATAATTTGTGATGTCTTCGCGGTTATTTAACTCGCGAATTTTATTTTATTGGCTGATGTTTCAGAGCTTTACAGATTCCCTAATCGTAGCACGACTGAGCTGACAATAGTCTTATGCTAAAGTAACGTTATAATGTCAATAATTTGACATTATGTACTCGTAGGTACGTAATCACTGATTTCGTCCATTATTCTAAAATCCTCTGGAAATCAACCTAATAAGTGCGCCCAAGAATAATTACCGTAATGTCGAGTTACTTTGAACAAAAGAGGGTTACATAAACCCTTTTTTAATATGCTCCATCGACAACGATTGTTTCATTTTTGTTAGTGAATCAATAAATGCAGGTGTAGGTAAAGTTTTTTCCACAAATATTTTAGTGAGCAAAGTAACCCTTTAGGAATGTGACTCAACATGCAACAGAAAAAAAATACTGCATAGTTACGAGTCCAAGAATATCGGGATGATATATATGTCGAAGTTTAAAATGCTTGAAATATTTAGTGCATTTCCAATTTATCCGCCGCGTTGCCGATGTAAGCGCTTTTTGACATGCCTGTCCGTCCCTCACTGTCTATTCAGGTATTCCATTTGTTTATGTCATACTTGTGTCCGTTAATACAAACACGAAATAAAAAACGTAATGCTTTGTCTGTCTTATATTATGTTTAACTAACTACTTGCACTTACTAAAAAAAATATGTCTATCGAATAATACTGGATAATATTACTTAACTATTTTAACCGGACAGTCTGCAATCGTATTTAATTAAGTACACACACTTAAGTACATGTACTTAAATCCAACACATTCGACAAGCTTCTCGGGTTACCTAGGTCATATTTTCAAGATAAGGTGAAAAAAAACAATTTCATCAGTTTATATACTGTAGCAGGTAATTAATAAGCTTCCTTCTTAAAACAGTGACAGAGTATTTGTATGTATATATCTACCTAAGTATTTTTATTACAAAAACTAATGTGGTTAATTCTTAAATGAAAAAAAAGTCTTAAACGTCTAAGTAAAATAAGTCTTTATATAAGCGACATTATGGACCCCACCAGCTGTGGCAGCCAAGTCATTTAACTAAGTGGAATTCAACTCCTTTCTTTAAAACGGTAAGATTAAGGATTCCAGGCAAAATTATAAGAAATACATCACAGAAACTGAAACATGTTTTAGCTATCTACGTAAAACACATTTAAGGACTTAGGATCATGAGACAAAATGTAATTTGAATTCCTAAAACGTTAGACATTTACTTAACTGACATTTAAGTCTTTTAATTCCAGTCTAATGAATGACGGAGGTGTGCTTGTTTTAAATAGATAAAACAAATATCTTTGGCCTGTTCACACAAACTAAGATAAAAAACAGAAACATGAGATATCCTACACTCAGCAACTAATGTTAGTACTTATCGCACTAACATCGCCACTAGCAGGATCCGAACCTGCGACCTCCGGTTCTGTAGTCAGGGACTCTGAACACTAGACTAACAAGCTATTGTTTTGCATACATTCGAGATAACGATATAACTTTAAGGTTGTATTTATGCCTAACAAATAACCGGGGTTTTCAAACTTTCTCATTTCAAATGGGCGGCTCCTAGTTTATTTATCACATGGGGTGATAGGAAGAAAAGGAATGAAACTATTTGGAAACTAATCACGCAGGGCAGAAGCCCGGGGTATGGCGGGTATAAATTCCATGAACTAACAGCAGAAACCCGGTCGCACAGTAATGACTTTTCTCGCATCCGAATCATCCGAAATCCGAATTTTACTCACGAAAATGGTTCACGTGTCTCTCGAGTTTAGGATTTCAATCTGTTTATCTTGATATCAAATAGGTACCTATTAAAGATATTTAATGAATTGCTTTAACCTTCTACCGACTAACTGAGGAATAGGTACCTAAATAAAATTGAATTGCATTTTTTCCGTAAAAAAAAAGAATACAAAAGAAGCTTACACCTTTTCTGGAATTTACACGGTAATAACAAACATTCTGCCGTCCACTTACTAAAGAGCCGTTAACCCTCAAAACGTCAATTTTGACTTTTTGATGGTACGTTATATAGTTTTCAATTCTCTATCTTTTGGTTTAAGAATCGCATTCCTACGGCAAATAGTTTTAAAGATAATGAGCAGCACCATGGCCGTTAAGTGGCAGATTTTCTGGTGGTTCCTACACTAAAGAGCGTCTAACCCACACTGCTTAGCTTAAATGTACGTTAAACCACCATAACTGCTAAAATTTAAGGAATTAATTCTTTTTTTGTGATCTTGTGCTTACCTAAAAAGTCGTTATCCCATTATCCTAAGCTAGAGAGACGCAAAACTCCTTTAACTTCGATATAGCTAAGCAAGCCACTACGGTTATTATTAAAATTGCTATACTAAAAAGCGGTCTTATAGAAAAACTCCGCTAAAGAGCAGTAATAGTCCTTTAACGCTATTTTAGTTAAGTATAGCTGAAATTATTTTGTATATTATACAGAGCTAAAGAGCAGTAAAGCCTCATTCCTTAACTAAACGGCAGTTTTTCGACGCTCGCACCGCGTACATTTTGAGGGAGGGGATAGATCGGGAGGGCATCCCACCAATTATTATAGTTTATTTACTCCTCCGGGAGAGCTTGTTGACGGCGGACACGTACATTTTGATTATTGCTTAATTATTAGATTTAAAAGAAGTTTTAATTTAGGTTTAGTAACTGAAATATAACTGCCCCGACTCGAATTGCAGCATTTAACGTTAACTGATAAACTATTCACAGATTATTACAACTGCCCGCAGAACATTAACAAACTTCTAAATTCAACCCGCTTTCAGACGAACTACTTCAAATTTTAAGGACTGACTTAAAAACTGTCGAATTATTTATTACTAGCGGCCCGCCCCGGCGTCGCCCGGATCCCTTTTTTTATAGCCTATCATTTTTCTACACCTTCGGTTACATTGTTCAAATTTTACCAAGGATCCCTAATTTTTCAAAATGAAATGTAGCCTATGTCAAATTGGAAGAATGTTGCATTCTATTGGTGAAAGATTTTTTTAAATCGGTCCAGCACTTTTTGAGCCTATTCATTACAAACATACAAAAATAGGTACAAATCTTTCCTCTTTATTATATTATTATTAGTGTTCAGATGAAGAGTCTATATCTAATGTAACTTTAGCTTACATAAATCTTCGTTTATGCGAAGTGTTTGATACTTCTGATGTAGAAGATGGTTGGTTTGGGAAAAGAAATAAGTATTTTAGTGTTTGGGGATCTTTTGCAACTTCCACTCGTTAGAGAAAAGTCGCCATTTGAAAAACCAACCCATTCAGAAATTAATAAACATATAGGCACCTTAAGTATTCCAAACTTATAGACTAAACTTTATAGTTACAACGAATTCACGTTGAACATGAGACAGTTGGATGATTCTACGTTTGTAAAAATGGTAAAAAGAATCGGAGTAGGAGTGACAACTCAATCAGACAAAGATATACTGTCTAACCGATTGATACCTCTGCTTTCGCATTCCAATGAAGGAAGGTTAATGGAAATAGCATAACAATGTTTGAGGGACTCGCCAAAAAATGCTGTTTGCTTACTACCGACTAGAAATATGTTTATGCAGTTAAATAATGCTATGTTAAAAGCGATTCCGAACCCCGAGATAAAGTTAGTTGCTAAAGATTCCTTGGATTGTTCAAAATGTATGAAATCGAAAGCCCCGGTGTGCTTACAAAAATATAAAGATGACGCGTCGATGACTGCTGGACTGGAAGAAACTATAATCATTAAAGAGGGAGTTAAAGTAATGCTTAGCAGAAACATTGATGTTATTTTAGGTTTAGTGGGTCGATAGGCGTTGTACAAAAAGTGAAACGGGACCCAAACAAAGCCTAAACAATTGATGGGAAAATTCGCTAATAACTGTATTCACAAATTATAGCCTATCGAGTCAAAATTTGAGATCATACCCCTGCAATACGTGTACATAGAACAATTCCCAATCTGTGTGGCGTATGCCCTAACAATTACAAGAGCCAAGGTCTTAAATATGGCATATGGGCACCTCCATATTCTCTTGTGGCCAAGCCTACGTGGCGCTTTCACGAGTAACCTATCTTCATGCGGTGCACCTCATAAATGTTCACTTCAAGAGTATAAAAGCTTTAGCTTCAGTGATCACCGAATACAACCGGCCTAAGCGTAAATACCGCGCTTATATTTCAGAAATTAAATCGTCTATTTAAATAAATAATGAACGCGAATGGGCAATAAGAAAAATTGTTGCTGAACAAGAATCAGAACCAAAAAAATGTTGTAATAATAAAAAAATACTCCTAAAAAGAAAAAAAACTTTGTCAGTTAAGAAAATCTAATAAAATAAATAAATCAATATTCCCACGTTTCTACAAAAATAAGTGAAATCCCTTCAAAAATATTGTGTAAAAAACTAGCCAAGTCTCGAAGAAGAACATTCTTTATACGTTAGTGGGTACAAGTCAATTTTGTTTACTTACACGTAATTGTTGTTGTAACTACCTATGTTTGTTAAGCGATAAAAGCCCATATTGGTATTGGTAATTGGACGCTAGTGTCTCGTTTTCGATCAACGGCCAAGTCACACAACATTAACTATGATAATAAACAAATCGCAGTAAGGAACCTTAGACTTTGCACGAATTTGTCTAGATTTCTTTACTTTTTAGAAATAAACAAGCAGCTTCTTCGAGACTTGGCTAGTTTTTTACAGAATGTTTTTGGTGGGATAAAGTTTATTAGCTCAGTTAACAGGCAAGTTGACCTATTTTTTTTTATTTCTTTATTTTTTATTTGGATTTTGAATAAAATGTTATTACAAATAAATTTGTTATTACGAATATCGACTTTAATGTATCGCATTTGACCTTATGATTGCTTTACTAAAAAGAAGTTATCCCCGAGCGACGTATGTTTAACTGCCCTTTAGTTAAGTATCACACTATAATCTGTTAGGAATTATTCAATTTCGTTGACACTTCCTTCACTTAATATACGTTAAGGTACCATAGCCGCTCCTTGAGCTGTAGCAGTAAGTGAAATTTGTTTCTGTTACTTGACTATACAGCAGTTAAGTCACCTAGCCGCCGTATAACTAAGCATTTTTGAATAACTTCCACATACATTTACTACATTCAACATTTAAGGGTCGTTCTCAAAAAATTGGAGCCGCAACCTGTCACACAGTTTTTGAATAGAAAGTCAAAAAATTATAAGGAATAGGTGGTTGACTAAATATACCAATCAAATTTGTGTTACTTTTTACATTGAGGCCTAATAATATTAAAGTGATATATATTATATATAAATAATAAAAAAAAAGTAAAGTACCTTTTTCACATTAACTTGTCGTGTCCAAACGCAACTCACTCTGATATAAAAATTCACAGTAGGATTTTTTTGCTCACCACATACACTTTTTAATATGTATATCTCTTGAATACATTATGTACTATATGTACACAAACACATATACTTTAAATCACATATCTTCATAAAAAAAATTACGTTCAAAGATTGTCCAGCCGAAATTTCTCACTTTTCTGTGTTTGCACGGCACGGCGCCTAGTGCAAAAACTAAACGAGACTAAACTCTTTATTCCACGGCTAATTTGCCGGTCAGTTCCCTTACATCCATCGACGAAGAGAGTAGTGGGCTAGTATTGCCAGTTTTTTTTTAAATATCGGGCAAAGGCGTAAATCTGGATTTTGTAACAGGCATGTATACTTTATTCTGTCTCGATTTAAAAAAAAACTTGAAGTTGGACTGATTACCGAATACACTGAATGACGTATCTTTATGCACGGTTTAAATATACGGACCGAGTATTGTGTAGAATACATAGTTTTTAAGAAAATTAATAAAAAAGGCCATTTTTACAATAACTTGTCTCACTTTAACTCGTTTTTAAGGTACAGGTTATTGTGATCCTTGACAGGTTACTATGAAAATATACATTTATTCTTAGTTAGACTTAAAATTGACAAAATAATGTAAGTATATATCGTAAAATCAATAGTCATTTGGTAACATTAAAGTATAAACATGCGTAGGTAATAGTAATAATATAATTTTGATAGTAAAATTGCAGTACAATCTGCATAGGAATTATTCAGGGCATTGATAAACTATTATGTAGAATATACCCTGCCTAGTAAGATTAGATCATCATTACTTCAAAGCTTAATTGATAAATAAGCAGCGTAACAGTGTAGGTCATATTGGTTAATTATAAATAAACATTTTATTATTCTTATAAAATCAAGCTAAGTGCGTGTCGGCCACGCGCTTCATGCGTATTATCACTAAATGTGATTTAGCATGATTTTCGATATAACACTAACAGTATCTACACTTTTCATAATAACAAGTATAGTTATTACAATTGGATTTTATATGAATATATTTTTATTCACATATAAGTAGTCGAGAATCAAAAAGTCCTTATGTCTCCGGTATAAAAAAATGTTCTATTTTTCCTGATTGATGCAACAACTTAAAACAGAAGCAGTCGATAAAAATTAAGTTCGCTCGAAGCAATAATCGAATTGTAATCCATTAGCCATTTAAAAAGTAATCTATTCGCTATTTATGGCTAATGGATTACTATTTAAAAAATTAAAAGTCGATAGAAAATAAAAAGAAATCGGCATAAAACAAATCTCGTCTCTCAAACGTCTTCTAGCTTCGGAAGAACTGTTCTTTGTTGGCTGGTTCTGTTTTAAAAGTGTCTCATCATCACGACAACTAACACAAAATATTTTGAATACAGTAGACATGAACATTTTTGAACACGATTCCGATTCTAATTAAAAATCTTATAAAAAGTCAAAACATAACTTTTGTCAATTATAGTATTCAGTAAATTTCGTATATAAACAAAATTTATAAATTAAATTATCCAATTGTAATCTTATATTATATAAGTAAAAGTTAAAATAATAAAAATTAATTGAGGTTTAACTACTAAATATGAGAAGTTTGAGCTGCTATATAATGACGATAAGCATGAGTTTTATTTCTTGTATAATTTTTTTTAGAGAAAAAAATAATCATTTTATATGTCGATCTCGTATTTGTCGTTTGTACGTATCGCTTTATATTGTTTATGTTATTTTTAATAAAATTCCCTTTGCTTCTCTCACAGTTTAAAGTTTGTCATATTTTTTAAAGTATTTTTAATATTTCTCATCTTATTATTATTTTCAAAATAAAAAGAAAAATATTTATTTAATACGCCCAAAGCTAACTTTCAACATTGACGGATATATAAAATAAAAATGAACAATGAATGGGTTCGTCTTAATGCTTCGATACTGTAATGAAATATTTTTTATGTGAGAAAGAAATTTAGACCTGAGTTAGTGTCATACCCAAATTGTTATGTTTTAATATTAACACAGTACCTGCGTAGTGCTTAAAACTAATTATTTTATAGTAATTATCTTTTTATTTTTATTTATTATTTCAGAAATACCATAGTTTCACATTAATCTGTCGGAGGTAACATTAACCTGTCAATGCAGTATTTTTACATAGCTGTATTTTTCTTATTTATGTAAATATCTTGTTCCCTCTTTGAATTTCCTTATCTTGGATGAGATAAGAATAAAGTTCCGCAAAAAAAACATTTTTTTTCGATCATTTTTCAAAATCGACAAATTAAATCGTCTGGCTCCAATTTTTTGAGAACGACCCTTAAAAGAAATTACATCACTAAAGGGCCGCTAAGCCTCGCTCAGGGATGGTTAACTGCCGTTTAGTGCTGTAACTGAAGACAAAAGCCAGTCTATGTCCTTGACTAAAAAGAAAAAATGATAAAAAAAAAAAAAAATGCACTTTTATTATCGCGTACCACTTTAAATAATTCTCGGAATTAAATAAAAATTATGTAGACAAAAATCGTTTTTCTATGTGTAATAGTTTTGTAGAGACAACGAATTCCACGTTTTTTGGCTTTTTCTCGAAATTTACATTTTGGGCTTAACGGCTCTTTAGTAAGTGGACGGCAGCATTACAAGCTTGACGTTGCTTGACTAACTAAAGCATATTTTAAAATTTGGTGGAATATTAAGGGCGAATCAAATTATTTTGTAGAAAATTTTTCATGAAATTATTTTTACAAACATTGAAAGTCTTAAACCACGAAACGCCATTCATGAAAATAAACTTCTTCCGACGCAAAATAGAAGAGTCGGTTTCTTTTAAAATCCAGAAAAGCTGCTCAAAAAGTGTAAATGTCAGCGCAAACTAGTTTTTTGATAATAATGTCACCAGAATATTTTAATGAAATGCAAGACTGGTTAACGATGCAGCGGGTCTTAACAAAACTACGAGTAGGTACCTAAGTATAAATAATTAAAGAGAAAGAAGACTACGTTCATAATAATGATACATTTTTACTGTGGCATACCTTTTCTCGGGCTAAATTCAAATTGTTTTATTTAATATTTCGTTTATACTTTATTGCTCAAAATTTAGCAAATGTAAGTGTAGGTATAAAAGGCAAAATTGATGCCATTAGGCATTCTCTTCTAGCTTATTAAAATGATAAATTAAATTTACGTTTACACAACTTTTCGCAGAATAGATATTTCTTTTATGACTTTTTCAATACTGGGAAAAGGCGATATGGTATTTTTTTCCTCCTATATTATGTTACAACCGAATACTGTTGTATCGGAAGCTATTATCAGGGAAATGTCGTGTTTACTACACACATATATACACACTTAGGTACGTAGCTATACACACACGTAGATACTGAAGCAATCTTACATACATAAACAGCCCGGGGCCTTTGTCTTAGTAAAGAGATGTAATATATATACTGTCATCACTAATAATACAAAAGAATAAGGACAATTATATTTTATACTGCTCGTAAGAAAGTATGATAAAATGGACAATATTTATTTTGCAACATATAGTTAACAATGTACCAACTTATGGCAAAAGTAAAAAATCGACTTAGGACATTTTACCAGAGATATCCGAGGGCACTTTTTTGATTACATTTTCAAAATTAGGCTTCAGGTACCGAATAAAAATACTTATATAAGGTACCTTATTAGTAATATAGTTTTAGCAATCAAATGTTTGCAATAAATTGGTCCATATAGAAGTTCCAATACTTTACATTCCGGTTTAAATATATATAAGTTAGTTGCATAAGTATAAGAAACATTTACCTTAAAAATCACTGTCAAAAAAGCCAAATAGCCACAAATGCTTGGCTTATAATTATTGTCATTTCAGTGCAACACAGCCATAATTACACAATGACTCGTATTTACATGTATATTTTTTTTTGATAAATAAATAACGATACATTAAACTGATTAAGTTTCACTCCGAATATCACGAACAAAAAGTAATAAATATAACTTCACCATAATATGGTTACTTAAAACAAGCTATTGAAAACTCAGTGATGCAGAAATGTGCATGGCACTCGTGTATAACAGCATGATAACGTGCACAACGAGCTATTGTACTTATTTGAATTTTGAAATTCAGAAAAATATTTTATCAAATGCCTGAATGCTTATTTTATTAAATAGATAGAGTATCTACGGTAGTCGTTAGGGCTACTGCGACTATTTTATTTTCATACATATTGTGATCGTGATTTTATTAAAAAGAAAAATATAGGTTTATTGCACTGATAAAAATGTAGTCCTTCAGTTTATTGTGATCGTGATTTTTTTAAAAAGAAAAACAATAGGTTTATTGCACTGATAAAAATGTAGTCCTTCACTTTATTTCAGCTTGTTAAAGTTCCGCGTGACATCACACTCTGCCACAGCTTTCACTACTAAATAAAGCCTCGAAAGCTCTTATAAATTTAAATATATCACTATCGCTTTTTATCAACTGTCGAAAAAAACGGAGGAAGTTTTCAAGTTGACGCGTACCTATATTTTTTCTTTTTTTCTATGTATGACCATGCATAACTTTTTACAGAGTTGTACGATTTTTGATAATTTGTGAAAAATCACGACCGAGTGCGAATTGGACTCGCGCACCAAGCTATTATAGGTACTTTATAGATAGATAGATAGATTTATTTATTTCTCAAAATGCATACAGTACAATTACACTATTATGTCGAATTATATGCACTCATATTGAGATCGTCAGAACAAAAATAAAGAAAAAATAATATGAAAAAATTACATTATAACATTAAAAAATACATTATTATGTCAAATTATATTCACTCATATTGAGATCGTCAATACAGATTTAACTTACAGTATTTACAGTATCAGCAAAAATTATAATTTTATTACAATAAATTTCATTATGCATAAAATAATGTCAAATGGCTTTTAGTGTCAAGTAATTTAACATTAATAATAAAAATAATTTATTTATATTTTTGATTAAATTCGTCAACTGAGTGAAATGGGTTTTCCAATAAAATGTTTCTCAGTTGGCGCTTAAATGCTTCGTCAGACGGCTCGTTCTTTATCACGTCAGGTAGGCGATTTTACAGACTCGGTCCAAGAACACGCGGATTCTTTTCTGCAAGGGCCATGCGACGGGAGACCGTTCTCAAACGTCCAGCAAAACGACTTACTTTACCAGAGATACATACCACTTTAAATTGATCTAAATTATTTCTTACAAACATTAATAACTCGAATAAGTGTAATGAGTAGTGCGTCATAATGCGTTGAGCAATAAACACGTCTCTGCACGACTGTCTATGTTTCGCCCCAACAAGAGCACGCAACGCTCGTTTCTGGATCACCAGCACCCTACCGGCTTCGGTGGAGTTTCCCCAGAGGAGCGTCCCGTACGACATGATGGAGTGAAAATGTGCAAAGTACACTTGTTTAAGTGCATCGGCAGAGATCAGTGGTTTAAGCTTACGCAACGCAAAAACCGCTCTACTCAACCTATCACAAAGTTTGTCGACATCTTCCAGTTGAGGTTCGAGTCTAGCATAAAGCCAAGGAACCTGCTCTCATTGCATAGCGGCATTGGACTGTTCAGAATGCATGGGGGTAATTTAACACTTCTTCCATTAAATACTATCGCATTTGATTTTGCCATATTCAATATCAGTCCATTTGCAGAGAACCATGTCTGTAGTTGTTCACTGTATATAGATAATAATGATTACTTTTTAATGTGTACCCATATTATACACTTTCAAAGTATAATAAAATAGTTGATTTTGTTACAAAATGCCGCATAATGATGACAGTATTAATACAAACATCGTACTGAATTAAAAAAAAAACACTGAAAATCTTTAGGATGGTTTGGATTTAGAAAGTTATTTTATAAACTCTTAAAAGGCGTTTTAAAAAAATGTTGAATGTTTTAAGCTCCTGAATACCCTTAAAAACAACCTAAAGAACAATTTATTACTTGCAGGTTCAACATAATTTATGGAGGTTTATAGTGGATATTATAAAATATTAAGTTTAAAACTGCGTTAAATAATAGTGATTAGAGATAAATAAAAATAAAGTTTGAATTTCAAACCGATCATTTAGATTCTTGTGTTGATAAACGTTTTTATAAAATAAACCTAAAACTATACTTTATTGTTTGTCATTTCGTTTTTAAATATAAATCAAAATCTGGTATCGTTTTCAAGACATTTAGGTACTTGCTTTTACTTTTTACTTTTTTGTTTATAGCTACCTACATAATATTTCGTCCATAGAGATTTCCTCTCATTCAATAACTCCAAATAAAACCTACACACTTCACGTCATTCCGCCAGGCACGGCACGTATTCTGTCTGAATAACCAATGCTGGAACTGTCAATCGGTTATGCGGTCAAACTTACGTGTAGGTAAAACGAACGAGAAATCAAATTACGCAAAAAAATACAACAGCTAAAAACAAAAACCTAAATATGCCTTATGATTATTACAAAAACAATTGTAATAATTTATGACGAAATTTTAGAAAAACAACTTATAACGCTTTTTAAAATTATATAATTCTTATTAACTCGTTCAGAAAATCGTAAAAAAGTAGGATCCGTTTAAAATAGGTACCGCATTTTTATATAAGTATTGAAATGAAACAACTATTAACGGATTTAACTCGCGTATTTTTATATGCTGACGTTTTGGATTATTTACAGTTTCCATAATCGTAACACGACTGAGCTGACAATAGTCTAACGCTAAAGTATAATGTTATTTAATATTTATATAAGTAGTTAAATAACAAAGAACATTTGGCTTTATTGACTCATAAATAATCAATTTATGCATGTTACGGTACTTCCATTAATGCTAACTAGGTAATAAACTTATTACACTTCGTAGCATGGTGCATGTAAGTGAATAAATTATCATAACATAAACAATTTGCTTTCAAATAATTAATCATTGTTACGCTTTAATTGCAGCATGGCTATTACACGATTTTGTATAAGGTAAGAAATTAAAATATAGTACCTACCAATCTTCTTTTTAGTTTAAACTTTATGTAATTAAATTTAAAGTCAGATACGCGCAATAACCGCTGATCGTAGAGACTTGAAACTTGGAGGGCGTGTTTTTTGTGTGACATAGGCGTACGTAGATAAGCAACGATTTTCCGTAATTCTAATCCTACGGGGGTGAAAACGGAAGCAAAATTTTTATGGGCCACGTGATCGTGGTCAAATCTATTTAGAATTAGCATAAACATTCTTAACAGAATAGACGGATGAATTTGGTTTTTATCGAAAATCTAGTATTATATAAAAATAAAAACCGCGGACGCTTTAGAATTATGAGTTAAAAGTTTTACTTAATATTAAAAAACATCAAAATATATATATTATGGTAATAAAATAGGCCGAAATAAAGCACGTGGCCTCACTTACACATAAAATAAAGACATTGTAATACTTATCAAAAAATCTGTCAAGGTTATTTATTATTCTAAGTGTTCACCCAAAAGCAGCCTTTTGGCCTAGAGGTGACTGAGGTGAGTAACCCTGGATACAAAGAGGTCGCGGGTTCAAATACAGCGTGGGGCAGATGTTTGTCGTGATGAATACACTACAATAATATATGCACCTGAGTCTTGTCACTTACTTATATAATATTATTATGTAGTTCTCTTATTTAGCTGACATAGTTCAAGTCTTATATATTTAGAATTCAATCACAATATTTGAAATAGTTTGATTTAATTATTAGTAGGTAATACTTTTACCAAATTCCACATACATTACTGGGTGGTTTCGTGGTCCCGCCCTCGATCCTGTAAACCTATGATGAATTTCCCAGTCACCATCTTGTCATATCGTTGTCGTTTCATTCTTACCTGTAATAAATTAGCACCATTGTCGACAAGGACAAATCTTATCTACTTTCTACTTACTCGTACCTATAATTAAATATTTTATATAGTAAAACATTAAAAAGACGATATCGATATTGAAATATATCGTCATATCAACGTAGCTAAGTTACCAATTTATCGACAAGTCATCATAGGCTGGGTATAGGACAAACTACATTTTTTTAAACTCATTAAAGAAATAACTACAATTTGACTATGTTAACCCTTTCCTCTCCTATAAATCTGAACCCGATTTTGCTTCTTATTTTGACAGTCAATCACTTACAACTTCCTAATATTGAATAAAGTTTCCACAAACTTATACACCCTTATTCTGTGGGCTTCATATTATACATTATATGAAGTTTAGATAAGGTAAAATATGTAACAGTTATCAAAGTTTCCAAAGTAATAACATAATTACTCAAGATGCTGTTAAGTTGTCAACTTGAGCAAAATTCTGTGTTCAAACTATATCTTAACATAATTGCTGCTATTAAGTTATCTTAAGTAGGTATGTTTGTTAGAACCAAAGTCTATAAACATTCAAATAATATATTACACGTGCAAATTATATATTGTTAAACGTGCTCTATCTGTAATCTATATTAAAGTAAGATTGATAAATCGTTGCAGGTCGGCCCCTGTAAAAAGCGCTGATTGGAGTAAACCGATATTTTAGAACCATAAATTAAAATACAAGATGGGTGTTTCAGCTTATTAAAAAAAGATTATTATGATTATCATAATTGGCGGTTATTGCACATTTGGATAAAAAATCGTATCGGATTTTACTTGCATACTTATGCTGACCTTTTAAAAACTGTTCTCATGTTCTTAGCTTACCTACTTGCAAATTGTTTTGCATCAAAAAGGCTAGCAGCTTAGCGTGTTCTGCGGAATCACGCCTCTAGATTACAGCTGCACCTGTTTAATATTTTTGGACAGAAAGGCACGTATTTAAGTACTAACCACAAGAAATTGTATCTACATTGGAGCTAACAATTCGTACTGAACATACGACTTGTAGGGGAGAGGGGGGCTAGTACTAACAGATTTTAAATATTGTCATTTAGCTTCTCACTTTGAAAACTTTATGTTATTCTTTTTATACCCGAGTAACGGAAATTTATATGACTTGCATATACTAAGCTAAAAGTTCATCTTAATTACTTGGTTTCAAATAGGGAATGCAATCTCGTTCTCGCGAGATCTCGTTTTCGCGAGATCTCGGCGTTTTTAAGCGAGATTGATCTCGGTCCAAAAATGGGCGAGATCTCGCGAGATTAACGAGATTGTACTGGAGTATAAAAACGTCTTATTCGGGTCTTGGGGGCTAGACAAGTGCCCAACGTTCAACGTTAACGTTAAACGTTGGGCACTTGTATGGGATTTGACATTTGTGACATACGTGACAGTCGTTCGCGGATGTCAAATCCCATACATTTTGGTCCTAACGTTTAACGTTAACGTTGAACGTTGGGCACTTGTCTAGGGCCCCTTGTGATTTTAAGAGAACAAATATTTAATTTGATTGGTATATTTTGTTAATTATTAATCTGTAATTCTCGATGTTCTACTGTACTGAGTAGATATAGTTCGTTATTTCATCCTACTACTATTATAAAGGCGAAAGTTTGTAAGTATGGATGTATGGATGTATGGATGTATGGATGTTTGTTACTCTTTCACGTAAAAACTACTGAATGGATTTGAATGAAACTTTACCAGAATAAAGCTTATACATCAGAATAACATATAGGCTATATTTTATAACGATATCGTGTAAACTACTTATCGTGCGCAGACGAAGTCGCGGGCAGAAGCTAGTAGTTAATAATAATATCTCAGTTCAATAGTCAACTGAAGTTTTGTTTGATATAATTTATTATATAGTGATTTGATAGATAAATAGTACGTAAAAGCGTAAAAGTATACTACGTACTTAAAAGTTAATTTAAAAATTTGAATAGTTACGTCAATCTATGTTGAATGCATAAAAAAATCTTGAAACAAATCGTGAAAATAAATGTTTTTATAATACATACTTACTTAAGTTATTATTATTATTTTCCTCGTTTATTCAAATATTGTTATTTCTTGAAAAAAGAAACACAAAACATTAATCTCGCGAGATCTCGAAATTGCCGAGATCTCGCGAGATTGATTTTCATAAACTCGCGAGATCTCGCTTGAGCCCAATCTCGCGAGATTTGCATTCCCTAGTTTCAAAGAGAGACGCATCTTTATAAAAAAAGTCAGCGGTTAAAACTTGCCCCGTTTCGGGGGCAAATATTAACAGCGACGGGGTAAGTATTAACGCTAGTAAACTTGTTATGATTTCATTTAACCATATAAGTAAAAAACAAAACAATATTAAAATGATAATTTATTTATTTTTTGACATACAAATGTTAAAAAAAAAACAATAAAAACTCTTAAATAACATAAATTCTTACCTACTTCAGTTTACTAAGTAATCAGTCTTAGAAAAGGCTTTTACATTTAAAATGTAGTAGGTAATATTTTCTATTGGATTTCAATACTTCTTGCACCGCTAAATCATATACTACTTTTACTCTTGTACTGTGACACCTTTCGCGGGGGCAAATATTAGACGGGTTAATACTTACCCCGTTCTTTTTGTTAAAACTAGCCCCCGAGGACCTTTTTGGATATAACTAATTATAAAAAAAAAACTATAGGTATATTTAACAAAATAACACGGGAATTTAATTAACAACTAAATAACCATTCATTACATAAAAATCTGCAATCACAAAATCAAATAATTAAAACATTAATCCAAAAATTCGAAACTTAAAAATGTTCGCTCACCTGTATTTTTGCACCACCGTACGACAACTGCACAACGCGGAAGCCGGCGGGCAACCGACTTGTCGCGACTTGTTCACCGACGTCACCCGAACTTATGACCTAAACGTCCTACCGTATCGTCGTTCAATTTAGTAGTTATAGACTTGTTAATACTTACCCCCGTTAATTCTAGCCCCCCTCTCCCCTACAGAGTAATGGAACCAAAGGTGAGGAGTAAATAAACAGATGAAATCAAAGGTAACAATAATAAACAAATAAAATTCCAATGAATCTCTAAGTCGAAAAGATTCGAAATTAATTACTTTCACTGGTAAATCCTGCTTGGGAATTTCCGAACCCGATGAGATATTGGGGCTATCAAATAAACGTTAGGATTTTCTTGTCGCTACCCTTTTCAGGTCGCGTAAGTGTCGCCTTTCCCTCCATTGCCCCCTTAATGTGGGTCTTTTGATGTCTGTATGGTTATTCAAATTGCATTTCTACCCACGCTTTTACAGGTATTCACAAAAGGTAAACACAGTTTCAAATTACCTTTGTTTCTCGAAGGTACGACGGTTGCGAGAATTAGTTTCTTGTTGCCAAACGTAATGATAGGCTTAGTCAGGTACGCCATGTGTAGGTTATTATTTATTCTGTAATTATATTGATGTATGAGAAAATTGAAATATGAATTGAGCTTAAATGAAAATGTACAGGTCGATGGAAATGAATGGTTCATAATTTACGTAGGTATACTACATATTCACATACTCGTATAACAAAATCCGATCAGTTTAACATTTACAACGGGTGAATCGATTCTCATGATATTTGTTTAGATGAATTTGTCAGCCCCCGAATAGCAGAATAATTTTCTCATATATTTAACAGCCTTTTTTATGATATTTCTAATAGGCGGTACGAAGTTTGCCGATTCAGCTATTTAAAAATAACACTACGAAATCGTTTTCATTAAAGACAATTTTTATTTCAATGTCTACAGTATTATTTTTCTGCATTTTCATGTTCGATTCCGAAAAAGGGAAATCTAATTTGGTAGGCATCTACGTAGTATAATATATTGGGATATAGTTTTGTCATATTGATATCGCTTCACATCGGTAGGAGATATAGATACCTACAAAAATGACAAGTAGACATACACTTTACAAAAAAAATTTTAAGCAATCCTTATAACCATCAGACTATTTTCTGCACCCTAATGTTTGTTGGTCACGAAAATGGAAATTAAATTGTTCAATTTGTTCAATTGATCACGATTGTTATCATTTTATTTCACGTTGTAAAAGTCATCCCATATAATTGTTGTTTGTGAAGAAGTTTAATTCCAAAAGTAACATTGTCAGGTTAAATCGATGCGCGAGAGTGAATGATATCTCTACTAATTGTCATTTTTCTTACTACCTACGAAATTAAATTTACTCTAGAAATTTCGTTGATTTAATAGAACACGACTAAACCAACCAAATACAAATATAACGTCACTCCATTAAAGTTCATACCTAAGTCACGTTTAAATAGGAATTCACATATTGACATTTCTAGTTAAGTTACTATTATGTTGAATCGGCGGGTTGTGATTTAGACGTAAATCCGTAAACGGCAGTACCATGGGGTGCCTTTAAATGTACCGTTCATATAGTTACGTGTAAAACTTACTCTCTCGGCAGCTTGCTATGAAGCTCTGTATAACGCTTACGGTGGTAATACCAATGTACACCAGCAGGTCTATGATGACCACGACAAAGCCTGTCGATCGACATTGTCGTCTACTAAACGTCCACAGAAAATACGCCATATATTTTTGAAATTCAAAAGACGACAATTTGTCCTCATATCGTTATGATAAAGCATCATGGGTTGCACGGGTGACACGTAAGCTTATTGTCGTGTGAGAAAGCATCTATGAAACTCGCTCTTTCACAAATTACAGAAATCTGACAGTGACAGATGATTTCTGGTGCAATAAGAACCTTAGCACGTAGTTTATCGTTATTATTTATACCAATATTGTATGGCGTGCACGCTCTTGTCTCATACCTATATCTGTGACTAGATTAGACAGGTACAGTTGGCAGTGATAAGAGTAGGTATACCTGTAGATTGAGACAAAATTTCAGCGGTTGCACTAATACCCGTCTCGTTTGCAAAAGATATTCCTTAAGTATGATATCAAGTACCTAATACCTACGTATAAAAAAATGATATATTTAATAGTTATAGATATAAATCTTATCTTCTTAAGATTAATAGACTTTTTGTGTCTCCTCTAATAATGCTATTAAAACGAAACTACCTTGTCGTGCCTCAAACATTATTAAATGCTATAAATTCTTAGGAATTGCTGCCCTTTAATATGTGTTTAATAAAACAGCCCATTAATATTAAAACGAAGAGTATGGAAGAACATCAAAGGTTATCTAATGAAAGTAATTAAGTGCCCGCATTTCATTTGCATCCCGTATTGGCACAATATTTAGTTATAGAGTAAGAACTGATGAAGGAAAACAGGAAAATTCTTTAAATAATTGTTATTCTAAAGGTTGGTACTGTGGAGGTTACGTTCCGATAAGGATGCTGGCTGTCGAATATTTTTAAAAGTGATATTTTTAGAATAGAAAGGGATTGTCAGAAAAAGTGTAAACTTGGAATCGTACAGCCGAAGAATAAAGTTATAAACTAATCTCAAAAAGTATGTTTAATTTGTAGGCTTCCTTATAGTACACCTACATATAACAAAATTTCAGCGACTTTGCTATTAGGTAAGATTGAATCATACCATGCAAGCGCCTAACTACAGTAACTAATAACAACAGGGGGGCTAGACAAGTGCCTAACGTTCAACGTTAACGTTAAACGTTAGCACCAAAATGTATGGGATTTGACATTTGTGACGTACGTGACAGTCGTTCGCGGATGTCAAATCCCATACATTTTGGTCCTAACGTTTAACGTTAACGTTGAACGTTGGGCACTTGTCTAGGGCCCCAGAAGTAACATAAAATATTACCTCACATTAACTTGGCATGTTTTAACTAATTACGTCAGCTAAATCCTTGTTAAAAGTTAAAAAACCAGCAAACAATTATGATATTATAAGGCGTGGTGACATGGCAGCACGAATAGCGTGACAAGTGACGACCTTGAGACTTGAAACTATAACTTAATTTGAACTTACTTAGGTTTAAGCTGTACTTAAAAGTACCTTAGTAATAAACAAGATAAGACTAAGGTACCTACTGTAGAGATTGCGATCCAGTAAAGATACTGGCAGCATATCGCACACCTAGATCTAAAATGAGCTAACTCAAAAACCTGAAGATTTGAGTTATGCACACCATCGGATTCCTTACATCAAAACATAAAACATAAAACATAAAACATAAAACATAAAACATAAAACATAAAACATAAAACATAAAACATAAAACATAAAACATAAAACATAAAACATAAAACATAAAACATAAAACATAAAACATAAAACATAAAACATAAAACATAAAACATAAAACATAAAACATAAAACATAAAACATAAAACATAAAACATAAAACATAAAACATAAAACATAAAACATAAAACATAAAACATAAAACATAAAACATAAAACATAAAACATAAAACATAAAACATAAAACATAAAACATAAAACATAAAACATAAAACATAAAACATAAAACATAAAACATAAAACATAAAACATAAAACATAAAACATAAAACATAAAACATAAAACATAAAACATAAAACATAAAACATAAAACATAATAAAACATAAAACATATAATAATAATAATAGATAATAAAACAGTAGAAACCGCGTGTCTGTACAATTGAAATTTTTAACAAAAAATGGGTGTGGGCAATAATAAAAGAGTAACAGAACACAAAAATGATTTTTTAGATTTTCTTATCTGTCTGTCTGTCTGTCTGTCTGTCTGTATGTATTCGCTAATCTTGAAAACTACTGAACAGATTTTGACGCGGCTTTCTTACTTTAAATTAAGCTCTTCCCTGAGCAACATATGGGTGAATATTTGAGTTCGTACATATTGGGCATTTGAAAAAAAAATCTAAATATCGTTTCAAATTGCGTATTTTATATTTTTAACCTAAGGTTTAATATATAAATATGAAAAAAAAAATAAAGGGACGTAAATATAACCAATAAATAAATACATATTTCAGTTTTTATTTTTTTTTATCGAACTGTAATGAGTACTCATTACCGTATCAGGAATGGTAATCAGAATGTATGAAATATGCGAACGGTAAGGAGAAATAATACTTATGGTAGTGAGATTTGCATGGAAATGGTAATGTGACCGTAAATGGTAATGATAATAAAATATTTTTTATATGACAATATAATTATGATTTAAAGAAAATGAGTCTCTAAATATTAGTTTTTAATACCTACCTAATTATAATTATCAAAGTTTTAAAAGAAAAAATTAAAATACTCTATTAATACACATTACCATTTGAAATATCTCACTACCGTTTGTAAAATAAAACGGAAATAAACGGTAATTTCAAAAACGGGAATGAGATTTTTACGAATTTTGACCATTGTGCATTATTAAATAGACTTAAAATTATATTTGACATATTAATATAAACACATACCATAGACACGTCTTTTGGTACATTCGGCTTTAATAAGGCATTAACGAACTTGCCAATTAATCTTCAAATGGTGAGGAGATAAAAATGTTGACAAACCGTATAACAGTACGAAGAGATAGTTATATTTTGGCGGGAAATCGTTTCACACGCGTGCGACTAGTTTGGCTCGCTAGCGACAACTAAGATCGATTGCCGAGTCGATAGTTTGACCAATAATATGGCGCGAATATTTGATTATGGCTTAGTTCATTCTCACCAATGGTAATGAATGGTACCTGCATGGACATTTTTCAAAGCGATGACAAACTATTTTAAAGTGATCTTTAAGATGTATAATTTTTATGATATCTAAACAAAGTTCTATTCTATAGAAATAACTACTTAAAAACACAATCTTCGACATATAATTGAATCATTTTGATCATTCATTGATCAAAATTGGGATTTGGGACATGACGGGTAATGAGATTTGGCTAATATTTTAATTTATAAAAAATATTTCTATTAAAAAAATAAATATGTCATAAACTTCTAAACATAGAACTAGCTCTATTTGATATATAAAAAATAATCTTACTCAGATTTCTCCACGTCTCAATAGTTCTTTAGTGTTTGCCGCGTAATATGTACGAACTCAAATATTCACCCATATAGGCTTTGTTTCATCGAAATCGGATGTCAAATAAAAAAGATATCGTCTTTTAAAGTTTAAAGGTAATTTTTCTATAGGAAATTTTATAGTTACATAATATAGTACTAGATGGCGCCTCAAGGCATTTAAAACGCGCTATAGCTTTTTCTCTGAAAAGTATAAATACAAACTGGTTGTTTCTCAACGTTTAAAACTATTTAATTTTGTTTGTCTTGCGATTCGGTTAGTTGATGATTTTGATGTTATACTTGGATATGAAAATACGGACTCTGAACTTGCTTTGTGAATTGGTTGAAAAATATCGGATAATATAATCTAAAAAAATATTGCCTACGTAGATTTTTATTGAACTAAATATATGTATTATTGTATGTATTTGCTTTGATTTTAAAAATGCCCAGAAGAAAGTCGAATCTGTCTCAGAACTGTAGACAAGCGAAAAGACAGCGGATGAGTAGATCCCAAGAATCGAATGACGAAAGACAGGCACGACTTAGTGTTAATCGAGAAAAAAATTCACTTAATCGTCTCGGAAAGTTCCTCTCAAAGGGAGTCTCGACTAAATACTGATCGTGAACGTCGTTCGCTATCTCGCGCCTTGGAGTCTTTTCCAGATAGGGAGTCTGTGTGTTCCGGCTAATCTATGGAACAGCTGGACTGATTTGGACGGGACTTTCACTGGCAGATAGCTTATGTAATAAAGAGTAACTCATTTTAGAAAAAAATCTTTAATTATCCATACTTATGTCCCAGTACTTAAATTCCACGCGGACGAAGTCGCGGGCACAGCTAGTTTACAATACGTTTTGATATGTCGCTTAACCATACTATTATAATATGAAAATTATTTTATTTATCAGCAGAAAAACACCATACTAATAGCACACAGATGTTACGAAATTAAGAAGCAATTTCCGACCCTTAAGTGCCTTTAGTACATGCTAGCTAACACCATCAATCACTGACTAAAGTCTTATAAGAGTCAGCTCACCCTATAGTCAAATATTTTAAAAAGTTTTTACAAACTGATCTTAAGTTTAGCCTTGAACAAAACACAGCTGCGTTACAAACTCTGACAATAATTTAGAATAGTTCCTGACAAGCGTGAAGACATAGATACTGACTAAACTGCACAAAAGTTGTCAACGTTGGCAAGAGTTTCGAACTGTTAGGTAACTCTCGCGCAAGATAAACTTTGGTGAACTGTAAGCCTAGATATTCCAGTCATTATCGCATTAGTCCTATCTTATGCTTAGTTACTGGTGTTCGATATTGAGTTATTAGTTGCTGGTAATCTGGTTCGGTTGTAAGTCGTCAAGTAATAATGAACATTGCGCGGTTTGTTAAGTTACAGAAATAGTTCTCATTTTTCTCTTTTGATATTCGGTAGTTTTTCAAATCAAAATTGTTTACTAAAAGGAAACACTAATGGTGTTTATAATCGTGTGTGTGTATTTATTGAGATAAGATACGTATACACTATTATACGCAATTGTTGTTGATTCCTCACACATTTGATCACGATTGAACTACAACACTTTACGCTCAACAAACTAAAACCTTTTACGCTCCGTCTATATTGACGTACCCACTTACGTAAATCAATCAAACTATCTTATTATTAATATAAAGAAATAACTATAAATACCGTTTACTGTAAAGTACAAATATTGTATGTACGAAAAAGAATTTTTATATCCAGAGACATAAAACTTTTCCATTTCAAAAGTGAGGGTGAAATAATATACTGCACTGTCCGTTCATAAACTGACCTTAATGGCCATTTGATCGTAAATCTCAGTTATAGGTCCAATGAGTTCGTACTCAAGGGCATTATAATACATTAAATGACCTCAGAGTGGTAATTATTGAGCGTAATTGGTATCGGAATTGACTTGATTTGACGTTTCTTTTAGTATCACCTGTATCAAAATTCAATTCAACAAAAAGCAAATGTTTCTGTATAGCCCCATATCAAATTCAGTAATATAAGTATCACAGTACAATTATAATCAAGCCCTATATTAATATTACTAGCTTCTGCCCGCGACTTCGTCCACGTGGAACTCCTCCTTTTTTGTAGTCGGTTAAAAAGTAGCCTATGTTCTTTCTCAGGGTCCAGACTTTCTTTGTACCAAATTTTATTTAAATCGGTCCAGTAGTTTTAGCGTGAAAGCGTAACAGACAGACAGACAGACAGACAGACAGAGTTACTTTCGCATTTATAATATTAGTAGGGATTATGCGAAAGTTTGAATTCGGAAACAAATTCTGATTCCAATTGCGTTATATAATTAGGGACCAGGCTTCAGAGGCCATCGTGGTCATTAGTCGGGTAATGTGACATTACTTCATGAGATACGGAACCCTTTTAGAACCTAATTACTTTATTTTAGGTAATTTTTACAAAAAGTAAATATTACGTAACATTAGTTTTGACAAACAAATTTCAAAAATAAAAAGAAAAATTATCAAGCATGTTGTACTGTGCCTGTATAATTTTGGTTGTTTGAATGAAACGTATCACATAATAATGCTTTACAAAATATCAAAAGAGATTACACTTATCTTGAAAATGTTCAAAGAGTGCCATAAAACCCCCTCAGGCTTTTGATACAAAATGAACAATCTAAATCACATATTAACCCACTTTCACCCCATGCCTGGTTTTTTATTCTTCAAAGGATACAATTTGGCAATAACAATGTGTCAAGTGTGTTTAAAATTTCAGCCTTAAGCTAAAATTGCTTGCTCTTTTGTTGAACAAATTCAGCATTTCAATCTCTGAAAACCACTAACCACAAACTAAAACCAAACCGGAAAATGAGGTACATTTAGAAATATTACAATTGTTTTTAGGACCAAGCCAAACAATTAAGCTGAACCTGCTCTCGACAGCTATACGAGCTAAAAGCAACAAAAAACCAAACAATTTGGCCAAAGCCTTAAAAAACTCAACATTTGCGAGAGCAAAAAGCTGTGTAATTTTGAAACAAAGCCAAATGACGTCACACCCAGACTGAGTGCAACGTTTCGACGAAACTTCCATTGCATTCGAGTTTTGCTACGAAAAACCTCTTAAGTAAAATTGAACTGAAATCGCAAAATATCAAAATGTTCATTTAAAAAAAATAATAGCCAAGAACTTGTCGGGGCACGCGCAGTGTTGGGTTCCGTAGTTGCAATACAATAAATGTACATAAACTTAATGTTTACTACTATGTATCAATGGAAATTTGGTTGATCGATCGGTGCAATACCATTGATTTTAATGATAATGATATTTGTACCAACACAAGAGTAGAAAAATCGAGACTGTAAACAAGAAATTACCAAATAGTGATATTTTTACGAAAGAATTTTCTGCCTTAATATATGTATATATTATAAGTTTTAATTTTAAAGGGTTCTGGCGTATTTAAATACAAATACATCAACATAATGTAACAGATACATATTTAAAATCCAATTATATGAACTTCCACAGTTCCACATTTATAATATTAGAAGGAAGTAGGGCATCCAGCAGTCTAGACGAAGTTAGTTCGGACATTTTCGCATGTATGAAATTCACAATAGACCGAGAAGTTTAATTACTCACGTCAAATAACGTCCCAGTTTTGAGAGAAAACGTATGTGAAATGAATATTACATGGTAGTGTTTACATATTCAGTCATCAGTCTTCCTACTGTAATGAGGACAGCTGGAGTACTAAATAACGTGTTAACACCACAATGAACTTCAGGTTTAACGTACACAATGGGGATTCTTCATAGGTAAGTAGATATTATAATTAGTCCATTGTATATGTCATTAAAGATGTTGGTCGTTGGTGCTCTTTTCTTTTGTCAATTAAACAAAAAATACAAAGATGTAACGTATTACAGTTTGGTAGTGACCTTACTACGTAGTAAAAAATATGGAAAGGTGTGACGTTTTAATAGGCTGTCTAGGTATCTTCTTCGTATTTTGCTTAATTGATTCAAGATTGAATACTTACCTACGTGACTACGGGATAGAAGTCACAGTCGAAAGTGTCAGTAGGTACCTATTATTGCAAATACCAGCCATACAATTTAGTACTCGTATGAAGGTTGCAAGGAGTCCTTTGTCACAGCCTCGTTTTGAAATAACGACGTCATCTAGATAAAGGCAGCGCTGCGAATTCAAGCCAGTTGAGAGACTGGATATCTCCAATAAGTTTATTCACAGTATTTTATCAGTAGGATTTTCTTAACAAAAATATGTCAAATTGCATGTTATAAGCAATTTCCACGAAAGCATCAGAAATTAAATTCTTGTATCAATCATGAACAAAGAAGTTCGAATTCAACTTTATAAAATAACTTTTCAAGAAATTCAATTTATAATTATACTTCGGTGTTACATCCTCAAGATTTAACTAACCGTAGTCCCGTCTTCCAATCTATCGCATCGTTACACTATTTAGATAATTTATATATTAATATATAAATGTCAAAAAAGCAAGAATCCGAAGTAACCAACTTACGTCCTCTATGTTGTCTGTGGACTTGTCATTCGTTTTTCGTGTATTGCATCGTTAACACCTCATTCGTTAAAAATAATAATTATAATACTTAAATCGTGTTTAAAGTGTTAGTGCCAAAATGGGAAAACGAAAACGCAAAGATGATGATATTCGTCGAAAAATACGCCGTTTACAAAGGAAACTGCGCTCGAACAAACACAAAGGTAAAACGAAGATACCCACATTTTTATTATATTTGAATTTAATTTTGCAGATCGTTTTCTATTAGCACTAAATATCGTAAAATCGATTTTATAAAATAATTTATGCAGTCGAATTACCGTCTTAACGTGATAATACGCGATATTATCCTGATGGTATACCATTTTGTTCCTTAATGTGGTGATACGAGATATTATCCTGGAACATAATTATTTTACTTTCTTAATGTGATGGTACGAGATGCCATCCTGAAAGTAATTGTATGCACCTTTTTTCGATTCAGATACGAACAGCGAGACGTCTGAAACATCATCACGCTCGTGCTCCGCACAAAGTCACTACGATGATATGCCGATTCGTCATACCGTGCCCGATGACGATTACCTATCTGATGTCGAAAATGTCATATACAATGAAGATGTACAAGATGTGCAAACAAATTATCAGGTATCTAAGATACAATCAGTCGTAAATGTAGTCCAGGAGCCCAACATAGTACAGGCGCCCGCGCCGGTAGCTTCCGCTCCACAAAACGTTGCTCAACCTGCGAATACATTGCACCAAGACCCCGTACACATTGATATGCAATCATCCGCCTCCTCTATACCACCGGAGATCTTAAATATGCTTGGAGAAGCAAAACAGCTGGAACAAAACTTGGGTGAAAACATACCCACAGAGATATCTGAACGCTGGGGGAAAATACTGTTGGATGGTTTAGCCAAAGAACAGAAGGATTCACTGGTAGAAAAAATGCTGATCCCCGCAAACTTTTTATTGGCTCGAGCACCCAAGTTAAATCCGGAAGTAGCGGCTGTACTTTCTGATACGGCCAGAAATCGTGATAAACGTTTAGAAAAAACACAAAATCAACTAAGCTTTGGTATTGCCGGTTTAGTGAATCTGACAAAAGATCTGATCAAGACGGATATAGAAAAACTAGATATATTAAAAAGATTATCTGAAGCTGTCCAAATCTTGTTGGATCTTCATCATGAAGAAACAATGAACAGGCGAAAACTTATCGTTCCGTTATTAGACAAAAAATTTTGGAATACAATTCAAGGGGTAAAAAGAGACGCGTTTCTGTTTGGTGACAAACTTGGTGAAAGCATAAAAAATACTAAAGAGATCGAGAAATCTGGCCAACAGATTAAAAAATCTTTTGCACAACCAGCATACCAACGGAAAATGCCAGTATTGGCGGGAAACGCGCGAATTCCTCCTCGACAACAGAACGTGAAAACGACGTCGGCGGCTCCGGGCAGGCAACACGACACACAGCCATCGACCTCGGCGAGGAGGACGAACACAACTCAACGTCGCAGCCGCCCATACACATCCAACAAGAACCAAGAGCGTCGACGTCGTTAGAGGTACTACATGCCGGTCGTATAAAATTTTTCTTTCGTAATTGGTTATCGATTACAGATGATCCTCTTGTCTTATCTTACGTTACAGGATATAAAATACCTTTAGTTAAACATATTACTCAATATACGGAACCCTGTAATCCACCTTGCTGTAAAATGAAATGGAAATCGCTTTAGCAAAACTAATACAATTAGGTGCTATTACGCAATGCGATGAACAAACTGGCCAATTTATTTCACCAGTTTTCTTGACACCGAAAAGCACTGGCGGTTTTCGATTTATTCTTAATTTAAAAACACTTAATAAATTTGTATATACTCATCACTTTAAAATGGAAGATGTCCGCACTGCGGCAAAGTTAGTATCAAGAAATGCCTACATGGCCACAATAGACCTCAAAGAGGCTTACTTTCTCATTCCCGTTCACCCGTCACATAAACATTATTTGAGATTTCGTTTTGGCTATTTATATGAATTCAACTGCTTACCGTACGGTCTTAGCTCTGCTCCGTTTGTTTTTACAAAACTTTTAAAACCTTTATTGGCAATCTTAAGAAGTCAAGGTCATACTTTAGTAGCGTATCTCGATGACATCCTTTGTATAGGAAACGACTACCTCACGTGTCAAAACACAGTGAGTGTCTTATTACAAAATCTTAATAATCTGGGGTTTGTAGTTAATTTTACGAAAAGCAAAACCGAACCTTCACAAATTTGTAAATTTTTAGGCCTAGAAATTAATACTCAGCTAATGACTTTACAATTACCAAATGATAAGATATCCAAAATATCCAAAATGGTTAGTAAAATTAGTAAAAAATCTCAAATAACAATACGTGATTTCGCTAAATTTATTGGTACACTTACCTCTGCTTGTCCCGCAGTTGCGTATGGATGGGCATATACTAAAAATTTTGAAAGAGAGAAATTCCTAGCACTAAAACAATCTCAAAATAACTATGACTCAAAAATGAGTTTGTCACCTTACCTCCAAGAGGACTTTAACTGGTGGTCTAATATAATTAATAACGCAAAAAACAACATTCAGCAAAATAAGTTCCATTTAGTAATTTATACAGACGCTTCATTAACGGGCTGGGGAGCCGCATGTGACGGCGAAGTCACTAGAGGACACTGGTCAGCTGATGAATGTCAATGGCATATAAACTATCTAGAGCTTTTAGCTGCCTTTCTAGGCTTAAAGTCTTTTTGTAATCAAAGTCACAAACTAAATGTCTTGCTTCGGATCGACAACACCACTGCCATATCATATATTAATAGGATGGGTGGTATACAATTCCCACATCTCAATCGTATTACTAGAGAAATATGGCAGTGGTGTGAACAGCGACAAATTTTCATTTTTGCGTCTTACATTAAATCTCGTGATAACACAGATGCTGACCAGGCCTCTAGGGACACTAATATAGATACAGAATGGGAACTTCATGTAAACAGCTTTCAGGAAATAACTTATAAATTTGGTCATCCAGATATAGATTTATTTGCCTCACGTATAAATCATAAATGTGACAGATATGTGTCGTGGAAACGTGATCCCGATGCCTATAATATTGACGCTTTTACCATATCCTGGGATTCTTACTTTTCTATGCGTTCCTCCGTTCGCCGTAATTCTCAAATGTTTAAGAAAAATAATAGATGACAAAGCCACCGGCATAATTGTAGTTCCATACTGGCCAGGTCAACCTTGGTTTCCCTTATTTCTATCACTGGTTTATTCAGATATCATATACTTCAAACCTAATCAGTCACTTCTACTCTCACCTTCCAGGGAATGTCATCCATTATGGCGCAGCCTTACCCTGGCGTGCGCAGTCTTATCCGGCAGGCATACATAAGACGTGGTCTATCAAATGACGCAATTGAAATTATGATAAGTTCATTATCGAAAAATACCATTAATCAGTACAATATAGGTTTAAAATTATGGTTCAATTATTGTATAAGAAACAATGTCGATATGTTTGATGGAGCTGTCTCAGATATATTAAATTTCTTAACTGAACAGTTTCATAAAAATTGCAGTTATAGCTCATTGAATGCTTATAAATCTAGCTTATCTTTAATAATTGGTAAATATCGATGTAACGATGATTGTATTTTAAGATTCCTCAAAGGAGTATTTAGATTAAAACCTTGTTTCCCAAAATATCACTCGACTTGGGACCCTAATATAGTTTTGGATTATCTTTCTAACATTTACCCCAACGACTCGGTGACTATAGAAAAGCTCACCAAAAAATTGGTAACTCTGCTCGCGTTATCTACAGGACAACGTGTACAGACGTTATCACTAATTGAAATAAATGATTTAAAAATCCAAGATACACATATTAGTGTTACTATTCAAGACATGATTAAAACTTCCATGCCAAATAAACATAATCCAAAACTAATTATACCTTATTTTAAGGATAAAGAATCTATTTGCCCAGCATTGGCACTGTCTTCTTATATTAAACAAACTCAGCAATTTAGAAATTTAATAAATACAAATAAATTAATCCTTACAATTAAAAAACCTGTTCATAACGCTAGCTCACAAACAATTAGCCGCTGGATAAAACAGACCTTAGCCTCCAGCGGGATAGATGTGAACACTTACACTGCCCACAGTACTCGCCATGCTGCGACATCAGCCGCTAATAGATCTGGAGTATCTATAGATTTAATCAAAAATACAGCTGGCTGGTCAGGTGATTCACTCTGTTTTGCTCGTTTTTATAATCAACCTCTTAATGAAACCAACCAGGACAGTTCCTTTGCTGAAGGCGTATTTAATAACATAATAATATAGTTAAGTCTAAAACAGTGCTCATACTACAATGATTACCTTCTATCTGAATAATCCATTTATATTCCTGAGAAATAACATCTATTAAAAATGATTACACATATCAAAATAATACTTTCATTCTGCAAATGACGCTGAACATCTACGGTTAGTTAAATCTTGAGGATGTAACACCGAAGTATAATTTATGGTTAAAAGAACTTACCTTAAGTGAATTTCAACCAAAATTATACGAGGTGTTACATCCGAAAAGATTTAACATCCCACCCAACCCCATCATACGTGGTAAGGAAGTGACAACTGGACGTGTGAATAGGACCCTGTTGCAGAATAAAAGCATTTTACAAATCACTCTAAAATAATGACAAGTCCACAGACAACATAGAGGACGTAAGTTGGTTACTTCGGATTCTTGCTTTTTTGACATTTATATATTAATATATAAATTATCTAAATAGTGTAACGATGCGATAGATTGGAAGACGGGACTACGGTTAGTTAAATCTTTTCGGATGTAACACCTCGTATAATTTTGGTTGAAATTCACTTAAGGTAAGTTCTTTTAACCATAAATTAATCTTTACTTTTTGAATGTAACAAGTTCTTAATGCACTTTCTCAATTTCTTGTCACTCATGTATTACTTGACGGTCGACAGGTACTTATAATTACTGTTACATACAATCAATCACGAATTCAAATTTCGGAGATTAATAACTCTAAGATTTTCGTTCATTATAAAAATACATAAATTTGTAAAGGATCGAAAGGAAAACTGAGCAAAAAATTTACAACTTTATGAAAACGATGGCATTTTGTGATTTATGAATAGGGGTCGCCATATTAAAACCGCGCAGTTGGACTTTTGTTCAAAAAATTCTTTTGATATTCCTTGTTTACAAATTGCTCTGACCACTCTTAACCCCGTTTGGTTTTGAAATTAAATGTCCTAAACAATTTAAAAATCGTATCACGAATTTTGAGGCTAAAATATTATTTGCGGCGGAGAGTCTAAAAAGTGCAGTATTTCAGTAATAGCGTATTATAATTTATGAAATGGCACTTCGTAGTTATTTAGATAAAGTGGTCAATGTAAGGAAAATGTAATTCAACTGAGTGATCAAACACAAGTGCCACGTGCCGAAACGCTCAATTTATTACTATTGTGTAATTCTGTGTCAAAGGACGCATTGTGTGAGTTTTTGTGTCCTTTTCCTCTATTTCTGAAAGGGAAGGCTTGACGTTACAATGCACGATTAGTTAAAGGTCCGGACATCACAAAAACCTGTTATCGTTACACAGTTGACTACTTCTGCGAATATCGGACCCTGAGTTTTTTTGACATAAATATTTATGTTAGTTTACGTTTATACATAAAATCATCCATCTCGAAGAGAGCCGGATCCATTTCTTTTGATTCACCACTTCGCTTCTTTTATAAATACGTTGTTTTCTACGTATAGGTAAATATGAAATCCATTGCAAGAACTTTAAAACGACCTCTTTTATATTATGTCGTATGGCCTCGATGGTCTTTGAACTAATTCAATTTATTTGTTTTGAAGTTATCTGAATCTAGAGTAACCGATTAAGAGTTTAAAGGCAAACTAATTGGTTTTGTAAGTATGTATAGGTGGATCTATGTTTGTTACTCTTTTACGCAAAAAGTACTAAAGGGTCTTTGATGAATCTTTAGTAATATAGCTTACTCATTAGAATATCACATACCTAGGCTATATATAATATTATGTTAAGTACTCGTCGTGCTCAGACGAAGTTGTGGGTAGAAGCTAGTGTACAAATAAACAGGTTTAGACATGTTAAGGCATTTGATTAATTAAATGTTTCGTATTATATCCCCTTTGTTTCGCACCTTACGACCCTTGGTTCTCCAACTTTGACGCCGGTTCCATTCCAACCAACATCAATATAATTACGTCAGTTAGACCTTTACATTTTCCACATAACATAACGAAAATATCATTTCCTAAGGGATCTTCAGGTACTGGCACGAATACATTACGGTATCATTAGGTATTGTAATTAAATCAAATAATAATTCTCCGAGTGGTTAATTTGGCTTTGGAGACCTGGAGAAGGTCAATGACCGAGCGGTACGTAATTTTCAAGCTGATATTTTAAACCTGGGCGGGTTTAAAATATCCTTTAGATTTGGCCCTCAGGGGGACATGGACTGTTTTGTCAGTTAACAAGTCGGAGGAGAGAAAACATTTCTCTCGTAAATGAAAAGCTTGCTTTAAGCGCCTCTCACTTAAATTTTGACCGCAAACAAAAAATAATTTAATACGTTTTATTATTAAGGACAAGCTTTATTTTGCGTTTCATTAATTTAAGGCAATTTCATTTTCGGAATCATTTAATTTAAAATCGAAAGAACCCGTACTTATTGTTAAAAATGGATTTTAAATTAGTTAAACCATTTTCTTTCGTTGAAATTTTAGTTTTGTGTTCTGTAACGGTAAATGAGTATCTTTTAATATTATTGTTAAAATGCCATTTATTCACTACCCCTTGAAAAAATATTCTACCTGTAGCTGTATAAAGAACTATAGATATATGTTAAAAAAGAAATATAGATTTTTATCCATCCTTTGCCCTAAATGACTGACGGATACGCGCATAGCCTAAATCGCTGATCGGAGACCTGCAAGTTGGAAGGTGTGTTCTTTGTATGATGTAGGTAAGCATACGATATTTAAGGAAGGATTTTCCGAAATTCTACGGGTGTGAAAAAGAGAGGCAAGGTTTGTATAAACATAATATATAAATTTTTTTAACAGAATTGATTAAATATGTGTATCTTATTTTATTTAAATTAATCTTCTAATGGGTTTAAAAAGTGAGCGGACGTAATCGCGAGCAAAAGTTAGTCTAGGTACCTATAAAAAGACTTTTTATAAATTTGACAGCATTTCCTTTTAGCTAAAATTAGTAAGGTTCCGATCGGACACGTATTTAATTTCCGATCCCTTTTCAATTATTATTCGGAATTTGTCTTTTTGATTCAGTGAGGAAAAGTAGGGTGCGTCGGGGTAACATGAAAAACAGAGCAAGATGAAAAACCCCTCATAGCTGCCTATTCCGTGCATATTTTTTAACACTGACTACAGAGTTTTGTAGGTAATTTCATTGCGCTCCTTATCTCAGTCAGCGATAATCGTCAGTTGTGAGTGCATAGGTTTTTTTTGCAATTTTTCGACAAGGTATGTTTTTGAGCGATAAATGCGTTTTTTAATCTTCCCCCACGTTCCGTAGTTTCTTCTACACGCAAGTTAAAAATATGTTTTTTTGATACGTGTTATTGATAAATTTTTTTTAGTTGATACATAAAATCCGATTTTGCATATCTTTTATATTTTTGGAGTTTTTATATTTTTCAATCTTACACCGCTTGTAAAACCCAGGGGCAAGACGGCAATATTTTCTTTTCCAACTTACCCCGATTATGAAACCCATAGTAAAAGTCAGGGGTTGTCAAACTGTATGATTCGTTCATGAGTAGTGTAATATTCACAACTCATGAAAACATGTGTAAAAAAAAAAGATTTTAAATAAAAGTTGTAATATATTTAGCTAGTTTAACTACCTGTCTATTTAAATAAAGAAATGATTACAATTTTTGTGTACATGATAGTAAAATTTAAATATTAGGATATAAAAAGAAAAGGTTGAGAACCGCATATCATCTGAATACAAAGTGGGGTAAGACTGAAATATTATATTTAACAAAATTTCGTTTGGTAGTTAAAACTAGGTATTTTTAAAATGTATTTATATATTTGAATAGAGAAAAAAATATGCTTTCGGTGCATATAATCCAAATGGACCTACAATGGATGTTAAAGATTTTAAGAACTATATCGATCTTCCCCCCTCATCATTCCATCTTACCCCACGATTTTTTTGCAAAAAATTTAACTTTGCCGTCGTTTTTATATATGAAAAACACCTCCAATCAGGTCCATTTTCAGGTAGATAGGAAGAACCATTCATTAACTTTACTAAAAACATCACTTCATATACGTCAGCTTCATACGATTAAAATTATGGGGCTTTAAAAAAAACATGGTTTATCTCATCAAAATCTCGTTCAACCTTACCCCGACGCACCCTAATTGATGTTTTTGATAACGAACCCCGCTTATTCATGTTACACGTTGAATATTGGCAGCTCCTACGATTTCAACAACAAAGTGTTTTTGTAGAATTATTTTTTGCCGAATACGAACTCCATTTTTAATTATGAACTTAATTATAATCCCCTTACAAAGTATCATTTTCCTTCTCTTGAAGTAAGTACGTGTATTAAAACGTACAAACAAAGATTTCAAACATTGAAATTCTTCGTTAAAGATTTAAGTAGTATTTCCATTCGATTGTTCTGTGCTTAGAAAATATTACTTACAAAAAAACGATTCGCGAAGCCTATGTAACGATGACCGCCTCAAACTACATTTGACCGATACCGTTTTTTTTATGTTGGTATCTATACTAATATTATAAAGAGGAAAGGTATGTTTGTTTGGATTGAATAGGCTCCAAAACGGCTAGACCGATTTTAAAAAATTCTTCACTTTAGCGTTAGACTTTTGTCAGCTCAGTCATGCTACGATTATGGAAACTGTAAAGAATCCGAAACGTCAGCAAATAAAATAAAATAAAAATACGCGAGTTAAATCCGTTAATAGTTGTTTCATTCCAAATTCTTCACTGTTGGAAGACTACATTCACCCTGAGTGACATAGGCTATATAATATTTTTTAAAAAAAATTGGGATCCGTGCGAAGCCGGGACGAACCCTATTTTATTTTATAAGTTAAATTAGATATTTTTTTAATGCAAAGAATCTACGAGAATGTACTTGCTAAAATTCGAATTAGTTGCAAGATATTAGATAATAATAATATATAGGTACCGGTATTCGGAATTTAAGGTTGAATAAATCAGCAGTTTTGGGCTCCCCCGGTGATAATCGAACGAGAAGAGACAAAATCTATATTTTATCCATAACTGGTCAAAACCCAAACTTGGGTCACTCAACTTCTTACATTGAAGCAAGGTAGAAGGTCACACTAATGTCCAAGGTTAAGGTCATCGATACCTAACAAAAGATGTGCTTATAATTCAACAGCTGTTACTTGATTACTTATATTATGCATTATTAAATAAGCTCACATTGTATGGTAAATATATATACCTATACCTACATGTACCGGTACCTACCGGTTCTAGGGACTTGCCGGGCCTTAAGAGCAATTCTACAAAAAAGCGATACTCATTTCAAATATATTGGAATCATAAGATAAAAACAGTACTTGGACAAAATAAAAACATAAATGTAGCAAAAAAAAAATATAGGTACATTTAAATCGATCAAGCCTTTTCTCAGGTACCTATGTTATTTTGTATTTCTGTAACATTCTTCTCTATTTGAACGAGTATTTTCCGTCTCCAAAACATTACAATGTTAGTAAAAGTTTGAACAATTACGTGTTTTCTGAATTAAGGTACTGTTGAGGCTTATCAGAGTACATAAGTAGGTATCTAGTTTTACCGTTCGGCTTCAAAGTTGTAACAGAGTAATGATGTTCTTTAAATTTTCTTTCAAAATTTAAATGACATACGTTTCACGAAAACATTTTTTTATAAAAATATTAAGTACTAGCGGTTCGCCCCGGTTTCGCACGGATCCCTATTTTTTTTTCAAAATACTCTATAGCCTATGTTACTCAAGGTGAACGTAGCTTCCCAACAGTGAAAGAATTATTAAAATCGGTCCAGTAGTTTTAGAGCCTATTCATTACAAACATACAAAAATAGGTAAAAAAAAATCCTCTTTATAATATTAGTATAGATATTAAATACTGCGTTTAACCGTTTTGTTTACTTGGGAACTTATTTGCTCTTACCAGTAAGCTCGAGTTCACTGCTTCGGTTAAAAGTTGCAGAATCGACGTCATTAAATACTTATCCACTTGGGCTTGTTAAAAACTACATCAAACTCACGTCAGTCGTGTATTTGAAGTTAATTTGCCTCGACGCGTTGACGGTTGGGGAAATGATGTACAAAATATTGTTTTTATTTGCATTTTTGTGGTCGGTTGACTTAAATGTTGGGACACCTGTAGATTATTTTCCTCTAATTAGTGACCCAGATGCTATCGTGTTTAAAGAACGTACAAATGTTGACAACGTATTGGATTTCGATGTGAGATTCAAAGATACGGAGTGCGCTAATACTGTTCCGGAAGTTATACTCAAGTGCCCTAAGGGAACAAAACAAGTAGGTGATACTTGTTTTCCTGATGACTAGATAATGGATGATGAACAAATAATGGAAGGACGATCCTTTCTTCACCTACTTACTAAGGAGGAAAGTGCGCGGTACCTTTGTCAATATTTCCGTCAATGGAATAAAAAATAGACTGATTTTTAGAAGAATTGCAAAGAAGCATTTGAAAATATGTAAATATATAGTGATTAATTTTAAATAGTTTAAATTATTTATTCATGTCACGTTGTGAACATAATATTGTTATTCATGTCGTGACACCATAATATTGAAAATGATAATTTTACGATTGATTTTACGATTCTTATATTTACCAATGATATTTTTATGAACCCATCAATGTCATAGTCGATTTTTGTTCTTACTGTTGATAACAAATTACTCCTCAATTATATTATGTCTCATCTGTGTATTATGAATTATACTAAATTTCTCCTTAAAGACTTTGTTAAAATTATATTTAACTACACTAAAGAAGGGTATACTGTAATGTGTATATATGGAGGAATTACCACAAATTATAAAATATACAAACGAAAACAATCACAATGTAATATAACTCAAAACCAACAGACAATTAAAAAATATAACAATAGAACGTAAAAAGGCAATAGCCAATAAAAAGTAAAACTATATAATATGTTATTCCTAGCGCATATACATATATGCGCTAGGAATACGCAACAGACTTAGTAGCAATTTGATCATGTCATGATGAAACGAAATTAACAGTCGATTCTATCAATCTCTCATTAAGTATTTTTTTGTTACAAGATGGTTAATACGCAGAAGTGTAGTTTTTGTAAAACGTTGTAAAAAGTGCAAAACTTCTCCGAATCAACCACGTTGTAACGCAGGTGGATCAAGAGGTAGTTAACTGCCGATGAAATTGGCTATAAAAAGTTGAGGATAATTCTAAGATCCTATTGAAAAAATGGTATGACGTATATATACCTGTCATACCTTCTTAGTCGAAAAGGGTATAAGTGTAAGTGCATGTGAAGGAGTTATACCCTTTTCCAGTACAACCCAGGACTATGTTATATCTATAGGTATTTATAAATAAAAATGAATCACCGAAATGTATTTACGCGCATAACTTCTGCAACGAACGACTGCACCAAATTGAATAATTCCTTTTTTTGTGTTCATTTATGTAGGGACAATGTTTGTAACAGAATAATTAACAGCTAACAACAGAATAATTAATAAAACAACATATTAGAGTAGGTACTATAAATATTTGTTTACCAAATTACTGTTTGGTTTATTTTAGTTTTTTATCACGATAACGTGAAGTTTTTATAAAGAAACAAGTTTTCGACGTGTTATTTTGTAATAATATAATCAATTCAAATTTTATAGTATTTTATGGTATGTCATAACCATAAAAAACTGTTACGTAATAGTTATCATTTACTTAAGGATAAGTATTATATAATTATGTTTCCTGCTAATGTACATATTTAAAAAATATTTAATAAAGCCATTGATTTCTCTATTAAATTTAATAAAATTTATTATAATATATTATAGGTATAAATAACTCATGAGTCATGTTTCTACTTTATCAGTCTAGGTATGTTTTTTTTTCCTTAAAATACAGTAATAAAACTATGAAGCTATTAACTATCCCGGATTATTATTGTTTTGATGTCCATTATGTATTATATACCTAATATCAGTAAGTAATATTAATTAGTCATTTTATAATATGACAATAGTTAAATTTTTAATTTTCAACCACCGTGTGTTACTTGCCTTTGATATAGATTTAAATTCTAATTTAACAACATGTACGAGCACGTTATATCCATGCATCAGCACGTAATATATACTTGGCTTAGCTTATTTCATAAAAAAACTTTAAAGAATTTAACAGCGAAGGCATTAGAAATTATACTATTATACTAATATTATAAATGCGAAAGTAACTCTGTCTGTCTGCTACGCTTTCACACTAAAACTACTGGCCCGATTTAAATGAAATTTGGTACAAAGAATGTCTGGAGCCTGAGAAAGAACATAGGCTACTTTTTAACCGACTGCAAAAAAGGAGAAGTTCCACGCGGACGAAGTCGCGGGCAGAAGCTAGTGTACATATATAACTATATATTTCCTGCAACATGCAAATAGGTATTTATTTATTTATAAAATTCACGAAAGTTTGACAGGATGAGAAAACATGTTTTGGTAACCCACAATCATGTCGGCACCTCAATCATATAATATAAACCTTTAGATCTAATCAATTGCTTTCAATAGCTGATATCAGTAAGGAAAGTGGAAAATTGAAAGGCTTATCGACCGGAAGGGATTGCGCCTACCTGGAATCCAAAGGACCAAGCAAACAGCCTCATTGAAAACACGAAATGTCCACAAGTGAAGCTTTTAAGCTAATTTTCTTATCTTGTAACCTCATGCATATTAAAGTAGTTTATACACAAATCGGAAGGTAAATTATGTTGCATTTTCAAGTAACATGGATATATCAACTTTTTATCTACAATAGAACGGAGAAGAAATGAGTTCGGTATGAGAATTTTGAGTAAGGCATATTATTGCTAAGTTTAACATTACTTGACTTAGGTACGTGATTTGAGGAAAAAATATTTTTTTAGGATTGGTTGTATAAAATAAACTTAGAAAGGAATGGATAGCAGGTAGGTATCAATGGTAGTAAAAATCATGCTCCAACTTTTTTCCCACAGAAACTGGATGAAAAGTATCCTAAATATTCTGCTTCTATGCTACCTCCCCACCAATTAGTACCTTAAGAAAGTATTCTGATCTAATTTCTTACTGTGTAGTTAAATTTTCTAGCTATTTTTCTGGTCACTTAGTAAATTAATTTTATATTTAGTAGGTAAACCTATTTTTGCGTATATTTCTCGTTCATGCAAAAAACTATTTATTTATTATCACTTTATTTTTTATTACCACATTCATTATTTTACAATGACATGTTGTTATATTTAAAGCAATATATAAAAATGTTTTAAATTTTTGGTACGTATTGAATTATACCTACGAGAAGAAACCTTCATGGTACAGCTAAGTATGTTATATACCTAAGTTACACAAAATACTTTCGTAGTAATCACATAGTCATTTATAAGGATCTTACAATGTCAGCAAGATTAAGATAACAATAGACATTCGACCGAGTTTTCCGTTAAATCAATTTTACGATTCTATTTGTTAGGTACTGATCACATCGTAACAATGATTCCATCACAAAATCGGCCGTTTCAAAACTCATTGCCTTTCCTTTGTAAGAACACTTTATCTTACGTGCTTGTTAGATAATACTTTGAGACATAAAAATCGTTGTAATTTAGATACATTACAACGATTTTTATGTCTCAAAGTATTCATTTTTAGTAAGGCGTAGATACGCCTTACTAAAAATGATAGTTATCAAGGTACAGTAGATATAGGTTTATCTAAAAGTATTTATAGTTATACCTACATAAAAACATTACATTCCACAGACGTTTTAGCCGCCGTTAGAACTATTGGAATATAATACTGGCTGTAATAATCTTTTTACGTACCTATTCAATTAAGATGATGTTTCATGTGTAAACACTTGTCAGAAGAACGTTGCCAATAAAAGAACACTGCGCTTGTTAAACCTAATCCTAGTTTTTCATTAATAACTGAGATTTTGATTATAAAGAAACTCAGCTTTTACATAAATAAATACGTTTTGATACAACGAAATACATTTTGTCGGAATTAATCGAGTTAAAATCTTTTCTTGTAGAAATGACCGTGGAATAACCCAGATATATAATACCAAAAAGTCTTTCCCAGGTGATACATAAGTTGTACCAAAGCTTCTATAAAGACTTTGTTCAGCTTATATAGAACTTGTGTACTGTTTGGATAGAAATGAATGCAAGAATAGAAGCGCGATACTTGTCGCTAATGAGAACGGAAAATAGGTGTTCAACCTTAGCGTTGACATAATGAGTCGCAGCGCTATAGAAACCTACTAATGCTCCTATGGGACTTATTGTTCTATTCCTTTGCTTTTAATAAGAGTAATAAACCTATTTTATAAATCTTTCATTATGAAACTCTACGAACAATGGGGACGCGTCCAGTCGTTATTATTTACTGACATAAAACACGTTTCAGCAAGAATAGCTTATATATATACGTATATTTATAAATATTTTTCATTCATAAAACTAAACCACATATTATATTAAATAAACAGGTAAAATTAACTACCTTTGTGATATGGGTTAGTATGAAATATATGTACAGTATATAATAAATAATAATAAATAAATGCAAAAGAGCAAGTCGCTCTATAATTATGATTCTTATCTTTTTATCGAATACCGTTGAAATTTGTAGGATTATTACACGTATTTCTATTATTTAAATATCGAATTTATAATGAGCCACGCAAGCAGGCGCGTGCTGTGGGGGTCGCGCATATACCTACCACGTCAGGGTAGGCACTCCATACATTTATACTAATGTGCCTATATGGAATGCACGCCATTGCACGCATTAGGTACTTACCTACCCTTTAATGAATGCACAAAAAGGGATTTTACCTTACTTACCTTAAATAAGGTCAAGGCTTCTAATTCCGTCTACGGGGCTATTCCGTCACGTACACGTTTTTGGCGAATCTAAGCACAGTTCGCCGCTGCCGGCTCAGTTGGTAAAGCAGTAGGGTTTTCTAATTCAAACTAAAAAACACCCATGACGCTGTGCAATAAAGGAAGAAAAATATCTGCTTTCAAAGTTCAGTTGCGTTTCGAAGTCGAAGTGCGAGTATAGTACTATGCAGTTTGATCGAATATAAATATGAAATAGTTAGACTTCTAGGCTTGTTTGTATGATTATTACAACGTCTATGATATGTATAAACGTGTCTGCCTGTTCGTGATGCGTAAAACTCCGATAGTTTTTAGTAATTCACCATGAAAAATTAACAACTTCAAAATGGTCAAGTGGGAAATTCCGTCTATTTTTTAAGGGGCAAAGCCGTCATATGCCGGTATTTCCCGATTTCAGACATCGTCAACATTTTTTTAATGTATTACATTTTAAAATAGGTACACTTGTCAATCTGGCAATAATAAGCTTAGCTGTGACGGAATATATGAGTAGGTAATTCAATAGAACATAGTACGAAAATACTCCGGACTGCAAAATGCATAAATCCTTACTTTATGAAATAATATATATAAAAAATATATATATTAGTAAATTTTTAAAAGGTTGAGCTCAACTGATTGGCAAAACATGCCGGAATAGCCCCAAAAAATTGTGTTTGCGGATAACTCCCATTGTAAATCTTATATCTAAGGTCTAATATCACATATTTGATTGAAATCAACGTGTCTTCATTTTCCGCTAGCTAAGACTTGAAAAAACTGCGTAGTTCTAGGGAAACTGCTTGCATGACGGAATAGCCCCACTCAGGCGGGAAACTCCGTCTGCCTGACTATTTTTTAAAAAATATATATAATAAATTAACCAACCTAGATACAGGGAATATCATACTATTATTTGATAGCCAAGTAAATTGTTGGTCTAATACATACGCGCCATGGGTAAATAGTTAAATATAAACGTCTCAAAATTTTAACCAAAGTTGATCTAGCTCAAAAATATGCCGGAATTAGAAGCCTTGACCTTACTGCAACATTGTTTCTAAGCAGAGATTACCCGCAGGATTGCAGTTTTACTCGTACCTACAAATTACTGCATAGTTGAATACGTAATGCCTCGGCAAAACTAGAGAGGAAAATACAACATTTTTTACACATTGCACAGTGCACACCTAGATCAAAAGGAAGCTAAGTCAAAAAAGTATTTTTTTCTGGAAATACAAAAAACTCATTAATATGTTCACCTCCACACATATAAAAAGCATAAATGCATTTAGGTATGCTTTCTATACGAAAAAGAGTAGGTAAGTTTAAATCTATTGTATGGGTAAGTTTCGCTGTAACGAATTCGATGGTGTAAATATACATAACTCAAACCTATTGATAATTTCTGATGCCTTCGCGGTTATTACACATTGGAATGAAACAACTATTAACGGATTTAACTCGCGTATTTTTATTTTATTTTATTAGCTGACGTTTCGGATTCTTTACAGTTTCCATAATCGTAGCACGACTGAGCTGACAATAGTCTAACGCTAAAGTGAATTATACAGTTATGCAAACTACCTTATATTTAAATTACAACCTATTGGTTTTTGAGTTAGCTCCCTTTAGATATAGAATGTTCGACATGGAAAGGTAGAAAGGTATGTGGGTCTTAAAAACGAAAAAAGATTTTCTCATCTCTAATTACACTAAAGACTAGTTTTAAACAAAATGTCCCTCGTAGAATTTGTATACTTGAACCCCAGTGCAATTTTCTGCAATAATTGTATGTTATTTTACTATATTTAAGTTAGTGATAAAAATTATTAGCCCTAAAAGTAGTAGGCACAAAGTTTTAGGTACTGTCTTGGTAGGTATACAGATTAATTGTTTATGAATCAATACATAGACATTAGAAGAAAATATCTAAAGTATGAATTTATTTATTTAATAAAATAAAATATAACGTTTGAATTATACGACAAAACTGATATTTGTTTTAACGAGCCTTATTCGCCATTACTTCAAACAGTAAAAGCCTATCTTAGAGGTATATAAAATCAAAGTACCTACTCTCCTTAAAAATATTTACTTTTGGTATTTCAGACGTGAAATCTAACACATTTCTGAAATAGACGTCAGCCAGACGGTAACATATATTTATTTGACCTATAAAATGTAATAGTTGTGAGTTATCGGTAATTCGACAAAATCTATGGTAAATTCAGAACATTTGATAGCTATAAAACTTGTCCTTGAGACATAATTCACAAGTCAATACATTTTTACAAAATTGTGATAAAACTCAAATACCTACGGCATTTAAATATGTATAGGATAGATCAATAGGCGATATCCCTTTATTTGAAAACTAATTTCGTCATGAATTTTTCAACTAAACCACCTGTATAGTTGGAAATAAATTGCCCAAACCCTATAACACCTTCACTAATAGACTACTGCTTACAATTCCTGCTTTTTCTAATTTTAGTTGACTAGCTTTTACCCATGCCTTCGTCTGCGCACAATAATCTTTCCCGTTTTACTTCCTTAGGGGATGAATTTAAAAAATTGCCCAATGTAAAATTTCAAGTTTCCAACCCTTAAAATTTAGGCCCTGCATTGATATGTCAGTCATTAAGCCTAGTTTTATAATTATATTATAATATGTAATAGGTACACATCAAGTTATCAGAGTAAAAATTTGTTCGAACACAGTACCTACTAGAGACAGATGTTTGTGAAAACGTGCGTTTGAGTCGATGTAATGAGCGAATGTCGTAATATTATGTACTTACGTTTATTCATTTATTATTTTGTTTTCACCAATAATGTACGATCACTAGTAGTGCAGTCATTGAAGCGAAAAATACGGCCTTACCTCCGAATTTTTTTACTGTGACCCCGATTTGCATGAAATTTTTGAAATTAGGCACATCTTAACCTTAACTTCAAAAGTGAAAATGATCTGAACTCCGCCTATTATTTTTAAGGGGTGTAAACAACCCCTTAATGGAAAAATTGTAATTGATCCATTTTTTCGCTAGAAAACATGTCTAATAGTAAGTGGTGAAATGGTAAAGTATTTTCTAACATAATTACCTCATATTAAAATTATTTTCAACCCCTTGAAAATCTTACAACCCTTGCAAACAACCCCTTTCCTTAAAATTAGGCCTTCTATCGATATCCGAGGTTATTTTGAAAAAAAAAATAATTCACCCCCGAGAAGAGGTGGCAATCACCCCCAGGGTGGTAGCGGAGTTCAAATCATTTTCACTTTTGAAGGTAAGGGTAAGATGAACCTAATTCCAAAATTGTATGCAATTCGGTTCACAGTAAAAAAATTCGGACCAATAATGCTTCAATGACTCCACTATAGGGACTAGATCTACCGCTATAATATTTAAAATTTACCTATAGAATATTATTTATTCATCACAACAATATTAATTAAAAAAGAAGATATCACGAGCATCTCGTTCAGACAATTCTCGGAAATCAAACAATACCAAAATTACACATCATATTGACAATGTTATTCTGAAATATTTATGATTCTAGGAAGAATGTCTTTTTTCAATGTTTTGCCTTAGGGAAAGTAATCCAACCACGACCTCTTTGTCGTGACACAGTAATTTATAAATCAATACGCTCTTGCCATTTGTTTGCTCACTTCTGCTTTCTAAACCCTTAAAAACGTTTTCCAAATCACTGGTCTTGGTTGACTAAGGAAAATTTGTTCGTAACAGCTACCTACATATTTCACCGAAATGTAACTTGCGCAATCGTGCGTAATACAGAATATAATGTGAAACCGTGCAGAAATTTTCATATAATTGAAGAATGCCTTCGTAAATAGGTTCTACATTGTATGCTTCTCAAATAACCTAATATTAACCTGATAGTTTATACGGAATCATCCTTATGCCACGGCTAGAGGTCTCAAAAGGAAATTGAAAAAATATCAGTCAATATATCCACTATAGTTCACAAATATACTCACTGGCACTGTATGCTGTCAGTTCTATCATAATATTATTTACCTATAGCAACAACTATATCATCTGTTTTTATCCGTATAGGCTTATATCTAAAGGTACATTTTCATGCGCCTAGTCGGCAGCACAGCATCTAAATGCATATTGTTAAAAAGAGATTATTAAAAAACGTAAAAATTCAAAAAACCACAAGATGTCCGAGTAGCAATCCCTACTAATATTATAAATGCGAAAGTAACTGTCTGTCTGTTACGCTTTCACGCTAAAACTACTTGACCGATTTAAATGAAATTTGGTACAAAGAAAGTCTGGAGCCTGAGAAAGAACATAGGCTACTTTTTAACCGACTGCAAAAAAGGAGGAGTTCCACGCGGACGAAGCTAGTTGAAACATAAAAACATTTTCATTATCGCGAACTAGAATTTACTCCCGGCTATTAGTTACGTGTCGTGGCGCTGTTACCACCTAGTACAGTATTATGATTAATATTGCCTAGAACACGAAAACTGCTTTACTCGGTTACATGAAAAAGTACCTAGTGCTCTTAGCTCCATATACATTCTGAGAGAATGGGCTCCTTCACTAGTAGTACAAAGTAAATTGGTTATTTACAACCAATTAGAATATCCTTTACTGTGTATCTTTTTAATGGAAAATAATGTTCGGATGCAAGGCGGTTATATGGATGTTTGTAAACTTTTGGAACAAATCTGATAAACAGATTTGGTTTTTTGTCTAATTTTTGACAGCTCGGTTACGTTATCTTAAGCCAGGTGGAGCTATCCGTCACTTTTTAACAAATTTTGTGGGAATCGAAAGAATGCTATTACCCAGTTTAAAATAGTGCTTGTAATTTAGAAGATTACTTTCAACCGTTGTCCAAATATATGTTATCATAGTTTACATCATTGGTACTAGCTGTCTCGCTGAACTACGTACTGCATTTTTTGAGAATACCGACTGCAGCACAATCTAGACCATCCAGGGTGTCCGTTTTGTGATCAATTGGCTTATCCATTTAGGAGGTGTTCAGTGACATGCACACGTAAGTAGAATTACATAAGTATATAAATATTATCAATCATCGACCGTTATCTATAAACAATTTTACCACATCGTTTGATATATTTTGGTAGTAAGTGAAAATAAGACTGAAGATACATTTACAACTCTCGCGATAAATTAAGCTGCTTTCTGCAGATGTAAATGATACTGAAAAAGCCATTTCTATTGTTACATGGGACAAAGTAAAAGTTTAAATTGAAGTTTGTGGCAGTCTAACAAGGGGGAATCAAAGACAGACTTTCAATTAATCCTTTATTAAACTTTCAAACGAGAAAAAACGCTGTTAATATCCCTTTTAAATACGGGCTCAAATTATTTTAAAGGGATATAAATATAAAAAGTAACATACGCCTACAGACCAACAAAACACAACGATTGTAAATTTTGTAAAGAAATACTAACAAGTTAGAAATACTAACTAGTTACGTAGAAAGGATCAGATAAAATAAAGATATGTATTTACAATAACGTTATCGTTATACAAAACATATTCGTTGACAAGTATGCAAGATTCGTTAACATTAAATTCGATATTTAATTATTTAGTGAGTATTTATTTACAATACAGCTTTATCTTACACGCAGCTACTGTGCTTTGCACATTACCTGTAAATGGGTATTAATTTAATTACTTACATTCTATTTCACTAACTTATTTTGACATAAAATTTAAAGACATTAATACCTACACTATCTTGTAATTACGTTATTATTTTATTTTTTGTACATAACATAAATAATGACGTTATATTTACAAAAGTTTCTATCCTATTTTTAAATACATATTAAGTATGCTTACCACATTTAAATGTATTTCATGACTAAAACTAAACAATTTGAGCAAATCAGCGGCATCAAAAATAAAAAGCGTATAAGTAACAGTCTTTGGCACCAAGTGTAACATCTACTGTTTAATGCAAAGTAATTTTTTAAATGCCCGCCTAAAGTCCATATTAAATATGGTGTATATTAGAGGATTTAAGGCCGAATTAACATATCCGAGCCAGGTTATGAAGTTGATAAATTTGTTGGATAAACAACAACTGGTACAGAAAGGGATTACGAGATAGATTACGAAAAATGGAAGCCAGCATACGACGAAAACTCCCATTATAATGCCTAGCGTCCTCGCAGCACGTCTCTCTCGCGTCAGGGAAATACGCTGTTTCTCCTCGATGAACTGATACACTGTATTCTGCTGGGTGAGCCTGGGCTTCTGAGTAGGATTGGCCGTAGCGGGCTGAACGACTTCCACTTCATTATCATGCGTCTCTTTCGAATTACTTTCAGAAGACGTATTTCTATTCTCATTGTCACCCGCGTCTGTAACGGAATTTTCGTTTGAAAGTATAGGAATGGTCAGCTTATTCTGAGATTTGTCATCCTTACTCCAATACCGGCGCTTTTGTTTCTTTTTCGGAGTGCTCTTTTTGGGATTCTTTCTCTTTTCATTATCTGACGTGACTCGCGTGACCCCCGGATGATCGTTGTGGTTTGCTTCGGAACTCACCGAATCTTGGTCATTATGATCACAATCCCGAGGTGCACATTTGTTTCGGCCGCTAGAAATTGTGCTAATTTTAGTAGCTTTAGCCCGAGCCCTCAGTCTTTTCTTAGTGGCCAGGTAGATTTCAAAATAGACTACTGTCATAATAAGAAGAGGTATGTAAAAAGATCCCGATGAGGAGAATACGACGAATCCCGGTTGGGAGGTGAGTCGGCAGGGTGTGTCGGGCTCGAACACATCCGGCCAGTCGTTCCAACCCAAGAGTGGCGGAGAACTGATGATCAACGACAAAGCCCACACTATTCCGATCATAAGCAACACTCGTTCAAGAGTTCTCTTCTGTGCATAATTAATAGGATCTGTGATAGCCCAGTATCGATCGAGAGCGATGGCGCACAGATTCAAAATGGACGAAGTGCAGCACATTATATCGCAAGTCAACCACATTTTGCACACGTAAATGCCGAATACCCATTGTCCTAATATTGAATAGGCTACGTTGAGTGGTAAAACTAAAATAGCGACGGTTAGATCTGCAACCGCTAATGATACTATGAAGAAATTTTGTACAATTCGAAGCGGTTTGTACGTGAATACACTCAATATAACAAGGATATTACCTACGATGGTAGATATTATTATTAGAGTGAGAACTATAGCTGTACAGATAGCTTCCCATTCTGGGACAGCGAGGGTTATTCCTAGGCTACTGGGATATTTGGGGTCGTCGGCTACTGCGCAGACATCTTTTTCTTCTGAGTCGTACTCATACGTGTAGTTATTAATGGTATAATTGGTGTCGGGGTGTGTAGACGACTGACCCATCTTGCCGTCCCTCAGCTCAACTCACTGTTCACGTAGCGTTATTCACAAGGATGGTGAACTTCGAAATCATTTTCGTGTCAGAAAATTTAGTCAACAGGCGACGTAAATATTTCTTCGTTTGCGATACAACTGTAACTTCTTGACTATTCATTCTTTTGTACTCCATTTTTCTGTAAAGAAAACAAAAACCTCTTTGTAATGAAGAAATATTTGCATATTTCGTCCTGAACAAAGTATGTAAAAATGTAACAACTAAATTACCTTCTGGTTGAAAATTTTTCTAAGAAGTTTCTTTGTTGAGAATTGTTCATTTTTGAGAGCGTCAACAGAATCTGTAACAAAATAAATTGACGTTAATAATCAATGTTAGTCGTGTAACAGAACAAAATTATTTATTACTTCGGCAACATTTTTATTATTTCAATTTCGTATATGTTGATCAAAAACTATTCCCAGAACACATATTCCATTACGTTACTACGTATGTACCTGAGTAATAATGTCGGTATCCCGTGGGTATATTATTTTGAGTATAAAATATGGGATCATTGGTTCTTAAGGTCTAGATTTCGTCTGTTATGCATTCTTAATATATTATTCAAATTCTCAATATTGAATCCAAAAGAGGCCTTTCGGAATCAGTATTGGCTCTACAATGGTTCACTTAAAAAAAAATCTAACAATGATATATCTAATCTATACTAATATTATAAAGCTAAAGAGTTTGTTTGTTTCTTTGTTTGTTTGTTTGAACGCGCTAAACTCAGGAACTACTGGTTCGAGTTCAAAAATTATTTTTTTGTTGGATTTATCGAGGAAGGCTTTAGGCTATATAACATCACGCTGCGACCAATAGGAGCGAAGAAACAGTGGAAAATGTGTAAAAAACGGGGAAAATATGAAGCCTTATGAAGAATTACTATTCCACGGGGACGAAGACGCGGGCACAGCTAGTATAAAATAAGTCGAGGTATGTTTATGAAAGGCATGATAACAAGTTGGTCCTCGACACGCGCCTGCTTGAGATGTAAGGCCTTGCGGGCCTCTTACAAGATACTTGCACACTGCACTAGTCACATGGCATTTGCTGAAAAGAATCCGTGCGTCGTTTATATTATAAACTCGGCTCTATAATCTCTATAATCTATGATTATAGATTATATTATATTATAATCTCTTACCCCACAATATAGAAAAGAAGTCTTCAGATGAATTTAGGCGCCTACTGAGAATCCTTTTTATTGAAAAATGTACCTATTCGTAAAATAATGAGTTGTGAGAGTGAAGTGACTGGTTGATATACAAAAACGAGTTAAATCTGTTACAGTTTGTTTTATTAAAAAAAATAATACCTTTTATATTTATATTACCTATACCTTCTTGTTAAGAATAATACAGGGTATAATAAGTCGATTACTGATTTTCGTCAAAAAGAAACTAACCAAGTTAGTTGAAAAAAAGCTCAAGGCTTTAGGCTTCTATTCAGCTTTTGTACAACTTACATAACCCTGGAAGTGGTTTGGGTAATAAACCAAGTCCTTTCTAATTCAATCGCGCTAATCTTATTCGAATTACATTACTACCTAAGTAGGTACCTATATAATTTCAGTTATTGAAAGCTAACGTTAAAAATACATTAAAAGCAATCCACAAAAGGCATTCGTGATTCATGACGCAGCGATTTTGTAATCCACATAAACAGCGCAGAAATCATTAGACCTTTTCTATTTTGGACTTGTGACGTCATTTATCTTTAAAAATTATTTTCTAAGGTCGACCTTCGATATATTTTATTGATAATATCTATATTCTAATATCCGTAAGTAGTTAAATTCCAATGATTTACCTTGAAAACTACGTATTTGTCAAAGTAAAAGACTGCAACGACTAAAAATATAGAAATAAAACATTACTTTTTTTAAGTTTACTTTAAATAGGTAATACAATAATAGCAGTAGCTACCAACATAAATTAAGCTCGAATTATTTTTTCATAAATAACGAAGCTAAAAAAAATCCTCCTGATCCAAGAAATTAACACAATTAAAAAAATATGTTTGCTTGTTTGGTATTTCTATAATTGAAAACAAAACGGTAGTTATATATTATGTTATTAAGAACTTTATATACCTATTTGGATATAATATTCCTCATCACTTAATAAAAATGGGACTAAGGGACCTAACGACTTGTTTATCTTTTTTTACTGGAGCAAAGGAACAAATTATTATTTCCGGTTTTATAAAGAAACTAGCGGCCCGTCCCGGCTTCGCACGGGGGGACTTAAGATTTTTTTCATAGTTTTACGATTGTTATGGGTAAACTATAAAAGATAGACATATGCTCTCGCGGACTTTTTTAAAGATAATGTTAAGATGAACAATTCACCCATAAAGCATTTTTGTGTAACTTTAACTATATGCTCAGCGCACGCCACGGAGGGCCTCAGAAACGATACTTTTCCCCCGTTTTTGAAACATTTTCGGTTACTGCTCCGAAACTATAAGACCTAGCGTGATATTATATAGCCTATGTTACTCGGGGATAATGTAGCTTTCCAAAGGTGAAAGAATTTTTGAAATCGGTCCAGTAGTTTCGGAGCCTATTCATTACAAACATACAAAAATACAAAAATACAAAAATACAAATGTTTCCTCTTTATAATATTAGTATAGATTCGCAAAAACGAAAGGTCAATTATTAAATTATGTTGTTAACAAGAAAAAAAATGTATTAGAAATGAAGCCAAGATTATTCTTTCATAGCCGAGGCAAATTGAATTTGTTTTACTTAGAAATGATAATATTAAATTCCTGATAATAAGGATACAAAAAAAATAAGCAATCCTGATGATTGATGCCAAGCCAGTTCTGTTCTATTTTGTCTTCAACCTAAAACCAGAAACATATTATGTTTCGTTTTATGAATAGGTAACTGGAATATTTGGTTACTCGTCCCGCCTCATTCTTTGTTCTTGAGATTGTAACAGAAACATCTCTCCAATAATAAAGACAACAATGGAGCAAAACTACCTTTTCCTGGTCACCCATATTTTATACACGTAAGTATTGAATTGTGGGTTATGATAACAATCACGATTCGAGACTTAAAAGTTCTACTAAAGAAGTCTAAAACAAGATGTTTTGAATTGTACATTTATTCAGTGTTATCTTTTACGCACCGAAGATCCGATAAGAAGATTATGAAATAATACCTGATGCTTTCGTGGTAATGACCACAATTGTTCCAAACATTAGTAATCTTAGATATCAATTAACTTTTGAACTATTATTAAAAAGTATGTGTGGGACAAAGATCTCACATAAAATAAATAGTCCCTAGTGCATTTCGTGAAGCGTGGCCAAACCAGAGCTACAGAATAAGTGGGCACATTAGTTTATGGAACGTGAAGTTGGTAAACAAACCTGCAGAAATTTACTGAGTGATTTTTATTCATGCGGGGAAGGTAAATAACAGTGTGCGCTTTTCAAAGGCGTTACGCGTAGCTGCTGACGTCACGTCCTCCCCATTGTGCAAAGAGCATTCACTGTCTAACTTCACACTGCACTAGTAGTCTACGCCGATTTTAATCGTAAAAGGACTTGTGCTAAAAAATCTTGTTCAAAAAATTATTCTAAATTTATTTGTTTTGTTGCTTGAGCTGTCATAGTCAGACTGAAAGTATTAAGAGGCCTATAGCAGTTTGAAAGATACGGTTCCAAGAAATAAGATCCAGTTGGTATCTTGAAGTTGTTTAACAAACTGTCAAGTTTTTACTGGAACCTATGTTATAGATGTCTTCTGCAGGTATGTAATAGAAATATCGTAGCCAGTTTTTTTACTTAAAAAAAAACAGAGGTCTAGGGGATATTTTTCTTGACGTCTTTTACGAAATAAAAATAAGTTTATTTCAATGAACTTTATTTTGATAATAGAACTAACAATGAAATGACTTGTAATAACAGGCCGGTGCTTAGATGAGAATAGTCCAATAATACGATGTTTATTTAGGTAACTAATTATTAATGATACAGCATTTATGAATGCAATTATAGATTTTCAGATATCAAACTGTAGGAATAAAACTGATACTGATTTCGCAGACCTAAAACTATGGATTTAATTATCAACTGATGCATGTATTACTATTTGACAGTCCCAATCGTGTAGTGCAATTAGGATCACAATCGCCTTCAAGTTTGACAGTGTCTTATTCAAAAATGTCAAAACAAGCCGATTTCGATATGAATTGCGCTGTAAAATTTACGCCTACGGTTTGGGAAAGCATAACCCGTTTTAATTGATTAGAAGGGACATCTCCATACACTGCTTGGAGGCCTTACAAATTGAATCCTCTTCGTACCTACATCAATCAATGTCATTGGTGACTTATCTATATTGACATAGACTATCAAAAAAACTTGAAATTGATAGAAATATGTCAGAATATAAATGAAATATGAATACGTATACGCTATTCAATTTCTAAACATGTAACACCCGTTTTAGTGCTACTTAAATACACAGTAGTTAATTCAAATTACTTCTTAGCAAATAGTCTTTTAAATAGTATTTTTACAAGACATATTTGTAACACAGATTCAGAAAGACCGTCATTCCTGATGAGAAACGCTCGAAGAAACTCGTCGGTAAATCGTTGTTTTCAAGACCTAAACAAGCTGTGTTATAATCTACAGAGTGTTTTTATGTTTATTTATATAGCATATATAGCAACATTTGCTGATTTTTGAGAACAAGAAATAAATAACTAAAACCAAGATTAAATTAATCATTCCTTCTATTCACTAAAGAAATTAAAGTCATGTCTGAAAATTCATTTTAGTACAGAAAACCAGCCAGACAGGCAGACAGATCGACAACAAATTGATCCTAGAAGGGATCCGGTTTTTTCTATAGATGTACCTACGATTACGAGGTTTCCAAAAACATCCAATTACAACTTTCATATAATAATATCTCAAATCATTCGCCTTGAGCTATGTTTTCAAACATTAAATATGCGTAAGTTATCGTTTCGTGACAATAAAAAAATAGAACATCGCATTTAAATTCAAGGGCTTCAACGCCGACAGGCTTTATTGAATTTCTTGCGTATTTTGATTTAAAGTACGAGTTTATCGGGGACAAAATGAATTTGACCTCCGTGTCGAAGACACGCCGCCGCTGACAATCGAGTTAAAGCCACGTCGCTGTGGCCAATAAGATCAATATGGGGACCTATTTACTACCTAAATTTAAATAACGTTGGATGCGAAAGTTTTAAATTGATCAGCAAATCATAAAAAATGTTTAACGACCCGAATAATGCACGTTTAAGGAAGACGACTGAATCGTTAAAAAGTTACGCATGAATAAACTAAGTTAATGTTTAGACAGCTCTGTTTTTACATATTTTTTATATTGCATAATGAGTAGAAGGCGTATTTTATGTAAAAAAATATCAATTTTGTAAATAAATGACGCAAGCCCAAGTGATGATTTTTTATACAAATAATAAATCAAAATAATAATTTTCCATAGACAATAATAAGTGGTATAGACGGTTTTAATTGAAATCTATGAAATTGGTGTTTATCCCTTTGTTTGATGTTTCTCGGCGTACCTATATTAAATTATTTGACAATCGAAACTTCAAATTTCAATAACGTAGCGGTTCGTAAATTAATTTGTATACCTACCAATAAATTTAGCCTACTTTTAGAATCAATTAATTTTGATATTAGATTGGATGTTTGCAACGAAGTGTTAGTATTACCGAAGGCTATTGAATTGAACAGTAAATTATTATATCGTAATTTGGATTTAACTAATTACCTTTAAAATAACACAGAACTTTATTAATCTTCAAAAATAAGGAGTTGATTAATAAACTAGGGACTTTTTTGTAATCGATACCTGTTTCAGTATGATTTACGTTTACAACCCTAATGTAAGAATATAATAATTTAATTTATTGCTATGTATAAAAACATAGAAGTGGCTGTGATAATTTAGAACATGACATTCTAACTATATCTATAATTAACTAATACTAAAAATATGTCACCCAAGGACCACAGAAGTTCTTTAAAAGCTGCATGAAGGATGTATATGACTGTTTACTCTTATACAGCTTTAGTGTTGTTTATATAGAACTAGTGTGTTGTGTGTAATTTTGGGTGATATTATGATGGTTATGATCACGGTGATGATGATGACAGCTTTTAATGGGTCAGCAGGTGATTTAAAAAGAGGATTAAGTATTTGAGATTAATCCTACATATCACCTAAAGCTAAAATACTTCAACTTATTAAATATAATACGAGAGAATTACTTTACGATTCAAATGCAGATTGCGTTTGATTGCGGTAAACACTGCTTATCGATTGAACTGTTTATTTAAACCAAAAGTTTTCGATACGGAATAAGTACAAAATTGTGCAATTTCGAATAGCAGATATTTGATACGTTTAACTTGAAGTGAAAACGTCGCTATGAATCCGTAATTCGTTTAATTTTATACTGTAAAAGTGAGTAATTAAATAAGTGGGTATAATAAACTGTACTTTTTCATACCTACGCGACCACCTAAGTTCGTTTTTATATATTACTAGCTGTCCGCCCCCCGGGTCATCTTTTTTTTATAGCCTATGTCACTCGAGAATAGTGTAGCTTTCCAACAGTGAATGAATTTTCGAAATCGGTCCAGCCGTTCTGGAGCCTATTCAATCCAAGCAAACAAACAAACAAACCTTTCCTCTTTATAATATTAGTATAGATAATTGCATGTTTGATATTTGGGTATTAAATAGGTGCAAATGACAAGACACCAACACAAAATTAAGACAATATTAAATGACAATGAAAATTTGTTAAAGCAGTTTTATTCTAAAGTGTAAGTATTTCATTCCTACCCCTCCGTTAAGTATCAGGCGTCTATTAATTTTATGCTGAACTTTCAAGAACTTGGTTTTTAAAAGGTACTTAGTATATTATCAAAAATTTAAATAAAGCAATGTAATCTAAACAGATTAAGTATAGTAGGTAATGTATTCACCGCCTATTGATCGTTAACTCTATAAGCAACGAAGACATATAAAAAATTCATCCCGCCTAGTTCATGGTATTTCTGTATATTGATTTGAGTTAACTAAATCGCTAAAGACTACTTATACGTCTACGTTATACGTCTACGTTATACGTCTACGTTATACGTCTACGTTATACGTCTACGTTATACGTCTACGTTATACGTCTACGTTATACGTCTACGTTATACGTCTACGTTATACGTCTACGTTACACGTCTACGTTACACGTCTACGTTACACGTCTACGTTATACGTCTACGTTACACGTATACGTTACACGTCTACGTTACACGTCTACGTTACACGTCTACGTTACACGTCTACGTTATACGTCTACGTTATACGTCTACGTTATACGTCTACGTTATACGTCTACGTTATACGTCTACGTTATACGTCTACGTTATACGTCTACGTTATACGTCTACGTTATACGTCTACGTTATACGTCTACGTTATACGTCTACGTTATACGTCTACGTTATACGTCTACGTTATACGTCTACGTTATACGTCTACGTTATACGTCTACGTTATACGTCTACGTTATACGTCTACGTTATACGTCTACGTTATACGTCTACGTTATACGTCTACGTTATACGTCTACGTTATACGTCTACGTTATACGTCTACGTTATACGTCTACGTTATACGTCTACGTTATACGTCTACGTTATACGTCTACGTTATACGTCTACGTTATACGTCTACGTTATACGTCTACGTTATACGTCTACGTTATACGTCTACGTTATACGTCTACGTTATACGTTTACGTTATTTATAATTGTTTGTAATCATTTCTGATGACTTCGCGGTTATTATACATTGGAATGAAACAACTATAGAGGGATTTTACTCGCGTATTTCATACTACAAGTAAAGACTTTAACATAAGACTATTGTCAGCTCAGTTGTGCTAGGATTATGGAATCTGTAAAGATTTCGAAACGTCAGCCAATAAAATAAAATACCAATATAAAATACGCGAGTTAAATACGTCCATAGCTGTTTAATTCAAATTTGTCTTGTTTTCGCGGTTTTTACAAATTTGAATTTAACAAGTAGGTACTTATAGCGGATTTAACTGACGCCTAATAATTTTTATGTTCGTTTTTTATATTCGTAGCCGAGTGAGGTGACGATAGTCTGACATACGCTTAAGTGATTTTACGCTTAACTACCTTATTTTATCGATTACAAAATTTAAACTATTACCCTTATTTAACAGTACCTATCACATATTTATGTTTCATTTTACGCATAAATTAACTATTATACAAATACAAATCATTTATATTGTAAGTATATGAACATATTCATATATCCCTATTATTAGAGGAATGTAATTATATCACGACTAACACCTCATTCATTTTAATTATCACGTCGGAAGTCCGGACCCAATTAGTTACAACGTATTATATGATACTGAAACTAACATTAATTCTACCCGAAACTTGATGTGTGAACCTTTCAAAGCTCAAAATAGCAATTTAACCCCCCAACGCTTATTTTACAGTCGAATTCAAGATGGCAATTTCACCCAAGTTTTCAGACAAGGAATGTTAATTTTGTGAATGTTCGTATCCGAAACAATTTACTCATTTTGTAGTCTTACCTACTTGTATAAGATATCGTATTAATTTTGTGTCGGTGTCTTGTCATTAAAAGTATCAAATATGCAATTATAATATGATTATTAAAATGGACGGTATAATGGATGGTAGCGTATGTACCTATAAATTAATGCTAAATTACCTCTGATGATGATTAAGCAATCCCTACTATCCCTACTAATATTATAAATGAGGAAGTCACTCTGTCTGTCTGTCTGTCTGTTACGCTTTTACGCTAAAACTACTGGACCGATTTAAATGAAATTTGGTACAAAGAAAGTCTGGAGCCTGAGAAAGGACATAGGCTATTTTTTAACCGACTGCAAAAAGGAGGAATTCAAAAACAGAACTAAACCGCGTATGTAACACACCCTGACCCTAATGAGCTACTATTTTCTTAACGCGATCGGATTATAGTAGTATAACCTATAGGTATGTATAATTATTTGAGGTAGAAGAATAACGGAAAACACGCAGACACCAAAAACAAGAACATTTAACTGAATCTGCGAAAATGCAACTGAAAGCGGCTTAAAAACTCATTCCGAATACAAAAGCAATTTCATTTGAATACAAGGTCTTTCTAGACGGAGAACCGCGAAATATGTATCCAGTGCAGCATTATAACGTCTTTACTGTGATCCCGAAATATATCTCCTTTAAGCCGCTATACGAATAACAGTATCGCTTCTCGGTCTTTTACGAGGTTGCTTCCAGATCGCTTGTTTGCTAGAATTGCTGTTTCCACAGAATAAAACCAAGATGAATTAAGTGCACCAAAGTCTTATTAGAATGTTGTTAATAATAATTTAGTAAACTAGCGGTCTCGGCTGACGTCATTTTGCCCGTTACTATATCGACAGGATGAATATTAAGTGTGACAGATAGGTATGAAACCCATTTTATATTTTTTGACAAATTTTGCTATTATTTGTTTAGTATTGCTATTATTATTAACTATCGCGTTTAATGTTTAAGTTTTAATTTGTATTTCATAATAAAGAACGCCTCTAACGACGATTAAGATAAACGTATATAATATATATGTGAATCTGAGTAAGCATGCTAATTCAAAGTAAAACTTGTGATTTCGGATACATGTGCGTTTGTTACACACTGTAATGATCCGTTACACTTGTTTTATTCCTATAATGTATAAATTTGTATGTATCAATTGACGAACATTAAGGTACAGTCATCTAATATGTCTCAATTTCGTATCGACGTGAGTGCTTTCTATCGATATAATAATGTAGATACATTTATTTCGGTGAAGAGTGACGTAAAATTGATCAATCTAATTTGTCGGGTAGAGCCGTCAATGTGTGCTTATCACGCACATGGATGTCTGTAGATACGGTATGCATACAAAATCAAAGTCATTGTATAAAAGCATCATGATGTTTTGTAATGTTCGAGAAATAGATTAATACTACAAAGTTTTATGTGGGTCAATAGTTAGTATTCGTGGAATATTGCTTATTTGTTTTTTTAAGACTTCGGTAGTAACAACGACATTGTTAAATTATTTGTACATTAACAGTCGGTCCTAAACATTACCAACCAGATTACTTTACATATTAATACCTTTTTAATATAAAAACTATCAAATCACCAATATATAATGTCCAGCTTTAGATAAACATAAACGTAATGTCTACGATCAGAAATTGCCTTTAATTTTTCTATTGCCAGCTATGATTGAGGTTTCTTTGGATAAAGAAAAACAATCGGGTCGGAAAGCACTCGGGCTTGTGTTCTCGAACGCTGTTAATAGAATCGACCGTCGCAGCCAGACTGTCTGCTCGCTTGTTGGCGATTGATTGAGCTTCAAGTTTTTTTTTTTAAATAAAATATCTTAGTTTTACTTTTACTACATTTTACAGCAAAGCACTTCAGGCAGTGAAGCGATATATTCGCTTGTAAACAAGAAAGTACAAGACCGATTATAGTAGTGGAAAATTTCGTCGACTCATAGTGTAGGTACCTACCATGTCGAAAGACTTGGTGAAGGTTCAAGTCCCACTGGGGTCTCGATTTTTTTCACTCGTGTCTTGATACAAATATCATTATCAAAGAAGTACCTTATGGTATTGAACCATAGATATCGATCGAATTTCAAATGATACGTCCTGAACATGCCTCGTGTGAAAGTAAATGCAAACTCTCCAGATATTTTGGAATGAAATTATTTTAACGGGATAATATAAAAGGAACTCGATAATGTCTAATTTGAAAATAACTGGATAAAAAATATCCTAAAAGTTTGCAACGTCGTTAACAGGTAGATATGCAGTTATTAATTGGGGTCAGACTGAGACAATACTGACTGAACAACTGTTTTTTTATCTGATGTTGTAATTGAAAAGTAAACAATGGAACATCTATGCTAAGCTATTTTTCAAATTATTTTCTGAGATCTTTCAAAAAATAATCTTGTTATGATATTTTTTATACGCCGATCATTATTAAATTTTTGCATAATAAAAATTAACGTACCTATTCTTAATGCAGAAACTTCCGAACTGAAATTTAATCCTGCCGTAAAACCGATGAATAATTCAAGGCTTCGCATTTTCGCCCGATATTAGGAATCCATTAAACCAAGTACTTACTTTTATCTAACTCAGATAAGTACTTACTTACAAGTAATATAAAAATACCATTCTATAATTTATAAGAGAGGTTAATTTCAATCGTTATGAAACTTTAGATTATGTTAACAAAGTTAAAAGAGGATAGTAAGGAGTTTTCATAGTAAACATACTTAGACTATTGTCAGCTCATTCGTGTCTACGAATACGGTTTAGTTCTATTAGAATACGAAACGTCAGCTAATAAAATAAAATTTTTTACGCGAGCTGCAACAGATCATTGCATGTGTAATATATTCCCGGTTAAAACTATACGATACTGTTCTTAAGAAATGTTCAAAATTGCCCAATATATTTCATTTTAACAGAAAATCAATATTTGAAATCGATACCTATTCTATCTTAAATTTTATTTTGCGCCAATAAATAATATAATATAATATATTAGAAATTCCAAACATTTACCTCATAGCCTATGACCTTTGTTAATGAAATGGTTTTTCATTTCCCAAACAAAATATTGCTCAGTCTTCTTCTTCATTATCTTTTTCTACCTTAATAAGAGAGTATTCTCACGGCAATTAAAATTTTATTCTGACGCTTATAAAGCCCCTTTTACTTTGTATACTTGGACGACTTATGTCTTCTTTGACGTTGAAAATAATAAAATGGGTTCCATAATTATTCTTTCGGTTTTACAATGTGACACGTAGCAAACATTTGTCAACTTTCTCATTATACTCAAATATTTGACTAAACTGTACTTGATCAATGTTGTTGTTAAGTTAGGTATAATTGCATTTTACTAATTATGATTACTGTCTGTTATTTATATCATTATATGTTTAGTTTAAAATAAATAAATAATATGGTATTTAAAAGATATATATACAAAAAGGTCTAAACTTAAAGTAAAACTGAAACAGAAAAGAAAAGAAAGCACAAAATATAAAATAAATATGTACATGAGTACATAATAAGAAATAATTCATTGAAATTTATTTACTCGTAGACAATATGACAGCAATTTATTTGGATAGATTATTAAACTATTATATTATATTAATGAATTTACTATTAGATATTGTCCAAATATTGGAATAGGTATACAAATAATAAAAAATCTTATTTTGTATATTTAGGAACACATTGTCATCCCCTAAGGGGGTGTAAAAGTAAGTGTAAAAATCGATGTAAAACTTCAAATATAATTTTGACGATAATACCGAAGTCTATAATAAGTTGCGGAAGACTAGTTTTTAGAATATTATATTTTAACATTTTTACACGACATCTATATTATTATTCAATCTACACTAATAAAAAGGAAATATTTGTTTTATTGTATAGATTATTCACACCGCTAGTATTATATATTCAGCTCTAGTAAAAGATGGATGTTACACGACCGTGGTCTCTAAAGTGGTTCTAAAGTTACTTACAGCAACAAATTAAAGTCGGACGTGACTTTAATGTGTCACTTCAGTCGTTATGAACTTGTCTTCAACAGCACGATCTAGTCAAAGTATCTAAAAGCTGGTGGCTGCGAGATCGAATCCTGTTGGAGGCAAATGTTTGCAAAGGTAACATAAGACTATTGGCAGCTCAGTCGTGCTACGATTATGGAATCTGTAAAAGCTCCGAAACAGCAGCCAATAAAATAAAATACGCGAGAAATTATCTACTTAGAAATCTAGTCATAATGTCTATTAATTAATTTGGGACTATATATCAATTGGTGGGACTTCCGGGTTGTTATTACTGTTTGTTAAACAATATTAAAGCAGATCATATCTTAAAGACCACTAAGACTATATACGTTTCTTCTATGTACCTAATCACATTCAAGTACTAAAACTCCCTAATATTCGTTTTATCTTTTGTTGTTACCTATAACCATAAACAATACTTATATCTTGGAATGGAATAATTAAAACAGATTAATCTCGCGTATTTTATTTTATTTGTTCACGTTTTAAAAACTTTATAGTTCCCATATTCAACGCGAACTGAGCTAACGACAGTCAAATAGAATAAGTAATAACCACGAAGGCATTATAAATTATAATACTTAAGTAAATTTTTAATAATTGTATAAAATTGATACATAACTGTCACTCTATACATAACTGAGGCATGATTCTTCATCTAATCTATGGTCAAACTTTTATACATTTGTGTTAACTTAATCTCAATACTCATGCCACCCACAAGTTTCATATAAGCGGGAGGTACAAAGGTTATATAGGAGCGAACACTCTTATATATCCTTTGTAAAGCTCATGACATGGAAATCGTATGCTGCTGGTATGAACTCAACTTTGTTGAAATCCAGCTTTAGCATCTAAGTATGAGAGCTTGAAATTATTTCATTTCCCCAGCCAATTTTGTCACGGAGGTATGATCACGACCTTAGTCGCGTCACGTTAGTCCCGCGATAATGTTTAACGACCTTTGTCGGCCATTACTGTGCTAAGCGATTATAAGCCTTCATTTTATTGCGAACAGTCATCTTGATGATGTTTCTATTGAAATTAGGTTTGGCCTTAATAAAAGGTAAATTGCTCGTAATCCTAAAAGCTTACTTGTGTTCTTATAATATACTAGTTGGTAACTTAGATGTGCTCTAAAACAGTGTATGGAATAACTAAGAAGGTTGCTTATAATTTACGGAACAACGTTTCGACGCGGCGCCATCTTGTATTTTACAATACACGAGTAGTTTTAATGAGATGACGTCACACAGCTGCTGCTATCCAAGCATTGTCATCCAAACTGAATGTGTATACAAAATATTTAGGTATTGCAAGTTAAATAAAAACTTGTGAACACTATGGATGTCGCAAAAGTGTCAATTCAAAATGAGAACTGTAATTATTTACTGCTTTGCAGGATTATGTAAAATTATTGTCGTAATTTTCGAATAGGAAAATGGGTAGCAAAAGGTAACAAAGAATAATCGAGTACAGCTGCTAACATTAGTTAATTAAAAGTTTAGACAAGTGATGAACGTTTGGCTAAGTGAGAAGGGACTTATTCAATGACTGTCATTTTCTGAAGAAACACTCACTCGCTTGAGATTTTCGAAACAAATTCTAGAAATTTGTTTTAATGTCAAATTATATTTTGGTAGTGCGTTTTCAACTCTTCGAGTAAGAAATTGACTGCTCAGAAGGGAAATTTTGTTACGTTATTTTTCATTATACTTTTTATACTCTTCTTCGTTATGTGCTGCTATCACAATGTAACAAGGCTTGTAACTATTAACAAGCTTCTTCATTGGCGTTTCTTTTCATTACAAAGAATGTCTTGCGTTACCTAATTAGTAAACAATACAATATTTAACTTTACATATATATACATAGGTGTCGGCCTCCGGTACTTACGCATCTCGATACGAGTATTTAAGCTCCGTTACACACATGTGCGTTTCAACTAAAAGTAACACTTGTATAACTAAGATCTCAAGAGCCGTAACACAATCCAGCTAAATTAAGATGTTGTTACTTTGACCGAGTTCTCTAGCCCTTCTCATGTATCACAACCTTCGCAAGTCTATCTACGTATATCCACGGTCAAGTGAGCTAATTTCCTGCACATTAACGTTCCGCATCAGGTGTAAGGGACTCCTATCATGAAAACAAATGCCTTTACACAACAATAAAGGTGCGGCGTGGTAAAGCGGGTTTAGATGAACTGTAATGAATTACATTATAGTTCCCAATTGTTTTACTGACGTAGATTACTCTAAGTGTTTTCACAGTAGGTATATTAGGTACAAAAGTAATTTGTCATACATACCAATATTATATAATGTGACTAGCTTTGCCCGCGACTACGTCTGCGTACTTTACACAATATCGTGATAAAATATCACCTAATAATTTCTGATGCCTTCGCGGTTATAACACATTGGAATGAAACAACTATTAACGGATTTAACTCGCGTATTTTTATTTTAACTTTTTTAAATCACTTTAGCGTTAGACTATTGTCAGCTCAGTCGTGCTACGGTTATGGAAACTGTAAAGAATCCGAAACGTCAGCAAATAAAATAAAATAAAAATACGCGAGTTAAATCCGTTAATAGTTGTTTCATTCCAAAATATCACCTATTATAAAATTCTGATGTATATGCATATAAAGAATAACAAACATACATCCAATATAGAAATGTGACAAAAAAATATACCTACGCAAACGCAGTCGCGGGCAGAAACTACTCGTCCATATTTTTTCCATAGTAAGTAGTACATTTTCATAGTACAATATCTTATTCAAATTTATGTAGGTATTCATCATCATAGCGACATCTAAATACGAGGCAGTAAATCACTCATATTATTATTACGAAATGACTACGGATAATGATTTTCTGATTTGATAGGAAACGAATTCTGATGCTTTTATGATAATTATACATTTTGATAGTTGCGTTGTAATGGATATAATAGCCCATTTTTGTGCTCAAAAAGTATCACGTAATGGTTATTTTATTTTAACGAATTTTCTTTCAGATATATTCCTTACTTACCTAAGCTGTACATAAGTTCTTTATAAACTTTACAATGGTTGTATAAGAGTGAATCTCACCATTAAGGCAGTATCATGATATACACGCTTATACAGGTGTTGTAAAGTTTATATAACCTTACATATATACCTACCTATAATATGATTAAGATATAAAAAAGTGAAATTTTCTATAGATAATGTGTGCTGTCTGAGTTGGCTTGCGAAAAATCGCAAAATTACATTAATAGGCAAATCTGTGGAATCTTTTATGACCAGTGACAGCACTAAAATTCAGCCACATTTGCCTATTCTGTTTCCACAAACTTGGATTCATACCCCGTTCAAAAATGACAGGTAATTTAACTCTTTGCAGTACTAGCGTTGTACTTTACTGCACCAATCATATTAGAACAACTCAGACTGGCTGGTATTAGGAATTCTTTTCAAAATTTCTACCTTAATTTTCTAGCCTTTTTCGAACAACTTTCAGGCGTATCAAAAGAGACTTTCAAAGAATGCGAGTAAACAATTCTTTTCTTTTTTAAGTCACAAAGCCTATTTTTCTTTGAAGTTCGTTTCAGAAACTAACATGAGGCTCGACTGTCATCACTGATGAGTTCAAACAAATCTAGACTTACTTACAAATAAAATAGGATAATTTCATAAAGTGTTGAAATCATGAGCAAAGTTTCAAAGTTGTAATCGTAGCTGACAATTTCGAAGCTTACTTCAAAACTTAATTTAGCCAAAGACGTGGCGATAAGAAATATCGCAGTCTCTTGTCAATAAATGAGGGATACTTTTCGAAAGAGCTTCTTACTTCAAGCAACATTTCTTATCTGCACCATACGGCTGCAAATAATGTTTAAGTCGAAACTTTTCAAAGTACTTAAATTAAATGAATTTATACGTAGCACGACTGAACTGGCGAAAGTCAAAACATATTCGTGTTTTAAACGTCAGCAAAAAAAATAAAATACGCGAGTTAAATCCGATATAGGTACCTAATTATTTGTTTCCAATACGTAGCAATCTCTTTTAAAGCAGGACTTGATTAAACGTTGATAATACCATAGAGTAGAAACTTTTTTGCTCTAATTAGAAAATTCGATTTCGTCTGCATTTAAATTCAACGTTTTATTATTACATTATACCGCTAGTTCTAGAATATATTTAAACATTTCTGAATATAATGAGTGCAGCGAGTTGAATAATTATTCTTCATTTCTTTGTTAATTGTATTTCAGAGAACATTATAACTAAGTCCGGGTTTTTAATACAATAAATACACTTTCAGATGTAAAAGGTTTGTTAAAGCAATAGGTATTATGATTAATTAAGGACGGTTCTTTGTAACTGAGATTATTTTGAAACGTAAAATTCAAGGCTTTGTAGGTATTTGAGAAATTCTCGTGTAAAGGCGAAACACGTGTCGATCACTTCAGATTCCTTTTCCTTTGGAGGTAGATAGCTATTTGATCTTTGAGTTAATTAACAATCAATTAAATTGTTTTTCGTGTTACAAGGTTTTTCTGTCAGCTCAAGGAAGTTGATAACATGTAGGCCTAGTCTGTTAAAACGTGGAACTCAAAAAACTGCTGATTTTTTGACGTTGAATGAACACCAATATGTTCCTAAAGAACATGCTATCCCATAGAAATAAAGAATTGTATTACATCAGAATAACCTACAATAAATTATTATTGCCTTATACTACTAACGTCATCTATCGTATTTCCATGTTAACTTTGTTTTTTTATAATATAACATGATAATTAATAAAGTTAGTTCTCTTTTTTGTTCCTGCCTGCGACTTCGTCCGCGTGGAATAGTTACTGCTCCGCTCCTATTGGTCACTACGAGAACGACGAAGTTTCGTACTAACTTTGCACTCCCGTTTTATCTCCTTGGGGGTGAATTTTTAGAAATCCTTTCTTAGTAATCTCCTACATTATAAAAGGAACACATTTGCAAAATTTCAAGTTTCTAACCCTTATACCCGTATTGATAAGTATGTCATACCATTTATATAATACTAGCTGACTAAGCGGACTTCGTACCGTGTTAACCATTTTTTTTTTGACTTTTTTCCTTTAACTTTTAAGCCTATTCCGGAGTTCCACAAACATTTCAAAACTAGAATCAGCCAAATCGGTTCAACCGTTCTCGAGTTTCAGCCAGAGTCGAGAAATCTCGAGCCCCGAGAAATAAAATAGGTCGAGAAATCAGAAACCCTAAGCCAGACTAAAGAAACAGCAAAATTATTTTTATTTATACTTATAGATATTCTAACTAAAAAGACTTAAAGTTTTCTTCTTCAAATAGCTGATGCAGTTACTTCAGTGATTAATAACTAAGACCGTATTTCCCAATGTAAGCTTAATTGAATTAAGGCCTGCAAGGTTGTAGCTATAACCTACTTTCGACTTTATCAGTTGACAGGGCAGCTTCGCGTGACTTATTTTCAGATCAAACTGATGAATTGAAGTGGATGTAAGCAAAAGGTCGAGTTTCGCCCTTCATCGCTTATTCATTAGTTTACCAACATAAAATTAGAACGCTTTTTGATTTCGCTGTCAATTTTAGAATGTCGGATAACTGGTCTGCACTAATATAATAAAGAAGAAAGATTTGTTTACTTTTTACTGAATAGGCTACAAAACGACCGATTTAAAAAATTCTTTCACCATTGGGATGTTACAATCACACGGAGTAATATAGGCTAGAGACTTTAAAAAAAAAATAGAAATCCGTCGAAGTCGCTAGTACCTATTAAATATTTTATACGAATATTGAGAGTCCATGACTCTCAACTACATACATAAATAGACCACTATATAAAAGAACAATACATCTAGAACATCAACGAAGTTATGGGCCATAAAGCGTTTCATTTAAATGCATTAACACAACTTGCACCAATCGAAAACAGAACGTCTTACCAAGGCGCATATAAATGTAATTCTATCTCATAGTGCTAGAGAAAAGAAGCAAATAGTTTGTGTTACAAACTATATGCAAAGTGCTTTAATTATTATTATTATTGTTTATTTCAGTTGGTAAATCATATAGAAAAGATTCTCCATCGAAAATATTTCACATACATAATCAGGAAAGTTACCGTAATCGGAAGCAATACCGACGAAGTCTCAATTACTTAATGAAAAACACTGAAAGGAGAAAAACAAAAAGATCTCACATCAATTTGCATTAGCTCCGTTGCCTCTCGTGCACTTTCTTATTTATTCTTGTACTATTAGCTCGATTGAATACGGTAATATGATGCCTTTGAGATCCCTTCGACAATCAAGACTTCGTTATGTTGAGGTGTTATTTTATCTATTTCAGGAACGGAGTTAATAATTAACTAGTCTTATTAGAATATAAGATATCTTATACATTGGAATGAAAAAATAAGGTATCAGAAATTATTAAGATATCTTATACTTTATTAGAACAGTCACAAACCGAAATATTTTGTTACGCCATTTAAGACTCTAAGTCTGTATATTTACGTTTGAATTTAAATGGTGACATATTTATTGTCACACTTTTTTAGTAATAGTGCGAATATAACGGATTTATGTTCCGTACCCACCTACCAATAAAAATTTGATGGTTTTATTCCAATAGTCTAATTAAATGTAAGATCCAAGACGAGTAAGTAGGATACCTACTCGCTGTTAGATAGACGATGATAAAGGTAATACTCACTAGTATTGGAGAGAAATTTTATAGCTATTAGCTGAACGTGAGTTTAATAAGAAGTAAGAAAAATCTGAATCTGAATCTGGCTTTTAAACAATTACGGCATGATTTTCGCTGTACTATCTTACATATTTCCTCGAGACTAAAAAATATAATTATCTATAATTAATTTAGTCTACATTGGTTCATTGGCTTGAAGTGTGACAGACGCGACATTTGTGCCGTACTAAAATTGCACTTTATACCTGCGTATGGAACTTATATGTACCTACTTACTGCGTTTACCATTAGCAGATTTAAGTACATAAGTTAGTAAGAGCATAAGTATATTTATGATCAAATTATCACAAACGTCATAAATAAAAGGATCATTAAAAAGGATTAAAGTTACGTGTGTGCGATATTGTCATGAAAAACGATTAGATCAAGATAAGACTCAAGTGATAAGATTTATTTATTTGAATCAAGCAATGTGTCAAGATTATCTTCGTCGATTCTTATTTTGCGAATAAAATAACCTAAAAGAGGGTGACCCATGCCTTAATACAATAAGCGTCCCGCGGAATAAAAACTTTTCGTGATTTGATTTATTACTTTAATAATGCTTTATGTTTAAAAGCAACATAGATTCTGGTAGGTTAAAGTTGCCAGAAAGTTTCCAGATCGTTAGCATTATATTCGTATAAAGAATCTTTTTATTCTGGCGTGTAATATGAATATGATGATGTGATAGAATAAATATGCGGAGCAAGTTTTTTGAGCCCCTACTTTTCGGTACTTCCTTGGCGGAATTATCCAATGAAAAAGTTATCGTGATTCTTTTATATTTACCTAAAGAAATGTTTGGGTATGTCCTTTTTAATTTAATTACTTAGGTAATAATTAGTTAATTCCTTATCAGTTCTAACGAAATTTTACTAAATTCATAATTTAACAAATTCTGTAAAATGTATAGATATTCATAATTGTTTCTTATATGACTAAGAGAAAAATATTTTAGGATTTTTTTACATCATTTTATAACGTAAATTCGAATGCAATTATAAACAAAACTAACCGCAATTATTTCATCACAAATGTAAACTGAATGACTAAAATATAATCAAAATACATTACTCTCAGCTTATCCAAGTCGAAGTTAAATTTAAAAAAACACCCTATTATAAGGCTATGTCTCAAAGTCCCCTTTCTAATTAAGGAGTTAAAAATAATAAGCTGGGAGCATCTGATGCACTTCCGACACTCGCGGGAGAACTTCAAGGCGGTTTCCCACCAGAAATATTCTCAACTATGAAAGAAAGTAAAAAGAAGAATTAATTACAGCGGAACCATTGTTCTGAAGTTTATGAGTTTTTCACTGACCCGTTACTCGGTATTTGCTTTTAAAAATTGAAATGTAAGTTGGTTTACTGCTGATTTTGAATAGGTATAAAAATAGCAATAGATTTTATTTCACAACTTTTTGAAAATAAAATATAATTATTATATATAAATGTTATATTTTTTTAATTAACCTTAAAACGTTTTTGTTCTACGTAAACAAATAAACTAATTTAAATTTATTAGGCACTTATAAAGATTTTTGTACTATGCACGCAATATTTCTTAGTAAAATATCAAGAGTTCAATACCATCGCATAACCTAGGTAAATGGTAATTTTCCCAATAACTAATTTACCTGAATAATAGGGGTTTAACCGCATTTCTACCACATTCAACGCATCTAATTCAATACCTACAATTCAGTAACAATAACTTAAAGTTCTATTTGCATTCTACCATAAAGTTTCAAGCCTTCTGCGGCTTCTTTATAAGCCCTTGAATTGTAGTTGAAAGCACTGATTAAAACTAGGTATTGCCAAATAAATTTATTTGAATGCAAAAACTTTTTACTGCGGTTAGCGCGGCCCGAATTGTTCGGTAAATATTGTCTAATAAATAGTTTCATAACCAAGCTTTTTGTTTGTACCTTTCAGCCAATTTTGTATACAGAAATCGCTTTTGAATGGAGACATGAAATTTAGAAATTTAGTGCTTCTGTCAAAGCCTAAATTCAAAAGTTATTCCGTTAAATACCTACTACTATATTGGAATAAAACAATTATGACAGATTTAAATCGCGTATTTTATTTTATTTGCAAATGTTTCGGAAACTTACTTTAAAGCGAGCGTTAGACTATAGTCACCCACGAATATGGGTACTGTAAATTTTTCAAAACATCATCAAATAAAGTACGCAAGTTAAATCCATGTTTAATTCCAATGTGTAATAACCACGAAGACGTCAGAGATTATTACTGTACTGTGTTACTGTAATAACGTTATTTGTTATTACGTGAATTAAGCGTAAATATAAGAATACGACACACTACCATAAAGTAGATATGAACATGTAATCTCAGAAATAAATTAGACGCTCAGAATTTAATACAGAGAGTAGTCTTAAGACACAATCATGTCATTAATAATTAATGAAACAAATAATTTCCAAACACAATATCAATCACTATTCTGAAACTTTATTTGTGGCTACAATATAAATGTAGGATTACGACGACAGAAGATATAAAAGAGAAACTTGCAAAATATTCCAAGATTATTTTTGTACCTCGTGGATCTAATAAGATATTCAAGCCTACGCCTCGATTTATTTGTACGTTTTATAGTTATATTTAATAATATGATGACGCCTATATAGACGTGGTGTTGTACCTATTTCTGGAATATAGGTACGACTATTTTATACAAAAAAAATATAAAAGGAATATTTATACTAATATAATAAAGAGCAATAGTTTGTTTGTTTGACTTGAAAAGGCTCCTAAACGACTGGACCGATTTGAAAAATTCTTCCACTGTTGGAAAGCTACATTGTTCCCGTGTGACATCCTTACTAATACCTATTATAAATGCGCAAGTAACTCTGTCTGTCTGTCTGTTACGCTTTCACGCTAAAACTACTGGACCGATTTAAATGAAATTTGGTACATAGAAAGTCTGGAGCCTGAGAAAGGACATAGGCTACTTTTTAACCGCTTCGCTAAAAGAAATTCCACGCGGACGAAGTCGTCGAACAGAAGCTAAATAAAAACGACGACGACAATTACATGTGATCTGAGACACTAGTGTAGGTATAAGCCGACATTAAAATAATGTATTTTACCGTGATCCGTGACACGATTCAATCAAAACATAATAATCTCAAAATATACGTCGTTTTGGAAACATAAAATGTTAAAAAGGTATCAGACAAAAGAGTCCGCAACATCTGCTTCAATTGTAAATTATTAACTCGATGAAGACAATTTAGTAAGTATCGTTTATGTCGTGAAAATTTAATACTCGGAAATGGTCTAGTTACAGAATAAGGAAGGCACCGATTGCCGATCGATATTACCTAAGCCGTAATTTCATAAAGGCGGGGTCTCATACTAGACCAAGTCTAACCTAAATTGATGGCCTGTTGGTCTAGTGGTTAGAGCATCTGACTACGAAGCCAGAGGTTGCGAATTCAAATCCAGATAGAAGTTTGGTAAATTTTACCCGACTTCTTTGTATGACGTAGGTACCTGATAACTAAAGGATTTTTCAAAATTCTACCCCTGAAGGGGAACAAAGTTTATATGGAACGTGAACGTGATTCCTTGGTCCTATTTATTTCAAATATTGCATAAACATTCTTCAATAGAATTGATAACGTATTTTGTTTTTTATTGAACTTCACTTCCTAACGAAGTTAAAAAGTACGCGAACGTAGTCTTTCAAAATTATTCTGGGCAAAAGTGTGGAAAAGGATTTTTCGATTGTCAGCGTTTGACGTACATAACAAGTTTTCAAGGTATGAAAAAGTGCTTTTACGTAAGCGCGATATCTCGGAATATTGCCGGAACCTAAATCATAAAACGTCAGTCATAATGGAGGGATATCAGTACCAAATGGGGAACCTACCCATTACAATGTCAAGGTGAGTTCATGGTATTTTATAGTGTCTGTGTTTTGTCAATTTGGAAGGGAAACGTTTTGGGTAGCAAAGGGTCATAATTACATTACTAATACTTCAATATGTCTTATTCCCTGATACTGGCAGGCTTAATCGTTTAAATATGGAATTTAATCATTTTAATTATCTTTTAGGTAGCGAACTATTAGAATAAAACATCTTAACGGATTTAATAGTATAGTTATATAATAGTATAGTTGATTCATTCCAATGTGTAATAACCTTGAAGGCATCAGAGATAAAAAAAAAGAGCTAACTAGTTAATTATATTCTTAACTACTTTAATATTTTTTTTAAAGTTTAATTTCACTTCACTGTTAATCACTTAGTTTAATACCGTACTAGCTACTCACCGCGACTTTTAAAAGAAAATTAGGGAATGGATAAAATATATGTTTATAAAACAGAGAATATTATATGCCAGTAAACGTAACATTGTTATACCGTTACACTTTTTTATCGTCGTCATACAAAGTAACGACAACGACTTAATGGTTTTCATATATAAAAATGTTTTAGCGTAAGCCTAAAACACGTATGCCGACAGCTTAGCTTATATATACCTAAAAATTCCTGATGCCTTTGCTGTTATTATACATTGGAATGAAACAACTTTAACGGATTTAACTCGCGTATTTTATTTTTATTGGCTGACGTTTCGGAGCCATTACAGATTCCATAATCGTAGCACGAGTGAACTGACAATAGTACTTAGCATGACACTATTATCGTCAGATAATAAAAATAAAATAAGTGAGTTAAATCTATTAAAGTTGTTTCATTCCAATTATAAATACCTGTTTAAAAAAATAACACGTGTATAATTTTACACTTTTTCTCTTAACGATTGCTCTATTTGAACCTAAACTTTAAGTCTAGACAGGTTTAGGTACAAATGGAGAATCCGTGATATAATGTACTGCTATATCCAACCAACTAGGCAACTGTCTAACTACCAGAATAGATAATACTAAAACATAGCGGAAAGCTCTGGATCTAAAAGCTCTAATATTTGCGCAGGAGTATCGTATGTTTGCCTAAGTAAGTGAGCTTTTAGGAAATTTATACCGTCATGGGGAGAAATGACAAGAGTTTGAACCTAAGAAATTTAGTAACTCAAAATTTACTAAAAATATTAATTAGAAATGTAGTTACGACGATATTAAATGATATTATTTTATAATTTCTAATGCCGTCGTGGTTATTATTCATTGGAATCTAACAACTGTAGACAGATTTAACTCGCATATTTTATGATATTATTTAATTTATTGGAAACCGATTGAAAACATTTTGATTACCTATTTTAAGGAATACTGTAGCAACGATTAAAAATAAAAGAAATAAAATAAAAAGTTGCAAGTAATTTTACGTTTCTTGGATATTATGAAATATGCCGCTTGGACAAAAAAAATACACATACATACATATATATCATTATTATTTTTAAACCTAACACGTTAAAGTCACTTCAATTTTGACCCTGTAGTTAACTAGTAGGGAATTCATTGGAATGAAACAATTAATATAACTAGCATTTCTTTTTTATTAGCTTACGTTTCTAAATTTTAGAGGTCCCATATTCGTAGCATGATAATAGTGAGCTGACGATAGTTTAGCGTTATACTTTCGTCAGCTCAGTCGTGCAAATAAAATTAAATACGCGAGTTTAGGCAATAAGTCCGCCATTTGTTCTTTTTTTAATGCCCAAGTTTAAGTGAATAAATAAATATGATGGTAAAAGTCATCAGCATATCAACCGAAAGACGTCCTTCTGCTGGACATAGGTCTCCCCTACGATGACCACATCGACCGGTCGGGTGCCTCTCTCATCCATCGGTTACCAGCAACCTTCACCAGGTCGTCGGACCACCTTGTAGGACTACCCACACTGCATCTTCCAGTCCGTGGTAGAAACAGTGTAATGTAATTTGTCATATTGCGCATAGAAATGAAAATGATTGCGCTAGTAACCGGTACATTTGGGTACTGTCGCCTTGCCAAGATATTGAACCACGCGATTTTATTGGATTGGAATAATAAAATCATTTTATTGGTATCTCGGAACGTACTTTATTTTAGACCTTGTTTCCAAGTCGCTCGTTTAGTATTATTGTGACCTAACTCAAAATGTGTCACTGCGAGATTTTAAATTTAAATGTGATGTTTTCAAATCTCATGTTTAATTAGAAAAAAAATGAGATTTAAACATAAGACGCATTAACATTACGGCTACAATAAAATTCTTCTTGATAATAATTTTTGAAATATTCCTTTTTTTTTGGTTAAGTGAGCGAAATCTTTAATAATATCGCTTTCTTAACCATGTAAAATAAACTTATATAATAGAATTTGATATAGATAAAAATGACGTTTTTATGTTAAGCCTTAGTAGACTTAACATACTAAATTTTGACAGGCAGTAGTTGTCAAAATTTAGTATGGAGATGAAGAAGTCCCGAAGATCAAAGGATAATTTTGATCACGGGATTAGAGTTTAAGAAAGTGGGTAGATATTACTGTAGAAGTACGAGAATAATTCATTACCTAAGTTACCTGAAGTACTTAATTACTAATAACGCACTGACGAAGTCGGGGGCTAGTGTGCAATTATAAATAAAGAACCCGCATATGAGTGGTATTTATTATTGTCGATGGGTAGTATAAAGTTGTAGTGTGAAATTTTTGGGGCTATTTACCAAAAATGGGAATTAAAAAAAAGGAATTTCGAAAAAGTGATAGTTAACGTTTTCTAAAAATATTTTTTTATTAATGCATTAAGATACTGATTTTTTATGATGATAACTCAGTAACATAATATTTTATGGATTAACCCCTATGTAAAACTTTTACTATGATATGTTATAAAAGTTTGTGAGAAACTCTCACGAGTTAACCGGCTGACCTTAAAAGTAAAAAAAATAAATAAAAAACAGTTGTAAATCGTTCAAAATATTAAAAAAATAAATGAAAAATAGTCATTAAATAAACTTACCTCAAGACTGAAATTATCTTCTTACATTCATATTAAAGTAAGTAAAGTTATCTGACACCACACTTTACTATTAAAAAGTATTAAATCATCCAATATTATATATACATAGTGTTTGTTGTTAAAAATTCATTCACTAAAAGTTTCGTAGTTCAAACTCGTAGCAGTGTTCGCTCGTAGCGTGTCTACGACTGCTCTGCGTAGCGGACGGCTACAAACTACCGCTACGCCGTCTACGCCGCGACTGCTCTTGTACGGGAGATGTCATTTTTTGTTAAATATTTTACTTCTGAATAGCAAATTACTTTACCCGTTTATGATGCGACGTTACGAGTTTTTAATGCCTTGAATATTAATGTGAGTTCCTTGTTTTTTTAGCTATTTCTTAAAGATTCTTCTTAATGACCTACTTTAACTTTTCTTATCACAGTATAAAAATATAATTTACTTGAGAAGAAAACCAATAGGATTTGAAATTGTATACTACGAGGTAGTAAGAATGCTAAGGCTATTTCAGATAAATGTGTAACCACGTGTTTTTTTTGCTATTTTTAAATTACTAACTTAATTCGGTACCTATATAAAATTATAAAGTCGTACATACATACTTATTATGTATTTAAATATTTACTATTTTTACGAAATTTAATTCTTCTTCCGGTGACTATTTATTATTTCATATCACATGTTTTAAAGATTAGTTAGGTTTTCTAAAAAAAAAAGATTCCTTAAAGGATAAGATGGTAGGTACCTACAAGTACTTGTATGTTAATATATGTATATTCAAATCAATGAGTGTCAAAAACTTGGAACAAACTAGCGTCAAATAAACTACCGTCAGCTCATTCGGCTACAAATGTAGGAACTGTAACGATTTCGAAACGTCACTATAAAAAATATATATATGCATGTTAATTCTATTACAGTTGTTTCATTCCAACGTATGTGTCTTCGGTAGTCAAAATGCCGAGCTGTCATAAATTTATCACTAATGTAGAGATACGTCTCCAGGTTCTGTTGGAAAGATAATGCGAATGCCTTTGACTCGGCACCAGTCTGAATTAATTAACGAACCCAAGCTTGATTAACTTCTCTGTCGGAGCGGGTTCTTTCTTGACGTGACTGTACCTAATTAATGGTAACCTAGGTAGCTTCACGTTATTTTTACAATGTTCAGATAACCATGAAATTGATGCTGTCGAAATGTTTGAACAGTACCAGAGTTGTTACGACTAGAAATAAAAAATGTTTAATTTCTCGTTAATTTTATTCATCTTGATAAATGTGTTAATAAAAAACATATATATTTTTTGATATTTTTGAAGTGAAAACTTCTTTAGCGGCGCTGAGCACTTTTTTTGTACCTATGGGTAAAAACTTTCAAACTCGCGTCGGGGTCACGTGATGCTGATCGAAAAAGCGTAAGATCGAGGGGAAGGGAGAGTAACTAGTATCTCCCACTCTTTCTACCGTGCCTGAGTGTGCTGCTCCGTTTAGGTGGCACAGGGCGCTTGCGCGAATGTCGTGTGTGTTTATGTACAGCGTGCCACGCGTATCCAAGGATGGCGACAAATTGTCATATTTGTGTACGATAGCGCAATAAATAAACATTGTATTCTACCTCATAAATGATAGTACTTTTGTACTTATAATTAAACACAACGTTCATATTGAAGTTTTCACTTCTGCCGGCACTCCCGGAGTGCTATTTTTTTTTTTACTTTTTGATCATTTCGCTGTTATTACACATTGAAACGAATGTGTTTTGTAAACCGACGATAGTCTACCACTAAAGTTACCATAGCATTAGAGTATCGTCAGCAGAGCGTCAGGAAATAAATAAAATACGCAAGTTAAATTCATTATAACTGGTTCAATCCGATTCATAATAATATATGTTTAGTTATGTTAATAACGTTTACAATATGACTTAACTTTCAAAACCTCTAACAAATCTTATCGCAGGTTAAATACGTCTTATACACCTAACAAATAATGATCAATGACAAATAATACACCCTAAAATCGCAGAAGATACATATATCATCGCAAGGTAATAGTAATTCTTATTTTATAGCCCCAAGTGCGTAATATAGACCTAAAATTATTTCCTCAATTCAAAAGCATCAGAAGTTATTTTTTGTATACAAAGACACCAGATTTCATATACCATTTACATTACAAGCATTGTGAAGAGACTGAGGTCGGGTCCGAATGATAAATGACGTAATGTTTATCACTCAAGCCGGCGGTTACGATCCTTAATGACGGGGCACTCTGCATAATAATGCAATTTATCACTGGCCCGTGGAATGATGACTATGCAAGGAACCGGGTAGGGTGCATTTCAGTTATTATCATTTTAACATCTAAGCCAACACTGGACTAGCTTAGACAATGTACAGCTACCTCTATTGTAGTTGAATTTTACCGTAACAAGAATAGGTAAACAGCCATGTCTAATTTGTAGTTAATTTATACGTAGAATGAAACATAAATAGGTACTTCATTTTTTAAAACGGGATAGTAGTTAAATTTTGTATTTTATAAAAAAAGTCCCTACTTTGCATAATGTAAAAATTACTTTAGTGTCAGCTCAGTCGTGCTACGAACATGGGAACTGTAAAGTTTTTAAAACGTCAGCAAATAATATAAAAGGCGTGAGTTGAATCCGTTTTAGTTGTTTTATTCCAATGTGTAGGTAATAACCGCGTAGGTACCAGACATTGTTAATAATAGTGATTCAAATTTTACATCCTCAGTCATTTTATTCGTGAAGTAGAATTCGTTAATATTTATTTGTAAGTTTAATTTGTAAGTGAAAGTTGACATTGAAAAAACCTTTTTCATGAGCTACTTCATTCCAGCTATGATAATCTTTCTGAAGCGTCAAAGTCTAGACTCTGACTCTGACTCCTACTTATTGAAGTCCTCTTTACTAAGAAATTACTTAATTTAATATGAATGACATTATTTTTAACCATTATGATATATTACATTAAGTATTATACATATTCCATATTTCTAGAAACTTACGTAAAGCCTTTGCGTGTCCAACATTATTACTGCTTATTTCACCAAACATTTGTTACAATGAAGTAATGTATCATTATTAGGTTTTACGTGCTTAAGAGAAAGCCTTGATAAAGTAACTTAGCGAATACAGTCGTTACTTATTAATAACAAAGTTCATTTGGTCTAATGCTAGCGAAAGTAAAAGGCTCTCACGAACAACTTATAAGCCATTACACGTTATTCCTCATAATAATTAAGTTGAAAGATTATTTTGAGATCAGCCATTATACTAAAACTTTTAGCTGTCGTTAACCACAACAACCTAATATACCAAATTAAGTAAACGAGTACTTGAAATCTAAATGTTATAAATAACCAATACTCTCCTTCGCATTCATTAAACACTAGCGGTTCGCCCCGGCTTCGCACGGATCTCTATTTTTTGCCAAAATATTATATAGCCCATGTCACTCGGGAATAGTGTAGCTTCCCAACAGTGAAAGAATTTTCCAGTCGTTTTGGAGTCTATTCAATCCAAACAAACTAACCATTCCTCTTTATTATCCTACTACTATTATAAAGGCGAAAGTTTGTATGGATGTATGGATGTTTGTTACTCTTTCACGTAAAAACTACTGAATGGATTTGAATGAAACTTTACCACAATATAGCTTATACATCAGAATAACATATAGGCTATATTTTATAACGATATTGTGTGAAGTACTCATCGTGCGTAGACGAAGTCGCGGGCAGAAGCTATATTAGTATAGAAATGTGAATAGGGGCCGTCATGTGTCAAAAATCTGCTAGATGCGCTATTGCAGAATGAGGTCTGGCTGTCGTGTTCCACCAATGAAAGACAAGCCGACCTGGCCACTGATCTGTAATAGACGAAACATGACAACTGGACCTCATTCTACACTACCTCATCTAGAGGATTAAAGACGCGCCTCTTCGCGGCCCTCATCCTACTTGATTATTGTTTTACTTATTATGTATATTATGCAACAAATTCAATATGATTATGCTCCTAGTGCAGAACACTAGATAACCTTAATTTCATTAATTTAAACCTATGTGATTTTTCTGGCACCTACTGTGTTTATAGACATCAACCATTTAGGGAGAGTCAGAGTAACAACAAAACAAACAAACCTACTTTCTAATTTTCGAAAATTTTAATATACGTGTCTAACTTTCAAGAAACCCCAGTTTTAATTTCAGAGAAAATGTAAAAAGAAATGTTAAAATAGTCTCTAAATTGTGACTAAACCTGCTCAATTTGAAGGCTTTGCTTTTACTACCTCTGTATGTACATAGTACTTTTACAACCTTAGTGCTCGCTGGTAAAGGCTTAAGCCTTATTGGCACATGAACAGTCGGTGTAAACCTGCGCAAACTGTGAAAAATTTAATTAGTTTTCTGATGCTAGGTGATTCAGTTTATTTTGTACCAGGTGTTTCTCCCCCAAAATTTCAATTTTAGGTTCTTTGGCGAAGATTATAGTGTAATATTTCCAGTTAATAATTTGACAATTTGACCTAGGTATAAGTATTTATTAAAAAAGAAGTCTTTAAAAAAATTATATCTAACTGCAAAAAGAATTTGACACTCATTAAATTTCATAATAATATTTCCAGTGTATAAACTTTGTGTTTTATCTAGCTTTTAGGTTTAGTTGGTACCTATTTGGTAATCATAAATATGTCACGAGATATCTCAGACAATAATACATACATAAGTACACTAACAGAAATTCTAAAGCGCTGGAGGCTCTGATAACAAATAAGTCGTATTACTAGACGCATAAAGTAAAGGCCTGTACGATTCAACTTCAGACAAATATGACCATAAATAACGTGCAATAAAATGACTTTAAACCGAAACGGCGTATGCATTCCATATACTGCCCATCTTATTCATATACTGGCAGTATGTGTTTATTTTCTTTTGTGTCACATTTTTCTTGTTTATTTTTCTATTTTTTATATACAAGCAAGGGTAATTGGTGTGTAGGCGTCTTACTTATTGGATATAAATTTATCTTGTCATAAGAGCTCTTGTTGCAAAATTCCTTTGACACGATTTTTGTGTTTGATGGCAATAAGAACGAGTATCAATGAGAACTTGACAAATTATAACATCAAAGAACAAGCAACTTAGTCTGCACTGGTGAAACCACCCACGGATTTTTTAATGGTAAAGTATCTTTATGATGTATACTTATTCCAAATCAAGTTTATCTTATTAGGTACACTTTTGTCTTAAAGAACCTGTCGATATCTATAGTTGCATAAGTTCATGAAAATCGATTTAAGGAATGACGTGAAAGCTAACAAAAACACAATCTAATAAACAAACAAGCTGTCGTTTTATAATATGATTGTTTTATTTACATTGATCTAATAGCATGAAAGGAATATATTCCTTTCATGCTATTAGTTTTTCATTCACAAATACACGTAACACTAAAACTGTTATCAACTTCAAATAACTCAAAATAGATTGTTCGTACCTTCGTCCTTTTCTATAAATAGATCGTTCGGGTGATGTCGGCCTTTCGTGAATATTTCTACTTTTGATCGCCAGTTGATTGAACCGGACATTTGGTAATTTGTGAATGAACGAAGTCCTGTTATTCAAACGGTGTTACAATCGGCAATATTACAAAAGGTTAATGAAATATTTAGTAGTGGTCAAACAACTTTAAGTTAAAAACTTTAAGACGTGTATTTCTTTCTAGGCAACAAGCTTAACTTATGCTTACCCTGGCGACACTATGCATGTTCCCGATAGAAAATGACATTAAGCCAATATCATTGACTTATCTCAATGACCTTACTGATACTTAGTTAGGTATTTTTCTTTAGTACATAACTCAGTATATAACAGACAAAGGCTTTACAATCATAATAGAATTCATTGTAGGGTAAGGAAGGGATCCTATTTTATTATCAAACACCTGAAACAAACAGGTATAAACGTTACGTCACAAAACTGATGATTTCCCACGCGTACAACATTACTGTGCTCGCTTGTTTGCTAACAAATACTTCCTTGCCATACAAATTAAGAGCCTTGAATTGATGAGATTGCGAACAAAAGAAACGGACGGCGAATTGTGATCTATTACGTCGTGGAATTGCTGTAAATTTCAGGTGACAATTCGATCGATTAACCATTTCTATACCGTTAAACATCATTCATTCCTCAAAATTAATTAATTCTGATAATGATACAATGTACTTAGCCAAGCGTAGAAAAGTGAGAGTTAAACCTACATCTATGCCTCTACGCGCGGCACCGTGCTTCCATCTATAGGCGCCACAGTTGGGTCCAAGAAATTTTCCATTGTGTAGTTGGAAGCACGGTGCCGCGCGTGTGTGTGTTCAAGACCCACCGGGGTCTCGATTTTTCCTACTATTGTCTTAGTACAAATATATCATTGAGAAAACCAATGTTATTGAACCATAGATATCGATCGAATTTCGATTGACACGTCGTAGAAAATTTAATGAATTCTGTTTGTTTGTAGCCTTCACAATACTGTAAACTCAGATTTGATATTGTTAGTACTTCGATTAAAAATATATTTTTTATGTACCTATCTACTTTTTTCGTACCTATTAATGAAATAACCCGACGTCATTCCTGTAAACGTCAGTAGGCTTTTAAACAACAATGGGGGCGACCTAGTTGTGACATCACGGGAGACGCGGAAAAAAGCCTTTGTGTGACAAGACATAGCCAACTTTCACAGAAGAGGCACTATCAATAAGTACTTATATAAAACACGAAATAATATAACCCGATTCAAGATTATTTTTTTCATACCTATAGGTTTTGAACAGAACTTAGTGAAATATGTATTTAAAGATCATGTTACCGCTTACCTTCTGGAATGTTCGCAATAAAGCAAACTCCTGAAAGAACGTAAACTTGAAGTAATAGCTGCTATTAAACATAGCATTTCATGTCATTGTACTTATATGATGCCATTAAGTTTTTTATCTTAAGTTTAGCCTTGCTGTCTGCGACTCGCTGTATATCGCCTGAAGGAAACAGTTGTTGAAAAACCGTTTGTGAACACCCTGAGTCCGCGATTATTAAAACGCTAATAGTAGCACTTGGCTTAATGGCTAAAAAGATAACCTAAAAGTTTTCGTTGTTATCTTATAAGGTTTTTATATTCTAGTCATGAAACAACGTTAATTAAACCAGTATCGCAAATAAAATGGGAATTAGGTTTTAATTAATTCAATTATTTGAGGAATTTTAATTAATTATTATCTTCTATTTATTATTATTGCGTTATGTTGTGGAAGCCCTTTGCCCCATCTAGGGAACATAGGAACAAAAGTCCAGTAAATAAATAATTTATTATTAACGTTCTTGCGATGGAATCGCCTGTATGTATACATACTATACTTACCTGCAAGATTTTGTGATATATACAGGGGGATAAGTATAATATAACGGCCTAAAAAGCTAAAGTTAAGGTTAAGGGATAAAACTTGAAATTTTGCACTGGAGTTCTTTTTTATAATGTAGAGGAGCACTAAGAAAGGATTTTTGAAAACTCACCCCCTCACTCGAGGAGGTAAAACGGGGGTGCTTATAGCACTCAAACGAAGTCGCAAACAGGACCTATTCTTACATAATTTGCGTTTCATCGTCGTAAATATAAATGTATTTATTAGTCTATTATTCTGAACTTGTCTTTATCCGTAGAAAGTAATAAGGCTTACTTGAAACATCTTGGAATAGGTTTAAGAGGTTAGACTAAAATGTCACCTAAATCAGCACGAAGTGCTTATCCACTGAGAGGTATTAACAACTTTCTGCGTGCCGGCTTATCCTATGATTATATAACGACTCTGTTAGCAAATAACAGAGACGTTATATAATCATAGTATGCGCAAGATTTGCGAACAGTTGAAGGCCTGTTGGTGTCTGCCTTTCTAGTGGTCACACCTCTTACGAAACCAGAGGTTACATATTCGAATCCTGCTAGGGGCAGTCCTAATAGGATTCGTACCTGCAACTGGATGCGTTATGTCAGTGGAAAGTACACAAGCATCTGAACCTAGGTCTTGGAAATCTAATATGCCTATATACCTATCTATCCGTTGTCTAGTACCTACCCATATTATATTTTTAAGTCTGTCAATAACATTGTTAAGAAATATTTCACACATAATTTTACTATCTCAAGTAAATGAGATAATATAATGAAGATATAAAAACCCGTTAAAGTTTTGTATGTCGTCACATCTCGACACATTTTTCACCAAGAAGTGACGTCACGGGCCCCCAATAATGTACGCTTACATTTGGATTTTTAGATGACGTCACGTCACTTGATTAAACGCTCTTCTTTTAACTTGACAGATTATTAAATTACAGAAGAATGGGGTCAATATGAAAAAATACTGACGGCATTTCTTTGATCCTTCATCATTTGAAATTGTTTCTGACAGGTGCTTTTCTTTCCTCTCCTTCAACATCACTCAAGGCAGTATTTTAATATAATTATGCCAAAGTATACTTGATTATGCAAAATTTAAAATTCTGCTGATGTACTCATTACAAATACAAATATTATTATTCATTGGAGAGGAGAATTGTAACGGATTTGACTAGAGAGCATCTGAAATTATTATAATAATAAGATATTTTTAAAAAAAGTTGTTTATTATATATAATACAAGACGGCGCCGTGCCGATTTTTTTTACAAATTATAACCGGCCAGCATTTCTTTTATCGTTATCAAAATTAAATGCAACCTTTTTTAAGAAAAACAATCTACCGTTTTGTTATAATATAAATCGTTATATTACACTTGTAGCAATTACGAAACACATACACATTTATTCAATTAGAACATTATTATCAGTTCATTTGAAAGTTCCTCGTAATTAGTGATTTGGTTCAAAATTGGCCGCGACACGCCGTTAACATTTAAATAACGACCGAAGTTTTGAAAGCTATCGTGCTGTAAAAGCTATAACTAATCGCTCTGCTTAATATTGTAAGGTGGAAGCCGTTCTGATTAACGTTAATCAAGGCAATAGATTTGCATATTTACACACATTCTACAGATTACTACACTGTGAAAAGAAAAAACTGTATCCAATTTAAATGGCGTATTTTATTTTATTTGCTAACGTATTGACTTAAGCGTTAGACTATCGTCACCTTAGTCGTGCTACGAATATGGGAACTGTAAAGTTAACAAATAAAATATAACACGTTAGTTTAAATCCGTTATAGTTGTTTATGCTAATGCTCTATCGTAATAACTAATTAGTTAACTTACCGAAGTAATAAACAGAGTGAACTAGAATACTGTCTCTACTGGATTAACTATATCGGTAATTCATAAACGCTTTTCTAATCATTTTACTTCGTGTTAAGATTTTAGTTGTTGTCTTCGTAGTGAATCTCAAAGTGAAGTTATTTTCGTTGTAACAAATTGCTACAGCGAACAGGTTCCTTTGAAAAGTTTATTTTCAAGAAATATCTGGAAACTATAAATAAATTTAACCTCAAAACAGGATATTGCACAGAATTTATCTTGTTTATATTTTCCCCGTTCGTTTTCTCTTTTTAAAATAGGTCCAGCATTTCGAAATTGACTCGTTTTTTATTTCACTTGTTCCATTAGCGTGAATCAAATGAAAAACTTTTTTACATACAAATATGGAAGAGTGATTTTAAACCATGAAAAAGTTATTTTATTCTTTTTCATTGATACATGTCAGATTTTACTAAGTTGTATGAAATTGTTAACGGCCTTTTTATTTCCTTTTTGTTTTTACAACTCCTGAACACGAAACCCGAGGTTGCGGGGTCCAATCCTGAAGTAGGTATTGACCGAGCTTACCTGTGTCTATAAATTGATACTAGTTTCTGCCCGCGATTTCTTTTCGAAGGTAAATTTTCAAAAATCCTTTCATGATTCTCCCCTATATACCTAAAAGGAACCCCTGTGCAAAATTTCTGATGGTTCTACGACTCTACGTTGATATCAGTTATTAATTAAAAAAACCTAGTAATAATTCCAAGAGCATACAAATGTTTGAGGACAAGGCATCAATTAATTAATGCAATTAGTAAAATGTCACCAATTTATTTCTGACGTATATACCTTGTCGGGAAGCGGCAGTTGAATAACGGAATGAATGACAATAACCAAAATATGCAGCCAAAGGGTTTATTGAAAATATTTACAAGGAATATAAAAGTATTTACAAATAAATTATAAGAATATTTACAATAAAAATGCAGGTGTATGTAAGTGTAGAGAGTAGGTGTAAGTGAGTGATGAGTGACGATGAACGCGTTGATGAATTGAAGAGGTGGCTCGGCGTAGACACCAGCAGCAGGCAGGGCTCGGGTCGTCGGAGTTCCAGGCCCGCCGCCTCGGCAATTAGGATAGCCGGGCGGACTGGAAGGGCCCGGGTCGAGTTCCGCTGCAGCCGCAGGTGGGTGCAGTGCCGCTGGTAGGTGTAACAGGATTGCAGTGAAGGGTTAGATGAAGACGGTGACGTTGAGAACTTTAGACTTTGGTAGGTGCAGCAGGATTGCAGTGAAGGGTTAGGTGAAGACGGTGACGTTGAGAACTTTAGACTTTGAGGTTTTAGATTTAGTTTCTTCTTGTTTCTTCAGAGGCAGGTCACTCGCGAGGTCGAAAGGTAGTCACAGACTTTGGGCCTGTAGAGTCCGGGACGAGCTGGACTTGGCTCAGCTGCCGTCGAAATGAATGAGGTAATTGAATGAGGTGAACGGTGATGTGGAAGTATGGAAATGTAGACGAGCTCTCGAGGTTAGCCCGCTACAACCTACAGCATTGTATGTATAGTGTATACTTGTATTATAAGTATTTTTTTTTATACCTAATATGTAAAAATACACAAGTTGAACTTCTATACTTGAGTTTGAAAAAGACTCATCTAAATTTAAACAATGGTGATCTTAAACTTTCCGAAGCGCTAGGAACGTATAGAAATCGTGTAGAACGTTCTTAAGGTCTATTTACTGATAAATAATTTGTATTTCGAACTATTAATATCTTTGAGGTAAAAATTTATTCCTTAGTAGATAACACGGTCAAGTTTAGTTACCGGGCTCTCTGTTTTGTACGAAAGAAGGATTACTTCCCGTTGAGCCTTTCACCTGATTAAATTTATTTTTGCCACATAATCGCTTTTTCTAACAGCGGATTGGTTCTTTTGTGATTTTTAGCCGGTATTTTTCACGACTTAACGCCGTGATGAAATAATCAAAATATTTTTGGCTACAAAAAAAAAAATTACTTGAAATACTTAATACGACGTAAGAAGGTTTAATGCAGATTTTAGAATAATTAATCATACATTTATTATTGATTCACACTTCTTCAACCCTTAGACTAGCCTCCAAGAATAGTCCTCTTCCGTATTCGAAACATATTTTCCTTTAAAAACATGTTATGTAGCAGTCAGCATCCACGATTAATTATAACATTTACAATAAGCAACTATATTCATATCAAATATATTAACATGAAATAAATTTAAGATTAGGAGTAATATACTTTAGTAGTAAAGTTAAAGAACAAAAGCTCTTTATTTAATTTAAAAAGAGACAGTGTTGTATTGTTATTACTGTTGCAAACTTCATCGCAATACAGCCTCCTTATTGCGTTACGCAATTGGTTTGAAAGCGATCTCAATGAGGGCCACCGCATGTCAGAAATCCGCTAGATGCGCTAATGTAGAATGAGGTCTAGCTGTCATGCTCCACCAATGAGAGGCAAGCTACTGGCCTGTGATTGGTGGAACATGACAGCTAGACCTCATTCTACACTAGCGCATCTAGCGGATTTCTGGCACGCGATGGCCCTCATGGGTATGCTATAAAACGCTAAATTGCTCACTTTGACATTGCCGAACGTACCTGTAACCTTAAAATGACGTCAATTGAATAGGTTAGAAAAAAATCCAAGCGTAGCGAATTACAAGATTGGTTGATTTAGCGTTTTCAAAGCGTACCAATTGTGATCGCTTTCAAATTAAGTGCGTTATACAATCGGAGGGCAGTTCCGTATTCATGTTTGCTATGGCTTTTGTCTATGCAGCGATAGGTACTACTTCTGTATTCCACATTTTGTTGGCCTGTTTAGATTCAACTTGCATTGAATACAGAGCTGATAAAGGTGTGAGTAGTGCTAGAAGTTGCGCTAAAAGTTTATGCTTCGAAAGTTTGCATTCAAAGCATAGCGCTGAATATATTTAGTCTATTTTAAAGTAATCTTTTTAACTAGAAAAAACAAATTCAATCTAATGTATTAGTAAGGCATACCTGCGAGCCTATGATGAACTGTCGAATCGACATCTTGTCGACATAATATTGAGAATGTTGTCGACAAGGAGAAGGTTTGTCGTGTCGATATTGTTCCGTTGTCGTCATAAGAGACGACATTGACATGACAAGATTTCTCGTTGTCAACATCGTTACCGATTTTTGACAGATCACCGCGGGAATAAGACAGTATCGACATGACAAGATGTCGACTCGACAATTCATCATAGGCTCGCTGGGCATTATGGTTTATTAAATTCGTATATCCTTATCTTTTGCCCTTAGACGTAAATGATTAGTGATGAGTAAACATGCATAATTTTTATTTTATCAGATACTAAACTATTATGTAATGTTTTTATGTAATATTAACCTGAACTCCATAGAAAGATTTTCATTTATTTAGAGATCGGAAAAATCGGATTGCTCGTGTTTCTCTGTCCATCTGTAACTCACAAATAATTTGCTCTGCAGATGCTGCTGAAGACTGAAATCAGTACTGCAAGTATATAGTGGGCACACACACATTTGATATCTACCTATAATTGGTCAGAGTAACGTAAATAAATAAATTATAAGTCGGTTTTTTCACAAAATGCTATTGAAGGATGAACACACGCTTAATAAAAAAAAGCATGGGCACAAAAGGATACAATTTCTCGACGGTTTACCAAAAACTGCATAATCAGCGTGTTAAAGCATTTTCTGTGAATTCCTACCCTTACAACGTTCATGAACGTTGAAAACGTAAACAATAGAAGTTTAGGAGTAGAGTGCTCTCTACACTCGATTTTCGTGGAGAACAAACTTTCAGCTTTCCACTCAAATGCTTCGTTATGAAAACCAGATTTTATTGAAAAGTTTAAGGAATGTATTTTCAAGAGCTAAGCCCATGTTTGCAGCAGATAGATCTTTATCTCAAATAAATGCTGGTTTCATATAACAGTTGTAATTTAACTCCAGCCATTACTAAATTTTCGCTGAAATTTTACAAACGTGACTGATGTAAATCTTCCAGCTGAAATTGTAAGCATCCGGGGCTTTCAATAAATTCTCTCGGGTATTATTACACGCCTTGAGAATCCTTCTAAACTTCTGAATTATTCAAGTCCAAAAGTGACTTAGCGAAAAATATTTTGAAGGCTTTGACGAATGTTTTTAAAGGGTTTATCATTTAATCTAATTTTGGTATATTTCGGTCCCCTTCTTTTAACTTGCAGCTTTTTAATATGCATGCCCAGTTGATCGACTTTAGCTATTTTGTAAGTCTGTTAAAAAAATAAAGATCCGTAATATTTTCTAACACTTTCATGATTTGCAATGAAACAACTATAACGGATTTAACATCGTTTCTTTTATTTTATTTGGTGATGCTTAGAAAACTTTACAGTTTAATTTATACTTACTTCATACTACCCTTTTTACGCGACTATGAGGGAATATATATTATTAAACAGTTTACATTCTAAGCTTAAACATAATAAGTTAACTCCAATACCAGTAAATAGAAAATAAAGAAAACCATATCCCTTTTTCTATGTATTACCCTCGTCCTGGTGAGAGAAACATGCAATAACGAACCCTTTAAACTTTGTAGGTGATTGATGGTTATTATCTAATGATTTGTTTAAAGTTTGACAGCTCAGTATTGAGACGGTTTTGGTAATTAGCAGATTTAATTGATTGAAATATAATAAGCAATTAAAAATTTCTAACACGACACAATAAATTATTGGTAAAGTTTTGTATCTGACTTACATTTGACATTGTTTTAATTCGTCCAGATTCAATTTAATAATTTTTGATGCCTTCACGGTTATTACACATAATGAAACAACTATAACGTATTTAACTCACGTATTTTACTGTATTTGCTGACGTTTCGAAATATTTATAGTTATTATATTCGTAGCACGACCATAAATTTAATTTGTATTATTGTAAGAAGGCTTTTCATGCTACGGAACTCAAAACTATTTGAAGACTTCCATTGTAGCTGCTGGAAATATAAATTTGCAAGCGCAAAAATAATCATGAGGAAATTATTCAGCAATAAATGGTTTCACCAAAAATAACCGACATGCTTATCTGATGATAAAAAGCAGTAAATCAATGTTGGCATGTAATAATATTACCTGCCAAGAGAAATGAGTCAATAAGCTTATAGACGATGACCTATATGTCATGACGTACTAATGGAGCTATTCATCACTTACATGACCATATTATTAATGCCAAATGTAATAATTATCTCGCTATAATTCATACATGTCAAGGTGGTCTAAAATTATGTACTTAATTATTGCACTATTGATGATTAAATTAAACGAGCCCATTAAAATATTACAACTAGGTAGTAGTTCGCCCTGAACAGTGACCTCGTGTAATATATTATTTGTATTTCTGAATTAACCATTTTCTTCTCTCTCATTTTATACTTCACTCGGCGAAGTTTCCAATAAAATACTTTTTTAACTCCTCCTTATTAACCCTTAGCTCGATCATATTCATGTTCGAACTACATAATTTTCAAAAGATCATCTTCTCACTAGTCAAATTACATAAAGATCGGATCGACGATACTCATTTTATCTGCGAACAAATATGCAATGCTCAGCTGTTTAATCTAAAACATCGCTTATCTAAGGTTGATGACGATTGATAATGAAATATTGTTAGCAGCAAAGCAAGCATGCGCTATTTTAAACTGGTGGGTTGCAACAGCATCCATCACTTTTAACAAGTTGCGTGTGAATGGGATGTATACTCTTACTCACAGTTTAAAATAGTGCCAACTGGCTGCGGCACAAAAAAGGCTATCGAGTTAAAATATGAGCATGCGACAGACTAATATACAAATTTTGAAAGGCGAAATTATCCCACAGGGGCCTGGCTGAGTATCAAGAATGCTGGTTGCGCTAGAGTAAAATGCGCTTCGTCATGTTCCATCAATCACAGGCCAGTAGTTTGTCTCTCATTGGTAGAACGGGACATCTGAAAAAGCCAATTTGGAAGTGCACTTTTTAAGACAGTGCACCTTCCGATAAAGTTATGCTTTACACAAGTACACCTTTAAAAAAGAGACCATTTTCGGAATTTATAAGCCACCGAATTTATAAGAAAACCGATCAATAAACAATCAATTTATACAGAAAATGTCATCAAAAGATATGACGTGGCAAATATAAGTTTAGTTGTGTTATAATTTCTGATGCCTTCGCGGTTATTACACATTGGAATGAAACAACTATTAACGGATTTAACTCGCGTATCTTTTATTTTATTTTATTAGCTGACTATAGTTGTTTCATTCCAATGTTTAGTTGTGTTATTTAGAGATAAACTCGGTCACCCAGGTACTTCTTAAGTTCCTATTAATACACTCACAACAGTTTATTTTTGTTTCAGGTCACGTGTAGCAATCACGCCGTGAAATGACTTGCACGCACTGCTGCCTTAAACTCAACTTGTTTTTGCAGATTCGTCCTACAATTTTCCTCAATATTAAGCCTTGTTTAATATTGTATTTTGCGTAAAAAGTCTTTGTAGATAACAAGGAGGGGTAACCAAGAGTTCAGTTCAAATATGTCCTTTTGATTTTAAAACACTGACCTGAAGGGTGATAAAACTAGACAGTCTTACACTATCGTCAGCTCAGTCTAATACGGTACTGGGAATTGTAATGTTTCCGAAACGTCATTATAAAATTTATATACACGAGTAAGAACCATCATATGTTATATGTAACATCTACAAGCAATGTTGTATGTTGCAGTATAAATATTTTGATCCGAAATATAATAAGATAATATAAAAATAACAAATGCTGTATCTGGTAATATTCAATATTATTATGCCCCGTTTATTTTATTAACGATGACATTCCGCTATTTCTAATACTAATAACAATAATAATAACGTTGTGTACTGTTGTCTTCCAATCAGAGAATTGGACCCAGAATTCGGCTAAGTTTTTCGTTGTTTGTGTATTTTTGCTACCCGAAATAATAAAACGTAGCACCTAATATTTTTTTAATATTCCTACTTATTAAATCCTCTATCTAATACCTAAAATACATAGAGGTAATTATTTGTTATTGCTTTTAAATAACTATCCGTTTCCACTTTGACCCTTTTTATATATTTTAAAATATACATTACTCAAGAAAATTCTGTTAACTCATATCTAATAATAATATATCAATTTAAAGCTCAATAGAATCTATTTTTCGCTCGATATCAAACTTTAAAACGGAAATCCAATAAACTAATGCGATATTTATGTAAAACCTGAGCCAACTATTTTAAAATTCAAAACGGAGCGTAGCTGTGTTTCACCACAGAAACCTAAAGAGGAATATCGAGACCATTATACCTGGATCCTCGCTGCTTGGTCTTAGGTACAATAGGGAAAATTCGGGCTGTATGATGTGCAACAAATCGCTGCAGTTACATGAAAAAAAAAACGAAAGCCAAATTACTTTTATATAAAATACTTTTTCAATTTTATTTTCATTTATAATCACGTAGTAGATAAAATATGATTGTAATTAATATTTTGTACAACATATTTGGTATAGACCCAAATGCAACATTGCAGAAGATAATTTCATATTATTGGTTATTTAGATACATAAGTTAAGTGACGTTATACCTGTTTATACGTAATTAAAAACAAAATTCTCATCAAAGTTCTGATAAGAGTTTGTTACAACGTTTCTTAAAAAAATGTATAGATATATTCTCTATAAGTGCAGGTATATTTTAAGCGATGCTATAGGCGACAGAAGATCAACGTAGAATGGTCGATGTTTTAACAATATTGCAAGGCGCGCAGCTGTAGCGAGGCTTCCATGGCAATTAATGATGGAGCTTTTTTCCTGGCAATATCGATGAATATTATAAGCAGCGTTTAATGAACACAGTGAGAGGATTTATCTTTTAATGCAGTAGTATTACGAATGTATTTTAAAGGTTTTCTTTTGTTTTAGGGCTTTTAGCCCTAACCGGCACGAGGGCACCACAGAGTGGAGGTCGCACCTCGGCTCAGGTCATCAGGAGGTGTATATGTGTGGTCTCCCCCCCCCCCCCATTCTTACATACCTCCCCATTCATACATATATTTTAAGAAAAAGTTTTTGTTAACAAAAAAAGTAATTGATTAACATACAGAGCCGCGGAAAATTTTGCACCCAAAATACAGACATGCAAATACTGCAAGCTTTGTTTAGCAATTGTCTAGTGTTTAAATACCATCAGATTCTATGCCAATTCATATTCCATTTATTCATACAAATTGCGTACGCTTACCAATATTCTCAAAGCAACGATAACGTTAAAATCCGCCGTTTAAGTGGACCCCAAGGCTCCATTAAGAGCTTAAGTTACATTCATTCATTTATATGCGTGATCACACGCGCCATACATCCAACGTAATATATTTGATTAAGTAAAGTGCCGTAACAACCCATTCAATTTACGTGCTTACTTTACGTGATTTTTGATTATGATTTTGGCAATGTTTAGGCACTAAACGTTCCCCATAAAATTCTGAAATTCTTCAGTTTACTAGCAGCTTCCTTGTTAATGGTTAAAATCCTTTTCGTGCTATCTCTCTCTCACACACTCTCTCTCTCTCTCTCTCTCTCTCTCTCTCTATCTCTTTCTTCCGCACGTTAATTTAACAGTCTAAGTCATATAGTTCACTGACTTTTATCAAGCAGCACACGGTATTTCATTATTTCTTTTTAACGAACCTGTCAAAATTATTTTTTATAGTACCTACATAAAGTAGCATAATGGATAGCCTACTTCACATTTTAATGCATAAGCTCTTACTGTTAGTTAATGACTTATTAAGTAGGTAGATTAAATCAATAACAACTACTATTTTTTTATTGCATAATCATAAAATTGTATATAAGATTCATTAATTTACTTTATAAAATAAACGCATTATTCTCGGCGTTTCAGATCGCTTAATTAAATGTTCGTAATCAATGCATTGCCCTATTCGATGAAAGCAACAAAAGGTTTTCTATTAAATTCTACTTGAGATCTCCTTTCTCTCTGAATGGATATTTGATTACGACTCTTTATTTATCTTGCTGCTTTATTCGCTGATTTTCTGATAATGAGTACAGTAACTGTTTTATTATTTACTGCAATTCCCTTCTCCTTTGTTATTTAAACTTCGAAATGTCGCATTAAAAATATTATAACGTCGATGAAAAACGTGGAGACCGGAAAACTACCCAAATATGTCATTTTTTATTTATTATTGCTTTTAAAATAGCAGTTAAACATAATACTATGACTTTATCACGTTACTAGCTTCTGCCAGCGACTTCGTCCGCGTGGAATAGTTATTTTCCCCGTTTTTTACACATTTTCCACTGTTTCTTCGCTCCTATTGGTCGCAGCGTGATGTTATATGCCTAAAGTCTTCCTCGATAAATGGTCTATCTAACAAAAAAAGAATTTTTGAATTCGAACCAGTAGTTCCTGAGATTAGCGCGTTCAATCAAAGAAACAAAAATACAAACAAACAAACCTTTAACCTTGGTAATATTAGAATAGATTCTTACTTAGGTACGGCTATAACATATTTTTTATGATACTCGATGATAATAATATTATGTACCTAACAAACTTTCAAAACCTAAAAATATAAGACTTTACCGATTATACTTCTTTTTCTAGTTCAGCTGTGCATGTTCACACAAAACATGAACCATGATAAATGATACACTTAACGTAACAAACATTTTGTAACTAGGTATCTATCCGTTGCGTTGTTAGATTAGTATCGTATGTAAGAGCGATTGCGTTTAAGATTGCAAGAGAATCCATCAGCTGAGCCAACGCATCGGGATCTGCAAACATTTCTACTCGTACATACTTTATTATGTATCAGCTCTTTGATACTTTACATGTCTCTAGCTTTCCACATAGACATGACGACTATTTCTTATTTCTTTGTACATCAAGATTACCAAAAAGGTTTGAGAAAAGAAAAGATAAGTGTTCTTTTAACAATAAATGATAAAGATAAGCGCTTCAAAAATTCAAGAGTGGGTGATCCTGACATCACGTTATAACACAACTAGCTTCTGCCCGCGACTTCGTCCGCGTGGAACTCCTCCTTTTTTGCAGTCGGTTAAAAAGTAGCTTATGTCCTTTCTCAAGCTCCATACTTTCTTTGTACCAAATTTCATTTAAATCGGTCCAGTAGTTTTAGCGTGAAAGCGTAACAGACAGACAGACAGAGTTACTTTCGCATTTATAATATTAGTAGGGATAGTAGGGATTGAAATACCATAAGAAAACACGAGCCCTACTCCCGAACTTTTGAGTCCGAACATTCGTGTCTGATATTTTTTAACAATCTAACTGGCGGACTAAATAGATTTTTTTTTTTACCCAATCCCCAATCGTCATCCCAAAGAATCCTTATTAAATGAAGACTTTAGTTAATGTTGTGTACTGTGTAGATTATGTCAAACAGTACTTCTTAATACTGTTTTAGTTAAGTACCTACTCCTAAATATTTTTTTGTCAAACAACTGACTACTTAATATGCATTTAAAAAAACCCTACCTACTAGTCCTACTACCAACTTAGTAACTCCTGGATGCAACAAAAAAATTTACTTATAATTTCATTTTTATGGAGCCTTCAAACGAGTCCATTATAGCTTCGTATACCTCGAAGAAGAACAATCAGGCTTTTGTGCCGATATTCAACACGGTCGAACACTAACTGAGGTAGCCGGAAACTGCTGTGGTTTCTGCGGCCACTCAGGTGTCGGCTTCCCATTGTACGCCACAGGCCAGAGTAATTACATTAGTCAACTCAAAGGCACTTTAAGCCACAGACGTGTAAATGAAATACTCTTATACGAAAACTCATAATACCTTTAAACCTTTTCACTCTTACACACAAACATGGATAACTCAACCTTGGAATGAGCGTGTTCAGTTGAAACATGTCCAAATTATATTTTGTCCGTTGGTTAAGAAATGTTTCACATGACGTAATTTTTCTTTTTGTCAATGGAACATCATACGGAACTAAGAAAAAACGTGTCCAATATTCTTTGATCTAGGTGACGAGCTATGTAATTATTTTCAGTTAACAAGCACATAGCGGTTTAAAGAATGTTCTGTACAATTTGCGGCAACCTGCAAATGTTGCTACCTTCTAAATGGCAAATTTCCTGGAGGTATAAAACTCTTAACAGGAACATTTCGGAATGTTTAACCCACGCAAGACTTTTTACCTAACGTAACGGGTTTTCAGACAGCTAAGTACAACGTTGAACGTTTTAATGCAGGATACTGCTGTGCAGAAATTTATTCCGAGCTATTCTACAATAATACGAAACCGTAACACTTAACTTTTAAGAAAACAATTCAAGTTGAGTAGTTACGGAACTTGTGACAGTTAACGCTCGGAGAACAAACTTCAGCGGAAATAATAGAACTCTTGAATATTAATATTTTCACAGCGCAACTAAAAAGTAAATTTTGAAAGGGTTGTTCTGCTTAACCCTCTGACTTAGTTATAATGGAAAAGGCTACGCGGTAAAGGGAAAACAACACCCCTGCCCATCTTGTAAAGGTGCTATGGTGCCACAAAGACTTTTCTACGTTTACCGAGGTAAAACTTTGAATAGACTTCTTAAGTGGCGGAGATTTTTTTCCTTGTAAGATAGCAGCTGCTAAGGTTTAGAAGAGTTTAACAAAGCACTTTCCAGTCTCGTTCTCTGAGTTATGGAACGACGTTATGTTCGTGGTAATTTAAGAACTTGTCTCGTAAAGAAATCTTTTGTGCTTCCAAGAATGAGCCAGAGTAGGCACGTGCTCCTGCAATTTATAGTTCGTAATGCGGTACAGTTGGCTGGAGCACGTAGGTGACATAATATATCTTATATGCGAGGAACTTATGTCTTACCTTCTCCTGGGCAGTATCTAAAACATCAGTTAATCACCTAAATTAGGTAATAAATTTAGATCTCCACCACTGATAGGTTTCTACATTAGTTCGGCATAAAGATATCAATGCTGTCATAGAATAACATAACATATTCTGTATTGTGTTACTTTTTTATTAAAGCAGCGAATTAATTTATCCTGATCCACATTAATGAAAAAAAGCATGTTTTATATGTAAAAGTTTGAAGGTGTTCCCTCTGGAATACGTAATAGGTTGAACTTTATTGCGAAACATAAAGAGTAATTTGAATTCATTACATGGATAAATGATCGGACCAAATTGGCAGTTTCATTCATTTGGAAAAGCTCGTAATAGCATTAACTTCGAAAAAACGGGAATTGTTAACTAATAATTAACCCTTATTAAGTTCCTATGTGTATTAAAAATTAGATATGTGATAATTTGTATTTAGAAACACATAATATTTTATGATATTCATGATAATAGTACCAATATCTTAACACCATTAGGTAAAGGCTCAAACCATCTTAGACTTATTTTTATGCTGAAAATAATCAAATAAATGCAAATCTAGGACTATACACGAAAATGTATTAAAAAAATAGTTTAGGTAAGTACCCGTATTAACTTAACCCACTTTAGTAAGTATGTGATCATTTTAAAATTTTGCGCAGAAAAATGACCCACGTAAGACATTCAAGTTGCACGTGTTGAATGAAATAAATATAAACACCAGGAAAATGGTATCCAATAGTCTCATACAAAAATTACGTAGGTAGGCACAGAAATAATATTTCGTCCCTGAAGGCTTTAATAGATGACGCAAATGTTTTATGAATATTAATAGTACTGGCAGAAAGATTTATCATTCAACTGAATTCCGGAGAAGTGAGCAAGAAAGCGAAATAAAATGTTATGTCTCACTTTGGGAAAAATTGTAACATAAATCTAAAGACGTGATCGTTTTCCATTGATGCGTTATTTTATTTATTTTCTTCATGCACAATCGAGATTAGAGATTTATCAGTTAAATGGTTTTGTTGGTTGCGGTGTTATAATTTCCGTTAAAATGATTTATATGTTGTATGTATGTTATATTTGGGTATCTTTAGTACATATTTTATATTTATGTAGTATACTACTATACTACTACTATGTATATGTAATGTGTAATACTACTATGTCCTTAATTATGGTATTGTTTGGTTGTTTTTATTTTTTTTAGTAATTGTTTACATCTACCATTTGTATTTATTCTGTTCGCCTATTGTACACTTACTTCTGTTTAGTTTTATGACTTTGATACCATGTCTTTATTTTTCTGCTCTTGTGTTTTTTTATAAAATCGAAGAGACATTGTAATTGAAAGAAACGGAACATTACTTAACATCATTAACACACGACCATAATTCAAATTCTCTGACACACATAAACCTAATTCTTAATTAACGACTCATAAAGCTGTTATAACACTTCAAATGGCTAATGAATCCATTTGTAAATCTGGGACGCTGAAAAAGCATCACTGTTTGTCTCTGTGGGAACGGAACGACACGTTCGACACCGTAATGGATTACCTAGTTCGTGACGAGCGGTGCAGCTACAACTCCCGAGAGACAACACTTGGAGTTTGCCGTAATGCATGTCTACATTTGAAGGGTTCACTCACTTTAGCGGGCGTGAAAAATTCCCGCGGAAATTAGTGGAATTTTATAAAACTGACGTTGTAACTTTTTTCAACTAGGCGATCAGTTTTTCTTTGGCTTAACGTTCCGTTATGCATATCTATATAAATATTTTTTTGATAAATGTTTTTATTCTAACACTGTAGAATAATTCGGGATACAAAAATAAACATGTCCGGAATATACACAATTATTATCTTATACATTACATTACTACTACAACCTACTAATACTACTCATTTCTAAATTCAAGAAAGTTGTTACAGTGAAACTTGTTTAAGAGGGACCTGGATAAGTGAAAAACCTCCATATCTGGAACACATGCTGAGGTCCCGGCACCTTGGCTATGAATTACCTCTGTTAGTAAGACAAAAGCAACCTCTTTATCTGGCATAAGTTATTTCTATTTTCTTGTCATAATTACCTCTATAATTGAGAAGTCGCGTGTATTTATCTCTGTAACTGGGATAAAGTCAGTAGGTACACATAGGCTACCTCGGACCTCAGATGTCTACTCTCTCTTTTACCTACTCGAACTTCTCTAAATCGGCCCTTATATAACTTAGTTTTAATGCGGTTTCTCTATTAATCGGGTACTTATTTAAAAGAGACCGAAACGAGGACAAAGTCTTTATTATTACGAAAAAAAAACTAAAATTAACGTCAGTGCCCGAATCAGTAAAATAATCTGCCTCCAACTTTTAGTAATTTTGTAAACGTCAACAACGAATTATTAGTTTCAGAAGAACTGTCTTTAAATCACATATTTGATATTTTTTATGGAAAATAGTGAATTGTTTACAAAATAAATACGTTGCTGTATGAATACACCTCTATAACAGAGATTACCTCTTTTCTTACCTCTATTAATGAAACCCTCTGTAAATGAGACAGGTATTTTTTTATACCTAGATATCTGGGACACTGCGTAAGTGGAATACCTCTTTAAGTGAGGCTAATTTACAGGTCCCTTGGAAGACCCAGTTAACCAGGTTTCACTGTATTTAATAAAAATGACATTTCTAGGTTCGACAACAAATTTTCTAACTTTATATATTTATATAGTTACATAGTAATGAGTTTGCTGGTAACTGAGATCTTGTAAGTAACTACGTAACAATATGCCTAAAATTCAATTAATGTAATCAGTGCTTCCAAAAGCAACGCATAACTTCCGTAAACGGCATTAAACGTCAAAATGAACTACCTAATGTTTAGACAACTACGTACGTAGGCAAAGTTATTCCAAGATTTGATCCCGGTAACGTAATCTGTCGAGAACTAGCTTGACTACATTAACTAGATGTTGTTACTAACTTCTCTGATGGGGGTGCGATGGAGCGTATCGCAAATATAATGAGGGCTTATTGCTACGTTTCAAGTTTTAGTTTTGCTGATACTACAGCTAGTATCATTTACTAAAACAAACTTATGCTAGTTAATGAGAACGTTCTGTCAGAGTTCCAATGAGGACTTTAATATTAGACAAGTAGGTAGGTAGGTCAAGAGATTTATAACCACCATAATCACCACAGCCTAGCTTATTTAATGACATTGTCAATAACAAAATATTATTTCTAACTTATACTAAATATAAATTTGCTCCGAAACGTACATTTTTATAATAAATCTCACAACTATCGAATTTCCATATCTAAATAACTACAAAAACTATCTTGTTCTGAATGCTTTTATTTTAGATAGTTTTCCTGTTGAGTAATATTTAAAAGAATATGCATTTCATCTGCAACGCTCATGAACCTTCTAAATAAATATTATTTTTATAACAATAGGTACCTAAAGTTATGATAAAATTAAAGAAAACTTTCGAGTTTTATAACAACATAAATGAAATGTAATAAAGTGAAGGTGCAATTGGGTTTGATGTTTGAAGAGAAAGAAAATAGAATAAGTTTGCAACATGCAGCGTTCTTCCGCTTGTTTCCTCTGTTTTATTTAAGTTTTTTTATTTGTTCTTTACTTAACAATCTAACATTGTTCATGATAATTACCTTTACTAAAAATTTACAGTTAGAACTGGCATAATTCAGTGAAGGTTTTACCTATTAAATTTGATAACGTCATCTAAATAAGTACTTAAAAAATACTTTCAGCAAGAAAATTTACTTATCGGTGGTTTTAATGAGGCAAGTAAAACAGTTATATTTTTTTACAATAAGCTTATAAAGAATAGTAGGTACCTATTATTATTATAGGAAAATAGAACATTAATTTTGGTCTGTAAGAAAATTATGTTCTAGAAAGATTATTGGTATTAGGCCATTGACTTCAATTTAGTCAAATTACTTGCTTGATTGAGAATATTTCATAAATAAATCATTTCATTCAAAATAAAGACGAATATCACATAATTTTTTGAATGAAATGAAGAACTCTTGTAACCTAATCCGACTTTCTAAGAAAGCCTACAAAATTATACCTTCTGAGCTTGATTGATGGTAAATTAAGGTAATTTATACAAATGTACTAGTATTACTATAACTACACCACAACAAGTAGACCCCTATGGTCTATTGACTACCTACTTGTTTCATTTATTCCGCGTAATTGTCTGAAATTGTACTGTATCTATTTAGTATGGAAAAACATGCCGTATAGACTAACTAGGTACAACGTTAATATTTGTGTATAATGTGTGATCTACCTATGCTATGTATCGTATACAAAGTAAAACGGAATAAATAACAAAAATGTTACTTATTTGTTCAACTATTTTGAAAGTTCAAACTGTAAATGATCAAATGATGATTCACACCCTGTCATTACAGGTCATTACAATAAATCTATTTAGATTTGATGAAAATAATCTTAACTGGTAACTGACGGCTCTTAAAATGCAAGCCTAGTAAAGAATTAAAGACTGAACTGTTTTGTTTTTTATTCTGTGATCTCAATCTGCAATCTGGATAATATTGACTTTCCATTGTTTCTCCAGTGTTCCGATAGATTACAATTTCAAATCTGAACTGCAATGTTGCCCGAGATGGGAAAATCAGTTTTCAAAGTAAAAATATTATATCGCTTTGTTAGGATAAAGAAAAGTCACTGATTCACTATCGTGGTGCTTTAAACAACATTATTTAGAAACAACGGATTTTGTAGCCACGTAGGTGTAATTTATTTGATAATATTTTTCGTTTATTTTCAAAGCGGGAATAGATTTAGATGTAAATCCATAATACAATGTATATGCTATATCGACAAGCAAAGCAATATGCTGCTTTGGCGTTCCGGAATCGAACAAAAATTCAGGTCTCTTTCTACGAGTATATAGGTACCATTTACTGACGAAATTGCGACCCTGCTGCGACAAACAACCTTTTAAACAAAAAACTAATATTAGGTGAAAAAGGCATATATAATATGTGTAAATGTTCGTAATATATCAAGATTTACCTAATCAACACAAATATAAAAAACTTATCGCCAAACGTTCGCTGAAATTAAAAAATATATTTTTTCCGTCCTCCGGCCAGAAAGCGCCAATGAAATTTCCGCTTTCTCGCTTCGTCGAACAGAAAAATAGAATACTGACCTCGGCCAGTAAAAAAAAAGCCTCAGATCACATTTTTGTCAACCTCGGCTTCGCCTCGGACTACAATTACATGTGATCTGAGACAATTTTTATTTTACTGGCCTTGGTGCGTAATGTACTATTAAACAACATTGGGCAGATAATGTCGAGTACAAAGGAGTTATTAAACGATGCTACCATCGTGCTATAATTAAATTTCAAATACATTCCAATATAATTATGATAAACAAGTTGAAATGATTTACAACTTTCGGTAGCACCGAACCTACAATATCAGTTAGGTAATCAAATACAAAGTTTAGTACAAACAGAAAAGTTATATAATTCTTGCATTGTGCGGGTCTATCTTGTTAAGTTGTTTAAGAACAAAACACAAATATCTCATTTTCACTTGTTTAATTCAGTTGGTAAATGAGCAGTTTGAAAATACATTTATGAAAGTTCACAGAAACGTGAGACGTCATATAACTATACTGCTAGTTTGAGCAAACAAAACAAATGTATACAACATTTTGAAATGCCATTCCCAAGAGAGTGGTAGTACATTACCTTGTATAAGGTCGCAGGAATAGGCCCTCATTATACAATGAAATAATCACGCAACCGGATTGGAATCTTTAAAACATGTCTTTAAAATAGATATTAGGTAAGTATTCGGAAACAAAAGTCACTACTATTTTTAGAGATAATGCTTAAAGTTTCTCAAACTTCGTAATTGTAAAGAAACAAAATCGTATAAACAAAGCACACGTGGTCATATTATAAAAATATATCTCAGATAAATAAATATAAGGCCCAGTGTCAATACAGGATTCTCTTTACAACGATGTTTCAAATCTAATTTCGCTACTAGTTTTGTCAGAAACCATTTATTAATCCCAAACTCCAAACTTCTTTTGACGTCCTCATTCTAAATTCAAAATGTGTGTCTTGTTTTTCCTGTTTTCTATCGAGTTTTGACCCCTATTCTCATGTATGTTTCACGGCTCAGTTCAAAATGCTCACGTATTACGTACTAAGTAGTTTTATGACTTCAAAGTTTATAAAGTGGCAAGGCGAGTTCATCTCTAGGGATTTAAGCTTGATGGTGGATATTAGGACGTATCTGGGGTAAAAATACAAGAGAGGCTATTTTTTTAAATTTATGTTTATATCATCGAACAATAAAATAAACCAAAGGGGGTTGATATTTTATTTAAGTCTATAGGAATTAGAAGTCCTCTGTATAAATAAATGTCGTTTTGAAAAAAGTGTAGCTGTTGTACCTCGTCTATGGAATACTAATGATAAAAGGTTAAGCGACATACGATCGTATTTAAAACCTTTGTCACTGATACCTACCCATTTTTACTAATCACTAGGAGCCCACAGTTAGTGAGTGCAGTAGCTTCTGAGATCTGTTGTTAAAATGTTGTACCTAATATTAATATTAATGTAAGTAAATATTTTTCCGTAGAAAAGAGTACAAATAACAAGCACTAATAAAATGTATGTTGGATATACATTTATAAGTGCTTATAATTTGCTTCAATTGATCCATATAGGTCGAGTAGTGTAGGTCCATATATGTACCTATGTTAGGTCCTATAATGTTATCGTTATAGAAGTGTATAGTGGTAGAAGCACGTAAACGAAACGCAGAGTTAGTCATACATACATAATTGATTCTGTAGTGGTTACTCAAGCAAAAATGGGTACGGAATTCTAAGAGAACAAAGGGTCAGCAACTGAGTGTTTTATCCCACTTGTCGTAGAAAAGCGCCGAAATGAGTGAAGAAATATAATATATTATGACAGAAAGTAATATGTGTAACTGGGACGGAGAATTTAATAAAGTCTTTGTTTACTTGTCCTTTTTTGATTTTTTTTTTAAATATGGAAACGCTTTCATTTTTGTGTATATAACTTTTTATATAACTTTTGTTTTATTACTCTAGGGCCTGTTATTTGAAATACTAGTTTCAAAACTTTATAACTATACGTATATAACATGTATAGGTACATATATTGTATTATGTACAATGTACATATTAATCATAACTTTCCTCAATCGTTTAATGAAGCAGTAACTGTTGTCTGTATGTTTATTTACTCAGTATCAGATGGATCGAAACAAGCACAACCGTAAGCAAATATTATGCATTGTCATGAAACACCTTGTATTGCTTAATAAAATTAGATTACCTATTAGTCGCAATTGATAAACTAGTAAAAAAACCTTATTTAGTTTTTAATAATAGATTTAGATACCTACCTACCTAAGAAATTGCCTTTTTCTGAATGTAGAATTAAGTACTTTCTCAAATCACATGCTTTTTCAGGGCTTTTAAACTCATTTAATGAAATGAATAGTTAAGTAATTCATTATAATACACTTTCGAAAAATGCACATCCTATTAATTATTTGATAAGGAAATCGCGGTGTTTCCATTCTGTACGATTACAAAGCTCATGTTTATCTTTAATTAAGGTCGGAATATATAGAATTCATCTTACATGTGTTATAAATTTTCTCGAGATTATTTACTTTGAGGAAAATCAAGCGTAAGAAGCAAAATTTTGAAACAATAAAAACAACCTTTGTAATTGAAAATATACCGTAAAATGTTTTGTTATTTGATCTTAAGTGAAATTTAAGGAAAATATTATACAGAGTTTGATTTTATATCCATTGGATTTTTTTAGAATGATCTTACATACACAATATGTTGTTAGCGAGGTGGACTGATTATAGTGAATACGGGTAGTTTTTTTTTGATGAGGTCAGTACAGCAATTTGACGCGCTGCGTGTTTTCTTGACTTCTATGTATATGTCAATAGTCTTTGAGCTCCTTTAATATCAAATAATTTGTAAGCATGTTACACCGATCAACTTTCTTTATCTAAAGTATGTACATGTAATAATCGCCTGTGACATACATTATTCTTTACAACAGCACTGCAGAGTACATTTACAAGCTTTAAATATAATTTCACAAAATATATACCCAATCCTAAAGAGATTTCTTGTAACGATGGAAAGTAATAGCTGGCTGGTGTCATCTGCGAGTCAATGACTCGGGGAAAATGGAATCTGCTTTAAAAACCTTCGCTTCTCAAACTGTTTTACAGAAGACACGACCAAATTTAAAACTATTTATAAAGTAAAGAAAAGTGATCAACTTAAAACAGCCTGAATGTATAGCTTATAACGCCTGGTGCAACGCCATCTGTTTTTAAATATATGTATATATATATATATATATATTATATATATGTATATATATATATATATATATATATTAATGCATTATCAATATAAATTGCTCCATCTGGAAAACAGTACCTTCTTTTGTAAAAGTCATAATGTTCATCATTGTGATCGCCGGATAGAATTATATAGAATAATATAGATTTATATTATACATGTATGTATTAGTTGATTACCTAAATATCGTATCTTGAAGAAACATTTTATTTATTTTTTACTTTCGAATTAAAAGATTCCTGAAAGAATGTACATAGTCGGTCCATCGTCAGATATATACTAATATGACGAAAAAAAGATACATAAATTTTACGTGAGTAATTTGTACCTATTGTAATGCTATCATATTATAATACTTTCTGAAGCATAGGTTCAAAAATATAACAAGGTCTACTACTCGCTGCTTTTCTAGAATAGTGTCACAACTCGAAATAATTTGTTACTCCATTTTAGATTGTAAACCGTCACATATAAATTTCAATTCAAAATGGCGATACATTTCGAGTTGTGACACTATTCTAGAAAAGCAGCGTACTGTATTTGCGCTTCTATACCTAGCTCAAATAGTATTATTACTGTGATAACAGTTTCAAAAATAAGGGTCACACCCAATAAAATACCACAAGCCACATTGAGCTTAGAGACCCATCGCTTATACTACGTAACATACTGACACTTAATTTGTCAGTCCTCTTTAACTACCTAGGGGGTCGCAAAAAGGTTGAGAAACGACGCTCTAAACTAAACGACAGCAGTGGTCGTGTGGAGTGATACTAAACAGCGAGCTAGTATACAGGGTGGACGTTTTACGATCGAATCATTAGCTTTTTTCTTTTTAGTACGACCTACTATGTATTGCTTAGTTTGGCCCCAAGAGATATGCTTATAGCTTCTATTTATGAATTCGTATAATACCTACAGGGTAGGTAGGTACACTACACATAGGTACACTAATTCATAAATATACACAGCAAGCATAATATCATATATTTGATCTAAGAATATTAAGTAGGTAGGTAATAGGTATTACAAAGAAAAAAGCTAAGAATTACGCTTTAGAAGTCTAATTATTACATCGAATTAGTTTAAAGTTTCGTACCACTCAAACAGATTTTATATCCACCTGTAGTCTTTAGTCCAACGATAACATTTTGCGTAAATTGGTAATGAGAATGTCAAACCGAAATTTTCGTAGATAAAAAATTCTTCTCATCAAGTTAATATCAAAATACAGTGTCGAGTGCAAATGAAATGATTGATCGAGTTCACGACTCACGAGAATGGTTGAGACCACAGCAATTTACTTTTACCGTGTCTTTAGATGACATACATCTAAGCTGTAAATTCCCTTATTGTTAAGTAGGTAAGTATATTCTGTTATAAATATGACAGTCAGCAATTAAGCAAATGCTGAAATGATTAAATAACAATCGAATACACACATACAAATAAGTATTCTTAAAAAGTATGTAAGTAACTAGAGAAACATTTTCATAAAATCATAATTGCCGCCAAACGAAAAAGCAAAATCGAGCAGTGCGTTTATCACATTAGCATAAGGTCATAAAAAAGTCAAAACTCTGTATTTGTATGTTAAAGAATTTACATAAATACATACAATACTTAACGTGAAAATTAAGCACGTTTGACTCCGAAGCCATTCGTCGTTTCCATTATTCCACGTCATTTAGCATCAAACCGATTCGACGCGAGCAAGAAAAGTGACGAATCAGGCTTAGGATTGATTAGTCAGGTGTGGGAGAACGATTAATGGTTTGAGTGTATAGCGCAGCGAAGCGAGAAGCCGAGCCGTGATGTATGTACCACTTTGCCAATCTCTAGATCCGCACAGGCTATGGTATTGAAGGAAATAGATCAGCGGATCCGAACCTACTAGTTACAATTTTGTGAGGGAAATATAGGCCTTAAGAATGAAAAGTAAACTAATAATTGTTTGTATTTTAAGACCAAGGTATTATCAGTTTTTTTACTAGGTACATACCTAATACTATTAAAAAACGTTAGGAACTACTGAAATTAGTAGATAAGTGTCATAATTTATCACTTGCTTCGATTTGCAACTTCGTTAACGTAGAATTAGTAATTAATTATGGCAGCATACAGTGCAGTACATACAGTACATATTTTTTACTCATATTATTTACATACTTCATTATTATTTACCCAAATCTCTATCTGTTTTCACGATTAATTATTTGTCCTACCTCGGGAGCCGAATCATCTGTGTACCAAATCTTAAAATCAGTGAAGATGGATATCTCAAAATAATGTGTAACTTTAAAAGGAAACATCGTAATTCTATTGCGTTTAAGTACTATTTTGAATCTACTTACAAGATTAAAATCTAAAAGGCACACTTTCGTTTTTTCGTATAAGTTTTCGAGTCAACAAAATCTATATTTTCTGTTCCAAACCTGTATTCCCCTGCAGACCTTATACCTGATAAATTTGTAAACACAATGATATTGTAACCTTTCGCAATGAATACCAGGCTAGCAATTCCACGGTAAAATATACAGCAATCTATAGGGCGGGACAAAAGTAGGGAATGCAATCTCGTTCTCGCGAGATCTCGTTTTCGCGAGATCTCGGCGTTTTTAAGCGAGATTGATCTCGGTCCAAAAATGGGCGAGATCTCGCGAGATTAACGAGATTGTACTGGAGTATAAAAACGTCTTATTCGAAGCGCGACAGTAATTCTTAAATCGTAATATAGTGACTTGTGATTTTAATAGAACAAATATTTAATTTGATTGGTATATTTTGTTAATTATTAATCTGTAATTCTCGATGTTCTGCTGTACTGAGTAGATATAGTACGTTATTTCATTGTTAATAATAATATCTCAGTTTAATAGTCAACTGAAGTTTTGTTTGATATAATTTATTACATAGTGTTTTGATAGATAAATACGTAAAATCGTAAAAGTATACTACCTACTTAAAAGTTAATTTAAAAAAATTTAATAGTTACGTCAATCTATGTTGAATGCATAAAAAATCTTGAAACAAATCGTGAAAATAAATGTTTTTATAATACATACTAACTTAAATTATTATTATTATTTTCCTCGCTTATTCAAATATTGTTATTTCATGAAAAAACAAACACAAAACATTAATCTCGCGAGATCTCGAAATTGCCGAGATCTCGCGAGATTGATTTACATAAACTCGCGAGATCTCGCTTGAGCCCAATCTCGCGAGATTTGCATTCCCTAGACAAAAGTTCCCAAAACAGATAAATAAAATTCTGAACCTATTTTAGTACAAGTTCCCTGTTACTTTTTGTGTATCTTATTAAAGCGTGATAAAGTTTATTTTTGTGCTTTCGATCAGTATAAGTAGCGCGATCGCTTACATTGAGGAATGCGATTCATTTCGGTGAATGTAGCAGAGGCGAATATTTTTGTGGTACACTTTATGACCGTCGCGAAAATTTGATGGTGGCAAATCGGCAGATGTCACACAAATCTTTTTGGGCGGATCCATTACAGTCACGGTCTCTGGAATTGATGGAAAATTATTTTCGAGCTTTCAGCCGCATTGCGTGAGCAAAATATCCATTTAGAGAATATCTTCATTTTGTTGAGAATAGTTAAGCAGTTTCGTGAAGGTATTATGTTATGAGCGTAGGTATTAAAGGTTTAAGTCATTTCTAATAAGAAAAAAAAGTATGCTTAAATTTTAGAGACTGCTGTGCTAAAGCTTTAAAAGGCCGTTACATTAATGGGATAAGTTCGCCATTGAATATTTGCATTTTTATCGTTTCAATTTTTATATTTATTTTGTTGTGCATTAAAGAGTTTACATATATACCTACAATATGCACCACTATACCACGTTTTTTATTAATAATGTTTAAGTACATCATTTATTTTTATTTGATACGTAATACATGTGGTACATAATAAATAATATCACTAGAACAAGCAGAACCATAATAATATATTAAGGCACGAAGCACCGGTAAATCATAATAAACATATAGTTCCTAAGTGTGCGAAATAAATGTCTGAAAAAACACATTGTATTCGGACAAAAGCACGGTATCGAATGATCCTATTACTTCTGAACCAATAACTTTGTAAACACATTATTTCCTGAAGGTACTCTTGACATGGACTTGTTTATATACACTCCCTTTGTAAACTCCGTCAATTGATTAACTCCTGGTACTCAATCGTACAAGAGCTTTGATGTCAGATATCGCGACAATGGATTCTTCGTTAATTAATCATCATTATCGTCTTCCAATAAATCTCGGAAACGCTACAATTCAACTTAATTGTTTGTGGAAGGAATTAATTAAACATATTGGTATGGCATAATTTCTGATGCCTTCGCAGTTATTACACATTTCAATGAAATAGTTGTAACGGATTTAGCTCAAGTATTAATTATACGTTTCGAAAACTTTACAGTTTTTATATTCTTAGCATGACTGGGCTGGCGATAGTATGATTAGAATGACAGCTGCGAGCCTATGATGAATTGTCGAGGCGACATCTTGTCATGTCGATGTCGTCTTATTCTCGCTGTTATCTGTCAAAAATCGGTAAAGTTGTCGACAACGAGAAATCTTGACATGTCGATGTCGTCTCTTATGTCAACAACAGAATAATATCGACACGAAAAGCCTTCTCCTTGTCGACAACGTTCTCAATATTATGTCGACAAGATGTCGACTCGACAGTTCATCATAGGCTCACAGTGAATCCTTTTTGATACTTTCGCGGTTATTACACATAGTTGCTTATCATCGTGTGTTAGACTATCTATTCTTTTAGAAACATAAGCATAACATTAATATATACGTTAAAACCGTAATAATTATATTATTCCAATTAAACATCCCGTTTAAAAAAATAAAACAGCGCGGCGTGCTTAATTTCCTATCGACTATTTTTTAATTAACGTTTCATCAGGTATCTGTTTGCACAGGTTAAGAGAGGTTTTCCACCACCTGAACACAGTGCTTAATATTCTACAAAGGTTTTTATTACTTCCCAACTTCACAAATGTTGACTCTACGTGGTACGTGCGTGAGCGAGATGTTTGGCTTTTCTCCACGGACTTACTGATCAGTATACATAAGTAGGTATATCGCTGCGTTGGTTAAATTGTGACAACCGATATATGTTGTTGCTCGATTGAAGATTGTAAGTCGTCACATTAAATTTGAATTTACAGATTATTATAATATTTCGACTTAAGTCACTATTCTAATAAAGCAACTGTATGAGAGTAGGTATTTCAGCAATTGAAAAAAAGAGTGATATTAAATTGGTATTCATTTTATATAGATACCTATACTAATACTACCTAATGGAATAGCAAATTATACTTTTATCAAATACTAGCGGCCCGTCCCGGCTTCGCACGGGGGGACTTAAGATTTTCATAGTTTTACGATTGTTATGGGTAAACTATAAAAGATAGACATATGCTCTCGCGGACTTTTTTAAAGATAATGTTAAGATGAACAATTCACCCATAAAGCATTTTTGTATAACTTTAACTATATGCTCAGCGCACGCCACGGAAGGCCTCAGAAACGATACTTTTCCCCCGTTTTTGAAACATTTTCGGTTACTGCTCCGCAACTATAAGACCTAGCGTGATATTATATAGCCTATGTTACTCGGGGTTAATGTAGCTTTCCAGAGGTGAAAGAATTTTTGAAATCGGTCCAGTAGTTTCGGAGCCTATTCATTACAAACATACAAAAATACAAAAATACAAAAATACAAATCTTTCCTCTTTATAATATTATTATTATTATTATTATTATTATTATTATATATATAGTTATTAATAAGTATAGATTGTTATCATAAAACAATAATAACGGATTTGATTCCCATATGCATAGCATTCAGAGCTGATGGTAGTCGAACACTCAGTCTGCGCTAATTAACTCCGTTGTACTTAATTATTTTATCATCTACAATAACCACGAAATCATCTAAATTATATTCTTAGTATAAATAATAAAATATTTTCTAAACATCTACATTTCGAGCATTTTAGACATACATATTATATTGGTCTAGATGACGTGATGAAAATGAGTACTAGTGAATTCATTCAGAATGCTATAGAAGTGTAGACGTTTGTAAGACGTACAGAAAAGTTCCTCGGGCGTTTAATAATATAAATTCAACATTCGTACGTACAAACTTTAGCGTATCAACTCTAAGAACAACTAGAAACTTTCAGGTCCTGTAAATGGATGAGAAAACCGTTTAGCAGATATCTCTCCCACCCCGTAATTCGAAGAATCTTTACGTGTTTTTTATTTGTTTGCTAACTGCAGAAAACAGCGCCAGTTCTCGGCTAACTTCTATCTTTCCGCGGAGAAATTTAATAATAGCATACCTTATTGAAGCTCGTGTTATACGTAAACATGCTGTAATGGCACTCGAAACTTTTACATTGCGCATACTTGTACCAGTCGCATCCGCTCAGAATGACATGAATTTTAATCACTATTGAATACTACTTTTTTCGAACTGAATCCTGAAGCGCAGTTGGCCGGCTGGTAGGCCTTACTGCAAAACTGAACGGTTTGCGAGCCTCCATAAGAGAGGCTTTTAAACCAAAATAATAATAAAGCTATACGAATAATTCATATGTGACCGTGTACACATAAAAAAAGTTGTTTCGTTTTTCTGCTGTCTCCTCGTCGTTCTTTACATCTAAGAGTTTCAACTGCTCAACAGATTAAGATATGATATGGTATGGAGATCTTTTAAGTCCCATAAAAGGGCATATATTTTTTATCACAAGGAGGCAAAAAGGGTGAAATTTACTAAGATACCTAAAATCCTAATTCTTAGTAAATGAAGTCGCAAACAGAAGCGAGTACCATGTACATGACAGTTGTGTATTTACACAATAAGAGTAAATTTGGGATCCTAGTAAATATGGATATAAGTGTCATACGGTCCTGTTAAAAAAGCTTACACTTATACCCTTTTTCACAGGGACCTTATATTTAAGGAACGGATTTTTAAGTGACGGGATGGGGACGAAACCAACATTAGATATTACTTTAATTTACATTGACATTATGACTGAAATAGGTGTGTCATCATCATTGGAATAAAACAACTATAACGGATTAACTCACGTATATTAAGCGACATGAATAATAAAAGATAACTACCCATATAACGTTCAATCATATAACGGCGCAAACCAACAAATATTCCCCGTAACTTAGAACATATTCAAAATTAAGTACTGGGACATAAGTATGGATAATTAAAGATTTTTTTCTAAAATGAGTTACTCTTTATTACATAAGCTATCTGCCAGTGAAAGTCCCGTCCAAATCAGTCCAGCTGTTCTATAGATTAGCCGGAACACACAGACAGACAGACAAATAATATAAAAAATATAATATAGGTATGTATTTAATATTTCAAATGTAAATTATAAAATGTCTTTAAAAACCACATTAACAGTTTTTCCTTCTGGGGCTAATATGAAAAGGTTATCCGCATTACTAACCCGCGAGCAAGCCACGTATAGTTGGCCGTGTGAAAAACAATTCGACCTGAGATCAACTCTAACAGCCTTTAGCGTCTGCCCCTGAGACTTGTTAATTGTCATAGCAAAGCAAACGGACACTGGAAATTGTGTCCGTTTGAATTGGAATGGGAAATTGTTGGGGATGATTGGTATTCGTGGTATGTATACAGTTTCACCTGCACTACATCCAGTAAGAATCTCAGCTTCGATTAAGTTTCTTTGTAAAGAAGTTACTCTAAGTCGGGTTCCATTGCACAATTTAGGCGGAGTAAGATTTCTCAATAGCGATGCGTTGTAAGCGTTTCGTCTGGGCATTTTTAAAATCAAAGCAAATACATGCAATAATACATATATTTATTTCAATAAATCTACGTAGGCAATATTTTTTTAGATTATATCCGATAATTTTCAACCAATTCACAAAGCAAGTTCAGAGTCCGTATTTTCATATCCAAGTATAACATCAAAATCATCAACTAACCGAATCGCAAGACAAACAAAATTAAATACCTAGTTTTAAACGTAGGGAAACAACCAGTTTGTATTTATACTTTTCAGAGGAAAAAGCTATAGCGCGTTTTAATTGCCTTGAGGCGCCATCTAGTACTATATTATGTAACTATAAAATCTCCTATAGAAAAATTACCTTTAAACTTTAAAAGACGATAGCTTTTTTATTTGACATCCGATTTTGATGAAACAAAGCCTATATGTTGCTCAGGGAAGAGCTTAATCTATTAGTGAAAGCCGCGTCAAAATCTGTTCAGTAGTTTTCAAGATTAGCGAATACATACAGACAGACAGACAGACAGACAGACAGACAGACAGAAAAGAAAATCTAAAAAATCATTTTTGTGTTCTGTTACTCTTTTATTATTGCCCACACCCATTTTTTGTTAAAAATTTCAATTGTACAGACACGCGGTTTCTACTGTTTTATTATATGTAAGATAAGGAACTATTCAAAATAAGGAACTAGGTTAAATATTCAAGGAATTATATCGTTACTACGTCGTTTTATTGTAAGGCTCGGGGTCTCTCTAACAAAAGTCGTTCGAAAGAACGTTGGATCCAATTTGGCTGACAATGCGATCGGCAACCGATCGCCCACAGACAGCCGTCGATTGCAATTTACCCTCACTGAGAGGGTGTTATGAATAATAAGACAAGTTCATTGGATCACGAAATGGTATGGAATGAAGTCTCCACGAAAAAAAAGTAAAACCATGATATCTCTTACTACATTCTAAATGCGAAACTTGGTCTAACTATCTGTCTCTTACCTCTTCACAATTAAGCCGAGGTTTAAATAAAATAGTTCAAAATACAGTTTTTTATTTCTTATTGATACAAAGATTGAATCAGACAGTTCTATTTGCGAATCTGGGAGATGGAAAACCAAAATAAAAGAAAATCACCCCTTACCTACAAGTGTAGAATTGACTACGGATTTGTGACTATTGATGCATCACCGAAGGTGCGCAAAATATCAATTTTAAGCAAACCAAGTCGCGAACATGTACCTTATAATATCGCGCAGTTGCTAGAAAGTTGTAAAATAACACGCTAGGCATAAACTAAGCGTTTTTTCCTCTCTACGAAAAATCGGAATCGAGTTACCTAAGTCGTGAATTGAAATATTTACACAGGCATTCCACTAGATTCCCTGCGACATCTTTAACCGTTATTTATCTTAATATAAGTGATATTGAGAGACTGGAAATAGAAAATAGAAGATAGAACTCGAGATCTTACGTGTATATTATTACAACATAGTACCTATCTAGTAGCCAAATTACGCTTGTTAAGTAGCAAGAAAGATTATAATAATATTTTGACAGTCTTTTTCACTTTGTATTCGATATTTTTTTTTCGAACTGAATACTGAAGCGCAGTTGGCCAGCTAATGGGCCTTTACTGCTAAACGTAACGGGTGGCGAGCCTATTGATAGGAGGCTTTCAAGCCTTTGCCTACAAGATAATATTGCACCAGAAAAGTTTTTGATTAAGCATTATCATTTATTATTACTGATATATTATTATCACCACTTTCTTATCCTACGTGGAAGACATAACTTTGTACCAACATCTGTCAACGTAATCGTTACTCCGAAACATTACGTTTGTGAATGTGTTGATATATTTATATCTTCTTTTTATTGGCTACCTAATCTCATGATCCTATGTATGTAGCGACGGGCTCATTTTGCCTCCACGCTTCGCATCGTACAAACTTAATTACGTATCTAAGTAGGAAACCGAGACTCGACCCCATTATTATCCTATCCCATCACCGGTATCTCACGTTATTTAAATATATTCAACCCCGAAATTAGGTCATTTAAAAGGTCAAGGCACTTTTCTAAATTACGCATTACTTCGTAGGAACGGAATCTTGTGATGTTATCATCGCAAGAAATAACAGTTCTACAAGATGCTGTATAAGCCGGTTCAGTTTTTCTTATGTCTAAATAAGGAAGAAGCTTTAAGTTGCTTTACAGCTATTTGTCATTTAGTGTCTAAACAGCTTTTGGTATTATGCTCGTAACTAAGGAGATTAGTTACAAGCATAATACCAAAAGATAGGTACCTACCTACTGTCTAAGAAAAATCCCGACTAGATACATAGTAATAATAATATTATCAATAGGTGCTAATAGTGAGTAACGTTCACACGACTGTACCGCAATAATATGATTAGATACTTACTGTAATTTAGTGCTATAAGCTAATGTTACATATATGCTCATTAGATGCGTATAAAACTAGCATGCCTATTGCTAGCAAAAGTAAATTGCTCATAAGCTTGCTCATATTGAATTATTGAGAAAACAGACGTGTTCTTATGTACGGACTTGGGTTCGCACACATATTAAACAAATCATCTGTTTTACAACGTTTACATGATCGGATTTCATTGAACAATTTCTAAAAATCGTATTTTTATAATAATTCGTAAATAATGTTAGTGTTCTTTCTTTCTAGACATTTGGCCTTTGTCCAATGAAGACTCGATATTATTCCCCGCAGTTTCTTTGAACTGAGTTTCTCTATGCGGTAAAGAAAAATGCTAACTATTTTAGAAGCGGATGCTCGGTAGTTTATTGAATATTTGCCATAATAAAGTATTTGAGCGGAAAAATACGTCTCATGAATAACTAACGAGTGACGAAAATACTGTTGCCTACTTTATAATTATAGGTATTTTCGTTAAGTTTTTTTTTACTGCAAGCATTGTATTTATTTTGAATAATCTAATACCTACATAAAAATGTCGTATCACGGTGTTTGTGGGCATACTTTTTTTTAATTATGTGTTTATTAGTCTTGTATAATTTTTGTTTTAGATTTGCTACAAATAAACAATCACGGCAAAATACTGTCTTTCTTAACATTTCCAGTTATAGTCGGGCAAAAGAACTAGCGTTTATCGTCAGCTCAGTCGTGCTATGAAAATCTAGACTGTAAAGTTTTCGAAACATCAGCATATGAAATAAAATACACAAGTTAAATCGGTTATAGTTGCTTCCAATAAACCTGTCTCTTTCAAAGAAAGGAATGGGGCGGAAGAGAACATAAAAAAGAAACCTTTAATTTATCGTCAGTTCGGGACTGTTCGCGTAATCGGATTCACCTTGCATCTCACCAGTGGCTCAGTGAATTTCTTTGACATGTGTCATATCAGTCAACCCTTCCACATGACACGCGCCCTTCTCAAAAGCTGTCATGGTAACACGTCAAATATCTTGGGTAAGTCTTATTGGTAATACTTTGAGGAAATTGATTCCCAATACTCATATTTGAGTTTGCACAAAAATTTTTATAGAAGTATACTACAGATAGTCAAACTCACAAGTCTATTGAGATTTGCAATAGGTGTTTTGTTCATATCTTCTTTCTTCTTCTTCTTCTTATATCTAAAAATGAATCGCAGAATGTGTTGGTAAGCGCATAGCTCGACAACGCCTGGACCATTTTGGCCTATTTTTTTTTTAAATGTTCGTTGACGTCCAAGGATGGTTCTTACGGCGAGAAAAAATGGAATAATTGCCGGGAAATCCCTAAAAACAGCCCTTTTCTTTTCCCATACAAGTGGTAAACAGATCACGTGACGTTTGGTTCATGTATGTCAATTCTATACAATGTTACATTTCTTTTGTTCAGTTGCTATTATTGATTTAGACAAGTGCCAATCCCTGAGACCTAGCGTTAGAACATAGTATTCTTTTTTTACTAAATATAACGTTTCGTAACTTTCATCATAAAAATGTTTATGTGTCTAACTTTTTCCATTTAAGGTATATTTATAGCTCATTCCTAAAAATCGTGGAGCAATATAATCGCGACGTAAAGCTAGCATTTCTTGTACAAATCACCCTTTCTTCCTGTCTGGTATATTTATATATAGGTAACATGTCTATATCATCCATCATTTATTTTATACCTACCCGAAGTTTCAGGTGACACTCGAAAGCACACGTAAACCCCTTTTTTGCTGCTTTTGTAATGAAAATATTCCGTACGTCCCTAAAAGTTTATATATAGCAACCTTTTTTTACTTTGAATTTTTCACACGAATTTTGGGCGCGTTTCGACGTAAATAAACGGTAAGGTATTAAAGGATTATGTGGCCGACATTCCAATATATGTCCCACTCTTTTACTAATATTAAACATTAGATACTTAAAATGTGTATACTAACTTCGGAAATACTATACTAACTTTAAAAAGAAACACTGCGAAAAACTCAGCAGTGATTTCCAATTTCATTTTATTTTTATTAAAGTACGTGTTCGTTATTCTGTTATTATTTACTATAACTTTGTGATAACTGTTAAAGCGACGTTTATAAATTGGTTTCTTCGATGTTATTTATAACTCAACGCGGCAAAACCATCAATGGTAAAATCATTGTACTCAGTTTAACGACTAATTAAACGAGAATCTTCGTTAACTGACTGTCTTTTGTTTCCGAATTCAGTTGTTACCATTATTGACGTTAATATAAGTTTTTAGAAGGTACCAACAATTAACAAAAGACGGACAGTATGGATAAATTTTGAACTAAACCTTTGATCCCAATCACTTTCCAATTTTGCTTACAACTTATAAACAATTGAACGTTAATAATGAAATGGTTCCATGAAGTCATCTTAACTTCTCTTGAAATTATTTCAATATTTTTAATGAAATACACATTGCTATGAAGCACAGTAGGAACTTAAATAAAATAATTCACTCTGAGTTAATTTTGTTTCCTACCCAAAAATCATCGTGGTATTGTATCGTATTCCTCATGTTTATATATTTTTTATTCATAGATATCAAATGTCACTTTGTAGGCATTGTACTATCGACAACAGGGGGTTATGATTGTTATGAAACTAAAAAACCAACACACTCTGCATCAGAGTCTACAGTACTATTCAGAATAAACGTCAAAACAAGGAGGTTATAATAGCAATTCCTTTCATAATTCACCCCCTGACCTAATTGTCAAATAGGCCGGTATATGTATGCAATACATGATATTTGCTTAGGTAAAAGGATAAGATAGGGATCGCATTACAACCTTTTAGCTTTTATCTTCTTAACATTCATTATTGCTTATAAATAGGTAATATTAGCTAACCGGAAGATCGAAAGAAAACTTGGTCTGAATATTTGCCACATCGTAATATAAGACGGGGATAATAATATCTTATTTCATTATCTTTCTTGCTTTCTATAATTATAATTTGTCATATACTTTATACATTTAAAAACTTTTAATTTTCCATTTTACTTTTACAGTAATTGATATAGGCATGTGACCAAATTTACTTAGTAATTTTGAAAGATTAATAAGAAATCTTTAAGAATCAAAGGATTAAGAGATTTGAAAATATGTACTATACATAAATTGGGGGCCCTAGTAAAAAAAAGGAAATGTGTCTCGTACCATAATACTATATTACAATTATAACCTACTAGCTGACCCGGCATACTTTGTAAGCCACATGTTTTTCTTACAAACCTTGTTCTGCCAATAACAAACACAAAAAAAATATGCAATTTGATGCAACATTTTACTATATAGGTCCTCGAAATTCACTTCCTCAAAAGACAGCACCTGTCATTTACATTCTGTTACTTATTAACCATGTGACGCATAAACCTTTACTAATTTATTTCAATGGTAAAGAATGTTTTCAATTCGGAACTCCGACGAAGTATTGTTGCGGAAACAATGGACATAAATCTTTATTCAGACAATCTAAATTCGACGACAAGAATCGCTCGGCTGGTGCTCCTTCAAAGGAACAACCGCGTTTTACCAGAATAAACAGAATATAAAATAACTTATTCTTCGGGATTTCATCTTGTCACGTACATAGTTGATGTATTGATAGAATTATTCACTTCGCATCTTTATTCTCTTGAAATGATGGCGGTTCAATAAAAATATTGTATTTTTTATTGAGCTTATTTAAATGTGGAAGACTCGCGAGATTTTTCTCGTCTATGTAAACAAGTAGTTATTATTAACCTTCTTTTATTTGATGGTGGTGGTTATGATGAAGTATATTGTGGCAGCTAAGGTGGGCCAAGTATAACGTAACACGCCCTATTACCCTTGACAACATATACGAGTACCTGTATATTTGGGTACCTTGACTGCTACATTTGACAATGAGTGACCTTCCACGTCAAATTGTGTGGAATTGACGCAACTTAACAAAAAGCCCGTGGTCATTCGTTTATGTTAATTCAATACATTTTTTACATATTTCTGTAGCGTTCGCCATTGTCTAAGGGGGCTGAAGACATATCCTTCACGTGACACTGTTTTACATTTGCGATAGTAACAAAAAAACAAAAAAATTGGCGACGCAATAAGACATTCGTCACTGTCACTTTTTACTTATAGATAAACTACGAATTTTTGACATAAATTAAAAACACGAGTATTTACGTACTAGCTTTTGCCCGCGACTTCGTCCGCGTAATTTTTAATCCCGTTATGGGGCGACCTTCATTAGAATACGGATCTATATCTGAATCCCTAACGATTTTAACCTATTATTGCATTCTCTAACGTTTTATGTCATAATGATTATTTGTCCTAACACTCTTATGACCTATCTTTTGTTTTCCCAACATCGTATATATGTTTTTTTTTGTACTTACTCGATAGCATGTTTTGTGTTAGCTATCAACAAGTTTTTAACTTTCTCATCTTATAAAGAACCTTTGACGTTGAATCAATTTGATCTACTACCCGAAACAATCTTAGGTAAATCTGATGATAGACAGCTAAGCCAGGCTTAGATATCAAGTTTAAGACTACATTTCGTCGTCATCTCAGACCACAGTAAATGACTTCGTACACACAACGCAGTAAAACAAATGTGAGACAATAAGTCTCTTCAGACGAAGCAAATATTTATACCCTAAGTAGGGTTGCCACTTAAATAAATACTTAAGTAAGCCATCGAATGGCTCAACAGTTTTCTAAACTGCCACTAACACGTTTGAAAAGTATTATGGATCATTAAGCATGACACTATAAATCATTTGAAAGGTCTGTTGAAATTATCTGTGGATGAATGATTGCTAGAATCACGAAGAACTGCCTGATCGATTACTTGTGACGAGGTAACCTCTAATTTTAATTTAGAGTTGCAATACATAATAATAATAAGTACCTCGTTAAAAAAGCAGTACCATTATTAAATATCCACATATGTATATACACATTATTGTTAAAAATATGCTGCGTTTAATTTCTGTTGCCTTCGCGATTATTAGACATTGGATAGAAACAATTATGACGGATTAACTCGCGTATTTTATTTAATTTGCTGACGTTTAGAAAGCTTCACAGTTCCCTAGTGAAGTATGTCATTACCGTTAGACTCATCAACATATTCGTGCTACGAATATGAGACAGGTAAAGTTTTCGGAAGAAAGTTAAATCCGTTACACTTTATTTTTAATGTAAGTACCTACTAATATTTATCTGCATATAAATTTGTAATGCAACTTTTAATATAAATTTATAAGGTTTTTGTCAACCCTAACGTGAGATGCACTTTCAAGCAGACTGCTTCTTGATTACTACAAAATATATCGTGCGTGAAATTCTTTAATATATGCTCGTGATAATGGATTGCTTTTAGCCTGCGCACATACAAAGAGAACTTTATATAACCGTACTCTTCAAACTTGATCAAAGCTAAATGGAAACTTGAATGCTTAACTTAAAGTCCCATGGGATGAATAGTTGCATGCCATATAAATTAAGTGAAAATTTTGAATAAAATATTCAGCCGCTCTTGCTATGTTTTAAAATACTTGAAAAGGCCTATGTGCAAAATCGCTGACCGTTTGTTAGATTCCTTTTTATATAGCACAGCGAAGGTATAAAAATATCCTCATGTCTCATAGGTATACTGTCAAAAATATTTGCCGTAAATTTCTAATAAATAAACAGTACCTACGAGTATAGTGCGAGATGAATTAATGAACAGTTCCATAACGACGAAAACGAATACTTTTAATTCATTAATCATAAGGTTTTATTGCTTATAAGGTACACCTTTGACCAGAGTGTGATAACTTATTTCCAACCACATTGAAACTCGCACTTGTCTCAAGTGAAACGCTATTTCAAGACCATGTTGAAGTTAAATCTTGACTTTTACTTAGTGTTCAGTTGAAGTGTTTTCGAATTGAAGTTTATTACTTTTAGAATTTCCAGTGGGATTCGCAGTCTCCTTGAGTTATAATGCAGTTAGAGCTCGTTTTTAATGATAAATGATTTATTTGCTTATAAAATGCTTATGTTTCTAATCAATGTTCCAATAGTTTATTGTTTAGAGAAACTGCTTCCTTCATTGCTATCATGCGAAACCATATCTTGCGCGTACGGGCAAGGAAAGTACAAGAAGGTGCGAGAATTAATAAAACCCGCTGCAATATGGCCAATGACTCGCTTTACAACCTCGCGAACGACAACGATTTTGTCGCTCGTGTGTAAACAGCTTCTATGAATTTCATATTAAATGTTCTGCCACTAAGTATGACACACGATTAAAAATCGTCCCGACAGACGACATAGTGGGAACCACCTCTTACCCGTACAAACGATCCACCAAAACACGTGGGGTGCATTCAAAATGATTGGTTGACAATTAAATCTCAACAGTCATCATAATCGTCGCCAACCAAGCCCTTGGTATAACGTCACTTGACAAGGGTTGTTCGTTCGAAAATCACAAATCGACATAAGCGACACCGAGTTTTTTTCTATTCGTGTAAAGATGTTTTGAGTACAGATTTCATATGTGAGCCTATTAAAGGATTGATTAATATTTTGGATCGTGGTAAGAAGACATTTCTTATTCTGACAAAATTCTCGTTATAACACCAAAAGTCTAAAATAACAGAATCACACAACAGTCAAACAGGTATGTAGGTCGTCTCCAAACATGTCTCATAATTTAATTCTAGTCAGTGTAACAAAAGTTCTTAGAGAATATTATTTACGATGACAGCGAAATGAACAATAACTAAAAATCTCAGACAAAATTTTCTACTCCACGAGAAATAGGTGTACTAACTTATTTCTCGTTAGCAAACTTTTCTGTAGGCATACATTCAAACAAGCAACAAGCATTCGCGAACTTTTCTTTTACAAACACACTCCTACTAACATCTGAGCTCACCCTTTAACACCTTATGATGAGGCTTAAAATGTTTTAACACCTTTGGGAGTAAGTTTTAAAGCATATTTAAATAATGCTAGCGGTTTTATAACGACACTGCATAGTTAGTAGGTATGTATTTGGGTAAACAACTGTGTGCAATAAACTATTGCCCATGAAAGATTATAAATACGGTCTATAGGTAGGTACTATTATAATATGACGTACATTAAACGTACCTATAGGTTATAATTAAACGTACAGGGCGAACATAATTACCTACTAAGTAAAGTAAGTAGGGTCCTGTTACTTTACCCTACTTACTTCATATATACTTTAAAGTAAATAAATCATTTCTTCTAAAATTTAATAATATAAACCAACTGAGTTCAAAATTACAAAGGGGTTTAATTCCCATATATATTTTTATTTTGACATTTTGAGAACTTTCCATTTGCCATATCATTGTTTGCGTTAATTAGAGAACTGAATCGGACTTTCTACGCAGAATCTAAGGTTTACCAAATTTAATTGGAAGGTTAAGTTACTACAATATAATTTAAAAGTAAACAATAGTATAGTAAATAAAGTTTAAAGAGATTTTTTTTACCATGATCAATGTCGGCTCTTGGTCTAATTTATAAAACTGTGTCATTAATAATGAGTAAATAAAATTAGCACAATTTTATTCCCGCCTGGATTTCACAACTTTTAATTATTCACACTGATGGTACTTGACATTTTCGGGATAAAAAGTAACCCATGTCATTCAGGAATACAATGTGGCTTTACATCTGTGAAACAATTTTTAAATCGGACCTAAAAAATACCTATTTCTGTAGGTACTAATCTAAAAGTATTTCACTTACCATTAATTTATTCAAAAACACAGCTCAATTTATATAACCCAATGTTTTAAAAACGTAGTGATCAAATATGGACAACAAAATAATAAAACTAATTTATTTTCTTGAAGAGTTTCTCTTTGATAACATTTTGAATAATTGATAACTCGTTTTCCAAGTTCAATAGAAAGCCTGTGAAATATATAAAAAATTTAACGAGATTAACTTTTTATAAAAACTTTGTCACTTTTAAGTTTTAGGTAGGTAACGTAATTAACAGTTGGTTTTACTCAGCCTCTAACACAAAAAAATCTGTAAAATATATTGTTGTGTATGTAAAATAATGTTGTGGTTTAGTTTAGGCATTGAAATTAATCGATATAAGACATGGTGATTACAGCCTCCTCCCTTGATCAATAATTATAATTATAAATTTTACGAAAATAAAATTGAATAGAATTGAATTTTTTATGGTCGTCCAAATTTTTAAGTTATAGTCTTTCAGTGAAAATTATATTATGGGATTTTGATTTCGGTAGGCACGTCCATTTTGATAAGTTGACTTAGGTACCTTTTCTTTCAAAAACCAATGCCTGCAATTTAAACGGTTATTTAAGTTTTATCATATGATTTATGAGTAAGTGGTACTTGAAAGATTAAGTATCAGATTTTCGTCAAACTGTATTTCGTAAATTGCATTACTGCAGTATCTGTGAATGTGCCAAAAGGAGCAGTATCTCACCGATACTGCCAACATTTTCCAGTCATAAGTCTTACAAGGATCATAATTATGCAACGAATTGACACTTAACGCAAAAAGTTATAAGATATTGGCACGGACTACTTATGTTGCTATATTTTTTTGTGGAAATAGAGTCATTGAAACTATGAATATAACAGAATATAAAGGTTGATGGTAGAAGTGTGAAAATTTAGGTTTATATGTTTTTTTTAATGCTAAATCATGAAGAAATAAAAGTAAAGATAAATATCCAAATATTAAAAAAAAAATACTTTGGGTGGGTGGGACCACCCTTAACATTTAGGGTATGAAAAATAAATGTTAGCCGAATCTCAGACCTACCCAATATGCACACAAAATTTCATAAAAATCGGTCCAGACGTTTCGGAGGACTGTAGCAACAAACACCGCGACACTAGAATTTTATATACAGAATAAAAGAAACAAAAATATTTAGAGCTCACTATTTCACTTCTTCTCAATTGATTATAGCTATTTACATATCAATCAATTGAATTTTTATTTCATTATTAAATGACCCACAATAGAAATCGATCTTGCTCCGAACGTTCAAAATGTCAGGTAAACCGCAAGGTATCTCTGGTATTTTATTACTTGACCTTACTTGAGTGCAGTCGACCTGATACGATGCTAGGAATGTCATGCCGACGCTCGCTCTATTGTCCGAGGATCTATTCACCAGATGAATAAATCTCAGGACGTAGTTTAATGTATTCTATAAAAATTCATTTCTATTCGCATATTCGAATATCTGCTATTGTGCGTTTACTCACTATTAAATAAATCGAATTCAAAAATTCAATTTATTTTTTAATCATAATATCTATTAAGAACGATAGTGGAAATTGGAAATATTTTTCTTATTATGTATTGGAGAACTCTGCAGAATACATTATACCTTATTTGATGCAATTAATTGGGCGTTGCTGGCTATCTTGAACGTACACTTAGTCCTACTACTATTATAAAGGCGAAAGTTTGTAAGTATGGATGTATGATGTATGGATGTTTGTTACTCTTTCACGTAAAAACTACTAAATGGATTTGAATGAAACTTTACCACAATATAGCTTATACATCAGAATAACATATAGGCTATATTTTATAACGATATAGTGTAAAATACTAATCATACGCAGACGAAGTCGCGGGCAGAAGCTAGTTATATATAAAGACGTGATTTAATATATGTACCTATAGGAGTGTAAATATTATAGACGTTCTCCGCGACCACGGCCGCAACGTCACACCTGAAACGTCAGAGATATAAAATAATATTTTGTATATTATAATGTGTGAGAATCGTAACAAAAATTACAGTGTATTGTACACTTAATTATTAAAAAAGCGTTGTATCTCTTTGTACTACCTTTTACGAACACAAAATTTGATTTAAGGACTTCCAATATATAAGGCAGCGAAAAAATATCTACTTAAACATTAACGTTCGACGTTTGATTTAAAGGGTTTTATGTAATGCATGAGATTACTTGTAACACAAACAACGTCAGGAATGCCAGTATGTGCTCGAATAACTTTAACTACATACTGTCTACTTTGATATATGGGGAATGACCTAAAATCTTAGACCAACACATTTCCCTTCTCTGCAACATTTGTAACGTTTAAACTAAAATCGAGGTTCATATACTTGGATATCTGCCATGTATTTACTTAAAATATAATACTTCGCTCCAGTTCCGAGAGCATAAATCCACGCATGTTACTAAATCATGGTATGTGGTAAAAGTTTTGTACTTATTTTGTGAACTGTGCAAAAAATGGAATGTTTCCAAACAAAGTATGAAGATACAAAGGCACTTTATTTTTTATCCCAGAAGTAAAATAGTGTCAAAGAAAAAACCTTTTCTGTCTTTCGGCCAGAAAGCACGAACTTCCGGGCCGCTGCGCTAAATGAAGTTGCCGCTTTCTGGCTTCGTCGAACGGAAAAATAGTATACTGACCTTGGCCAGTAAATAAAAAAACCTCAGATCACATTTTTGTCAACCTCGGCTTCGCCTCGGACGACAATTACATGTCATCTGAGACATTTTTTATTTTACCGGCCTAGGTGCGTAATGTACTATTACTAAAATAGAAAATAAAATAATATTAAAATGAGCAAATAAAAAGCATTTACTGGTACGAGTAATACTCATGATTGCAACTCTCTCTCACTATAATATAGTGAGCATTTAATCCATTTTCAAACTGCAGTAAAAAGTCTCAGATAAAATCACTATTCGTTTAGAAGAAAGTAAATTATTCTGTGAGTGCGTTGCATTATTCAGTTAATCAAATTAAGTGAAGTTTCTCTGTTAATTCTATAGGACTGGACCTCGCTAGTTCCATGAATCCGTATCATTGTTTATCTCTGTGAAAAACGAAACGGAAAAGCTGTCAATGACGTGTTCCTCGTTAAAAATGGACCGTGGTTTGTTGGTATATTCTTTTTTCACCGTTTCCACGATATTGTTTTTCTGCCTCTTCACATAATTGGAAAAGACTGATTCAATATCGGTGTAGCGGTACATCTCTTTTGTTGTCTTTGCAAAGGGTTTGGTAATAAAATATTAAATCATTTTTCAGACAACTGACAACATGTTCTTGAATTCATAATGGAATACATTTGAATTGTATTTATGAAATAGAGTCTGCTCGCTCGTTGAGATAAAAAGGTGGTAGCGATGGTGAGATCGCAGGTTCAATTTTATTGGTAAGTGGGTTGTTCTTCTTTTTACCGACATTAAAATGACGTCTTTGGTTTATGGAATTATTCATTATTATAGTTTCGGTGTACGATTAAACAATAGATATTCTCTTTTATAAGAACTAATTAAAGTAATAGTAAAAACCATTACTTTCTACACCCTTATTTATGACGAGAGAGAGTTGTTTTCCTTGAATGCAGAATGTAGTACCTAAATATTTTCCCGTTATACGAAGCCTTCGAGAAATGTATTGACCACCTGATGCATGACTTTCAGATAGTTGACATAAAAAGTCTCGAGTAAGCACTTATTAAGATAAAACTGACATGGTAAAGTGTAAATGTTAAATTATGTGTTAATTACAATGTGTATACCAATTAAAAATCGGTTGTCTAATACCATTAATTTTAATGATATTGATATTTGTACCAAGACAAGAGTAGAGAAAATCGAGACTCCAGTAGGACTTGAACCCACACCTATGCCTCTACGCGCGGCACCGTGCTTACATTCCAGTTACACTATAGGTGTCCCTCGTTGACGTTTAGGTATTAACACATTTTTTAATAAAATACCAATGTGATAACATACCTGAACCCTACACGAAGCGCTGCGTAAATTATAATAAGCTTTTTAAGTATTTGTATCAAGTGTATTCATGTATTGAGTGCATTGCTGTCCCATAAAACTAATCTATAGCAATGCAGCTAATGCACCGGTTCACCTCACGCGTGAGAAGTGCTCTCGGAAGTGCAATAATTTTGAAATTTAATCTTTGCGCCAGACACCGCGCCGTACGTTCTTTAGAGACACTAAATTCTCACTTTGAAATAAAATCAGAATTTACAACCGCCATTTCTAAAGTTCTTTCCATGTGATTGGTAAATCGATACACATTGCTCGTAATGTCGTAAATGTTGGAACGGAGCGCTATTTTTACGTTTGCTTGATACACATTGGCATAATTGTTTTATTTTATTTGTATGATGATGTCATTGTATATAAATAAACCTACAGCTTATGTGTGAAATAGATTAAAAAAAAATATCACTCCGGGAGTGCCGGCAGAAGTGAAAACTTCAATATGAACGTTGTGTTTAATTATAAGTACAAAAGTACTATCATTTATGAGGTAGAATACAATGTTTATTTATTGCGCTATCGTACACAAATATGACAATTTGTCACCATCCTTGGATACGCGTGGCACGCTGTACATAAACACACACGACATTCGCGCAAGCGCCCTGTGCCACCTAGACGGAGTAGCACACTCAGGCACGGTAGAAAGAGTGGGAGACTAGTTCCTCTCCCTTCCCCATCTTACGCATTTTCGATCAGCATCACGTGACCCTGACGCGAGTTTGAAAGTTTTTACCCATACAAAAAAAGTGCTCAGCGCCGAAAAAGAAGTTTTCACTTTAATAATATCTTATATAAAATTGTTTAGTATTATGTGTGTTCTTTGCTGCAAGTACAGTTATTCTCTGGACCGATATTAGATAAATTTAAAATGTAAGATCATATTATTACGCATATTATAACATTGCCTCTTTAAATTGATAATATAAAGTATAAACTCAAGGTAACGCATTCGATAATTAGAAGCACGAAGACATTTAAAATGTTTAGAGTGATTTCCGAATAGCAATAAATTTACACCACCATTTCACACATTTGTAATATGTTTACTTATACACATATAATGTACCTATTAACACATCTAAGTATATCAGAAACACGAACACTCACAGTTTAGTGGAGTTTCTTCGACTGAGAATATTCTCGAGTAATTCTACACCAAAATTCGTGTTTACAAATCGTCCATTAAGACATAAAAGCATCACCACGCACCGAGCGAATAAATTGATCTCAATTTCCAATTTTCAATAGACTATAGTAACTTCTAAAGATTTGTGTCAAGCACGCAGGCACTATTTCATAGATCGGGATATTGAATCACAAGAGAAGCCATTTATCGTTCTGCCTTTGATATATGGTTTGGAGTGGATGGCAAAAAGCATGAATGAAACTCTTCACGGTAACTTTGACCACTCGTGTCGCGTAGTGCTGAATTGCTTGAAGGGAAAAGGTGGGGAACATTTTTACAGTTTCGTTTTGTTTCTTTACTTTTTGTTGATATGGCATTATTTAAAAGAATACTTAAGTCACATGATCTTATAAGTAGTAACAGTTTTCAGTCTGTCTGTCTATCTACATTTCTACATACGTTTTACCTTTTATAGTAGGTACCAATTATTTATTTTTTCTATGAAAACTATGACGAAATCTATACTAATATTATAAAGCTGAAGAGTTTGTTTGTTTGTTTGTTTGTTTGTTTGTTTGAACGCGCTAATCTCGGGAACTACTGGTTCGAATTCAAAAATTATTTTTTTGTTGGATAGACCATTTATCGAGGAAGGCTTTAGGCTATATAACATCACGCTGCGACCAATAGGAGCGAAGAAACAGTGGAAAATGTGTTTAAAACGGGGAAAATATGAAGCCTTATGACATTTACAAAGTATGTAGTTATGCATAGCAACGGTTGCTAATGTCATTCCTGACATTAAATAAATACCCAAACTGTTACGTGTATGATTTCTTCAGTGGTAACGAAAATGGGATTATTACGTAATACCCCGTGGATGGTGTAATCAGGACCATTTAATACAGTTCCTGGGTAAGCAGATCCCGTTTAACTTGCGAGGGGAAACTGGTGTCATTACGTAGAGAAATAGAAGTGTTCTTCGCGACCAAGAGCTGACATAATAAAATTATACAATATATAAAAAAGCAGTGATAATAGAAGTGGCGGATCGGGACGAGACGGAGGTGAAGCAAGCTCGCGCGAGCTCCTGTGAAAATGACCCTGAACATATCCTCAAGACCGAGTGAGCTTATAAGGAGTATGCTTTGCGCGAGTTCGTGGATGCGGAACTGGATATACTGGACACTGGTATATTTTGTTTATTACGTAAAACCACTATTATTGTATTTAATCGGTATAAGGTTTTATTTTGGATTGAATTGTAAAATTGTTTTGTTGTTTTGTAAGATCTTGATAATAAGTGAGGTAATCATTCCTTTAAATAAATAGCCACCTAAACCTCACGTGTATGATTTCTTCAGAAACTTTGTCCGATTTAAATAAAAAAATGTTAAACTCAGTGGTAGCTGTATAAATTATGCAATTTCGAAAGTAAGGTACTTTTGTTAGTTTCATTTATTACGACTAAGGGAAGTGTTAGGCAGCGGCCGGCGAAGCGTCAGAACCGGTACTTTTAATAATATACTAATTAATTGAACTACCAACCAACAATGCGCAAGGCGAGCAAGCGAAGCGTCTCCCTTAGGTACGACGACGAGCGAAGCGAGTGTTAGGTAGAACTGTGACCTTCCAGCACGCGAGCCAAGCGAGCGAAGCGAGCATGCCGTGACAGCGGCCGGCGAAGCGTCAGAACCGATACTTTTAATAAAAAAATATTTACGACATAACATTAACAAACCAGGTTTTGTCAGTATATACTAATAATATACTAATTAATTGAACTGCGACCCAACAACGTGCAAGCCGAGCGAGCGAAGCGAGCGTGCCGCGGCAGCAGCAAATGAAGGTCTTCTTTAGATGCGACGACGAGCGAAGCGAGGAGGAGTGTTAGGTAGAACTGTGACCTTCCAGCACGCGAGCCAAGCGAGCGAAGCGAGCAACCGCGACAGCGGCCGGCGAAGCGTCAGAACCGATACTTTTAATAAAAATATATTTACGACATAACATTAACAAACCAGGTTTTGTCAGTATACTAATAATATACTAATTAATTGAACTGCGACCCAACAACGTGTAAGCCGAGCGAGCGAAGCGAGCGTGCCGCGGCAGCAGCAAATGAAGGTCTTCTTTAGATGCGACGACGAGCGAAGCGAGGAGGAGTGTTAGGTAGAACTGTGACCTTCCAGCACGCGAGCCAAGCGAGCGAAGCAAGCATGCCGCGGCAGCGGCCGGTGAAGCGTCGGGATCGGTACTTTTAATAAAAGTATATTTACGACATAACGTTAACAAACCAGGTTTTGTCAGTATACTAATCAAAATCAATTAATATTGAACTGTGACCCCACAGCGCGAAAGCCGAGCGAGCGAAGCGAGCTTGCCTCGGCAGCGGCCGGCGAAGCGCCATAACTAATTAGGATTAGGATGAATAATCAATACGGCAAGTGGGAAATACGTTACGGAAATAAAACATTATGTGGAAAAAAAACGTTTATATGATGTTGGGAAAACGATAATAATAGGTTATAAGAGTGTTAGGATCATTAATTACGACATAAAGCGTTAAGGGAATGCAATAATAGGTTAAAAAACGTTAGGGATTCAGATATAGATCCGTATTCTAATGAAGTTCGCCCCATAACGGGGTTAAATATCACGCGGACGAAGTCGCGGGCACAGCTAGTTATAAATATAACGTGATGAAGAAAGGTCACTACCAGTTTAACATACCTATTATTAAATAAGATCCAATACTAATATCCGAATACCTAAATGAATAAGTTTCCTTAGTCAATTAAAATCCTATCATTAATACTTGTCATGAACATTTCATATCTTATAACAACGTCTGATACTTACGAACAAATCACAATTCTTACTGACAATGAAATAAATAGACAAGGTCATGAAAAACAAATCAGCGACCCCGAGGGGGGGTCATTACAGAGATAACTTCGTGAAGGATGCAATAGGCATAAAAAACACATTATTATCCATTTATCTCCAAGATAAATTTGACAAGTGACGTGGGTAGTCTCTATCGGGGACCCTTTAGAGCTCGCTGTGTAATGTAAAACAAGGCTTGATGCCTATTCCGACCTATAAGATCTGATAGTTTGGGTTTAGTAAGGGACCAAATACTATTGGTACTCAATTCAAAGGGAAGACAATGGATTTGAGTATAATAGGTCTCCCGTAATATATTTGGGATTATTGTAAGGAAATGTGGGTTACGATATTGATTTATATTTTTTACAGACTCGTAAAATAACGATATGTACTATCGGATGCTTTCGGGGTACGCCATTTTAGAAAAAAATTGCTTGCACTTGTTGCTTCACACACAGCCGCCAGGTAACAGGGTCGTTCAAGCGATTATTGCCTTAAAGGTGTAACATCGCCAGCACAGTTGATAGTACTTAAATGCTACTTTTGCAATGACCGCTCATTCTCTGATGCTAACAATTGCAATCACTCCTTTTCACGGATAAAAAAGGTCTTATTTGCCAGAGATTCCGTGGGTAGAAAAATAATAAATACCTTTTTTTTGTCAAACTAATAACTGTGAAGGTGAATCGCTAAACGTTACAATTATTAGCATGTTACATGAATATATTAGGTACCTATATTATTTTCACGCCGTTTTAACTCCGTCATGATCAACATGTTGGGAAGACGAAATGTAATTGATTGATTATGGTTCGAAAGCGAGGTTTTTAGGATAAATATTTCCCAATATCGTGATTGAAATGTAAATTTCAATCAAACTCGGTACCCGGATAACAGCTAACAATAACCGGAAGTGTTTGCCCGTTTTCGCCCGGGACCGATTTCGTTTGAAGGCAATGTAAATACCGTTCGCAAATCAATTAATTATAGAAAGAATATTTGTAAATTGAACGATATTATATTAAAATTTTCGTTTAAGATATCTGAAAATTTACGAACGTTATCATTGAACTTTTACCTGCTATATTGAATTTGAAGTTGGACTAAGTTTTTAGGTTCATATGTATATGTAACAGGGCAATCCGCAATTTGCTTTGTAAAGACGATTTTTATGAAAGAAAATCTATTGTGTCATGTAAAGTTTTGCGAGCTCTAAGACCGCAGCAATCCCGGCGGGCCTGCCCTGCCGTCCTCACGAGTGACGAATGAATAGAAATTTTAGATCGTATCATTTAGGATTCCGAAACTTTCCAACTGATTTGACGGTCTCGTGGGCACGGTTAGGCACGGTCGAGGCGTTGTTCCAGATATCTCAGGATTACACACTCAGCCCGCAGTTGGGATTAAATAAATACCACATAAACCCTGATTCTCTGAGTACCAAAGTTAAAGTCGACTAAATATTAGAAGACAAGGTTAATCGTCTTTCCCTAAATATCTAATATATCAATTTGGCAACTACAAATAGGACAAGTTCTAATTTTTGGCGTAAGGTAAGATAACAGAAGTTATGAGGCTTTTGTTGGCAGTTTCCCCTCTTCGGGGAGTGTAGACGTTGGCGAAATGGGATAAAGTTTTCTGAAAGACACGCCCGATACAGGCGAATTTGTAACATGAGATGCGTAACAGATTCCCGTTCGAGATATAAATACGCGTTGACTGTTTACCTCAGTTGAGGAAGTTGTGAGTTGAGAACCTCATGACAGCATCTGCGGGAAAGTTTTAACGGATTTCGGTGACAAACGTAAGCTATACGGCTGTTGGGTACTTAAGTCATGATGATAAGGAGATTGCTCGATAATTATCATAACATTTACCGCCAGTTAGAAAGCAATCAGCGCAATCCCTCATAAGCTTGTAATTTGTGAATGTGCTGTGTTCTTTATTAACATAATGATCAAGCCACCTCATTCCAGTGCTAAATAACCCTCTCTAAATATTAAGTACTTTAATCTAGCTCTCGCCAGCTGCCCTGCTTACATCGTGATTATTTGAAGCAACCCTTTAGGTTACCTCGTTCTGTGTAAATATTAGTAAAATTCTACACTTCAATAACACCTCCTCACAGAATTAAAGTATGATGCAACAAGTATACGTAAGAGGTGAATATAACATAATAGCACAACCGAGTTATATATACAGTCCTGGCGACGGTCTCTTGACAAGGTAAACGTGCGCGACCAATAGCCCCAACAACATACAAAGATTTCTATCCGCTTTGGGACTTGTATATGTATCATTGAGTTACGTTATTTAATTATTTTTGCAAACATCAAAAGCGTCGGACCACTTTAAGTAGTTCCACTTTAATGATAGCGTAAAAGTATCAGAAACATACGTACGTTAATGTACCTACATTTATGTACTTGTATTACCTTATATTACCCGTCCAATATCGTTTGAACTCAATATTACTTTGTATGGCATCAGAACTTGCTCGAGCCCTCATGAACGCTTACACGTGGCGTCAAAGTTACAAAATAGAAGCGTGATTTTTTACACCTCCAAAACTTTATCTTATAATTCAACTGTGAAGACTTACATGGAGAAATTGAGATCGATCGAGTTTATTAATAGTTTTAACTCTTCTATACCTACCTTATTTTGTTTGCTCTTCACATTTATTATTATTAGTAACTACCTGACGTGATAAGGAACGCGCCTTCTAACGAAGCATTTCGGCGCAAACTGAGGAACTTTCTATTGAAAAATCCATTTTATTCTGTTGACTAATTCGTTCAAAAATATAAATAAATTATTAAATTTCTGTTTAATAGTATTAAATTGTATTATATAAATTATTCCGTCTGACAAATTGTATTGACGACTAATGAGAAAAATCTATAATAGTTAATATATTTGACATTATATGTAGGTATACAAAATCTTATTGTAATGAAATTGTTATTTTGATGTTAATTATTGTTTAATCTTGTTATTGTTCTATGTTTTTGTTTTTGACGCTCTCAATATGAGCACATAACAATGTAATTATATTGTATAAATTTTGGGAAATAAATTAATCTAATCTAATCTAGTTGTTTTCTCTCTCCTCCATACTCTACAGACGAATATTATTCGTTTGTGGAGTAAGTTTATAATAAAAAATATTTTACCTGGTAAGTACCTATATGACATGTGATTCTGCGGCATGAGATATGATTATATATGTTAAGATCTTTTAGAATTGTATTCTTTGTCATTTCGTGGAAACGAGAACAATACGCGAATGCCGTAATGAATTCTGTATTTCATCCGCCTTTCTTTAATTTATGTCCATATTTTCCTTATGAATATTAATTATGAGCTAACCTACTTTCCAGGTTTAAAAAAATATTCTCATATCAAATTACTGTAGGTATATAAATACAAATATATTTGTATTATTCAGGATAATACACCTGCAGAGAATATTCTTTAAGTGAAAACGTATATCAAACAGGAAAGCTATGTACCATTATTATCTTCATAATTTCTGATGCTTTTGCGGTTATTGCACATTGGAATAAATGTAATGTGCCTATTTAACCCGCGTATATTCTCGGATTATTCTACTCTATTCTATTCCCCGGTACGGCGCCTCGAAATTCACGGATTATATTTATTCTCAAAATGTAAGCATAAAATCAATACCTACAGTAGTTTTATTCGAAATGTACTAGTATTAGATTAGATTAGATTCATTTATTTCTCAAAATTCATACAATATAATTACACTATTATGTCAAATTATATGCACTCATATTGAGATCGTCAGAACAAAAATAAAAATAAAGAAATAAATAATATGAACAAATTACATTATAACATTATAAAAAAATACATTATTATGTCAAAATATATTCACTCATATTGAGATCGTCAAAACAGATTTAACAATAGGTACTTACAATATCAGCAAAATTACAATTTTATTTATTTTATTATGCATATAATGTCAAATACTTACATATACTAATTATAACTAATAATTATATTGATAGAATATACATACCTTTATAATAATATGAATTCTATCTTAGAGGTTTAAATGTTAATTCCGGAACAATAGGTAGGTAATTCCTACCGTGGTAAAATAATACTACCTATATTTATTTGCTGTCTTTATTGCCGTAACATCTTATTGAACTCATGCAGTAATCTAGAGAAAGAAAAATAACATAATATTTAACTCGCGTATGTTGTTTTATATGCTGAATTTCCAAAAACTTTACAGTTAACAAATTCGTAGCCATAATTGTACTACTTACTTAATTAAGTTACGATATGGGAACTGTATTGTTTTGGAAACATCAGCATAATATAATAAATAGAGTTAAATCCGTTATAGTTGTTTCATTCCAATATGTACCTAATAGGCGCGAAAGCTCCAAAAATTACGAAGAAAAATAAGTTGTATTTTTTAAACGATAAAAGACTTCTAATACTCTTATTCAATTTGTAACCCTCGATTCTGACAAAAACAGATTAGGTAGTTCGGTAAATATTTTAGATAACTTTTTTCTCTCGATGAGGCAATTTATGTCTGTTGCTCTTTTTATATTCAACGCATAGACGATATCGGAAATTGAGGGCACCCGCTGTAGGCGAGCTATTCATGCCACGACTCTAAAGAAATAATGAAACCTTTGACGATTAAGTCTGTTAACTATTAAGAACATGACAAACTTTGCTGCCATGTACCCCTGATGTTCTCGGCACAAACGCGCAAAATAAAAATGTGTTTTCTATAGCCATTTGATTCAATACCATTTATTAAATTTCAATGAAAAAAACCTTTTGCCGGTCGTATCTTTGCGCGGTTGAGATGCTGTCATTGTCGTCTCTAGATATATTTAATACTTGCAAATAACATAATAATTTCTGATGCCTTCGCGGTTATTACACATTGGAATGAAACAACTATTAACGGATTTAACTCGCGTATTTTTTATATTTTATTTTATTAGCTGACGTTTCGGATTCTTTACAGTTTCCATAATCGTAGCACGACTGAGCTGACAATAGTCTAACGCTAAAGTGATTTATACAGTTATGCAAACTACCTTATATTTAAATTACAAATTTAAAAAACTACCCTTTTCTAAATTATGTAATATTAATGTTACATTTTACGCAAAATATTTTACTATTATACATTACAATTAAAACCTAATAGGGGGCGTTACTAGCGCTTCGGAAAGACCATCAACTGAGAAGAAACGCTGCAAGAAACTCAGTCGGAAGTCGCTTTTTTAGGACACTTCTATGTTTACAATGAAAAAATATTGTGGCAATTAAAAATTAAAAATTATACAAAACCAAATCAGAAAATTAATTTTAAAAAATTGAAAATGAAAACTAAGTCTATGCAAATAACAATTGAAACAGTATTTTAGTACCAGGAAATAATTTAACTTAAGCTTTATTTACCTACTTATTAAGTAGTTCTGTTCTTAAATATAGTCTGAGACGATAATGACACACATTTTAAACACACGACGATATACCCTACCTACAAAGTCAAAAAATTGACAAATTAAGACGCCAGTGGGATAACTTAACTTTTCAAACATAGATATAATTCGGTTTTTAAAGATGGCGGTAACATCTTCAACATAAGATGCACTCACAATAATATCAAACTATAAATAGACCGCCTTAAATTTAACGAACGTCGTCCAAAGAATACATGATAAAGCACCCCCTATTTATTGCCTGGTTGGCCACTACGCAACGTAGATGTAATTATTATTCCATACAGGCGCCTTCACACGTTCAGGCTCGCAGTTTGTTGTACATTCTATACTACAGCAATGCGTATAGACGCGTCTTTTATTTGAAATTGCTGTATGGCTGAAAAAGAAACAAGTTCTTGAATTTCGAATGAATTATTTCAATGATAGAGCGACGGCAGTAGTTGATTATTTTATGTTTGAGCTGTAGGTTAAAACATCGTATTAGTGCAGGATGATAGTATTTCATTATTTTGTATCTGTGCTTAGAGCATAAACAACTGGAGAGGCCTTTGACACTATTTGTCATACAAATTTTTTAGCCACTTTTAGCGGGGGACGAGGTAGGAACACATACAAAAAACTGCACACTGATGTAAAAATAATTCTCATCGTTACACACGCACACTAATAGAAACTGTCAACACTAGGCGGAATTTATTCACACTAGCAAAAACATTATTATAAACGACAGGTCCGTATACAAGTTTTACATGTGTGTGCAACCGATTTGAACCGATTACATAGTGCTTGATTAAGTGGCTGTCGATACATTTATCTATATTTGACACAAAATGGCGGATCAACCAATTTATATTTAAATATAATAATTTTAACTTCATACATAATTGTGTACTTACTTTTTTAATTCATAGTATTAAACGTCAGTTGCTACGTAGTTCAGCAAACAAGTAAACTTCTTTTAGCAATAATGCTTAAATAATTACAATTACATACCTACTATATCTAACATGAAAAAATAGGCAAATGTTTATTACTGCAGAGCTGGAGAAATAAGTAGACTACTGAATCCCAAGCTGAAAATCGGATAACGAAATAGAAATATTTTAACAAAATAATACCTAATACGGATATACGTAGGTACTTCTTATCATCTGTACTGTAAATTCATCGATATTTATAATTATTATCCAGTAAGTACATCTCTAACCGAATTTTGATTTTGGATGCTATTATCGCTTTTAATTCAAACGAATTAGCGCCTAGTATCGGATACACTACTCTGCAATTTTTTTATACATGTGTGCCGTTAGTCAATGGTGACCATAGACTATCATAAAGATTTTTAAACGATTTTAAACGAATAAAAATGCAATCGATACCTGAATCGATGCTTCTCACGTGGTGAATGAGAAAATAATTATTTCTAAAATAACAATTAATGAACAAAAAAAATACCTACATATGAAAGGAAATACTGTTTTTTTGTATATTTGATGCAGTGGATGGATTTTTACGACTTATTTTAGCGCAGGGAGACATTTTTCGGGAGCTCTTTTCTCTTTGACTTCGATTGTGACACTGTCAAAGTGAGCGGTTTGAAAACAGTTTTTACAAACGCGTTAGATAATTTATCTTATACCTTGGCAGAGGGGAACGTCTGTCGAAGGCCTCTCCAGTTGTTTATGCTCTAAGTATCTGTGACATGCGATTTGAAGATGATTTAAATACTTTTATGGCGAACAATATTTTAAACAATCCTGTCTCAAAATGATCATCTAGAGGGTTGACACAGAGTTGGATCACACACACGCACACACATAGTACAGTCATAAGAAGGGTATAGTTTTACGTCGTTTCGAAGTGAGTAAGCAATGAATAAGTTAACAAACAATTAGAAGACCAACCCTTGGGACATTGCTTTAATCTTGCAACTATTTTGTGTGGGTTTCTCAAAGGCTTTCCGAGGACTTGCTACAGTTTGTGAAACTTCTGTAAATTGGAGTTACCGATATTTGAGTTTAGTTTTTGGCGATTATATTATAAAAAACCGTTCAATAAAGGTTTTTTATAATATCATTTTTAAAAATCGTTAAAGTTAGAATTAAAAAAAACTTTAACTCGTGTTTACTATTTTTTACGATGGCGCTTCAACTTAATATTGTCGTTGTTGACACTCATTCTTATTTTTTTTTAGATTAAACCCATATATTATAATATAATACTGTGACCTGTCCGTCCGTCTATCACTAGATTGATCTCATGATCTCTGATAGTTGGATAAATGTTTTTTTTACTGATAATGTATTTCTGTAGCCGCTATAACAACAAACACTTACAGAATAAAATAAATATTTAAGGAGGCTCCTCCTTATTTGTGCGCGGGTCCGACTCAAAAACTCAAAAACTCTACCGATTTGTTTTAACACTTGCCCCGATTTTAATCGAATCTGACCTGGCAACACTAGACCCCACTCATATAGGTAATTGTTCGATCAACGGCTACGCATAATAGAGGGCTATCTGAAATTGAAATCATTATATGCCTTGTCCAAAGTGTCACTTTATCTTACTAAACTAACATTTCTATGGAAATTTAAACTTTAGTGCACTCGTGCAATTTAAATTGACAATTGATGTAGTTTTCATGCTTTTACTAAGTAAATGTAAATGACTTTATATTAAGTCAATCTAGGCGCATAATTTTCGATCGACTGCGCCAAGTTGGATTATTCTTTTTATTTCGTAGGTAGGTACTTATTTGTTATTTTTGGGGCAAGGTTTATTTGTATAAAAGAAAATTGAATAAATTATGGAAATCTAGATTTTTTTTATAAAATCAAAATTATGATGGTATGAAGTTCGCCGGACCAGCTAGTAAGTAAATTTATCTTTTTATAAGTAGTATAAATCTTTATCAATAATTACTAGTAGGTAGGTATATAAGTAGATATCTAAAAATATTACAGCAAATCGAGTAGGTACCTACCTATCTACTAGGAACAAAAACAACTAGAACTGATTTGCAGGTATAAATTTTCTGCTGAAATTGCAAGAACTTTACATATTCCATATTCGTAACAGTGTGAGTGAACTGTGTTATAACTGCTATCTTAATAAAAACTGAACTACAACCCTATAAAATCTTCCAGTGAGAGCCAGCCCTACGCTTGGAGCTTCCAGACATCAATTACCTATTAACTTGTTTAAATAAATGGAGAAGATATTACATTACTTTAATCTAATTAAATCTTCAATCCGCTTACAATAAACGAATCGAAAATTGGACTTAAATCTTCAATAGACTCGTGGTTGTTTGCATTCAAATGAATTGTGGTTTATATAAAATAGACTAATTTAGATGTTTAAAATAGCAATTAAGTAACATTGTATGCTTTGTACGATGTAATAATTTGATTGAACGTTAAAATTAGCTTGGAATTACCTATCTTGATTATTGTTTTGGAACTGTTAATAATTGCCTATTCAGAATAGAATATGCCATTTAAGTAGAATATAAGGCAATCAATCATAATAATTATGTGCCTTATTTCAATAATATTTTTCCGAAGCGCAAACTTTAGTACTATAAGTACTTATTGCTTTCTTTAGAGAAAGTAATTGTCGATAAAACAATTCCCTAAGAGCGCTTATTAAAATACTATAAGAAAATCTTAATAGACAGTGGAAAGTAAAACCTTATGTCAATATAGGACTTGGAGAGTGTGTTGGAGAATGTTTTGTAGATCTAAATTAGTAGGTACTATCGGATGCTTTCGGGGTATGCCATTTTAGAAAAAAATTGCTTGCACTTGTTGCTTCACACACAGCCGCCAGGTACCAGGGTCGTTCAAGCGATTATTGCCTTAAAGGTGTAACATCGCCAGCACAGTTGATAGTACCACGTTAATCAGTAAAATTAGGTTATCGATGGTAAATACCATTTGAATATTATCGTAATCCTAGCATAATATTATAAATGCGAAAGTTACTCTGTCTTTCTTGCTTTCACGATAAAACTACTAAACCGAATTAAATGAAATTTGGTACACAGATAGTCTAGAGTCTGTGGAAGGACATAGGACATATATATATTTCAGCTAGTAATAAAACAAATAACGAACGCACAAAAAGTAATTTCGTCGCAACACAAAAATGCATTTTGATTTAATGGAAAAAGGAGATAAAAATTAGTCACGCTCCGGGTCTTGCAATTTTCAAGCTTAATTTTTAATTAAAATTGCATAAACCTCGTGTTTGCTGAGGTTCCTTAGCGAAATGTATTCAGCTACATTTAGTTATGCAATGTCGCGTTCAGCTACACAAACTGCGCCCTTATTCCGTAATGTTATATTTAATTGTCACTTCGTCAGAGAAACGGATTCTAAACCGAGAGATTAGTAAACGCGTACGACACGATCTTCGGTCCTTCAATACTCTTTCGATCGAAAGAGCGATCGAGCAAAACCGGGGAGCAAAAGTGTTTGTACAATCTCTTGGAAGAAGCCACCTGACGAAGTTGACCACAGAAATTGGAGAAGTCGTTGCTTCGAAGCCGGCAGTCCTAACCGAAGTGGAAAACTTCTATGGCCGGTTGTACGCTTCGCATGCATCTCGACCTGATCCCGGAAATGAGGATTCTAGAGCCACTTTAACACGCCACTACAGCGAAGACCTGCCAGAAGTCAGTATTGGCGAAATCGAGATCGCTCTTGGACAGCTCAAAAACGGAAAAGCCCCTGGAGAAGATGGCGTTACAACAGAGTTATTAAAAGCAGGAGGTAAACCTATACTTAGGGAGCTCCAAAAACTCTTTAACGCCGTCTTGTTTGAAGCGAGAACTCCAGAGATGTGGAGTAGAGGTGTGGTCGTCTTGTTCTTCAAAAAGGGAGATAAAACCCTGTTGAAGAACTATCGACCCATTTCCCTTCTAAGCCACGTCTATAAGCTGTTCTCAAGAGTAATCACGAACCGTCTTGCGCGAAGATTTGACGAATTCCAACCACCGGAGCAGGCTGGGTTTCGGAGCGGATACGGCACCATAGACCACATCCACACAGTGCGGCAGATTATACAGAAGACCGAAGAGTATAATCAGCCCCTGTGTTTAGCATTTGTGGACTATGAGAAGGCCTTTGACTCGATCGAGATCTGGTCTGTTCTGGAATCCCTGCAGCGATGCCAAGTCGATTGGCGATACATCCAAGTGATGAGATGTTTATACGAAGCCGCTACCATGTCCGTCCAAGTCCAGAATCAGCAAACAATGCCTATACCATTGCATCGCGGTGTGAGACAAGGGGACGTTATCTCCCCGAAATTGTTCACAAATGCAATGGAGGATATGTTCAAAACGCTGAACTGGCAAGGACGTGGCATCAAAGTAAATGGCGAGTACATCTCTCACTTGCGATTTGCTGATGATATCGTCATCGTGGCAGAAACGCTGCAGGACCTACAACAGATGCTGAATGATCTGGCTGACTCTTCTGTACGCATTGGCCTACGGATGAACTTGGACAAAACCAAGGTCATGTTCAATGAACATGTACTACCGGAACCAATTGCGGTACACGGCGCCGTTCTCGAAGTTGTTCAAAAATATGTCTACCTTGGACAGACATTACAGTTAGGTAGAAACAACTTCGAGGATGAGGTGGATAGAAGAATTCAGTTAGGTTGGGCAGCGTTTGGGAAGCTACGTCAAGTCTTCATATCGTCACTCCCACAGTGCCTGAAGACGAAAGTCTACAATCAGTGCGTCCTACCCGTCATGACATACGGAGCCGAAACGTGGACACTGACGGTACGGCTGGTTCACAAATTTAAAGTCGCTCAGCGGGCTATGGAAAGGGCTATGCTCGGCGTTTCTCTGCGGGATCGAATCAAAAATGAGGTGATTCGGCAGAGAACCAGAGTCATCGACATAGCCCACCGGATTAGCAAGCTAAAGTGGCAGTGGGCTGGCCATATTAGCCGAAGAACCGATAACCGTTGGAGTAAACGTGTTCTAGAGTGGAGACCGCGTCTCGGCAAGCGTAGTGTAGGACGTCCTCAGGCAAGGTGGAGTGACGATTTGCGTAGGATGGCTGGCAGGAGCTGGATGCGAGCAGCCGAAGATAGAGCAAAGTGGCGTGCAATTGGAGAGGCCTATGTCCAGCAGTGGACTGCGACGGGCTGATGATGATGATGATGATGATATTTAATTTTATTCGGAATTTATTCTAGAACCAAATTTCTTTCAATCTTATTACTCAGATAGTCTAGCCTGAGAAAGGACATAGGCTAATTTCACTTTCCGTAATTACTAATTAATTCCACGCGGACGATGTCGCGGGCTTTTAAACTAGTATTAAAATAAAAAAGTGTTCAAGACATTCGAGATGACAATATATCATATTTGATACATAAAATAGTAATGCACTTATTTTATTTTATGGAAAAAAACCTGATGAAATCGTCCGACAATAATTAATATTTTTATCGAATTGGCCATGGCGTTATAGGTTCTGCTTTATCTAAATACTTATTGCTTTCCCCGTCTTGAATTCACAGCATTCACTACATTATTTATCTATGCAATGTTGTCTTTAAGATCTCTGCTCACTCTGGCTGTATGTGATCTAATTCAGAGTAAGGTAGAACATACTAATTAGTTTGCATCACACGTCTTGAAGCGTATTTTGTTGAAATAGCTGCGACACTGCGAACGAGACTTGGAAATGAGCTACATTTAGATATAATTAAAAAGCTAGGTAAAATGTGGTATTGAAGCCACGTCTTAATAAGTAGGTAGGTACCTACCTTTTTTACTACTTGTCATCTGACGTATTGTGTATTTATACACCTTGACTTTTAGTGGAGCGCCGTAAGGCATAAAAATAGTAAAATCTCGGAATCCAGGGACAGTCAATGAATCTGTATAGTAAGTGTTTGACTGCATTATTAAAACCTCAAATAAAAAAGTTAAAAAAAAAAAATTGGCCGATCTCGATTACAACAATTTTTAACAACAATTTACTGAAAAATGAGAGGCGAAAGGGAGAAAAAATTTTTACAGTAGAGTTTTTAATTTTATATGTAGGTAATGAATTATGTTTACAAAGTAACTTTAATATTAATTTATTAGATTTTTGCAAAAAATAATGATTTACATCAAAAATGTATCATTAACTATATTCATTATTGTCGTCGTCGATCTCGTTGAGGTAGATTGTAGGTAAAGGATTAGTACAGCTTTCACCATTGCATTCTAAGCAAGCTGCAGTGCAGTTTAATCCACTTTTCCTGCACCCACAAGATGCTCCACATCCTTTTTTGTATGTGCAAAAAATATTTTTTAGTAAAGATTCTGGAGCTGGTCGCTGCATCATTGTTTGTGGTATCAATATTCCGCATTCATAATTCCAACCCCATTTTTCTGGTGATATTTCTTTTCTGAGCCATGTTTGAATTTGTAAAAATACTCTTTTAAAGTGTTCAAAAGCGGCATCTGCAGTAGGTGGTAAAGACGGCAGTTTAACGCAGGTATTTTTAGCAGTTGCTTTCAAAAAAGAGTTACATCTCAAATTGAGAGAGAGAGAGATTCTCAATACATTAAGATCTTTTATTTTTTGGGGGGCACATTTATTTTTTTTAAAAGATATACTTATTACAAAATTCTTCTATACCTTCTATTATATCTTTTGAAAAAATAACACCTTTTATCCATTTATAGACGACTAGCTTCTGCCCGCGACTTCGTCCGCGTGGAACTCCTCCTTTTTTGCAGTCGGTTAAAAAGTAGCCTATGTCCTTTCTCAGGCTCCAGAATTTCTTTGTACCAAATTTCATTTAAATCGGTCCAGTAGTTTTAGCGTGAAAGCGTAACAGACAGACAGACAGACACAGTTACTTTCGCATTTATAATATTAGTAAAATACTTTTTGTTACACCACGTTTAAAAGGTCCTCCTTCAACACTCATAGATTTCATTAAAGTTTGTTCAATGGTTTGATCGGTGGAAATCCCAGAAAAAAAACATCGGAACGTCTAGCAGTGAAATAACCTTCTGTAAATTTTTGAAACTCTTCTGGGTCCATTTGGATAGATAACTCCTGCATGTCTTGCAAGTGCAGTTGCGCGGACTTTGCATACGGGAAATGTCCTGACGCATGGAAGCACATATTAATTGTAAATAAACAATAATTAGAAATTATTTTTTTCGGAGCGAACAACAACTACGTATTAAGCCTAGCACGTTGCCACGTGTACTATTCTGTTAGGGCCCGCATTAACAACACTGAACAGCTGCTGTTGCCCCCTCTATTCCTTCATTTTTATACCTGCAGTCCCTTAAGAACTAAGATCAAGTTTGTAATAGCTCATCTTTTTAAAATATAATTTTAAACTATTATAAATCAAAGAAAACTCCAAAAAATTAATAATTAAAAAATTGAGATCGTACAATTTTTTTTTTTTAACATTTTTCTATATACTATTAAAAACACATTTCCAAAGTTTTGTAAAGATTCATTGACTGTCCCCGGATTCCGAGGTATAAACCTTACAGCGCTCTACTATTTACAAATTAGGTAGGTACGCATCGACTATTATAGCTTTTCGACTATAAATACATTTATAGGTATGTCCACGCTGCTCAATCTTATGTCATAATCCATTTACACAAAAACGCACTTACATATCTTAATAAAATGATATTTTAAAACTAACAAAGGAAATAACTGATAAACTCCAATCTTAGGTAAAAATATTCCATAAGCATCTGTTACTTTTATCATGGTTTGTGTTTTAAAAGATAATAACATGTTATATTGTACAAAATAACGAGTCCTGTTTGGGGAAATTCGGTCATTCTCCATTGTGCCGCAAAATTAAAATTACGAAATGACTCCAGCCAAAAGAAGCAACATTTTAAATTCGTAGATTTTTTGCGTGCACAAAATACAAATTACCGGCACGTGTACCTATTTATGGAATTTAATACTTACATAATGATTTATGCTTCGGGATTTTTGTCACTTACCTATTGTTTGTTTTATTTTGCTCGTAGGATTTTATTATAGGACTACAATATACAGATACCTACCGACTATATCAACATTATTTCTCGTTGTCGATAACGTTACCGATTTTTGACAGATCACAGTGAGAATAAGACAACATCGACATGACAAGATATCGATTCGACAGTTCATCATAGGTACATTGTCTTAATACAACTGTACTCATATTAAGACATTTTAAAGAATTATTTATACAAACATTTCACAAAGTTAATACTCCCACATCGCTTGTTTACTCAGGATTCACTGTTTCTTCCTTCAATACTTTTAGCACGATTATGTTTACTCTTCTCTCAAGGCGGAGTATGGAGTCAAATATAAATACGAATTATTAACTAAAGAAAAAGCTTTAAATCTACCTATATTTTTCAAATACGTGTATGCATTTTAACAAAACCGTTCAAAGATATAAATTTAGTTTATAAATATGAGTAAACATAGTTTTTCCATACGCACTTAAAACTGTTTTATATAATACTAGCGGCCCCGGCAGACGTCGTCCTGCCCGTCCGATAGTTTCGTCAAAGTCTTCTAACTGTCACTTAATGAATAGTAATTCTTCATAAGGCTTCATATTTTCCCCGTTTTTTACACATTTTCCACTGTTTCTTCGCTCCTATTGATCGCAGCGTGATGTTATATAGCCTAAAGCCTTCCTCGATAAATGGTCTATCCAACAAAAAAATATTTTTTGAATTCGAACCAGTAGTTCCTGAGATTAGCGCGTTCAAACAAACAAACAAACAAACAAACCAACCAACAAACAAACAAACTCTTCAGCTTTATAATATTAGTATAGATTGTATGTAATATTAGTATAACAAAATCAAATAGCGTATAGAGTAATGTATGAGTTTAATTTCAAATAGTTTTTTAATAGGAAAAGTGATACTTCCTACCTACTAGATTAAAAAACATTATAACAATACAAAACAACGAGGCAACTTAATTACATCGCGTATTAGGGACTCATTAATCTAGCAGCATTAATTAGACGTATTAAAACATGTCCAAAAATACATGCCACGTTGCCACATACTGTATATTACTTTAGAAAGGCTCTCGCAATTTTGGTTTTTGCTACCTAAAATTTATCTAAGCAAACTACGAGAGTAAGCTTAATTAGTAATCAACTTTCCTCTGCAAACAAAATCAATATTGATATCAAACGATATACGCGCTTCAACTATGCAGATTTCCATTACAAATATATATCTTGGGAAACTCCCATTAATTAATCTGATCCCATAGTAATAGAAGCTTATATAAAATATTGAAACAACTGATGAACTCACTTGAATAATGAATACGCGTGGGACAGAAATATGCATAACTATGCGACAAATCCTTTTAGAAACAAAGAAGTTAAAAACAGTCTTATAAATTCATAAAAATTACATACCAAATAATGATTAGGTATTTTACTTCTGGACTTTGTTTCTAGAAGTATTTTTTTTTATTTGAGATTGCTTTAGAACAAGATAGAAGCTGGTATTCATTCAGATGAGTTTTAAAAAAAAACAACAAACGCCGTAGTGGAGCTTAAATTTCACAAAACCCCACCTTACCCCGAGGATTTCAATTGGTATGACAACAAGCTGAACCTCACACTAGGAACAACAAGTTCATTACGTACAAAATTTAACCGTTACCTACGCTCGATAACGACCGTTTTTGTATCATGTAACTTACACTAAACAATGAACCGTACGTAGAAATATTTGTCAAATACAAACTGTTTGAATTAGATCAAAGACAAGCAAGAACAACAATGGGTATAGAGATCCAACGCCGTCAGACCGTGTCCTACGTAAGAGGCACCCTATTCAAATAAGCTACGAGTGAAGACGCATACTGCCGTCATACTGATGCATTATTCAACGAAAACGACAATAAATTCACAATTTTATATCTCACTTTATCGTAACTGTATAGTTTTGTGTACGTAACCGATATGAATGGTAAGGAAATGTACAAGTGTTGCCAACGTAATAAGAACGGATATATTTGCCTTATTAATAAATATAAAATTCACATCAATTGATTTAGCATTCCTCAAACCAAGCACTATAAGTACTAGACAAAAGATAAACATACATAACATACATATTTAATACCTAAGACTCATCACACTGATATCTGTGTCGTAGCAGGATTTGAACCCGCAACCACTGTACCAATAGACCATAAATAAGGTACTACGGAGTCTTGAATTTTAACTTTCACAAAGATGGCTCGAATGAACAAATTATATAGTGAATCTCTTATACGAAAATATTTGTAAGTTATAGAATGCTGACTTATCATCAAAAAACGCTTGCTAGATAATACCCGCCCTCTGCGGCTCGCAATTTATTGGAATAGGTACGATTTCTAACAATAATTCAAACTAAAAGTGATTTTATAAGGGACGAATCATCATCATCTTGTAGGACCCTCCAAAAGAACTAGATAGAATTGGAAAAATCGCTTGTATAGCAGTATGTAGGCTTTGTAAGAACAAAAGACATATTCATACAAGTTTGCTTAGGATTATTATAAAGTAAACCTTTTTCAACATATTCGGTAAACTTTGTAACCTCTTTTATCCAGGACCCGGGTCAAGTGCGTGATTGTGGGCTCGGTCAAAAGGGTGAAAGAGCTTTTCTTCCAGTTTTACCTCTCATAAAATGCAGCTTTTATATATAGTGACCAAAGTTCGTGGAATTAAAAACGTCGAGGCAATTGGAACCGTTCCATGAAAAATGTTTTGAAATTGTATTAAGAGAAAGTACGGAATTGAAAAAGTATATGCTTTATGTATACCTACATAAAGTATTTCTCGGTAAGACATTGGCACGAGAGTATACTGTATACCATTGTTTTGTTATCAGAATACTATATTCGTGTTTGTAAAGGTATCAATGTCTTTAAGCATTATATATTTTGTAATAACAACGTTGTTTTATTAAAGGAATTAAAACAAGCAGAAACGTTATCCCAAAAAGCAAAACTTTTTACTTCAGTCTATTTTCTTACCTCAAATATCTTGTTACTTGATAAACAACCCTATTATTATTTAAGCATACCGAAAACGTCTCAGAAGTTTTAAAGGAAAGAAACCTTAATTAAATCACCTGCCGAGTGCAAAATGAATAAACCCAGTACGCTCATAATTTGAAATACTTTGGTAAGTAAATTAAAAACGTATAAATCAGAGTTATTTAAATTAAAACCAGCAAGAAAAAGCTTTCAGGTTTTTATAGCTGGACCAAACTACGTGGTGGATTTTTTATTTTTTTATACACTTGCCGCACTAGACAGCGCTAACAGATTGCAACTTGCGTGTCTGCAATATTGCATTCAACAAATATTTATTTATACGAAAATTTTGTGGGAAAAATAAACTTTAAAATATTCTGTGTGAAATAGATATCGAGACCTAGTATCAAAGGGAATCTTAAAGCACATACGATAGTCTATTAGCTTTTAATTAACTGCTAGATAGATAGTGCCAATTAGCAATAGTGTAAAACGTACGATATTTTCAATACCTAATAAACTATTCTCGAGCCTCCTGGGAACTCACAAGAGATAATACGAGAAAGATTAAAAAATATATAAAAAAATCAATGAATAAATTACATATGACCTCAAATGTACCAAGGGCTAGTCAAAATACGCTTTTCTTTAGTTGAAATATAATTCACAAAATATTTTTTGTCACGTAGTTAGGTACTCAAAACATGAAACGCAATGTTTTTTACATTCGGAATATGTGATACAAAATACAGTATTTTCTGCCATTAAATAAAAATTGCGTAATATGCGATTTCTGTTTGTATTAGAAACAAACATAATCAAGCTTTGCCTACTCCTGACTGTACCTGCAATTAAACTACAAATAAAAAGCATGAATAGGTAAATAAATATGAAATCAGGTATCGATTTACCTGCTTTTCTTATTTGTGATGCAAACATTTTATTTACACACATCCATATTACCAAAAAATATCGTTTTAAATGTTCACTTTATTCGCTCATTTTCTAAAAATAACATTTTAAACCATGTTTTCGCTGCGACGGTGTACGTATAGGTATATCAGATATTTCTTAATATTATTATGAAGTTTCTTTAAATCCATCTAATAGTTTTTGTGTTTTTAAGTGCTCTAGTGGCGGCCACGGACTGGAAGAGGCAATGTGGGCAGGCCTCCTACGAGTTGGTCCAACGACCTGATGAAGGTAGCTGGTAACCGATGGATGAGAGAGGCACGTGACCGGTCGATGTGGAATGAATAAAATTATGAATAGTTTTTTTGCATAATAATAAAAACAAATCACACGCACGTCACAATAATCGTAATCGTGAGAAAAACTAAACATGATCATTTTATTTTTTATATCTACTGATGACTAGAAAAATCTGAATTTGCAGTGGCCTTAAAAAATATAAATGAGAGACATCTGTAAATATAATTAGATTACATTAAACATTTAGATTTTTTAGAACAAGCACACGCGTAGACGTAGATGGTTAGGTAACATTTTTTTTTTTTGAAGCGTTATTGGACCTGAATACTATTATTATAGTTCTTCAATTAAATTATAATTAAGTACATACCTATAAAGTTTAAAATCATACGTATATGTTTTGTCGATCGACATAGACAAATGTGTTATGAATTTCCTATGAAACATTTAATTAAATTTTGAAACCATAATAAGGATAACGTAGATAATTTTAATATGCAAGCTGCAACAATGACGTCATTGTGCGGTGTGATATTAAATAATCCGGGGACGCAATAAGCTTTTCATAGCACAGAGGCGGAAGGCTAGCCAGAGATACGGACATGTATTATATACTAGCTGTGCCCGCGACTTCGTCCGCGTGGAATTTAAGTAGGTACTGGGACATAAGTATGGATAATTAAAGTTTTTTTTCTAAAATGAGTTACTCTTTATTACATAAGCTATCTGCCAGTGAAAGTCCCGTCCAAATCAGTCCAGCTGTTCCATAGATTAGCCGGAACACACAGATAGACAGACAAATAATATAAAAAATATAATATAGGTATGTATTTAATATTTCAAATGTAAATTATAAAATGTCTTTATAAACCACATCAACAGTTTTTCCTTCTGGGGCTAATATGAAAAGGTTATCCGCATTACTAACCCGCGAGCAAGCCACGTATAGTTGGCCGTGTGAAAAACAATTCGACCTGAGATCAACTCCAACAGCCTTTAGCGTCTGCCCCTGAGACTTGTTAATTGTCATAGCAAAGCAAACGGACACTGGAAATTGTGTCCGTTTGAATTGGAATGGGAAATTGTTGGGGATGATTGGTATTCGTGGTATGCATACAGTTTCACCTGCACTACATCCACCAAGAATCTCAGCTTCGATTAAGTTTCTTTGTAAAGAAGTTACTCTAAGTCGGGTTCCATTGCACAATTTAGGCGGAGTAAGATTTCTCAATAGCGATGCGTTGTAAGCGTTTCGTCTGGGCATTTTTAAAATCAAAGCAAATACATACAATAATACATATATTTATTTCAATAAATCTACGTAGGCAATATTTTTTTAGATTATATCCGATATTTTTCAACCAATTCACAAAGCAAGTTCAGAGTCCGTATTTTCATATCCAAGTATAACATCAAAATCATCAACTAACCGAATCGCAAGACAAACAAAATTAAATAGTTTTAAACGTAAAGTAACAACCAGTTTGTATTTATACTTTTCAGAGAAAAAGCTATAGCGCGTTTTAATTGCCTTGAGGCGCCATCTAGTACTATATTATGTAACTATAAAATCTCCTATAGAAAAATTACCTTTAAACTTTAAAAGACGATAGCTTTTTTATTTGACATCCGATTTTGATGAAACAAAGCCTATATGTTGCTCAGGGAAGAGCTTAATCTATTAGTGAAAGCCGCGTCAAAATCTGTTCAGTAGTTTTCAAGATTAGCGAATACATACAGACAGACAGACAGACAGACAGACAGACAGAAAAGAAAATCTAAAAAAATATTTTTGTGTTCTGTTACTCTTTTATTATTGCCCACACCCATTTTTTGTTAAAAATTTCAATTGTACAGACACGCGGTTTCTACTGTTTTATTATATGTAAGATAAGATGTAGCAAAAAGGATATTACAACGACCACTTAGGACATCGCATAGTTGAAATTATTTAGTGTGCGATTTGTTTTTTGCTAGGCATTTTTAAGCAGCCTTAGATAACATTAAATAGGGATGTAACGTGTCGCCTCTACCTACAGATCCAGTATTAGGTAGGTACCTATATGATATCGTCACCTTAACCTTACTTTCATGAAACCTTATATGTATCTGCCCGGTCACATACTCGCGAGTAGGAAATGGAAGTGGCGAGGAAAGTATGCAGGACATGCGTGTGCATTGCGTATGCAGGACACCTCACAAAGTTGAGGAGCAGGACGAGCATCGAATGGGGTGGCCATATAATAATTACCTATAATATTGTTTAGAATTTGCTCTTGTTCGACTTTTTAACCCCCGACGCAAAAACGACGGGGTGTTATAAGTTTGACGTGTCTGTCTGTCTGTCTGTGTGTGTGTGTGTGTGTCTGTCTGTGGCATCATAGCTCCCTAACGCATGAACCGATTTTGATTCTGTTTTTTTTGTTTGAAAGGTGTATATGTCGGGAGTGTTCTTAGCTATGTTTTATAAAAATCGGCTCAGTAGTTTAATAATTAGGGGGGGTTAAAGAGGGGATGTAAAAATAAATGTCTACTAATATACTCGAGTGGGGTATCCAATGAAAGAGGGTGACGAGAACATTTCAAAATTGAAATCATAATGAAAATCGGTTAAGTCGTTCAAAAAATATTGGAAGTGAAAGTGGGGATGGAAAACCAAATGTCTACAAATGTACCCGAGTGGGGTATCAAATGAAAGAGGATCGCGTGTACATTACAAAATTGAATCTTAATGAAAATCGGTTAAGTAGTTCAAAAATTATGGGGAGTAATAGTGTAAATGGTAAGCCCAATGTCGTCAAATATACTCGAGTGGGGTATCAAATGTAAGAGGATTACATGTACATTACGAAATTCCGTGTTACTTAAATGGAAATTAGTTAAAAATAATAATATGTAGTAGGTACCTACTTACAAAAAGTATGAAATAAAAAAATAAATTAAAAATTTAACAAACCCCCGACATAAAAACTAAAAGGCCCTCTAAAAAGTATAACAATAATAATAATCATAATATTAGTTACCTAAGAATTAATATTTCTACAAAGAAAACGTCATGTCGGGGGGACCGTAGGTTTAGGTAGATTGTAAATATTAGGTAAGTAAGTACACCTAAATGAAAAGCGGTCCCCCCGACATGACGTTTTCTTTGTAGAAATATTAATTCTTAGGTAACTAATATTATGATTATTATTATTGTTATACTTTTTAGAGGGCCTTTTATGTTTTATATCAACTAGATGCAAAATGCATAATAATTATCATAACAAAAAGTTTATATCAAGAGGAAAACATAGATAAATACATTTTACTGACTTCCGTCAGAAGAGAATCGAATTATAGTAAGGGTACGCAAATTTGGAATTTCTATACAAAGAGACCCGGTAGTCCACCTGACGTTAAAGGCATATGGGTGCTCGTTGTTATCTTGCATTCTAGGTCAAATTGCTGCATGCCAATTTACTAGATGGAACAGCTCTAAAGAATATTCTCTGAGTAATTGAGAGGTTAAATGAACGACTGACCTTACCAACCATCATATACCGAAACGGGGAATAAATATTCGAACAAAAAAGTAGGTAGGTTAAATATTCAAAGGTGCAATACTTATTACTATCGCAAAGGTAGGAGTATATTTTGTAAGGTATCTACTTACTTCAGAATTTTCTTCTTACCTAAATGCAAACAATTGATCAGAAACTAGTGTTGATTAAAGAGCGGTCTAAATTAGAATAGATCTAATTAATTTTATCGAGTTCATTAAACACCTTTTTTATTGGGTACAAAGTAAAATAAATAACTCAGTAACTCCTGAATAAAATAACAATTTGCAGGTATTTTATTGTTAGCAAACTAAATCAGGGAACACTTTATTTATAAAGAGGGACAGAAAGAAACAGATTACTGATTATATTTTATCTTAGTTATAAATCCTCAGCGGAATCACTATAAATATGAGACTTATTTAATTCACGGAGAACTTTGATTAAGTAGATTTCTGGGAATCCTACCACACAACTCCTCAGTTTAATTTACATGTATTTATCTTTGCACAATATCATTTGTTATTTTAATTTGTAGTTATACAAAGCGTAGCTGAACGGAGTGTAAGAACTAGTTAGTGAACTGAAGCTACGTAAAAAGCTGTAAAAAATATGTTATTTTCAAATCAACAACGCATATTTGCCGCTTAAATAAATGTTGCTTACTACATTTATCGAGTGAAGCAACCTAACCATGTTTTGTAACCGGGTGTGTAAAGCTTTGGCCCGTTGCCTTGTTAACAGTTTGTGGCCTGCGCCGCTCGGCTCGAGTGAAAAACGACTAACCATTACCAGGGTTTGCCGGACACAGCCCGCTCCCATGATACACCCCACTTATCCCTTATAATATTATCATAGATTATTTGGCGTAGCTGCATTATAAATGTCTAGGGCGGACAGTAATGGCTGTGGTAATTGCCTAATTCCCAAATAATTCCGACGATGAAGAATTTGACATGGAATTCTGATTTGATATGAAATATCGACTGAACCTCAATATTCTCGCAAAAATATTACTAGGTACGTTTTATATATTTGTTGTAAGCTAATTTATTTATTTATTTATTTATTTATTTATTTATACTTTATTGCACAATAAAAAACAAATGTACAAAAGGCGGACTTAATGCCATACGGCATTCTCTACCAGACAACCTTTTAATTTAGGATAGGATTAAAAGTTTCACAGAAAATCTCAACAAATACTATATTTGTCTTTTGCCTCTTTCGCACAATCGTGCAGAGGCGTGAGAAGTAGCGAGTAATAGAGGGAACTAGTGTGGCATCACACTTTTTAGCGATTCACAATTAATAACGTGAATAGAGAAGGCAGCAACAAGGCATTGCGAGAAGTAGAGCAATGAGGAGCAGGAAGAAGTTAGCATAGCTAAAGTATTTCACATGTCAGCAAAATATGTCACTAACTTATTTTGCTGAGATAACTCTGCCTCGGGCATACTAGGGAACGACCGTTATTACAATCCTTTCAGTTTGAAAGAAAAAATGGAACATTATTAAAATTGCAACGGTTCATATAATATATTATTATGGTGTCAAATTGACACAAAGATATGAGGAGTAATAGAGACTTAATAAAAGGTGTCTCTCAACCTAGGAATTCCTAAAATCTATGTAGGTAGTACACAAAACATAGTCGAGTTACTTACACCAATTAGTTATTTCTTCCAATTGTAATAAGCGCGAAAGCAGAAATTATTTTTTTGTTGCCTAGATTATTTATAACTTAAGAATAGCTGAACTGATTTTCAAGATCTTTGATTTTTTAGGTATCTTTTCTCCAGATAGCAGAATAACTGTTGACATAACAAAGAAATAAACCCAATCTAATACATTTCTTATCGAACGGCTATTTAATGTATCGTTGCTTTGCCGAACAGGACGACTGCCGCGCACGCTAGTAAGTATCTACCCAATAAACATAATGCGTACTAGGAGTACATAGATAGATGTAGAAACTACCCACGCAAATTAAATTGAATGGCACAGCTATTCATAACAGAAACAAATGGATATTAATTAGTTACAGGCGGAATTAATAGGTTTTAATGATAATAATAACAATATTCCAATCAGGTATAGAAGGCAAGGTTAACAATTAATTAAACAATAATGTTGATATTGGAGGAAGTAAGTAATCCTACAATCAATCCTAATTTTAGTAGTAGCTACGAGAATTTAGAATTAGAATAATTATGTTAATGATAACCTCTATCAGAGCAGCTCTATCACAATAAAAATATTTTCAAAATTTTGAAACTACAGAGATTGATGCCGAGCAACGATACGAAGCTCTAAAGTCGCGTCTTTCCAACCCAATAGGTCTCTAACCATAACGCCGTCGTCCTCAAATTAGATATATACCTACTCAAAGTAATATATACATACTTATAACTTAAGAAGAAAGTAGTTACCTTGTATGTTGTGTTCTCTAAGAGATCCCGTTACAAGGAAGCCTCAACATAACCTCATTAAGTTCTCATAAAAATATAAAATCTAGCTCTGAAATTTTTCAGCTCTGATGGGTCACGCGCCATCGTGCATCCTTGTCGGATACTGTTAGAATAAAAGAGACAAACACAGCGCTCCTCGTGCCTTCGAAAATGAAACTGTAAAATAAAAACAAGTGACTGTCTCATCTCGTGCAGTACTATATTATCTTTTAAAGCAATTCTCTTTGTAATAAAGATACTAAGAGCCTCGAAAAATTGCTCTGCGAGTGCCCAGGGCAGATTATTTGCAAGTCAAATGACAAACTCCGGCGGGCGGATTATTCCAAGCCTAATTGTTGCTACTTATGATCCTATTAAGCCGTAATTGTTTGAATAATTTAGGATATTCCATGGAACATTGGGGTTGCGTTCGTTGTTTCAGAGATATAAATCCCAAACAAAAATTTCATGCGGTAAGCGAACTTAATCATAATGATAATACCTTCACTTGAATTATTGGGATAAAATTAAATTTTAGGAGAAATTTTTATTTTCAAGTCTGCGTAAAAAGTTCCTAAGAATCGAATTCAGCAAAATCTTGGTGGATCGTTCTTTTAGGACACCTAAAAAGGACTATCAAGCACAAAGCAATTTAAAACTAAAACAATAAAGCGAGCGATATCGTCAAAACCTGATCCAGTAGCTCTAAACCAAAAGTTCCATTTTCCATTACGAAAATGCACCGCAATATTAATTTCCAGGACACATTTTCTGCCCAGTTCCATAGAGCTAGTTCCAAAGTTTCTTCAAGTCTTGCTCTAAGTTGTGTGATTAATGATCCATGCTCTGTTGAATTATTTAAGTTTTGAGTCCCCAGTACCTGTAGTTGGACTACCAATTATATGAAATTAATGTACCTGCAGTTATACTGAAGCTTTTAGAAATCTAGCTTATAAGTTGTAGGTACCTAGTGTAGTGTAGATATATTTCCAGAATTATAAAACATATATACTACTTTAAAAAACGGTTATGATTATATTTACTTATAAAATATGTTATATTTGTGAAAATAATCAACTAGCCCCACACAAATGCTACGATAAAGCAAAGCTTTTATTATTCAGAACAAAAAAAAGGGTATGTATAAAATTTTACTGTTGGTAGAATATACAGTACATATAGGCATAATATATAAATATTAAGTATGTTTTTTTTTACAATCGTCGATCTTTTTAATACGGAAGGTACGTAATGCAAGTTCTTAAAGCCCATAGGAGTTCTATGAAAGTGAAATTTAAAACTAATTTGTCATAATCACGGCAGGTAAAAAGAATTTTGGCTTACACTTGTAGGATTTCGGGTAGTATTTTTCGAAAGCGGTCGTCCATCCCAAAACTCGTTAGGTAAGCATGTTCACACAAAGCAATCTCATTTCGTAAAATTCATCGCACATTCATCCTCTTGAATACGGAGACAATGAAAAGAAAAACACAACTCAAACAAAGAGACAACCTGTAATTAAAGTGTCAAACTGGCAGAACACATCAACGGCAAACAAACCGAAATAAAACAAAAACATTGAATGAAATTTTCAGTAAAATGCCGTGTTCCACACCATGTTCTTATCTAATGCAGAGTTATTTTCTGTACTCCGCTATTTTAGCTTTGAAGCTGCTCGCTCTGGCACCCGTTGCCACGATGGTATGTAATCCGGATAAACTCCAGCGTGCGAACTTGAGTGATTTAAAGAACCTAACCCCTTTTTGGTTGGTTGCGGCACTTTATACGACCACGGGTCCTGACGAGAAGGTAGCCTTAACCCTGTTCCGATTATTTGTTGCGGCCAGATTTGTATCTGCCGTAGGCTACGTTCAAAAGATACCAAGATTCGCTAGTGAGGGTGCTTTCTTCGTCTCATTTGCTATTACTTGCTTTATGGGAGCATGGGTCGTGTTTACTTACAGAGACGCTATTTGAGGAAAACGAATACACTCAATACTGTGTGATTTATTTTAATTAAATTGTGAGTCTTGTTGTATTAAAATTGCCGAAGTTGTATTAAATATACAAAATACTTAAGACTTTTTCTATATTAACGTAACATATAAAGTTTCACCTGCCTACTCGAAGTAGTTTTTGTACGTAGGTCACAGCAGAGCTAAGATAGAAATGTGAATATGTCAATGTTTGTTTGTTACGCTTTCAAGATCAAGCCTTAACCGCTAACACGCTACTACCTTAAAAATATTAAATACTTACTTACAGGTTACTTTTATTCCGAAAAAATAACAATAACAATACTTTTATTGAAAACCTTTCAATAAAAGTATCATACACACGTGAAACGGCAGGACGTGACTGGTAGATATACCATAATATAGACAATAATTCCTCATATTAAATCAGGAGGAAAGTAAACAAACTTTCTCTTCTCAAGACTTCTTAAGTGTGTTCTATATATATCCGTCCTCGTGTATGAGAATTTTACCTTCATCTTTATTTAAGTACATACCTATGTGTGTATGTTTTCAGTTTTGGGATTTCATAATATAAAGAGGTAAATGTTATACCTGCGATCGCTAAACCTTATAACGTAAAGAATGTTCCTAGGTACCGTTGAATTTATAGCCGATTTTAACAACAAAGGTTTTTCCGGACCGGTGAAAGCTCTTGACATTTATTAGTAAGTACTTGTAACAGACCAAAACTGAGCAAAAGCGACGTGGGAATTTTATTACAGAATTCCCCAAATAAATAATACAAGCTAAAAGATATGTATATTTATAACATAAGCCATTGCCTGCGACTATGGGTGCGTAGAATTAATACCTACATTCTTTAATTCTTCGTATAGCTTAGGCGAACTTTCAGAATAATTTTGCGTGATTTAAACTATTCTAAATACTTACTACAAATAACATAAATAGTTAGGTAGGTACCTAACTTACTAACATAGAAGCCATCGCCATTGGTAATAGGACCTAATAAAAGCTTTAGAAATAAATTATCAACATTCTAAAACATAATGAAATCACCGAGTTGATATATTATATTTATTTAGTCCCTCATTATTTCAAAATCTGTATGCGTATATTTAAAAGTTAGAGGACCGAAAACATTTTACCGTGTGGACTGATAACGTTTATAACTTAATTCGTACGGGACCTATTCTTTTAATGAGGTAAAAGAGACCCTTAAGAATAAAATAAAAGACCCTGCGAGGGTTTGTTTCAATTTAATTTACCTGGAACTGTATCATTTTAAATGTTCTGTTTTATATTTGTATCTGTATTTACGCTTGTAGTAGATTCGAGAACCTTTGCGAGGTAATTATTGTTATCTAGGTAGTAGCTACCTCGTATGTCTGTTGAAAATTAAATTATTGTTTGTTAATGCCCTGTATATTGGATAAAAAAAATTGTTCCTATTACATATCTGCCGTCATTTTTAAAAAGGCGACCTTCTGACACTTTACCGATTTTGAGTTATATACATGGGCGTGATCAGAAAAAAAAGGCGCGTCGACCCATCCAACCCGTTTTTCTCTATCTTATTTAGTTCTCGAGATATTTTTTCAGATTTTCCTCAAAAAGGCCGTGACGCGACATTATTTTTAGTGTAAAATTTACTAAAAGGCAGTAATGTTACATTACTTTATTTAAAGGCAGTTTCAGTCCCTTGGCTGCCAATTCACAATAGCAAAAAATACACAATAATTGATTAAAAGGCCGTTTTTGAGCAAAAATTTCTTAAAAGGTCGTCATGTCGCTTACACTGCCTTTTTAATAATTATTTAGTGGTTAAAATTTTTAATCGTACTTATAAGAAAGAAGTTAACACTTTCTTATACATTTTTAGTTGCTATTTTTGGTAGGCTATTGGACACTAAAAAGCAGTTTTCTCGCAATAATTCATTAAAAAGCGGTTAAGTTACGTGTAGGTGTGAGTTATTACGTGCAGTTCTATTTGTAAATGCGTCGATAAAATTATATTAGTGCGCCAAAAGTCGAGGTAAGATGGTTGTCTATTACTTACACACTGCATGAAACTTCAAAGGTAAAATTTAATATTCAATTGAATGATATATTATAGTTGTTTTTAATATAATCTATGACTAAAGTTTTTTTCAACTAATCTCAATAGGGAAGATGGTTTCTCCGTTCCAGCAGCTTGGGATCCAGTAGTCCACCTCATCAAATCCTAAGCGGACAGAAGACTGCATAGACTTAGTTTTCATTTTTAATTTAATTGAATTTTTTGAATTTTTTGGTTTTGTATAATTTTAATTTTAATGTAAATATATAAGTGTCCTAAAAAATGACTTTCTACTGAGTTTCTTGCGGCGTTTCTTCTCAGTAATGATGGTCTTTCCGAAGCGCTAGTAACGCCCCCTATTAGGTTTTAATTGTAATGTATAAAAGTAAAATTTTTTGCGTAAAATGTAACAATAGTATTTCATAATTCAGAATAGGGTAGTTTTTCAAAATTTGTAATTTAAATATAAGGTAGTTTGCATAACTGTATAAATCACTTTAGCGTTAGACTTTTGTCAGCTCAGTCATGCTACGATTATGGAAACTGTAAAGAATCCGAAACGTCAGCAAATAAAATAAAATAAAAATACGCGAGTTAAATCCGTTAATAGTTGTTTCATTCCAATGTGTAATAACCGCGAAGGCATCAGAAATTATTAATCTATAGGTACTGAGTTTTACTCCCGTGTAAACTACAATTGATTTACGAAATGCTTAAAAACTGCTATCTTCAGTTAGGTATTTGACCCATAGTAGCTATACAGTATGTTAGTAAATATAGAAGGTACACCTATTTATAGTTGGCTCTTATTTATTGCTGTTATAGAAAAAGTTATATATGAAATGAAATAAGAAATGCATCCTTTAAGTATTACCTAATATAATTTCGATTACCTACGTAGGTACATCGAATACTTATTGTAATGTCTTATGACGACAAAAGATGTGTCATTTTAGTCATTTTGAACGTTATATTGTCTATTTTCTGATGATTTACTAATTATCACACATTGGAACAAAACAACTAAAAGAACCCGAAAGAGTGTTGTTGTATTTCTTGATATTTTAATTCCATCAATGGTAAAATACAATTTACGATGGATTTAGAATAAAATTGAGAAAATTAAGATGTTCTACTTAAAGGAAAACTTAATAATAATTTTCTAAATAGGTCATAGTCACAATGTATTGAAAGAAAACTCCTACAGATAGGTCTGTATTGTAAAGGTTGCAATTTATCGTAAAAGCTGGCCGCTAGATAATGTTTTTTCGAATAGCTTAAAAATGGATTATGAATGTGCTAGGTACATAACACAAAAATGATAACATTATGAGTATTTATACAACCACCGTTTTGGGACGTCTGCAATCTTTGAACATGTCATGGATAAACCTAACCATACAATGAAGTTCAATAAACATCAGGTCCTTGCGAAGGAACTCCGTTACTTATCTAGAGTGCTACCCAAGGCTATTTAAATTATTTTTGTTATTCCTGCTGAGTTTCTTGCAACGTTTCTTCTCAGCAATCAATGTGGTCATTTCGATATGTTTGTATTTTGTTGAATAATAAATGTATTTATGCTTAGAATGCAACATATAAGTAAACATGTTTCATATTTCGAAAGACACAGTTTAGACAGTAAATAGTTTCAGCTTTGATATTAGTATAATATCACAAAAAAAACTTTTAGAGTTAAACTACTGTCAGTATTGCATTGCCTATAAATACTAAAACAGTATTTTTTTCAAAAAACAGCTTAAAAATGAACCTATTATTAATAAACCCACAACTACCATAACTTTGCTACAATTATTTGGTTTGATTTGACAATGTCGTATCACTTGACTGCTCTTATAGAAGCATTACTTAAAGTATTGTAAATACGATAATTGGTTTAAAAGCAGTAATTGGAGTTTTACTGCTTTTAAGGATTTTTTTCACCGGTATACTAATGTCATTGCTTACTTAAATGGCAGTTTTTGCACTTTAACGTCTTTCTTATAATTTTTTAAGAAACATTTTTAATTACAATACTGAACAAAAAAGCCGCTATGTGGATAAACTGCCTTTTAGAGAATTATGAACAGTAAATTTTCCGGCTGCATAATTTTTTGTGAAAATTACTCCACTAAAAGGTCGCTTCGGAACTCAAACGGCTTTTTAGTGGATTATGCTCGATTAAAAACTGATCCCAATAATTTAAAGAAATGTTTTTTGATTAATTTTATTCATTTAAATGTATAAAATGGTAATAAAAAAATATACATAAGATAGAATAGACATCACTCTACATGTACGGATTTTCACGTAAGTCATATTCGCCTCATAAACCAATGAAAAAAAATAAAATAAAGTTGGGCACTTCTTTTGCGATTTTCTCAAAAGTAAGTTTTGTCAGAAGGTCGCCTTCTTAAAAATGACGGCAGATATTAGTTACTTTGCCATTCAACTCTCAGGAACTAATTCATAATGACAAAGGTTTACGTGCCAAATAAATAACTAATTTTAAAGTAACAGTAAGCGTGAGTAGGTTACTTAATAAAGTTTCTAACGATACTTACTTAATTTTTCATGGCACAGACATAGAATTTACTAACCGGGTTCTTTTGTAGGTATTCTATGGCAATTAAAAAAAATGCAAAATAGCAATCAAGTCTAGTTGTCATAAAACGTAGCAACGTGTAAGTAAATAATATACTTGCTTGCTGTAGTTGCTACGCCTGACATTTATTATTAAAACTTTAGCACTTTTAACAACCTAAGCATTTCCTCACTAATACGCTTTTAATGATCGCATTTATACCTACTACGTTTATTTTAATAAGTTCCTAGTTTTAAGCTCGTGCTGTCTGCCACCGACATAAACCTACATCTAGCGGTATTAAAATAAATATTTTCCTTTATCTGTTCTGGCTGTCAGTAATGACACCCAAATGTCTATTAGAGGTTTATTGTGTTGCGGACAGTTTAATAATTCATGACCATTACGCTATCTTTGGATAGTAAGCTAACCCAATCGTACATGGCGCATGCAGCTCTACTCGTTCTGAAGTTGCTGGCAATCAGCCCAATCACAGCCATGACGTGGGTTAACCGAGGCATATTCTCGAACCCCGATTTCATTAGAAGAATATACCTCACGGAACTAAAGTCCTCTGCTCCGTTCTGGATCGCTGGTGCCCTGTACATAACAACCTGTCCGCCGACTGATCTCGCGATAGGTCTATTTCGCATGTATACGGTTGCACGACTAATCGTATTAGTAAGTTACGCGACTAAGCCTCTGTCATTTGTTGTCAAAGAGTTGGCGGTGGTCGTGTCGTTCATCATTCCGGTCTACATGGCGTTGTGGGTGGTTTATGTATATCGGTACGCTTTGTAATTTGAGTAGGTACCTATCTTAAGTATAAAATTACTAAATAAATTTAATGATCTGTTGTATCATTTTTTGTGACTACCTACTGTACCTACATAAGTTATTATCCTCAATCATCATCAATATAATGGAATTGGTGTTAGCTCAGACCATTTCGTCGCCCACATATTCTCCTGAATTTGCCCGTGAGTAGGTAGATACAGCTTAACCATTCTATATCTTAAGTACTTAAATAAATTCTCATTTTCATATTTTCGTGTTTCATAACTGTAAGACTAAGTTAACAAAGCTACTGAAAGATATTTTATTTCATTTAATAAGTTGGATTGTATTTTGTTGTCGGTACCTACCTACGTATTACTACTTTTTTTCGTGTAGGTACTTACTTAGGTAATAAGTACAGCATTTACATATTTATACTTTAACTTTTGAAGCGTGATCCATTAGTTCCATACCTACCCCTTCTAATATATACTCTGTAGTAAGTAGGTACTTAACTACATCCATTGACGGCCTGTTGGTCTAGTGGTCAGAGGCCCTGACTACGAAACCGGAGGTTGCGGGTTCGAATCCCGCTAGGGGCAGATGTCAATGTGATGAGCACTGGCATCTGTACCTGAGTCTTGGATGTCTTATATGTATTTATGTATATTTATCCGTTGTCTAGTACCCATAACACAAGCTTTGCTTAAAATGGGACTAGATAATTGGTGTGAATTGTCCAAAGATATTTAATTTATATTTAATTTTAATTTAATTGCATGGTATGCCATGCATGCCAAATGTCAAGGTATAAACCGACCTTTATATGGGTCTAATAACACATCTACTTGTTTTATTATAAGTGGAAGCGAGGGAGCTAGTTTTTATCAAATTTTTCACGTTGAACCTTTGAATTGCGAGCCCTGTGCCCACCTATTTGGTGTGGGCATTGACAAATAGGGGTTCGTCTGACTTTGTAATTTACGTACGACGATAGAGAATTTCCTATCTTGTACGGACATTTTTTATTGATGTTACCTACTGAGCCGTTAGGTTTTGTTTTCGTTATAAGTACCTACGTAGTATCAGCAAAAAAGATTTTACTTACATAAGTAAGTATGTGTATTTATACTGGTATCTATTTATCATACTATAGATTCTACTCAGCCAACTACCTAATGCCGGTAAATTTAAAGTACTTAAGTACTTTGTTAGGTAAGTACTTATAATTAAATAGGTATAGGTATTATTAGCGTCCAGTGCTATTCATGAAAATACCTACCTATTAACTTAGTTATTGAAGTATTTTTTAACAACCACGTTATTCATTAGAAAGAAGCCACTAGGTATAACGGATTTAACTCGCGCATTTTATTTTATTAGCTGGCGTTTAGAAAACTACAGTTCCCATATTCGGAGCATTGTATGAGAACCGTAAAGTTTTCGAAACGTTTGCAAATAAAGTAAAATACGCGTTTTTAATCCGTTACAGTTGTTTCATTCCAATGTGTAATAACCCCGAAGACTTTAGAAATTATTAAACCTTACCTTAGGTATATTTTTTAATGTTGATATAAAAGTTTTTTTTAGGTTGGTTCCCTTGCAGATCCAGGCGTGTAATGTGAAGCAACATTCATCATTCCTGAAGTCATAACCACCCGTCACAAAAACCCTTTTGGAGAAAAATAAGGGTTCAAGGGCTGAACATTGCCTACTTAGACATCTTTGTTTTCAAATTTGTCAGAAATGGACAAGGGTTTAACCCAATAACTCACGGAGAACTCGTCACCGCTCTTTACTATGAAATTGAAATGACTTCAATCGTTATACTTACTTTTTAATCATACACCTTCCCAACATCCTAATATAATTTAGAATAAATCGCTGTTTTAAGTAGGTACTTAAATTAAGAAAAGTGATCCAACTCGAAGTAATTATGTTACCTTAAATTAAATTAAAATCGAAATGTAAAAAACATTTCGGATTGTGTCACTAGTCTATTAAAGCAGCGAATAAAATTATCGTCAAAACCATTACAACCATTTTCAAAAACTCGTTACCCGCCAAGCGAACGCGGACGTCAATAACTAATCAACCAATCAGGGCTCAGTGCAAAACATCATTGGCCGTTGCAGCTCGGCTTTGACTTAAACCAATCCAGTGCCAGGACCGGGCATAGACTTATAGTGCAGTCATTGAAGCGAAAAATACGCCCTTACCTCCGTTTTTTTTTACTGTGAACCGATTTGCATGAAATTTTTGGAATTAGGCTCATCTTAACCTTAACTTCAAAAGTGAAAATGATCTGAACTCCGCCTATTATTTTTAAGGGGTGTAAACAACCCCTTAATGGAAAAATTGTAATTGAGCCATTTTATCGCTAGAAAACATGTCTAATAGTAAGTGGTGAAATAGTAAAGTATTTTCTAACATAATTACCTCATATTAAAATTATTTTCAACCCCTTGAAAATCTTACAACCCTTGCAAACCCCCAAATTGAAAAAATCAGAAAAAAATACTTTGGTATGACATAAAAAGATGTAAGTATAGAGTAAGTAATATTTTATATTCTCTATAATAATTATCAAATTTTTAACCCCCTTTCAACCCTTGAATACTACCCCTTGATATTTTATTTTTTTTGATAAAATGAAAGGGATTTAAATATTATTCCACACTCTCGAAAATTATTATCATATTCTTAAGCTTTTCTACCCTTCAAACTAACCTAACGTAACCTAAAAAAAAAACCTAACCTAACTTTTTTTTTTTTTTAATGGGGAAATCCTCATTGATACCTTATGCCCTGGGAAAGGCAAAAGGTTTGCCAGACTCATACTGGCTCGCGGAAACCTAACCTAACCTATGTCTTAAATGTTTTACATTTCCGATTGCGATTTTAGGAATTACATACATTTCCTAGGAATTGTATACAATGACGGATTATATACATTTCCGTTAACATATAAGTACACATTACAATAGTTGTGGGTCTATATTATACTGCGTACCTACGAGCAATGTGAGCTCCAATTATTCACACTCCGAAATTTTCAGTTACTAAGTAGAAAAAAACATGATACATTTTTGGACCATATCTCCTTCAATTTTCACGCTATCACAATTTATAAAATACCATTGTAAAGGTAATTAAAAGAGCTACAACATCTTGTATTGCAATATATAGTAAAAAACCTTTTTCTAAAACGGGGAAGGGTTAAAGGGCTTAAGAGAGGCAGTGATTGCGCTGCCACGCGCTCTTTAAACAATCACATTTCCGTCAATTTTTGTTTGTCAGAAAAAACAAAAAAACCAAATTGTTTGTCAGAAAAATACCTACATTTTTTATTCATACACTTTTATACGTATCTGTCGTCATTATTGAAATATAATGAAATAAACGTGGGATTTTTAAAAAAATGAAATTTTGTTTTTTAGTTAATAGTGACTTTTTTGAAAAATATGTATTCTGAAGCAGCCAAACTGATACTATCTATCAAACTCTTCATAATGAAGTTAATTCTAGGCGGAATACGATTAATTTTAATTAAGGTGGAAATGGCACTTATGAAACCCATTGATTTTAAAGAAAAAACATTAGTTGCCCCCCTTATTTGCAATACAGCTTACTTATTTTACGTACAAAAGACTTTTAATAGTGCTCATTTTAAAGCTTATTTCAAGCACTACAAAACCCTTTTGTATTAGAATGCATAAAATGCATCTGCTCGCCGCTAGATGGCATTGACCACATCTATTAAATTTCAGGCAAAATAAAATACGGCTTTGATCTTTAATTTATAGCTTAATATTGCACTTAGAATACTGTATAATAAACCAAATTGTTCATTGTTTTGCCTGCTACAATTTTGTTCTTTATAAAATTTTCGATAAAACGTATATTTTTGGAGATTTTTGCAAAAAACCGATGAAAAAGGTGAAAAAATTGCGAATTTTCAATTGCAAATAACTTGAAAAGTATTGGATTTTTTTAAAAACTTTATAGATGATTTTTTCCTTAAAATTAGGCCTTCTATCGATATCCGAAGTTATTTTGAAAAAAAATAATTCACCCCCGAGAAGGGGTGGCAATCACCCCCAGGGTGGTAGCGGAGTTCAAATCATTTTCACTTTTGAACTTAAGGGTAAGATGAACCTAATTCCAAAATTGCATGCAATTCGGTTCACAGTAAAAAAATTCGGACCCATAATGCTTCAATGACTCCACTATTAATACTCTTTGATTTTTGTCTACGACTACGCAATGTACTCTAGGGGTAACCCCCTGAGTACTATTATCTTTGTATGAGGAATTCCCGAAGTATCAAATGAAAATAAAACAATTTCAGTTACTCTTTTAAACGGTTGCTAATTATTGAAATGCTATACTTACAAGGAACTCTAACTCAAACAGCTGATCAAGTGCAAGTATACATTGTTTACTTTGGTAGGTATACTTTGAACTTTCTATTTTATTTGTACATTAAAACGGCGAAAGGCGATTAATAAAGTCAAGTAAGATATACCCTTAATCCTTTTAAATATACTGTCACGCTATTTAGAAGTTCATTTTCCTAATATGATAAAATTATAATTCCATAAGTGGCAACTGCTTAAGAATTTTGCCCTTATTTTCATTTTATAGATATTTCTATTATATTTTAATTTATTATATATTTTAACGTTGAGCGGTTAAAAACAGAACTGAAATAGCTTGAAATAACAATGTGACGTTGCCAGTATTTTCCTTATTCCTTCTTTTTATCTTTAAAGAGCTGCTATCTGCTTACAGTATTTTTATTGATATTGTAACATTGCTTAATAATATTTATTTTATGATTATAATACTTTTATTTATTTATTTTTGTGACTGGATTACTATTCTTAATCTTTGGATTCTACTAAATGTTGCGTCGCATACACTGGCAACATTTTTTATTCGCCGAACCGACCGATTGACGAACGAGTCGATTTATTTCTACGACGCAGCGGAGTTCTGTTGTACATTCTCTAGAATTATTCGAAAGACTTTGGGAACAACATAAAGATGAAGAAAGTAATAATAATTTGCTTATTATCGCTATCAGCAAGCTTCAGCATTGCTGCTCCACCAGGTGAGTAAATCTGAAACTGGCCGTGGCCTCGGCTAATTGCGTTTGATGGGAATCTAGGAAATATAACGATGATTATAATCGGTTATTTTGTCTGCATTTCGTGATAGTCTACTTTTCCTATTTATTTTTATTGGTACTTGGTTTATTGTACGTTTGATTATGCGTACTGGTTTTTTTGTTTACACGTTAGGTTTTTACCCGTCTGTCAGCACTACTGGCCGAGGCGGAATTATTAATGGCTAGACTTTTGACGTAGACATTTTTTCTGAGCGTATCGGTAAACATCGATTTATTACAGGTTGGCAATTATCAATTGCAAGCAGGATAATCATTTAACTTCCTGTTTCATTGGCCAGTCCGATGGTGTTATTCCTATCTCATTATAATCAGTAATGCAATCATTGGGAAATCCCGTTGGTAAATCCAGACACACTTCAGAAGTCCTAGTGAAAGGTCAAACATGTTTGCCATATCATAACAATAACATACCTGTATAATTTTGTTTATAGCTTAAATCTTATTTTTTGTTGTTACTTGGTTATTTTGAATTCATTATTATTTTCGTGTTTTTTTTACCAACGGGATTACCTATTGGTAAATCCAGATAAATATGTGGGAAGTCTGTTTGCCACATCATAACAAAACCACACCTGTATAATTTTGTTTATGGATTGAATCTTATTTTTTGTAGATAGTTATTTTGAAATATGTTATTGATTTCGTTTTTATTTTACCAATGGGATTTCCCATTGTAAATCCAGAGAAATATGTGAAGTTTTAGTAAAAGATCTAACATGTTTTTGCCATATCATAACATTTATGTTTATAAACATGTTTGTACATAAATTGAATTGTCTTTTTTAATTAGTTTTTGTTTTTAGTTATTTTAGAGTAATTTGGTGTTTGTTTTTAATAATATCATTTGGATTGTTTAAATGCCAGAACCAATATACTAAGTAGGTAATGTTTTTAAACTCATGAAAACCCTTTTGGTAATAACTTGGTGAACTATTGAGTAGGTACCAGTAGATAATACTTAATTTTCAAAATAAATGCCCACCAATGGGGTAATAGTTGGCAAAACTATCCTAGGGCATGTAATACAAGATGGAATACACATACTGACATACCTAATATGTACCTACTTTACTGTTGTTATATTTTTTTAAAGTATTTTGTATGTGGTTTTTTAATGATTTGTAACAAACCATTACTAATTTCGAAAGAGTTAATTAGCTAATGAAATCAGGTTAGGTGTCACCTTTGATATTTAATTAACATCTAATGAACTAGATTCTTTGAGTTGGTCATTAAAATATTTCTCCATAATGAAGTGCTATGTATTATTTTTGCAAGTACTTACACATTTTTACCTGCACATAATGCATTAATTGAACTGCCTTAATATAGATAATACATTAAATCAATGGAAACTGGAGTATGAAACATTGTCATACTTCACATAAATTTTAACCATAACATTTGAATAGGTATAGCAACTTAATGTTGCAGTTAATTTTTCAACCTCAATAAGTAAAATTGTCTCAAGTTCATTAGGATTTCATTAACTTAATAATTTTATTTTCTGATACACAAGGTCACAGATTCAGTTAATGCGTAACAAGATCTTATCTTTGACCTGATGCATTTGATACACTTGTGGTTATTGTGTATTATAATCACACAAAGGAATATTTACAAGAGCGTTCATCTCAGCTGAACAAATGAAAGATAATGAAAGATTGTTATTAAAATTAATAATTTTGCTCTGGAAATTTCTTATCAAAACTGCCACAGACTAACAGATAGATGTCATTGGACTGTCAGTCATAATGTACAAAATAAGTGGAAGTTGAATAAAGAACTTTATGCTGGGAGGTATTCTCTACCAGTTAACCATGATATTACTTGGATACTAATTGGAATAAACAACTATATAGGGATTTTACGCGCGTTTTTTATTTTATTGGCTGACGTTTCGGAAACTTTACAGTTTCCATAATCCTAGCACGACTGAGCTGACTTTGCAATAACCGCATGTTGCATTAAAGGATAAGTTCACATATAATAGGTATGCATTATACCTACCTACCTACCGCAATATTACACACATGTACGTGAATGGTACGCTACCTACATAGGTAGAGTACACATAAACGGTTATCTTTAATCAATCGCTTATCTATACATACTTATTTATTATGTCACTCTGTATGGTGCAATTAATTGCATGTTTAAATACCTTTTTTTTTTCTTCTTAAAAAAAACGTAATATAGGTATGATAATTAGGTACCTAATGTTAACTTAAACAGTTCTTTATCAAACATAAATATTAAACATGCCAATTTTGCTAGTTTTATCTCAATAACATTGTGAATTTTGTGACTTGTATAGATTGTGTGTATAACTGACAAACAAAATAAAATAAATATTTAAGGGGGCTTCCATACAATAAACATGTTTTTTGTCGGAACACTTCTTCATGCTCGAGTCTGACTAGCACTTGGCTCCCACAGTAAATATTTTAGTCTCCGCTTCCAAGGAAATACAATAGTAATCATTATTTTTTTATAGATGCACCAGCAACTACCAATGGAAAACCAGAAGAAAAACTGGCCCCAACATCAAACATGCCCAATACCACAGTTCCAGTAGGACCAGCACAAAATGCTACTGAAAAAGCTGCAAATGCTACTGCTACAAATGCTACCGCTGCAAATGCTACTGCTGCAAATGCTACCGCTGCAAATACTGGGACCGCCCCTGTAGTCACTCTCACTCCTCCTGCTAGCAACTCTGAAAATACTACGCTCGCACCAATGGTCCCTACGCCATCTAATACGAGTGCAGCAATCAAACCTAATGCTACAAATGAAAACGCTACTTCTACATCAGACAAACCTGGTACCCAACCGCCTATGACTAGTTCAACAACAACACTGAAGCCTCAACCTCCAGTGAAGCCTTCAGACCCGGCTCCCACTCAGATCCCCCTTCAAGGCAGAAGGTAGGTCAAATTCAGAATGCTGACCATATATTTTATGTAATTTTAAATATACTTCGTAAGAACTCTGAAAAGACCCGCGTTAGTAAATACAAATACCCGAATTAATGTTTCGAACAAAAACAAACGACACATAGATAGGCCTAAAGAAGCGAATCCAAACAATAAAAATAAACAAATACAACTTCTGGATTTTATTGGCAACGTTTAGCTTATTGTATTAGTATTGGCTCGGATGTATGATAATATAATTATATTAACTGTGCTTTTTTTTTTTTTCAGTTTCGATGGTGCCAGCTTTGTCGGTGGTATCATATTAACATTGGGCCTTCTCGCCATAGGATTCATGGGATTGAAGTACTACAAAGCTCAGACTGAAAGGAACTATCATACTCTTTAAACTTGTTATTTTAAGCTTCACCCTAAGTCTACGTAAGTGCACCCTACTTCCTGTTTGTAATGTGATTTCACACTTTTAGATGCAAACCTTAACTATTTTATTTACGTTGATTTGGTGCCATGAGCACTTTCCAGGATACAGGGTTTTTTAAAAATAGGGTTTCATCAACACTTCCGTTATGGTGGTTGGTCATTTAGTTTTTATTTGTTGTCTACACTGCTTCAGCTTTTAGTCAATGATTATTTGTTCTTATGTATACTACAAATGCCTAGTTGTGGACACGCCGATTACAAAGAGTAAAAAACATTTAAGAATGAAAATAAATAGCTTTCCTGAAACAATTGTTATATAGGCTCCTGCAAGTAGGTGTGTGATTATAGGATGTAGGTTCAAGTGTTTGCGAGATGGCATTTATGTCACTGGTTTCTCGAAAGGAATTAACTGCATTTCTATTAAAATACATTATTGTAGTGACTGTTTAAATGGCTTGTCTTGCACCGTAGAATATGGTTTAAGTCCCACTTTATGTTATTTTTTATTTTTAATTTAAACACACGTCATATTGGAGGAAATATGATATTTGATGCAGATATTTTATAAATTATATTTAACGTTTCAAATAAATAATTAGATGTTTGCAAACATGGATAGGTAAATTTTGTTAGTTACATTCATTAAAACACTAAATTTATATTTATAATTTCAATATAAATATGCATATATTACTATCTGAAAATAATATCAGTATTTGGTGTTTTAGTTTATATAACAACTAGCTTCTGCCCGCGACTTCGTCCGCGTGAAACTCCTCCTTTTTTTCAGTCGGTTAAAAAGTAGCCTATGTCCTTTCTCAGGCTCTAGACTTTCTTTGTACCAAATTTCATTTAAATCGGTCCAGTAGTTTTAGCGTGAAAGCGTAACAGACAGACAGACAGACAGACAGAGTTACTTTCGCATTTATAATATTAGTAGGGATGCAAAACTAGAGTTAATTTACATATTTTCTAAATGTTTAATTACGTGCCATGTTGCTGCATCAACATTCAAAGTTAACTTCCTTGACAATGGATGCAGATGTATCCAAATAGAGGAAAACCTTAAAAAAATATCTGAGTTTTAAAACATCTTTTTTTTCTTTCACTATAGAATTTTATTATTATTGAAGATTATTATTATTGTTATAAGATGTAAGTATAAGGTAACGCAATGTGATGATGAAAATAAGGGTCTAAAATAGTAGCTAATTGGTTTGACACATTCAAGCAATGAATCTCACGCGGAGTAAATGTTAATGTTATGCTTGTGCTTAATAAATAAATAATGTTGATGTATAAAATATGTCACACAAGCACATGCAAGCTTTTAAGTTAAGTATTTTTTATCTCGGGATTTGAATCTCCTGTTTTTTTTATTACAGATATTATGCTTTTTGTGTCAAACCAAATCTGTATATTTTGATTTTGTGATTTTGCACCCTATATTGTAAACTGGAAAAATATGATTCCATCCTAAAGTGCTCTTAATTGATCTGAACTAATTATAAATATTCCGAAGCATCTATCCACTAGGAAAATTATTAATATTGTCATCCAAACTACTGCTATCTTACCGTCACAGTCAATAGTTGTGAATAAATAAATTTATATAACAAAAATATTGTTTCATTTTGTGATAAAACTTCCACACCACTATCTCCTCTAATCTAAAGAGGACTCAGAACTCAAAATATAAGGTAAAATAGCAACTGATGAAAATAAAAAATAAGAATGGTGTAGGTAGTAGGTACAATGAAAACTGCAGGCAGACAAGTACCAAATTCTTACTCATATTACCACTTTATTCTTAACTAATACTAATATTATAAAGAGGAAAGATTTGTATTTTTGTATGTTTGTAATGAATAGGCTCCGAAACTACTGGACCGATTTCAAAAATTCTTTCACCTTTGGAAAGCTACATTATCCCCGAGTAACATAGGCTATATAATATCACGCTAGGTCTTATAGTTGCGGAGCAGTAACCGAAAATGTTTCAAAAACGGGGGAAAAGTATCGTTTCTGAGGCCTTAAAAAAATCTTAAGTCCCCCCGTGCGAAGCCGGGACGGGCCGCTAGTTCTTAATAATTATAATTACGTAATGGGATATGTATTACATGGGAATACTCTTCTGCTATAATATCCTGCTATTCTAAGATCTCATGAGATATCAATATTAGAAAGAAGATGATATATTGATTTGCTTACAGTAGGACCAACATTTCGAGTCATATCTCCATATTTTAAATTGGCTAGTAAGAACTCTCCTTCTTTCCGATTGCAGTTTGAATAAGCCAGTATAAGGGAGTGGGGCGTCTTATAAACATCAGTAATCGCCAAAGCCTTCTCCACTGATGCACCTTTTAATTGAAGGAGTAATTTTATAAAAGTCTCAGTTACTGTAAGAGGCTTGGTTTTACTGGATACCTTGTTCAGAAAGGAAAATGTCAGAAGTCCATTTCCTTCAGTTTCTTTGTCATAACCTTCTAGTGCCTTATCCTGGAAAAAATAAAAAATATTGAGCCTTAATAAATGCACATTCATAAGATCGGCTTATCATTATGTTTATAATTTTCTTTATTTAAATAGTCAACGTTATATAGGCACATAGACTATTTAAATAAAGAAAATTATATACATCCTAAAAAACATAAGGGTGCATATTCCATGTATGGCATATTTACTAGTTACCTACTCAAGAAAGTAAGTAGGCTAAGTTATTTTAATTATTACCTTATATTCAATAGTTAGTCTCTTTGTCATCATAGCCAGAAACCTAGCTGAATTTGTCAAAGAATCTGTCATGTGGACATTAAAGTTATCCTGTACCCTTGTATTTTGCAGAGCCTGCATCAAGGATTGAATAGGTAAGCCTACATGCTTGTTGCTACCATAATTCTCTACTAAGTAAATGACATTTTTTAATCCAGATTTCCTCAGTCTAAATTTTTGTTCATGGAATCTTCCATCTTTAATGCTAGCTCCTAGGTCATCCATGCGTTTCCGTTCCACAATATACGGGAGTACCAGCTCCTCATCTACATTGTGTTTGTGCCGCGCAATCCACATGAAATCTCCAACTTTCAAACTTCTATATTCATGTTTCAAGTCTGGATATTTGTTGAACTGTGCCACAGTTGGATCATTCTTCTTTGACATCCTAAAAAAAATATTTTATTACAGTAGGTTTTCTATGAATACAAAAATTATATATAAGATATCAATTAGAAAAATTAACAATAAACATACCCACTTGTTTCATGTTTATCTATTAGTAATATTACATCAAATGAACCTGCTGGCATTTTTATTACAGCATCATGTCTATTCTCTAGCTGTTCTTGTTTATCTAAACTATTTTCATTAAGACACTGTATGACTGGGTTGTTGATTGGAACAGCATTGTTAAAAATTATATCATTATTTGTAGGAATATGAGCAGACTCAAGTAGCAGTTCATTTGCTACTGCAATACCTTGTTCTGTCAAGGAGAATTCAACCTTTTTATGCCTGGCTTTGCTAACCAAACCCTTCGATATTAACTTTGGCATGGTAGACCAGGCTGTGTAAAAAGACTCTGGTTTAGGTCTTGTAAAAGACTCCTCACTGTGCTTTTGAGCTCTTTCTATGAGCTCATCCTTTTTCAAACTTGGATTATTGGGATTATCTTTCAGTTGTTCAAGTAAAGTTATGAGTATTGCATAGCCACCTGACCGAAATGTAGGTTTATAATTATTTCTATCTGTTTTCTTTGCATTTCTTTTATTTTTATTGCTGTAATTTTCTTGTGATATGTGTACGATTTGTCTCTGACTCAAAGGTGATTTAGTACCTACAGAATTGCTACTACTGGAAGCATGATCAATATTTTCTGCATTCATCATTTTTCTATCATCTTCTAAATCATATGTTTCAGTATCATCAGAATAGCAATTTTTGGAACTAGGTAATACTTCATTCTGTTCAAGACTTTTGTTGTAATTATATACTTGCAATCGTTTATCTAAAAATGCACATAGCCGTTTATCAAACCCTTTAAGAATAGCACACTCAGCACCACTTTGTAAGGGCAAAGGATATTTTGCAATGGATTCTAAAGCTTCCTTCAGCATGAATTCAAGTTTACTTTTCTTAGCCGCAGCTTCTTCATAGAGTTCTTCAAGCCATTCTTGAAAAATAGGATTAGGACGAGCCCGTTTAAAAGTTATTCTGTGGCCGTTTGACATTGTACTAACTTTCACTTTACCAAGTAAAAGTAATCATCAACTGCGGAAATACTTATTATTTTACTCTCCGCGAAGTAGCACTAGCTGGAAACATAGACATAATTATCAAAACATTTCCAGAGTAACATTCAAAACATTCAAACTATTACCAGGATATCAAATCCATAGACTTCTATAATATGGACAAGGCATATTGTTCTATACGTACAATTGCTTATATAAATAGCATCAATTTTGAAGGCACACACATAAACATATATCTATCTCGTTCTTACTCAGCACTGTAACTCGCTGGAAAAAAATATAACACTATTTCAGTGCGTACAGAAACTGACATAAAGTGAAACATGAATATCCCTAAATACCTATTGAGGCCGAAAATCCGCCATGTTTAGCGCACCAAATGTCATTGTCAGTCAGTTCCGGTGGTACTTGTCTTGTCAAAAAGCCATGGTGTAAATCAAAATAACTAATTATCTTTCAATATATTGCTCGTGATTTAAAATAATTGAAGCTATAAGTAAATAATTACGTTGCAAATATGCCAGTGTGTAGTGTAATAGGGTGCGGCAAAAGAAAAACACAAAATCAGCTATCTTTAACCATGCACAGGTATGCTATAAATAACATTAAAAATATTGGTTATTGCTTTTGTTACCGGGAAAATAAAGAAAGATTTACATTATAATTAGCAAGGTTCTTATGTGCGGTTATAGATCATGAATGGATTTGACTTATTTAACCATATTTTTACGTTTAAATATTGTTAATTTATTAGCTAGGGTTGTAGATTATTTATCGACTTTGATATCGATTTACTTACATATGACATGATAAAATATTTTTATTTTATCATTAAAACATATTTTATAGGATCCCAAGAAATAACTATAAAAAGAAAAAGTGGCTGGAAACATATGAATGCTTGCAGTTCAGTACTAGTACTTATTGAATTACTTAAAATTAAGTACATCTAAATTTGATCGCCTACACATAAATATAGTGTATTCAATTATAATATTTTTTTATTTCAGAACCAAACTCAAAAAATAAAAAATCTTGAAGATAAATGTGATTTTTTAAAGAAGAAAATAAAAGTGCGGTGGCAAAAGAAAAAAATTGCAGAGTTCCAGAATATTATAAAAGACCTACAGGAGAGGAACCTTGTCAACAACGAAAACTCTATAGTTTTAAAAGCCTGCGCAGGTCCTAACGACTTTTTAAAGAGGCAAATTTTGAAAAGTGAAGGAAAAACAAAAAAATAAAAATACGCGAGTTAAATATAGTTGTTTCATTCCAATGTGTAATAACCGCGAAGGCTTCAGAAATTATTATTTGTAAGTCACTGAGTTGTTAAACGACAACTTTATAAAATCGTCATATCGTTTACTTGGCAAATTTGAAGCACGATCTTATCTTGGATTTCACACATCTAAATCAAAGTATCTTTGCACATAACAATATACTTACTTCCTATTAAAGTATTTATTCTACAAATAATTTACTCAATAATGTTTAGAATAAAATGAGCCAAGAACGTTTATCGATAAAACCTAATAACATTAAAATCTTTTGGGCAGCACTAAAACCGCCATGTTTAGTGGCCAAATGACGTCACATTGGCACGCATTTCTTGTTGTTGTTTCAGTGGTGTGATCAAATCACAAATGTGAATGTCAAATCAGTCCACAGATTAGTAATAAAAATTAATCCGTCATGTCGCTAGAATATTTTTATAAGGTCATTTAAACAATCTCCTTTTTCAATAATTTCATTTAGTCCGTTAGTAATTTAAGCGTGATTTAATCATCAGGTTGTGAAAAACACCAAATTTTAAGTCCTCCAGTGTGCATGTACTTTAATGATTTAGTTTGGTATAGCCTGTGGAACGGTAATGAGCTAAAGTGACAGTTCAGTGCCGCCGCCATTCGCCGCTACGCTCATAGTTGTGTTATAAAGCTTATAATAAACGAAAATGGTCGTTGTGTCGTACCTACAAATTAGAAAGTAATTTCTGTGATGTGCTCCAAAAAACAACAAATGTTTGTGTGATTCAAAATTGTGACGAGGATCCATAAATCTAACGCAAAATGTCGCTCGAAATTCCGTTGATGAGTACGGATGAGGTGACTTGGCTTTCGTTTTGTATTTTTTACATTCGTTAATGTTATCCTAGTGTTAATTAATTTGTGATTTGTGTTTAGGTGATAGAATTAGATCCTGATCAATTACCATCTGGAGATGAAGTGCTTACTATCTTAAAAGCGGAGCGTTCGCAGCTCAGTGTTTGGATTAATGTTGCGGTACGTAAACTTAACCTATAAGTATCACGTAACAACACTTTTTTTTACTAAAGCTACGATGTAGAACGTGTGGCAAACAGTTACTTTAAATGACTAAATAAATATTGTGTAAATCTGCCCTATGGATCTAAAATAACATGTTATATATTAATGTAGGTCACCATAAATTCTTTACTTATGCACTAGTAGATCCTAATAAAACAGAAGGTAGAGTTCAATAGCCAATAACCATTACCTTAAGACAGTGAGTTCTGAAAGACTTGTACATTTTTCCATTTTGAGACAATTTTAACCAGGTAGTTTTATAAATAAAGTAGTACTTAAATACCATTTATTGTTTATCTTATATATTGGATAACCCAAATCCCCGGGGGTGGCAAAGGGGTAAAATGATCCCACAACATTGAGGCTGTCTATTCCACAGTTATTCCCAATTAGAAATAATAATAAAAATACTTCAATATATTAATAACCTTACTGTTTTTAGCTTGCTTATTACAAGCAAAGAAAGATCGATGATTTCCTTAAAATATTGGAGGCGTCCCGAGTGGACGCCAATATTGACTACCGTGACTTTGAACGCGATCAAATGCGAGCCCTCGACATGTTGGCAGCATACTATGTCCAGGAGGCTAACAAGGAGAAGTCTAAGGACAAGAAAAAGGATCTGTTTACAAAGGCAACTCTACTATACACTATGGCAGATAAAATCATCATGTATGACCAGGTAAGATTTAATTTACTAAAGTATATTTTGTGTGTATAGAATCTTATCATGATGCCAGAACATAATACATACATAACCATGCTGGAGCTTGATCAATCACATATTAAGTTCACTTATACTCTTAATGATTAAAAGAAAGGATAAGTTTGTCTATATATATTTTCTTCATTATGTGTTGACTTAGTATAAGTAACAATAAAAAGTTAACTTAAATACATACACTATTTTGATTTCTATTTTATTTATTGAATATCTAGTAATGTGAGTTAGAGGAAATGCATATAAAATACAGTCAAATTATTTCAGAACCATCTCCTTGGACGAGCATACTTCTGTCTTCTGGAAGGTGATAAAATGGAACAAGCTGATGCACAGTTCAATTTTGTCTTAAATCAGTCTCCTAACAATGTGCCTTCACTACTTGGCAAAGCCTGTATTGCCTTCAATAGAAAGGACTACAGAGGTGCGCTCGCTTTTTACAAGAAAGCCCTTCGGACTAATCCAGACAGCCCTGCAGCCCTTCGTTTGGGAATGGGACATTGTTTTATGAAGTTAAATAATCAGGAAAAAGCTAGGTAAGATACTTTTTACTAGTATGAAGATTTGGTTATACCCAAAAGCCTAAAGTAAGTAATAGCCACAGGTAAAAGAAAACAGATAATGTAATTATGTCTTTTATTTTTGAACAGGATGGCATTTGAAAGAGCCCTGCAGTTGGATCCTCAGTGTGTTGGGGCTCTAGTTGGCCTTTCAATTCTCAAGCTTAATCTTCAAGAGAATGAATCAAACAAAATGGCTGTTATCATGCTCTCTAAAGCTTATGCTATAGACCCCAAAAACCCTATGGTCTTGAATCATCTTGCTAATCATTTCTTCTTTAAAAAGGTATGGAAAAAATAGTTTTAATGCTATGATAGATAAAAATAAACTTTATGAATTACTAAATATCATAACTCAGTAATAGATAGATGAATAAACTACTTAATGATGTGAAGCAAATTCAAATCCTAATAGTTATTATTTTGTATATTGTTCCTTAGCATAATTATCTAAAGTGAAATGATGATGCAATAAATATGATTATTATGTCGCCAGCCAACTTACCTTAATCCAGAATGGTGTAGATCATCTAGCTACTTCTAGAGACATCTAAGCACAAGAGTGGGAGATTTTTGCTGAAATAATATTAGTTTTATAGTCTTATGCTAATTATTTTTTGCAGGATTACAGCAAAGTCCAACATCTAGCGTTGCATGCGTTTCATAACACGGAAAATGAGGCAATGCGAGCCGAGAGTTGTCACCACCTTGCTCGGGCTTTTCATGCCCAGGGTGACTGTGACCAAGCCTTTCAGTATTACTACCAAGCTACGCAGTTTGCGCCAGCAAATTTTGTACTACCCCATTATGGTCTAGGACAAATGTATATTTACAGAGGGGATACAGAAAATGTAAGTTGAATGTTGTCTCTTGAAATAGGTAAAGATTGTTTCGTTGATTGTGTCTATTATTTACAGATTAATTTTATTATTATTACGATAGTAATCTTAATATCAAGTAATAGACCAAACTAATTAAGTGTAGCACTTTTCATCTATTTTATAAAACATATTATACATAATAATATATATTATACATACTCATTTAAGAGTAGTACTGCCATTTTTAAATGCTTAAATTCAGCTTGTGAAATTGTATTTTTTTTATTGTTAGTCTTTTAACTACTTTTTACTTTACAGGCAGCACAGTGTTTCGAAAAAGTACTCAAGGCTCAGCCGGGAAATTACGAAACTATGAAAATTCTAGGTTCCCTATATGCCAATTCGGCGTCCCAATCTAAGCGTGACATAGCTAGACAACATTTGAAAAAGGTCACAGAACAGTTTCCAGATGACGTGGAGGCTTGGATAGAATTGGCACAAATATTGGAGCAAAATGAATTACAGGTAAGAAAATATTTTTTTTTACTGAGGGTTTCCAAATTAGAGATCCTTTTTATGCTGAAATATAAATTAGAAAAGTGATTTATTGTTAGTTTAAAAGGAACTTATATACTTTAATTAATAACAACAAAAAAGTTAAGAAACACAAAGGTAAACCACAGGCTGCGACATAAAAGATTTTAACTGAGAACGAAGAAAATATTATTGGTACATTACAATAATCTTTTTTTATTTGTCAGGGTTCATTGAACGCTTACAGTACTGCAATGAAAATTCTCAAAGAGAAAGTAAACGCTGATATTCCAGCTGAGATACTTAACAATGTGGCTGCCTTGCATTACCGGTTAGGTAATTTGGACGAAGCAAAGAATTATCTAGAAGAAGCGCTCGAAAGGTTAGTTAAATACTAATGAAATCACCAAAAAATTAATTTTCAATAGTGAAAATGCTACTGTGTCCTACCTAACAATTTTTGTTTATAGGGAAAAAGCAGATGCGGAAACGTTAGACGCACAATACTACAACTCTATTGCTGTCACTACAACATACAACTTGGCGCGGCTGAACGAAGCACTGTGTATTTACAACAAGGCTGAAAAACTGTATAAAGATATATTGAAGGAACATCCAAATTACATTGATTGTTATTTAAGGTAATAACTTAACAAAATTAATGGTAATAATGTAGGCCTGTATGTATATGCTACAATAAGAATTGTTTTATAACCATTTCTAACCTTTTGGCTAAACCGAACCTGGAAATAAATTATAAGCAATAGGGGCTTTAGCCAAAAATCCGCTATATTTATGTTGTCATGTTACGCCAATGAGAGACAAGCTACAAGTGTGATTGATGGAACATGACAGCTTGACCTCATTCTACACGGCGCGCCTACTCTTATTAAGATATAATATGACTTTTGTGTATTAAATAGCATATACATGACTTATAGCCTACATCAAACATATTGAAATAAATTACAGGTTAGGTTGCATGGCGAGAGACAAAGGGCAGATCTACGAAGCGTCCGATTGGTTCAAAGAAGCGCTGAAAGTCAACACTGAACATCCAGACACGTGGTCCTTGATTGGAAACTTGCATTTGGCCCAGCAGGAGTGGGGTCCGGGACAGAAGAAGTTTGAGAGAATATTGCAGAACCCGTCTACGGCCAGCGACGCTTACTCCTTAATTGCACTTGGTATGAATCAAATTGAAGTAACGAAGTTATATTTTAAATGGTGGTTAGTCTCCGGTATTACTAGCCAAATTTAATTTGGACGGAGAGTTGAACTGAAATCTCTGTCAATTTCTACCGATTACAGGATTGTAGATTGTCTTTTATTGGTGGAATATGACGGAGTTTATTCAATGCTAACTAATTTAAACTGTCTTTTATGTCTGTTTGGCTATTTCGGTAAATTACTAGCTGCGTAAACAATTGGGTATCATTAGTAATTGGCGTTTTTGGAGCAAAAGCTGCAAAATCTATTAAAGGGATGAAAACGGATTAAAAATTTAAATATACTCGTATATATAATAAATCTTATTATTGTCTCGTATGTTACTTTTAGGTAATGTATGGTTACAAACACTACACCAGCCCTGCAGAGAGAAAGATCGAGAGAAACGTCACCAGGAGAGAGCTTTGCAAATCTATAGGCAGGTCCTCAAGACAGATCCCAAGAATATATGGGCGGCCAATGGCATAGGCTGTGTCTTGGCACATAAGGTAATGGACTAAAGGATTTGTGTAATAAAAATTGGAAAAAAAAATGAGTTGGTTAGATTATCAAAATAAATTATTTTATTAATTTAACTAAAAATAAAGATATAAGTGATATATATTTAGTTCCGCGTATCATCACACCCTGCCAGAATTTTCACCTCAATGTGACGTCACGAGCCCCCATTATGGAGCACCTTTGGCGTTTATTTACTTGTTCAATATTATTAGCAATTTAATTTATTGTTTCCGAGCGAGGTTAAGTAAGTTGTTTTTTTATATACAGGCTTGCGTGAACGAAGCTCGCGACATATTCGCGCAAGTTCGCGAGGCGACGGCTGACTTCCCCGATGTATGGATGAACATTGCACATATATATGTCGACCAGAAACAGTATATCAGCGCTATACAAATGGTGAGTTACATAAAAGATATATTTTCTTAAAACTATTGTGACGTTGGTGACAGTGAAAGACTGCGTATAGACCAAGGCGAAAATAAATACGTACTACATAAAATGTCACTAAATTACTTATAAAAATATAATATACGTATCTTTGTTTACTGGTTCCGAATATATATTTAACTCTAATTAGCACTATCTATATTAATTTACAGTACGAGAATTGTATTCGTAAATTCCGAATGAACCACGACGTCGAATGGCTTACTTGGCTCGCGCGGGCCCACGGCTTGGCCGGGCGGCCTCAGGCGGCTAGGGCCGCGCTGCTAAGGGCCAGGCGAGTGGCCCCTCACGACACGGCCCTACTGTACAACGCCGCTCTCACTCTGAGAAGATTAGCGGCGCACGTGTTGAAAGACGAGAGGTCTTCCTTAGACGTCGTGCTACGAGCGGTCCACGAGTTACAAGTGTCGCACAAGTAAGTAATTATTGTAGTGAATGGTTTCTATGTGGCCCCGTCTAAAGGAAATTAGCGGCTAACATCTTTAAAGACAGGAAGTTCCTCTTGATATACTGTTTCTAGCTCTAAACGTAAATAATATAGTAACGGATAAAGTTATTAAGGCTTATTTTCTGTTACATACAACAAAGTCGAGATATAGTAGCATCATTTGTACCTTAAAAACGGCTGAAGCAATTTTCTTTATGTTTTGCTTTGTGTTTATCTCCTCCCCATATACATTTTCTACGGAACTGCTATTATAAGTAGCGCTGGTTTGCCGAACCGTCTGCCGGGACCACTAGTAATGTGTATAAATGTAGCCGTCTCCCGCATAACTATTGTTGTTTGCAGTTTTGACAGAAACAAATATCCCCTCTCCACAGATACTTCCAACGGCTGGGGTCGACGGAGAACGGCGAGGGCGCCGAGCGAGCGCGCTACGAGCCGAGCGCGGCGGCGGCGGAGGCGCGCACGTGCGCCGACCTGCTGTCGCAGGCGCAGTGGCACGTCGCGCGCGCGCGCCGCCAGCACGACGAGGAGGTCACGCTGCGCGACCGCCAGCGCGAGCAGCGGGAGGCCTTCAAGAGGCAACAGGTACGCACTAGCAGTGGCGCGCACTAGCAGTGGCGCGTCGCCAGAGCGAGACGGCAATGCTGCACTTTTTCTACTTCTAACTTTGTATATTTATTACAAAAAAAATAATAGACAGCAACCCTCGAAAATTACTTCAGTTGATTATAAAAAAAATGCAGCAATCAAATTTCTTTTTCATAATCATTATATTAATGTTTTAGATACTACATTGTTAGCTAACTTCGAGATCTTGACTTTTTTTTAGGTAATTCGTTGTGTAATACCCACACTTTCAGTTTTAATAAGTTTTTGGTACAATCGGCGTCAAGTATACCGATCTGCACAGAAGACAAAACATGTCTGAACTATTATTAAAGGCGTTGGAACATATTTCGATATATTTGACGCTGAATATAATCATCGATCGATGGAACTCGTATTGATTTTATTTATTTATCTTAGGACGAAGAGCGTCGCCGCCGCGAAGAGATGCAACAAAAGAGTTCAGTGGAGCAACTCCAAAAGCGGCAGGAGTTCAAAGAGAAGACGAAGAACGCCCTGTTGTTCGCCGACATGCCTCTTGAGAACAAGCAGAAGGGCGGTCGCGGCCGACGCAAGGACGAGTACATATCAGATTCCGGCAGCGGCAGCGATCGGCCCAACGAGGAGAAGTATGTATTCCTTTATTCTATAATCTTTTTAAACTTTATCGATTTTTTACTAAGTATTAAGTTTTTCGTTAATAGTTAAAATTTGGCATTTAACACTTTATTTGATGTAAGTACCTCAGGTAGGTAGTTGTTGCCTCTTAGATATTGAAAAGTGACGTCACAAAAAATGAAACCCCCTTCCGCCCCTTGTCACGTAATGTCACACTTTGTCGACCCTCCCCTCTATCTCCTGATCGTGTGACGTATTTTATGGATGACCCTAATTGATTATAAAACAATTACAGGCGAGAAAAGACAAAAAGCAAACGCAAGGAGAAAGGCGAAGGGCGTAAAGGAAAGAAGAAAAGAGAACGCGGCTCCGGTAGCGACAGCGATCGCCCGCCCAATAAGCGAGGGAGGCAAAAGGTACATTAACGACACTGTTTGTGAAATATTGATATCATATACCAGCTTTTACTCGCTACTTCGTCCGCACACTTTTTAACCCCATTTGACACACTTAAGGAGTGAATTCCTATAAACCATGAAACACTTATCCAAAAACTTACTTAGTAGTTATTACAGATTGAATTAAAACCAGCTTTATAAATTTGAATTTCTATAATGTTGTGTACGTTTTCGTTTACAGAAAGAGAAAGGCCGTAAAGAGAAGGCGAAAGCGGCCGACGAGAAACTCAGCGCCAAACAGCGGCTTAAGATCGTGTCCAAAGAAACAATATCGACCTCGGAGTCCGATTCTGATGCGTCTCAAAAGTCGCGTAGTCGCAGTCGCAGCGGAAGTCGCAGTCGCAGTCGCAGCCCGCCGGCCAATAAGGGCAGGAAGAGAATTATGTCCGCATCTGATAGCGATAGGTAAGTTTCGACGATCAAATTTATTTTTACTCTAGAATATGAAGCTGGCGGGTTCGAAACCTGTAAGGGGTAGATGCTAGTGGGATAAATATAAGCAATCAAAGGTCTTGGATGACATGTATTTTTATTCACAGCCTTATACATATAGTAAAAAGTCTACTTTGGAACTAGATCAATTGGTGTGAATTGTCCCGAAATTCAATGTTAATTTTAATCCTAGGTCGCGATCAAGAAGCCGGTCCAAATCGCAAGCACGCTCGAGATCAGGATCAGCGAAAAGCCGATCTCGATCGAAAAGTGGTTCCCGATCGAAAAGTCGATCTCGATCGAAGAGCCGATCCCGATCGAAGAGCAGATCTCGATCGAAGAGCGGGTCCAGGTCGAAAAGCAGGTCTCGCTCCAAGAGCCGATCCAGGTCGAAGAGCGGTTCGCGATCGAAAAGTCGGTCGCGATCGAAGAGCCGATCGAGATCGAAGAGCCGTTCAAGGTCGAAAAGCGCGTCGAGGTCACGATCACGGTAATTTGATTTAACACATTTGGATCTTTAAAATTATCATTTAATATAATAATTTCAGAAAACAAGTATAATATTGAAACCCGTTATAGTCTGTTGTTTCCTTCTAACATTTCGAAGTTAACAATTGAATACAAAATGAATAAGGACGATAATTTTAACTATGTTAATTATTTTTAGGTCAAAAAGCAAGTCCCGATCGAAGAGCCGATCGCGATCGAAGAGTGGATCCCGTTCGAGGTCTCGGTCGCACTCCAAGAGCGGATCTTCCCGCTCAGGATCTAGGAATTCCCGGCCCGACACACCTGTATCTAGAAAATCAGTGTCCGCTAGTGAAGACGAAAACTAGACTTGTATATTTGTGTATTGAAGTTTTACTAAGGGGTGTTGTGATTTATTTTCGAAGTAGCGACGAAGGATAACATGTCGTTCATACAATATATTATTTACAACAGTATGACATACAATTTGTACAGTATCCGTTTTAAAGTTTTACGTACCTGCTGTATGTATATTTTGCACGTGAGTAACGTGGCCGTATGCGTTTGCACACGGTAAGAATTAGTTGAACTAAACTAGATTATATCATTTGGTCGTCAAATAAATCTCAAAATAAATGCTGGAACATTGGTCGTGTTGTTTGTTACTTATCTAATTTTACTTGACTCCCCACTGAAATATTTTGTGTTCGTTAATCATTTACTATTCTTAGTTCTACGCCGTATCATTTATAACCTATATATCATAGGTACTTTATTATCTATTTATCTAATAAGCTCTGAAGATTACTAAATATTTTATGAACTTCTTAAAAGAATTCTTTAGATTAGTTGTTCTGGCCATATCAATGTATTTTGTATTTGACAGCTAGTTTATACAATTTTGTCTATATTAGAAACTTTAAACATGACATAAATAATATTTTAAGTGGAACCAAATTCTCTTAGGGAATTGAGTATTAATTTCCAATGACCTATCAAAACTGTTTTATTTGTATCTCAGCATGCTGTATAATTGTAAATGAACGTTATAAATATTTCATTGAAACTGAATTCTTTTATTTTCTTCGAATAAAAGGCAAACTCATGAAAATGTTGTATATTTATCTAATTTAAAATACATATTAGACAATTTTTTTCCTCAAGACACGCAATTATCCTTAATAGATATCTATAGATCAGCTTTATTAATGAATAAACGACATTATAAATCTGTAGCTTAACAAATGAGTACATATCAGAATTAATAACACAACCCCTTTCTATTATTTCAAAATTAATGTACAATGTCAATTCTCTGCTAGAATTTAGATACATATTCGGTCTAATGGACTAAAATGTTCATTAAATGCACATTCGAATTCTTATTATTAATAATTGAGCGTCATACGTAACATGGCTAGAGATCTCTATTACTAAAATCAACACGAGATTAACTAGCGTCTCGGTAGCAACTGGATTGAAAATTTTATAAATTAGCCTCGTATTAGTAAAATGTTCATTTTTTTCTTATAAGTATCAGGTATTTAATCGAATATCACTATTTTTTACTATAATGATTAGTAAGTAACTTTCATTGAGACAGGAAAACGTTAAAAACTTAACATTTTACTAATCGTAAGGATTTTAACGCTCAGGTACAACAAAATAATATACACACAATATAATTAAAATCTCCACAAAGCAACTATTATAAATAATCTCATTTGAAAACAGTAAAACATAAAATCACAGCTGAGACACTTTAATTTCTAAAGTTAGAATAAATATACCTATAAAATGCTACGTGATCACTAATTATATTATTCAATCCCAATACAATTTCTCTCATTTAGAAATTACTTTAAAATACATTTTCTAAATCGCAATATCAGGTTAAAAATCCGAGTAAAAAGTCAAGAAAGTAATATGGCAGTTTTCGTTTTTATATGACTTAATACTATTATTACAGTAGAATATGTTTTTTATTGCTTTCGACTATAGTAATTGGTGTATTGTTATGAATGGATTATTAAATTACTACATTCCTAAAATATTTTTTAAGACTATGAATTTGATTGACTAGTTTATTTGAAAGGGCAGTGATTATTACTTACATAGTAATGCACTAAAAATAAGCAATAATTTTATAGTTATCGTAGCAAGGAAATATACAATCTATTCTTGATAAATTTTAACAGTATTTACTTTCTTTCTGCGAGTCCCTAACACTATTTCTCTGCTACTCTATCGAAATAGCGACGTAGCCGTGATTAATGATAAAAAATTATGGTGATGAAATGAAACGACATGTTTCAATAATTAATACTAGTAGTTGATGATAATAAAAAGCATGTGCTTTTCGAATAAATTACCTTCTATCCACATTTCTGTGACAAAATTTTACTAAAATGATCACCTTAAAAACTCGTCATAAATAAAGGTGATATTTTTTTTACAATTCAAATTATAATATATGTATTTTACTATCTTTATTTTGTACCAGCTGGTGCCCGCTATTCAATTATTGTTCATGTCGGAATAACAATTCATCATATTTTGATTTAGTAAAATTGATAATCACAGAATGACATTTCAATAATATCCAATTTGAAACGTGTTTATAAAAATCTTCAGTAACCAACATGGTTATTAAAATATTTGAGTTATAAGTGGTACCAGCTAGAAAAGTTAACTGAATTTTGGTCATATATTTAATACAAAATCGTTAGCATGCAATACTTACTTAAAAAATATTACTAAAATGTAATGATTATATTTCTGGTCTGTTTCGTTACCATCTTCTCACAACCTAGCAAGAATCTTTTCCATTCAGCTGAGGGTAGGCTACCGATCCATTAGTCAATGGTTGGGGGCCTCCTAGGAAAGATGTGAATGTGGTATCTCGGCTCATTGGAGGCTCCAAGTTCTCTATAGGTATGCAATCCAAACTGGGAACGTTGTAATCCCTGTAAATAATTATTAGGTATTCTGTAATTCTTCTGTAAGTTTTTCTCATCATTGTTTCTCACCCTAAGTGCGATTAGGACCGATTAGGATGAAATTTAGTGTATATTTCAATGGATTCCTGGATGGTTTGAAAATACTAGTGGATTTACGTAGACGACGCGACGACGGGCGGCGACGGTCCCATACCAGCGGATCGATCACCTGATCGACGTTCCTCTATCATGCAGTCATGCTAGGCTAGAAATAATAATAGTACTCTTACATGGAAACATTGTCTTGTGACTGCACTGAGTCATGCACCAGCTGAGGCAGCCGCGGTGGCTCCGGGGCAGGCGGTGTCGTCGAGCGAGCAGCGAATAGAAACACGCCCACCATTGCCAACATGTATGAGAGGAAGTACAGAGAATGGAACTGTGGGCAAGAACATTATTCTTATAATTATATGTTTAGAAATAATAAAAAAATGTCTCTAGACTAGTAATAACATTCTTGGTAACTTATCGAGTATATGAGATGTCATTATAACAAAACTTGATAAAATTGGTTATTAATCCAACTTTAAGCCTTACCTTGAATTGAAAGATATACATCCCAGCAATTAGTGTGTAATAATCTGCAGATAAAAATGACAGATGCAATATTATTGATCCAGCATCTCGTAGCATGAAGCTTTGCAGTATTTGGAATATTGTTTGCACAGAGCAGTAACTTCCCAGCTGAACTAGAGTCTCCAGCTCATACCAGTTGAAAGTTATTAAGTCACTAAGTTCGAGGAAAAATGTTTGACTGCATGCCACAATGCTGCCAATGATGCCAAGAAAAGCCAAATATTCTGGGCAAGATTGAAACTTTAACATGACTTCTTGGAGTACCGTTACAATGGCGAACAACAGTGATCCACCCAGACAGAGCATGTCTCCTACTAATTGGTTTTTACCTGTAATATACAGAATTATAGTTGATGATTGATCTAGAAAACAATGTGTGAACATACTATTATATTAGATGTACATTATTATGTCATATTATATTGAGTTTAAAGATGTCACTATATTGTTAAGTCCATACCATCCGTAGGAGCACCTTCAACATCAGCCCAAACAACGCACACAACAGCCATCAGCCCAAGTGTAGCACCAGCCACGTGAGCCACACCGAGTCTTTGACCCCGCCATGCCCCTCCCACTAAGGCAGCCCCAACCCCACTACATGCCAACAGTTGTCAGCTAAGTACCGATGTGAACCGCTGTGACATCACAAGCAACCAGCTAGCTTCTACATCAAGGATGCATGCTATGATGACTATCCACCATTTTCTAAAAGTTTATAATAAATCATACAACACAATTATGATTATTTTGGATATATTAAATATATGACCAATTTTGAAATTATGAAACCATACTTACTTTGACAATTTTTTGACTCCATTACAAAGTAACGTGGGAGTAAACAGTACGAACAGCGCCAAATATGGAATGACTAGTTGAGCGGTGGTAGGAAACTGCCAAGTCGCGCTCTGTAGCAAAGTAGTTAATATACATTTGCCACTCAGGAGCAAGGATAGAACCTGTCCCAATATAATGCTGCGCCACACCTTCCTGTAATATTTTAAAACTTATTCAGCAACCACATTACGTGTTCTAATTCATTAAATTATTAAAAGAGTATCACGAACCATCGCCCTAGTTCCGAAAAATAAGCTTCGATTTTCTCACTGAAACTTGGATTCTCCATTGTATCCCTGGTTATTAAATGAAGCTGCGACTATAATATAGCGGAAAAAGGATAAAATCCTGGGGGTAATTTATGACAACGCAATTTATTTCCATTATTTCTTTAAAAATGGGCTGGGAAGCAAAACATGATCTGACATTTCAGTAATTTCAGTTTTGCTATAGTATATCCTAAGCACGGCGATTCGTTTTGATTTCAAATATATCTATAAGTAAATTTATTAAATACACATTAATATTCATTAATAATTTTCAAAATAAAAAATACTGTTCACAGTAACAAATTCATTTAAATATAACTTTGGATTCTGCACTAAAATAAATAAAATACAACCCAGACTGTCCTTAGTGAATTCTAAGAAGTTTCAGAACGTTCAATAGTGACATATAATCTCCTTGCAGATTTTGTCTATGGTAATGACACCCGCCATACGACAACCATATATCTGTCGAATAACTTTTATTTCATTGTATGCCTTAATTTTATTAGTTGATTAAAGCCAAGTTCTTATTTGGTAATTCGTTTAATTATGTCAATTTAATCAACTAATATTTACATTATGACTGCACCCAAAGAAAAAGCGGAGAACGTTCATCTCAATACTATGGCCAGGTACCTAAGACCCGACAGGTTTGAAGTCGAACCCAACGCTCTCGGAGCTACGGAACAATGGTCGCACTGGCATCACACATTTACCAATTTCTTATCCGAAGAGATCTCCAAAGACGCTACAGATGAACTAAAACTGAAACTCCTTGCAAACCATCTTACAGCTAGAATTTTCATGCACATCAAAGATTGCTCGACATACGAGGATGCTATTTCTCTTTTAAATAAAAATTACCTCAAGCCTAAAAACGAGATTCTAGCTCGTCACATTCTCGGCACGCGAAAACAAAAATTTGATGAAACAATTGCTGATTATTTTCGGACTTTAAAACTTCTTTCGCAAAATTGTAACTTTAAATCAGTCACAGCCGAAGAACATAGAAACCAAGCGATACGGAGTGCGTTTATTGCGGGAATTCATTCCACTAAAATAAAGGAAAGACTGCTGGAATCGGGCCTCTCTCTCAAAACCGGAACATCTACAACTCTGGACGAAGTTTTTAATCAAGCTGTCGCTCTCGAAACTGCTGAAAAAGACTCGGTGACGATGAGCGTTAGTATGCCAAATACATTGAATGCCTTACCAGCACCTATTCCACAACAAGAAATTTCACAACCCTTTCATTCATGTCCGAATAACGCCGCAGTTCCTGCTCAATCGCAATCACCAACTCGACGTTGTTTCTTTTGCGGTGGAAACGTACACCAGAGAATCAAATGTCCGGCTTTTCGCGCCCACTGTCAACTTTGTTCAAAGAAGGGTCATTTTGCTTCTGTTTGCCGTTCTCGTAATAATCCCTCCACAAGCAATGCTATATATTCTCCGAATACTGTCCCTCTGTCTGAATATCAACAATCGCCAAGTTCTCCCGAACATATCAGCACCATTTACTCAGCCGCATCGCCATCTAGCTTAGAAAAAGCAACAATTGCCATCACTGTCAACGATACTCGCGCGGACGCGCTAATCGACACTGGAAGTTCTGTCAGCTTTATCGACCGTAATATAGCGCAGATGATGAACTTAAAACAAAGACCCTGTGAACAAACTATAAATCTCGCTTCTCTAAATCATAAGTCGCACGTTGACGGGGTGTGCTTCGCTACGCTTGAGATTAACAAACATGTGTATAAACAACGTCCTCTTCTTGTAATTAACAATTTATGCGCTGACGTCATTATAGGTCATGACATACTGAGGGACCACGCTAAACTTGAATTCGAGTTTGGTGGAACTAGAGAACCCTTGCAAGTATGCGTTATGGAAGCTGCAGTGCCACCGGCATCAGTTTTTACACATTTATCTGCTGACATCACTCCCATTGCTGTTAAATCTAGACGCCATAACATTGAGGAAGAAAACTTTATAAGGTCTGAAATAACGAACCTTTTACAAAATGGAATAATTGAACCGAGCGTGTATCGCCGTGGCGCGCTCAGGTCCTCGTAGCTGGCGGTATTCATAGGAAACGGATGGTTATTGATTACTCGAGGACTATTAACAAATATACATATTTGGACGCTTTCCCTCTGCCGAATATAGAGTCTATAGTTTCTAAAGTGGCTAAATACAATTACTTCAGTCAAATTGATTTGAAAAGCGCTTATCATCAAGTGCCTATATTAGCATGTGAAAAAATTTATACAGCTTTTGAAGCCTGCGGTAGACTATATCAATTCAAAAGAATCCCATTCGGTGTGACGAACGGAGTTGCCGCGTTCCAACGTACTCTTGAACATATAATTAAAAAAGAACATCTAAAAGGAACGTTCTGTTATCTCGATGACGTCACCGTCTGTGGTAAGGATAAAGAAGAACACGATGAAAATTTACAACAATTCATGGCTGCCGCGGAGAAGTATAAATTGACTTTAAACAAACAAAAATGTAATTTCAGTAAAACTTCAATTAACCTCTTAGGTTACTGTATTAAGAACAACACGATTGAGCCTGATAAAGAACGGCTCGAGCCACTTATAAAGCTGCCCTTGCCGCGGAACGCCACTGAGCTTAAGCGGGCTATGGGTCTATTCGCTCACTACGCCAAATGGATTCATAAATTCTCCGAAAAAATTCAACCACTTGTCAATAATGTAAACTTTCCTTTAAACGATAATGGACGGCATTGTTTTGAGCTCTTAAAGGCAGACATAGAGAAGGCGGCATTGGTTGCTATTGATGATAAGGAAACTTTGACGGTAGAGACTGACGCGTCAGAGTTTGCTATTGCTGCGACACTGACCCAAAATGGCCGTCCTGTTGCTTTCTTCTCTAGAACGTTATCAGATGGCGAACGTAAACACGCGTCTGTTGAAAAAGAAGCCTACGCTATCGTTGAAAGTATTAGAAAATGGCGTCATTATCTCATTAACAGACATTTTCTACTCATCACAGATCAGAAATCCGTAAGTTTTATTTTTGACCAAAATCATACTAGCAAAATAAAGAATGATAAAATCGAGAGATGGAGACTAGAACTGTCCTGCTATAAGTATGATATTATTTACAGACCAGGAATCGAAAACGTGGCTGCGGACGCACTTTCCAGAGTCTGTGCACTATTGACAAATAATAAATTGTATGAATTACATGACGCGCTCTCCCATCCTGGCATTACAAGAATGTATCACTGGGTTAGACTAAAGAACCTACCTTACTCTCTAAACGATATCAAGGAAATGACTGCTTCTTGTCGCGTTTGCGCAGAAGTGAAACCTCGCTTTATTAAAGCTAAAGGAACTCTTATTAAAGCTGTATCGCCGTTTGAAAGATTAAATATTGATTTCAAGGGTCCTTTACCTTCGAATACAAATAACAAATACATACTCACTATAATTGACGAATTTTCAAGGTATCCATTTGCGTATGCTTGTCCTGATACAAGTTCAGCAACTGTTTTTAAGTGTCTAAGAGATCTTTTCTATGAATACAGTCAGCCCCTATACATTCACAGCGATAGAGGATCGTCATTTATGTCTGAAGAAATACAACAATTTCTTAGGAACTGTCGTATTGCTACTTCTCGAACAACACCTTATAATCCTCAAGGTAACGGACAGGTGGAGAGACTAAATGGAACGCTTTGGCGGACAATACAGCTAAACCTTAAATCAAAGTACCTGTCTATTGAAAACTGGGAGCAAGTTCTTAAGCCATCTCTTCACTGCGTACGTTCGTTGCTCTGTACATCGATAAATGCTACTCCTCATGAAAAGTTATTTAATTTTCCTCGGAGAACGCCAGTCGGTGAATCGCTCCTTCATGGCTCGTTCCGGGACCGGTACTACTGAAGAAATTTGTTCGATCGAAAAATGACCCTTATGTCGAAGAAGTAGAGCTACTCCAAACAAATCCTAGCTACTCTTATGTTCGAAGACGTAACGGTCAAGAGTCAACTGTTTCAAACAGACACTTAGCGCCACTTCCAGAATCGGAGGAGGTGCCTAGTGGAGAGGGAGTTCATGATGATGACATATTCGGAACTCCTCCACAAGGAGATCCAGAGCCTTCACAGATTAGACGATCAACAAGACCTAGGAGGCTGCCCGTTCATCTGAGTGACTACGCCCTGGACGACGAAACTATCGAGGAGGAGAATGACATATAATCTCCTTGCAGATTTTGTCTATGGTAATGACACCCGCCATACGACAACCATATATCTGTCGAATAACTTTTATTTCATTGTATGCCTTAATTTTATTAGTTGATTAAAGCCAAGTTCTTATTTGGTAATTCGTTTAATTATGTCAAATAGTGATGTACCTCTTTAATTGGAAATATTCAGGTCAGTCGATGGCGATGATGTCTAACGAACTTTTTTAACAATCTGTGGTCATTCATAATCACAATCTGTTAACTTAATGTTTAGTATTGTTTAGTTGTTTTGTTTTGGATTAGAAACTTACTGTATTATTTGCTCAATAAAACTGAGAATATTTAATTCTTGTAAATTTACTGGTCGTCTAATAATCCCATCTTCTCAAAAATATGGGAGACGGTTAGTAACCTGCAATCTAACATTTTTAACAATTACCTCGATCTTGCATTTTAACAATTAATCTCTATTTACAGAAGATGTAATACGTAGACGGCTTTTAATTGACGGAGACGGTACCGGTGACGATAGAAGACTGAATGTTTTACTTAAAACTTTGATAAAATGGTGCAACACAACAGAAGAAAAATCTGAAGAGAGGTTAGAATTCACAACTGAACTTTAATTTTCTTATATCATAGTCTTTTGCATATTTTTATTGTTTACTGTTGTATCAGCGTAATCAAAGCAACGTTTTTATCTTCCAGTAAAGCTACACACGATCGAATGTTGGCCCAACTAGCACAATGCGAGTTTGCTGTTACCAAGTCACAATTAGGGACCGAAATGATGAACGCAGAACTTCAGAGCTATGAATCGTTATCTAAAATACTTGAAACCGGCATAGAAGTTGCAAAAGGTAACATAGAAAAGAGTAAAGCTGATTTAGCTCAAGCAAAAACAGTGCGGAAAAATCGTATTGAGTATGATGTACTGGCAAAGGTCATTAATGAACAGCCATACAGAAAAGAAACCTTAGACCGGCTAAGTACATTGAAAACTGAACTGTCAAGCTTAGAAACTACAAAACAACAGTTGGAAAGCCGTCTTGCACTTAGAAAGAAACAGTTCCATGTTTTGGTGACATCAATACATCAGTTGCAAGTTTTATTAGATGAACCTGATGATATGGAGTCAATTTCCGATTTTGATATGAAAGATATCAGTAATGAATCTTAGTATTGAGTAGGTTCTCATAAAAATAATAAAGATTAATGACAATGTTGTAATATTTTAAGGTTTTGTCTAATAAACAGGTATGTAAAAGTATGTTGTTATTAATTTTCCATTCAATTCTATAGTAAATTGGCTCTTTTCCGTAAATAACCACCATGCTATAGAGAATATGGCTGGTGGGTTGGTATGAGTAGGGTGTTAAATGCGGTTAATTTAGATGATGTACTGATGTTAATAGTTTATATCTATGAAATCTGTCTTCTAGAACGAAATTTTCTTCCTAATGCTCTAGGGTAAGAAAGTGGTGTGTTGTATGTTTTACCAAAAATATTACATTTAACTTAGTTCAGTATAATAATTTCTGATGCCTTCGCGGTTATTATACATTGGAATGAAACAACTTGAACGGATTTAACTCATGTATGTTTCGGAGCCTTTACAGATTCCATAATTGTAGCATGACTGAGCTGACAATAGTCTAAACGTCAGCCAATAAAAATAAAATATGAGAATTAAATCCGTTAAAGTTGTTTCATTCCAATTAGTTCAGTATAATTTATCTTCTGAGAGCTGGCACCAACTTTAGCGGTATTTGAAGCAAGTTTCAAACTTGTGAAGTAGAAGAGCTATGTGACAATTTTATAGCTTCCCTTAAATACCTAGCCAATTATTGGTGCCAGCTCTAGGTCTATTATTTTAATTGCTTTCATTTTTCTATCAACAGATTTGGCTCTTTGATCATGCTACACAATAAAATTGACTACTTTATAAAAAAAAATATCCTGCTCTATACATACCTACAGCCTACTTATATAGCAAGTAGTGCAACTCAGGAAACAAGTCACTTACGAAACATCTCACGGAAATTAAATTTCAAATGTCATATCTATTTTGCAAGACCTTCCTTGAAGTTTATTTCCAACATATTTTAAATTCTGTAATAGGCAAAGAGACGTCGCAATTTCGTATGTCAACACTTGCATACTTAGTTTGCAAACTATCAAGTTGATTGCATGTCAGTATTTAAAAATAACAAGAATCTTTTAAGTAGGTATTCAATTTATCACCAAGTTCTTACATTACGAGTCTAATATTTAAAACTACATTATTACTTTATACCTATCACATATGTGTCAGATAGTGTGTCAGCCAAGTTCGGAGAAAATATTTTTAAAAAGACGACATAATACATTATAAGCTAAAGCACTTATACATTAAGTATATAACATAGCTTTAATCCGATCTTCGAAAACTCTTAGGCATCGAAATTTCATCAAATAATCTAAAAATTGGAAGTTTTTATTATACTTACATAGGTACTTGGGCAGAGTAAGTAGTACTAGCTATAATGAACTTATAGCATGCATGCATACATGAGTAAATCCCACTTTTCTTAATAAAGTGTATGTATTTTCGCCGTGTCATTGAACGCCCTCTGACTCAAACAGGTACGCTAGACACCAAATACCATATTCAGTAAACAAATTACGTAGTTTTACGGTTGACGGCGCAATTACAAATATTCAGCAGTTCAGTACATAGGATTCTAAACTTTAAGTACTTAATGTTATAGTCCAATATACAGTTAAAGTTTTGTAAGCTAGACAATAACGTTTTTATATAGTAGTTGCTAGTACGGTGGCGTGTCGAGGTAATTTCTTAGTATTCCCTAATGTGAAAATATTTTTTGGTAGAAGTAGTCTACCAAACATTACTTTTTAAAATAATTCACCTGAGAATTGTACTGGCGAGTAGAACTTACCGTATTTTTGAAGACAACAAAACTGTCTTCACAATTGTCGTAGATAGGTACCTAAAAAGGAAATTGGTTTCGCCCGATTTCGACATCTACTGAATTAGGTCTCTCAAGCATTTAAGAGCTTCCTCCGAGCTACCCAATAAATACAGAACATTCATTACGAAATTTCTAAATTCCCCAAACTGAATTAAATTAAGTACCTATTCAGAGATAAGTAAGATAAGTAAGATAACTAATAAAGAAAAGAAACTGAGGGAAACTTCTTTTACATAGGTGTATTCAATTAGGTGTACCCACATAATAAGTAAGTAATGAAAAAATAATTAAGTTAAGAAAGCCTTGCAATATTTATGCGAACTTAGCGAAACAGTAATCATAGTTGACCTTTTCTAAAACCACTTACTGAAAGTGCACGGCTATCAGACTTTCGGACTTTCTTTTCCATCAGTACCTACCCCAAACAAAACTTTTTACCGCGCAAGTCTGGTTTCTTACATAAACCGGCGGCCACGGCACTGCTATACAGCCCTGCGAGGAGACCGCGCGCGTTCTCTCCCAACTTCCAACTTCGATACTTCGCGAAGCCATGCCTTCCTGGTGGGACTACCTTCATTTCAACAGGCAATATAATAACAAGAGGAACCTAGAAGAGGGATTGTTCCAGATTGCCTCGCAAACCTGCAATATTCTTGTGAAAGTAAACAACACGAATAATATAAATTTGACGAGAAATAATAGAAGCGACGAGTACGGGTGTGCTGGGCCACCTCAGGGTAAGAGCTCTATGCAGATCTGTGTGCCCAAATTCAGAAAAAACTCCATTACGTCGGGCTGCAATCCTGGACTTTCGGTAAGTGCAATTTTGTACTTTTTATTCACTAAAACTTGCTGTTCGTTATTTAATTTAAGTCTTAATTCATACATACTTACGTGTATGCTATCTTCAAAAAGAGCAACAGCTTTCAGAATTAAATAACAAAATCGTAACAACAATTAAAATTAGTTGCACATGTTAAACATTCGTTTTAAAAAAAAACCGTTAAAATACTTAATTTTAGCGACGAGTTGAACCCTATTTAGTTAAAAAATAACTTAATTACTCGAAACAGCTATGAATTACTGACAACCTACAATTATACATACATGCATTAATAATGAGGCAAATGCATAAAAAAATACGTAATACAACGTTCCTTTAATATTGAGGTCATTCTAGTGCAGTTTAGTGAAGAAGTCAGTTTTTTCTTTTGTAAACTGTATCGATCTACAAAAGCTATTACTCGTAGGTCATAGCACGCACAACATTAATCAGCCATAATGTGTTAATGTAGTCTTTATTGTAATGGTGTAAGGTCGTTTAGTGAGTTCATTAGTTTAGCTATCTTCGCATTAATTGGTTATTGTTGAAGGTCCGACTTAAACAAATACATTTAAGGCTAGTGCTGAAAGACAAATTTAGTTTATGTTGTCAATCTGTGACAGAATAATAAAAAGCCTACCCAACTATCCATGGGAGCGATTGTAGATGAAAGGTATCGCTTATAATAAATTATATACTTAACAATAATACAGTTTTGTAATACGTATAATATATGAACACGAGTATGCTTATGAGTGCTTATATATTTGCCAATTCAAGTAAATAAGTTTCACCGTTTTATTACACCAATAATTCTCTTCACACTGGTAAAGATATTGCCGCGGGACCATATAAAAGAATATAAATATAACATAGGTAGGTACGACATAGACTGTATATCTTGCCTCCGGCATGAGAATGTTGCATAAAATATTTCCGAGGAAACAATCTCACGAGGTTCGATTCTTTAAGCGATACGTGAAACATTTCTATATGCAAGAAAGAAATAGTCTTCATTCTTTGTAATGTATGGATTATTTTTTCTATGTCTATACTACTAACATAATTATATGCACTGCAATATTTAAGTAAGTGTAACTTTAAAAAAGTTTCAATACACACACAGCCTTTACCTTACTTTGTGAATTTAAATATACCTAAGTAAGTAATCTACCTTACGAACTGAAAATATTCTACAAAAAATCTTAACTAGGACTACAATATAGTCATCAAGACTGCCCTAACTATAACTTTCTATTCATAATAACAAATTGACAACCCTGATATCTTATTGCAAACAAAACCTCATACTTACCTACTTCTGTCCTTGCTTTCTTCAGTCTAAAAGATGCATGCATAGCCGCGCATCACGTTTCACTGTCGCTTTAAAGTGCGTCGTCTATAAAAGATATTTACTATATTGCAAATAAATTGCCTATACAAATTATCGTAGTGGAGTTAAAATTTGTGCAAGCTGATTCGTTTTGAGGTTAGTGCTTTTTTTAATATCTAAGTATTATACTGCATTTTACAGCCGTGCGATACGACCGTTGCCACTTATCGATTTTAAAAGCAAAGAAACACGATGGATCGAAGCAACGCCGGCCTGTTTAACCTTGTTCCAATTATTTTATGCTGCCATTAACATCAGTCTTCACTGAAGCTTTTCCTGATTTTTTCAGTTCGAGTGTCGATTATTAATATATTCTGACATGCGATATTTACCCAATAGTCGCATTTGTTTATTACAATGGCTTGATTTTTGTTTGTGATACGGTACACGTCATTAGGTTTAATGCCCAGTACCTAAGCGCAGCGTTTTATTTTATGCGAGTTTTATACATCGAGTCATAAGTTATTTTAAAAGAAATTGCATTCACAGTAAGTACGATAAATAAACCAAATCAAACAAAGATCATTTATCGAAATCAGTAGATCCTTTTGTCGTTGTAAAGGGAACATACATAGATATATATGTATATACTCGTATAGGTACATAGGTCAACAAACCAGGAATCTTGCTTTGTATCTACCTACTTGCAGTATTTGGATAAAAATAGAGATCCTTAACTCTAATAATATTAAACTTTTAAGGTGGGTAGGTAGATACTTTACCTCATGAGTGTTGCTAGTCTTGGCTTTCGTTTTACACGAAATATTTTGTGGTTAATCTCGGTATAGTAGGTATATTTGTTTCTGAAAACAAATTTGCTATAACAAGTAGGTATATACTTTATATAAGTAAGTATAGGTAAGTAAGTATTATTGTTAAGGATCCACTTACTTATAATTCGTCTCCCAAATACTCGCTACCTTTATCATCTTCTAACACTAAACCTACGTAGCTTTTGGTATGTACCTACTACATGTAAAGCTATAATCTAAAGACTTTTAAAAGCTTGTAACGAAATCACATTAACCCGTCTAGGTTGGCCTAAATTTTGGCTTTGACTTGCTTTAACGGCGTTCGCTTTTAGCAGTATAATAGACACAATGGACTATTTTTGATGTCAATACTTTTGCAAATCATGTTACCGCGGGGTTTCAAACAATAGAATAAGTACTTCACGAGGTCGTATAGGTACAACAGTTTTTAACCCCCGACGCAAAAACGACGGGGTGTTATACCTAAGTTTGACGTGTCTGTCTGTCTGTCTGTCTGTCTGTCTGTGTGTGTGTGTGTGTGTGTCTGTCTGTGGCATCATAGCTCCCTAACGCATGAACCGATTTTGATTCTGTTTTTTTTGTTTGAAAGGTGTATATGTCGGTAGTGTTCTTAGCTATGTTTTATAAAAATCGTCTCAGTAGTTTAATAATTGGGGGGGGGGTTAAAGAGGGGATGTAAAAATAAATGTCTACAAATATACTTGAGTGGGGTATCCAATGAAAGAGGGTGACGAGTACATTACAAAATTGAAATCATAATGAAAATCGGTTGAGTCGTTCAAAAAATATTGGGAGTGAAAGTGGGGATGGAAAAACAAATGTCTACGAATATACCCGAGTGGGATATCAAATGAAAGAGGATCGCGTGTACATTACAAAATTGAAATCATAATGAAAATCGGTTAAGTAGTTCAAAAATTATGGGGAGTAATAGTGTCAGTGGTAAGCCCAATGTCGACAAATATACCCGAGTGGGGTATCAAATGGAAGAGGATAACATGTAAATTACGAAATTCCATGTGAAATGGAAATTAGTTGAAAATAATAATATGTAGTAGGTACCTAAGTACTTACAAAAAGTATGAAATAAAAAAATAAATTAAAAATTTAACAAACCCCCGACATAAAAACTAAAAGGCCCTCTAAAAAGTATAACAATAATAAAATCTTAATATTAGTTACCTAAGTATTAATATTTCTACAAAGAAAACGTCATGTCGGGGGGACCGTAGGTATAGATAGAATGTAAATATTAGACCGTAGGTATATCTAGATAGATTGTAATATTGTACCTAAATGAAAGCGGTCCCCCCGACATGACGTTTTCTTTGTAGAAATATTAATACTTAGGTAACTAATATTAAGATTTTATTATTGTTATACTTTTTAGAGGGCCTTTTAGTTTTTATGTCGGGGGTTTGTTAAATTTTTAATTTATTTTTTGTTTTAGCGTACAACAGTTACGTATGCTACGTTTATTTTCTTAAAATTAGATCTATATGCATAGGAAGCTTATTGTGACTACATTTATGATAAACTAAAAGTATTAATAATGATTCATATAAATAATTATATATAAATATTTACACGCGTTAATATAAATCAAAGTTAGGTAAAAGCTTCTATCTATGAGTTCCTAATAGGTTTTGTATGAAAGAGGTGCACGTAGAGATGCTATAAGTAGTGTAAAGTTAAAATTACAACCTGTCAACTAGGTACCTACCCTAATTAAACAAACTTACAAAATGGGCGTAATTAAAGAGGAGCTGGGACCAAGAAAATCACATCATCATTACATAATTGAATGTAGGTATCTGCAATTTGTGCGCAGTTTTTGAACACCGTTTTGGAAAAACGGGACAATTTTGCGTCCCAGAAAATAATCGACTCGTAATTACAAAAGGGAACATACAATACGGAACGTCTAGTCACGTTATGAATATAGTATAGGTACAGCGAGGTAAGTAAGTACATATATAAATTAGTGCCCCTTTATAATTCTAATCCTTTCCTCGCTTAGTTCTGAAGGTTTATACATCGTTTGTCACCTTTGCTAATTACTGCCTCGTCGTTACTTTGTTCTACGAAACTCGACCTATTAGCATCCAAATAGTTCCGTTTGATTCTACTTCTACGAAATGTACCTTACTAAAGTAGGTATATAGTTAGGTAACCTTCATTAGCATACATGGTTTCCTTTTCTTTACCTACGATTCTACACTGAGACAGTGAGACTTGTAGGTATAGATATTTATGTTTATAGGTAGCTATAAACATAAACCTATAAATATAAACATGAATGCATTTTATATGCAAAATATAATGAAGGCTTTGTTAATAACATCCTTAATCAATTTGTAAGTCAAGGTTTACGATCTAGACATTACGTATCTATAATTATACAGGGGCGTGCATTGCATGCAATCATGTCATAAATGTATGGTGTTTATTTCCTTGGCGCAAGACCACACAATGCAACCTCCTGTGGCTCTAGGGTACAACAAAATAAACTTAACTTACATTAATGTTTTAACGGATATACCTAACTTATTTCGGATTACAATAAAATAAACAAAACGTCAGCTAATATGAGTGCATTTGTAAATTAACCGCCGAATTGTTTTTTGTTGCCTTTTAGTTTTTTTTCGGCGGTTAAATTTTTTTATTAAAAAGTTATTATTTTATAATTTTCTGTGGCCATAATTTATACAAATTATTACATTAAGTACTTAATTTTGTTAGTAGATTTATGTTTAGGTACTATATTGATTTATGTTTACTATATATGTTACCTACCTACCTCTAATATGAGTGCATTTGTAAAAAAATGTATTACATATTGAAATACAATCTAATAAAACTCGGCGATACGTATATCCAGTACAGTATCCACTTATAGTGCCTCACGTTCTAGATTCCCATATTTGCATAATGTAATCTTACCTGAGTACTACATAGAGCGCTTAAGGGTAACACGTGTACAGTATACCTGACCTTTATCCTAATGTAATACTTTATTTTAGGTCTAATTTAATTTATCTCTTCAGTTAAGTACTTATTTTACACTTGACCCAGTAGAAAGATGGCATGCATATTCGTTTTGAATTAGATATATCTATTTAATACTATCTAGGACCTAGATAGTATTAAATATACCTAGATTCTAGGTATACATATAAAAAGTGTTTTCCCGATTAATTGACTGACGGATATGCGCATTGCCTAAACCGCTAACCATAGAAACCTGAAACTTAGAGAATGTTTGAAAAAAAAGATTTTTCCGAAATTCTACCCCTAAGGGGATGAAAAAGGACGACAACGTGATCCTTTGGTCCCATCTATTTAAATTCATGCATTAATTTTCTTTAACAGAATTGATGATAGACGTGATTCGTATTTTATTGAAATTCATCCCCTAACGGGTTTAAAAAGTCCGTTGACTAAGTCACAGGCAAAAGCTATTAATTATATATTACGCGCTAATATTTTGCTTTCGGTATATAAACACTTTTCCATGACATAGACACTGTCAGTAATAATAGTCTGTAACCTTTCTTTTATTCTCTTCAGTACCTTAATATAAACATTACCTTGGTTAGCAATCCAACAGCTCTTTGCGATGCAAATATACAGATGTTCTTTTATTCCGATGTATTGAATTAACATGTTTCAAGACTAACTCGTAGCGTGCAACAATTACATTTACGGCAACGGAAATAACTCGCCGAAGGACAATGCCAGCATATTTTTAATGCCACTGTTATCGGCCAATGTCAACTGCATTCACCAACAAACATTTTTATTGAATAAAGTTCGCTGTAAACGAAATAGGTCGTAAACCAGTAGATTAGGAGTTTAGTTCCTGATAAGTGAAAGACTTTGCATGACTGCAGATTCGAGAAAAGCCTTTGTAACCGCTCTGGTAGGTAATGGAAAAATAATCCTGAAAGTTGACCTTTGTGAAGTCTAGGCTTTGTTTGTCGTCCGCTAAACTAGAGATTTAATTCCAAGAGGTGTATAAAAACAGTATCATTTCATTTAGCTAACGTACTTAAAAACAAATGGATACATTGCTAAAGCCTTTGAGTACATAATTCTAAAGTTACAAAGTCTCTTTAAGGATTAAGTAATTAGACTACTTGTCTCTAGCACTCTGTAATCGGATATTGTACACACTAGTTACCCGCTCCTGATTCTCCTGGGATATACTTTTCAACACCGCGGTGTGCATATAATTTCGTTTCCAGGATATATTTATAGTCACGTATTAAGTATGAGCGAGAACTTACAACAATATTAGGGAATCAAATAGTAGTAAAAAATAACATATTACCACCATCACCATACTCTACATATAGGTATGATTAGTTCCAGAACTACTAATATAAAATAAATAATAATTGTGAAATGTACGGTCTATAGTTTTAAAATACTAACGAACTTTTAACTATAATAGTTAGATACCTCTTTTGTTAAAATACTTTTCCAATCTTAAATCTGAATCCTTAGTCTAACATTAGCATCTCGGCAAACACATCACCAATCATTGATCTAAAAATCTAAAATGGGTAGAAAGTAGGTTACTTTAAATCGTTTGATTTTTCAAAGATTCTGAATTTATCGCGCGACACTCGTAAATTTTATTGTTTTCTGACTAAAGTCTGAAACCCACGGCTTTTACAAATAAAATTCATCTTCTAAAAAGATACTTTATTTTGAAAAGGTATAGCGAGGATTAAAAAAGCACGTTTTTGCTGCTAACAATTCTAATGTTTTTCTAAACCTACCTACCTACTCACTTTACTCTTCGTTTGATATGAACATTACGTTAGATAATCAAATACTTAAGTACGTTGTTCTTTCATTTTAATATCAAAGGCAGGGGATTGAATAAAATATTAGGTAGGAATCTATCCGAAGATAAAGAAACGCAGCAAAATGTTTTAACGATATGATAATATTACATAACCTTGAAGATTTACAAGTTAAAGTAAAGCTGTAACATTTGCTTTATTATCTTGCTAAATTTTTATAATCCTACTCACTCACGCGATCATAAGCTTAACCCAAGATACTCGATCAATGTATATAAAATTTGTAAGTTAAAGAAATATGTAATCGTTCATTTGTTGCAATTTGAGAAACCGTGATGAACTTAGACAGTAAAAATGACTTTATGATGAATAAAGTTCGTAACCATTAAAAGTTTTTAAGGGTTATCTTAAATTTGCATAATAAGCGTGCTTTTGAAACCGTAACTTTGGGACGTCACAGTTGTATCGTAGTCGCTTTTAAGTATGCAAGGGATTACCTAAATAAAATATTACAAAACCATTTGCCTAGGTACCATATTACAAGACTCATGCATACTAGTAACTGCGTAAGTGATTAATTATAGGTTACCTATATAATATAGTAATTTTCACGTACTAACTAACTATAGTAGTTACCTATCTCTAAAGGTTTTTTCTTTCATTCCTTTTTTTGCGTAAATCTTTAATTAGCATAACATTTGGTGCATCTCGGGGTGGGCCCGGACAACCCGGCCCACCCAGCTCCCTCTACTTACATCCACACGTCATCTGCCATTTTAACAATAAAATCAATCGGAGAATGATCCTATAAAAACCATCTGCGAACATCGTAGTTTAAAAAATCCTCTGAAATTCTTTATTAAGTAATTTATAAAAGAATCTCATTCTATTTTTGGTTTCTTGTAGTATACTTACTAAGTGTATTCACCAGTACCTAGTGTACAATTAGCTCTCTTGTTCTCACGTTCATGCGCTTCTTGCACAAGAGTAAGTGTACAAGGTTAATTATTTTAATTAAACTCGACTCGAGAGGGCTTCTCAGGAAAATGACTTTAACCTACAATCTCGTAATCCTACGAGACTTACGTCGATGCAGCACCGGTGCAGAATTTCTAATGGTACCATAATAGTACCTATTTAGGTATTACTTTACACACACCTTAGTCATTACTTGACACAATAAAGTGCAAATTAATCAACTACTGGGACTAATTTGCGTTATGGACTTCATTATTTTGTCAAAGTCCAAAACATATTATACTAGTGGGTCTAATTTTAGCATGCAACTTTCCTAGAAACGACCGCTACGCTCGTAGACTTATATGTACGTAGACCTGCTACGCTCGTAGACCTTTGCTACGAAATTTACATTGCCATTAATATTTTAAAGCGCTCCGGAACATAACAGACTAACTATAACGACTTAAGGTATACATACACCTTTTATAAACAATTTTCGTTTCATAATTGCTACGTAATGATAATGGGTGCCGTAATGAAAATAACGATGTTAGCTTGAAACGTGCTGGAAATTTGTAAAATATAAAAGGCTGGGTGTAAATTGGGTTCCTAAGTGACTAAATTGACGCGTGCCTTTTATATTTTGCATGGTGGATAAAAAGGGCCTTCGTCGTACGTTTTTCTTTTATAAATTCAAAGCTGAACGACTAGACTTTGCTCATCGGCTAATAGAAATTGTAGCCATAATTTGTCATATACGTATTGTGATGTAAAGAATAATGTTAAACATCGGATGGTTACATTAGTTTAGTTTTAATTCCATCCCCTATCTTGCAGGAGTTTCCATCAATAGAGAACTCTTTCCATTTAAATCTTTGCTGACCCTTCTCCCAATACTTGGCTGCGACAGCGGCTAACCTATTTATGTACTAGATCGAAAGGACCTAACAAGAAGCAATGATTGTCTTGTCTTCTTTATTTATACAGTTGATCTTTAGTAAGCCAGTAACGGTACGTTTTCTTATTCTATAGGTAGATAAGTAGTTGTAGTTTAGACGTACTTGAACTACACAAAGAGAAGTTGTCGAACTAACAGAATTCAATTTCACGACTTGCAACTCCAAGAGAAGTTCTTATCTGGAAATTGGCAATTTATCTACTAACTCTGCAAGGTTACTGGAAATGTTGAGATAGGTACATGTTTAGTTGACATTGAAATTTTATTTAAATTGAAATTAAAATTACATTTAAATTAATTACAAGCGGTAGTTTTCATAGTGTTTTATAGTGATTCGCATTCTATAGTGCAAAAATAGAATTTAATTAAAAGTCAGTAGGTAATTCTTTGTTTAATCCTTTAACGTCTTTTACATTTGTTATTCGACTGAAGATTTTCCTTTATATAAAATAAGACATCAAAGAAGTTTATTTCTGGAAAATTTACCCGTGCGTAATAAAACACAACAACGTGTATTTTTTTATTATAAAATAGGTACACGTTTTATTTAATACTGGACTACGGTCGATGTCCTTAAAACATACTTTAAAAAAATCTTTACGATTAACTTACCTTAATCGTAGGTATAGACAGGTTCCTACATAAATATAAGAGTTACCTATATATTTTATATTTTTTTTACCAATGAAATTACGAAGAGGACATAGCTTACGAGCTAATCAAATAGTATTTTAACTGTACTACCTACTTATAGTCCCTTTTGTGAATATATAAAGTAGCCAGTAACTTTTTTGTTCGTATATTTAGGTATTGCAAAGTAACATAAAGCTGCATTGCATGTTTTCGCTTCACTATAAAATGCTACAACATTTTTTTTATTATTGGACGCAGACAACAATGAATCTATCTTTTTGTTTTTATAAAGCTTTGTCTAATGCAAGGTTGAAACGATAGTTGCAATCTGTATTCTGGTTATTTGGTAAAATTAATGAGGTACTTATCTAGGTATCTAGATATTATGTTTTTTTAACAACGTTTAAATAAGCACCTACTTAGTAGCTAGGTAAGTAAAAGAGAACCTCTTTTGCGATATTTAAAATATCAAAGACAAATTATATTGCATGTAGTTAAAGAATATAGAATAACTTTTATCAATAAATCTTTTGTTTGCTTTTGTATTTTGTTATTACACGAATAACCATGGTAACTAAAAAGTGCGCCATGTTTTCCCTACTTAAATTTATAACTTCTATAACCTTCAAGTCAAAAATTCACGCCACAGGTCCCCGGTGCAAAATGTAAATATTTACACCTGCTTCTGAAAACGTACCTATGTAAAGAATCCACGACATACAGCCATTTCAATATAAAAGCGATGAATATTTTACGAAGGACCTCTAGCCCAAACAATGTCAGTTACCCTTCTGTTAAACAATGTTGTTTTCAATTTACCACGACCTTCTCGAGTCGAATGACGCTTCCTTCGAGATATGCAGATATGAAACCCTTTTCTTTGTGTTTACAATGTAAACTTGGTACCTTCATTTCTATTAGTGCTGTTTAAACGAAGGGGTATCACAGTAAGTATACATAATAGTCTACAGTAGTAGGTACGAACAGTTTAGGTCCTACCTACGAGTAGTATATCGTCGCTGTATTAGCCTAGTCGTCTCGTAATATTTTGGGGATCCGAATAGGAATTTTGTCATAAAACGTAAGACTAAAGTAATCACCAGGTAGGTAGGTACCTAATATATTATATGTTGTACGTTATGATATAAAAAAATATGTATGTTAAAACAAGTTTGGACTACTTATAACCGTTTTAAATTTGCGTTTACGTAATGTTAAAACTTAACTTTTTTGTCAGGAAAATTAAATTATTTTCAAAGTTCTATAGCTAAATGTTATAAAAAAAGACATTCATATAAACATTGACTTTGTTTCAATTAAATTAACTGCTCAAGCTACCACAACATTGCATACAGTGCATACTTTTATTTCTTGTCTTCTAGCTGTTGATAGAGACATCGCAATTGTTTGTATAGCTGTGTCTTTTCTTTCATTTAAGTAATTTGCAGAGTAATGCAGAGAAACCACAGTAATGGCACGCCATTATACAATTTCCGATACGGTCATTTTGTTGAAAAAACAAATAAGATCGAGACAGTCTAACCAATCGATAGTCATTAGCTGTAGACCTACAGGTGAAATGTTTATCTTGTAGGTACCTACTAGCATATTCAAGGGAAACTTTGGTTCATTATCACGGACAAGTATGTAGTTATTAACTACTTGTATGCTGGAATAATTTATTAGTTACCTATTACACATTAAATCTATTTGTGTAACACCTACCTACTATCTTAATGTATGATTAAATAGCTAATAAATTTCTATGTTACATTGAATATATCTGAAGATCAATAAATTTATAGAATCTGTATTACCCATGTATAGTGATGTTATATATATTAAAAGTTTTTATCATATAGGTATTACGTCATTACAGGTAAGTATGTAGGTACTGTAAAGGTTAGTTACGTTCCGATGGATGCTGTCGGATAATTTAAGTTGATGTTTTTAGAACGGAATTGTCAGAAAAAGTGTAGACTTGGGATGTGTAGCCGAAGAAGAAAGTTATAAAAAAAAGTATGTTTAAATTGTAGGCTTCCTTATACGACAAGTCGTACGGAAATAGCAATAAGTAGCTTAGGTACCTAAGTGTATTATGCTTTAAATAAACTTGAAACTGCAACGCTTGCGACATTCGTAATGATTGAGAACGTCGTACCTATTTTAGACGTTCCATTTGAAATGCATTGGATTTCTAAACATTAGATTGTAAGTTGTCGGATGTCTCGGAACTAAATTCTAGTTGATCTTCAACTGATAACATTAGTACCGAGTGTTAGCTTTTGTAAAATATATATTTTGGATTTTATGAAAATAGTTAATATCAAAACTTGCCAAGTTAAAATCAAACTTTGTGGCTGTTCGATGTTATCTTAGTCGAATAATATGTAAGAAAATTTTTAAATGGAACAAGTCCGCATTCAATGACGGGAGGACTACGATTTTGGACGTATTTAAGCTTAAAAAGTAATGAAAAACTTTAGCGTTAGACTATTGTCAGCTCAGTCGTGCTACGATTATGGAAACTGTAAAGAACCCGCAACGCCAGGAAATAAAATAACAATACGTGAGTTAAACGGATTTAACAGATTAGTAGGTAGTTATTTCATTCCAATAATTAAAAACTATTATTCAGCCGTTTTGAATTGAATACAATCCCTACTTCCCCACTATAATATTATAAATGCGAAAGTAACTCTGTCTGTCTGTCTGTCTGTCTGTTACGCTTTCACTATAAATTTATTTCGCTTTCACTTTAAATGAAATTTGGTACAAAGAAAGTCTGGAGCCTGAGAAAGGACATAGGCTACTTTTAAACCGACTGCAAAAAAGGAGGAGTTCCACGCGGACGAAGTCGCGGGCAGAAGCTAGTAAAAGAAAATGGAAAGAAAAGATAAACAAAAGTAGAGACCAGTACCTACTTATCTCTACACGAGCGATCTGGATAGAATTCCAAATTTCAATGTTCTTTCACATATTGATCAAGGTAACTACAAGGACCCACCTATGTTTAATGAAGGTTAGATAAACAAGTTCGAATCGCTAGCCAAGTTCGTCGCCCCGAATACACGATAATCAGACAAATGGGTACGGGACCAAAGACCGTATATTTTAGCTAGTTTACATAAGCTTGTTTTTGTCATTTTGCCGGTCGCGTTTATCCCAATTTTCTGTTTTGAACATAGTAAGTACATTGCCCTCATCAAAAGTTGAGGTAATTTCTTACCGTCTTCCATAATATGTGATGTTAAATTCGCGTCCCATTTGTCGAGAGTAAGTAACTGGTGTGTGTTATGTTTGCAAAAAATGTTTATTTCTTAAAGTCTGTTAACCTACTTTGTTATCTTATAATTTTATACTTAATAAGCAGGGAGTTGGAACCTGGGTTAAAAAGGTATATTGCAATATTAATACTTAGGTACTACGGAAATAGAAGCTTTGAAATTCCTTTCAACGTAAAACTTGAATTTCTAAGACAGGAAACTATAAGAAGAAGTGGGTAGAGCCAATATAAGATGCTTCGTAGAATTGGAAAAGGTAAAAAAATCGGATGAAAGCGCGGGATCGATCGATATGAAGACCTATACTGGGAGTAGACTTTTATTGGAAATAAATTAAAATGAACGTGTCTTTACGATTTTTTACGACTACTGCAGGACTGGTATTTTATATTTCATAGATATTTACTACGCTAGCTGTTTACCTATTTTTATTAATTTCATAAAAGACAATGAAAGGTCAATAAAACTGACAGGTCATTCACCTCCACCCTGTAATACTTATGCATCTTCTTCATGTTCTGAAAGTTTGACTCGAACAGGCATAAGTTATGTCTTATCTATTAGGTACCTAATATTTCTTCTCAGAATATTGCGTTCATAAATCTGTATAGGGTACAAAAGTTTTGCTGTTATTGTTTATACGAAAGCAGGGATGTTTTTGTTATAAGTAAGTACATACTTAATTAACTTATTCCTATCGGCCAAGTTTATCAATTCCTATTTCGGATGTTTATAATTGATATCTATTAATAATTACCAATTTGCTAGTATTTATCTAACTAATATAAAAATACTTGGCTACGGAAAATTTAAATCATTTAATCAACTTAGCCCCAAACTAAGTAAAGATTTAGCGTGGGTCGGTACCTACAAGTCCAACGAAAGGAATATAATGTCAAAGATTCAAGTATAAATGCTAGCGCTTAAGTAAACTAAGTAGCATCTGCCCCTAACAAGATCCGAACCCACTACCTGTGGTTTTTTAGTCACTCTGACTCAAATAGATGTACCTATAAATTAGGTATAATTACAGCTTATTATCTGTTTGTTAATAAATATGAATAATGAATTGGAATGAAACAACTATTAACGGATTTAACTCGCGTATTTTTATTTTATTTTATTTGCTGACGTTTCGGATTCTTTAGCGTTAGACTTTTGTCAGCTCAGTCATGCTACGATTATGGAAACTGTAAAGAATCCGAAACGTCAGCAAATAAAATAAAATAAAAATACGCGAGTTAAATCCGTTAATAGTTGTTTCATTCCAATGTGTAATAACCGCGAAGGCATCAGAAATTATTATGAATAATGAAATTTCTTTTGGATATATGATTATGTACTTACTTACCTACCTCAGTAGGTACCTATTGCCTTTATGGTATTAATACGAAACTATTGTAGGCAGTTAGAAGATACGTTTATGCCTTTTCATTTGTAGGTTGAGATCGTTGAGATTTAAATAATCCTGTCATTCATTTCCGCAATTAAATATTCTAAAAATGATCCTGACGCCGATAACAATCTTTTAAATGGATATTATAGTAAACATCGCCTAATTTGAACTGCTTTGTCCTATTACAAAAGGTTTTCCTAGCAAAAGCATTTATTTAACATTCAATAGATTTGTCAATTTATGGTAAACGTTACGAAACAATTTTTTGTCAAACAGTTTATTTTAGACCGTTGGCGTGTTCACACGATAGCGCGGGGAGTTTTGCCTGATTCTTTAGTACCTACAACAAAATTGACGCGCGAGAATACAAAGTTATATCTGAAAAAAATATGTGTTGTTTATGGCATTAGAACGGAACTACACGCGAAGCTAGTGCCGGGCTCCGACCGAGCCACCGACTTACCGCAGGTGATGGCTGTTTACACTATCAAGTTAATTGGACCAAGGGTTGTAATAATTTCCGGCATTGCATGTTACGGAAAACTATTTTATGCCGTGGTGTAGCTACCAAACACTTTTTAATTGGATATTTTATGAATATTTAGGTAGGTAACTATATAGGCACCTGCTGTTATGAAATACGGATAGATAAAGTTACATAAATAGAGTTGTCGGCGTGACTAAAGATAATTTAGCCTTACCTACTATTTTTTGTTCTGTTATATAACTGGAAGAGGTCTTACAGATAATCTACAGGTTTCTATTGTAATATTATTCTTAATCAAATAAGTACCTACTAACCTGCTTAATCCTATTACCTATCTTTAGGAATCGCCATAATTTAAAACCAACATTTAAGTTCAAATATCATAATGGTCCACTAGTCAGGTGAAAATAAATAAATACATTTTTATTTTCTATCGAGAATTTACTTATATAGGTAGTATTAAACAGTCTCAGGTACATAGCTAGCATATTAATTCGACAAACTTTATGAACCAAATATCAATTGATTATGGACTATGTAATTACATTCTTACCTACTTACTATAATAGATTAAAGAGATATAGTATATCTAGTAATCTACAGCTACAGCAGTGTTTGGAATTGTGCCCTGAATAGTTACGGTTTGAACTAACCTAGTATTTAAAATGCACATGCACAATGCAGTGGTTGCCGACGTCATTTACTTTGCAGTAATATTTTCGCCACTAATGCGCCAACACGGCTCGTGAGGAAAGGCAGGATTAACAAAAATGCAGTTTCATACACGTAGTGTTCGTGATTGCATTTTAAAATATCCGTGTAGTGATCTATTTAGTTTAATCATACATTTAGGTTTTGTGGTTACTTAGTGATTTTAAAACTGATAAATGGTGAGCGGTGTTCGTTATTTGTAAATCTACTTAGCTACAATAAATATTTCACATGGAAGTCATCAATATCAATATTTTTAAAAATACGCGGTAAAGTATTTTGTTATTTGAAGTAGTGAGATTATATAAAATAAAATCATTATAAAATTAAATTAAATATAGGTATAACGAAACTTTTTTAGCGTTTCGAGGCCAAGAAGTTGTGTTGCTAACTTTTAATCCGAAACTATTAAAAATAATTTTAAGCGAATTCTTAATCGAAACTCGGACTATAATCGAAAATATTGAGATGTTGCATCCTTACTTCTGTTCTGTCAAATTTTACTTTGACTTTGACAGTTATGCCGTAACAAACTATACTCTATGTTTACTATAAACTTTAACAAAAGAATTCTTTATTAAAATGAAAAACTAATTATCAAATGATAACTAGGAGTAATTTTATGTCGGCCTTAACTTTATGACGACATTACGAAAATGGGATTCATCGTATTGTTTTTTAAATCGTTATTCAAAACTTTTACTGTAAGTGGTTTTATTTACCTACTTTAAATTCTTTTAATACCTATTTAATGGTAAGCTAATAATATTATAATGAGTGATTGTTCCGATTTAATTTATAAAGATATTAAAATAGATAGATTTTAACTCTCGTGATAGTAACTCCAAGTGAACTTCCGTTGGAATAAAGATACTTCAGTGTGCAAAAAATGTTTTCTGTCTTATGATAATATACTAATATTATATCGTATAGAGCCCAGACATCCAATTAACAGATGTTGTCAAACAGTATTGTGGACCCCTTATCTCCCGTCTTACAAATATTATTAGTAAATTACAAAGATTTTCGGTTTTTATTATGGAGTTTCATTTAAAAATGAGTCCTATATGTGTCAGAAATTAAGCTAGTACACCAATAAAAAACTTTATATAAAGTTTTATATTGTTTTATATTATAACATTAACTTTAAAAAAAACTTATGAATTGTTCCTTTCATAATTATTTTTTCTACAGACTGTGCTAGAGTCAGGGAGTGTGGGGAACGCTTCGTCATCTGATGAGGAGTTGGAACAGTGGGAGCAGATCTTCATGATGAGAGACGAGAACGGAAACAGTTACAATGACAAGTATGTCCATTTCTAAATTATGACTACCAGTATCATTGTTTATTTTTTTTTATTTTGTCATTTTCGAAATTATTTTTATTCGCACAATTAAATAGTTAAGCTAGGTACTAAAAATAATCCAGTCGCAGGCTATGTGAAAATGTATCTATGTTGTTTATTAGTGACCTGTCTCGGCTTCACACGGGTGCTATGAACCCACCTCTTGTATCACTCTATCTATTAAAAAAAAACTTCAAAATCCATTGCATAGTAAAAATTTAAGCATACATAGAGACAAACAGACAGGGACTTTATTTTATACTAATATGTAGTGATTTCCCAAAGATAAAGAGATCAAAATGTCTGCAAATCTAATTCAATATAAAATCTAAAAATTATCTTTACAAGAGAGACTTATTTCCCGGTCTAGGAAGCTTTGTTTATTACTTATAAACACTGCAAAAAATTTAGAGCTCTTTGCTAACAATCATTTTACCTTTAAAAAGCATTAACTGTAAATTTTTTTCAGAAGAAAGAAAAAGAGCATATGGTGTCGACCCTCCTGTATTCCTGTCTCAATAGTAATAGTCCTTATTGTGTTGGTGGTGTTAGTGCCACTATTGGACCAGCCCAATCTCTTGCATGTGCTGCCAGCCAATGCACCCGTCTCCTTGCATTGCTCAGATGAGTGTAGGTGAGGTATCTTGCAATTATTACTGATACTATTGTTAATCCTTATAAGTTAAGTATTCATGAATTACTTATTCTTGAATACTAATAATTGTCAGGTTTCATTTTATGTTTTGGTGAGATTGCTTAGATTGAACCTACATAATATTATAATAATAAATAGCGACCCGCCCCGGCATCACACGGATGCATAAACCTTCCTCTTGAATCACTCTATCTATTAAAAAAAACAGCATCACTATCAGTTGCGTAGTTTTAAAGATTTCAGCATACATATGTATAAAGGGACAGAGAAAACGACTATACTATGTAATAATAATAGTCACCTGTCAAAAAAAACATAATATACCCTTTAGGTACCTATACGCAATTCGAAGTACATAGACTTCCACATTTTCATGTGCGCAAATTATTTTTTATACTGATGCTTCGAAAACTTGACAGGTCCCATATTTGTAGCCGATTGAACTGATGTGTTTAACACTGAGGTCTCTTCAATGTGTAATAACTGCGAAAGTACTTGAAATTATTATACTTAATTTGTCCACAGGTTATCGTTAGTAGAAACTATTCCAGAGGGTCACATGTACCCTCCTAATATAACGCACATATCCACAAAAAACGTGTGGTTAGATTTAATAGATGAAGCTCAACAATCCATAGAAATAGCATCCCTCTACTGGACTCTTAGGTTTAATGAAGAATATCCATATAATTCCTCTATAGAGGTAAGTTCTATGGTGCCATAACTCTTGCATACTAAAATGTGGAATTTACAAAAGGGCATTCCATTGGATGCTAAAGATCGTAAAACTACTATTCGCCTTTTGCCACTTTACACCAAATAGTTAACAGAAAAGGAATAAACTATCCATTTGATAAAAAAATCTGGTAGTTACCTACTTGCTAACATTTAATAAATTTATTCATAACTTAATGTTAGTCTATTTAACAAAGGCCGAGTAAAGTTTATTGATAAATAAGTTACCCAACCTGTAAGTTAAATGTTACTAATATCTTACTTGGATTTTGCAAATCAGCCACTTAGGTATTTTTAAATGATTTTATTTAGCTTACCCCGTTTGTTTCACTTACTAATAAATTTTTTTTTTGTTGCAGGGTGAACAAGTGTTCCAAGCTTTATATACCGCTGGGTTGAAACGTAATATAAACTTAAAAATTGCTCAAAACTGGCCGACTAAGTTATTTCCTAACATAGATACTGAATATTTAGTTAAGAAAAAAGCTGCACAGGTACCTATGTAACATCATTCGAGAATAAATTAATTAGAAAAATATTATTTCACATTACTGTCTTATTTTTTAAAAACACTTTAAAAGTGTTTCATATAATACTTTCAAGTTAGAAAAGAGAACCATGCTTAAACAATAAATTAATTAAATAGTAAAATTTTGACAATGTCAAAAAAAAGAAATTTTAACCGTTTATGACTCTCTTTATATCTAGACACACCCTTATGAGCCTTCAGATAGTTTTATAATATGTATGTTTCACAGGTGAGAAGCCTGAATTTCTCCAAACTACTAGGTAACGGGGTTCTGCACACTAAGTTCTGGATAGTGGATAGAACTCACTTCTACATCGGGAGCGCTAACATGGATTGGCGGTCTCTTACCCAAGTAATATTGAGATCAGTTTTTTTTATTAATTTAAACAAGTAACTCACAAAATTTGGTAACTCTCAGTTGCTTTGCAACAAAAAAACCATTTGGCAACTTGGCTGCTGTTTTAGCAACATTCATGACGAACTAGCCATTTTTTTCGCCCAAACTCAATAATAAATACTTATTTAAAAGGTTATACCACTCCATTCTCCCACTTACATACTCCCCGATTGAATTTTAAGTTTAGCAACATTACAAAAAAATGGAAACTTTTACATTTTGATTTAGCAACAAATGCAATATTGAGTTGACAACGCTACTACTGATTACTGTAATTATGTAATTTAAAATATGGACTATCTGTTCAGTTTTTTTTTATTTAGCTTAATTTGTTCCCAGGTCAAAGAGATGGGTATAGTCGCGTACAACTGTTCATGTCTCGCCACAGATTTAGGAAAGATTTTTGATGTGAGTATTCAGATTTATATATCATTTATAAGCTTCGTAAAAGTTTGTTAAAGTGCCTTTTTACTTATAAAATATACCTAAATGAATTCACTAATCTTGAAGCAGTCTCTAAGTTTTCAATATATCATCGCGTATTCTCCTTGATTAAGTAAACACCACACTGCAAAACACACCCATGAATATGTCAAACGGTTTAAATATTCAAAGATGACTCGACTAATAGACGCGCCTCCACCTGACCCAGTTACGTAAATGGGTTTTTTCACCAAAACAACTTATTTCCATTACCTGAACTGTTAGAATTGAATAAAATTTGTTTTTTTTTTAATTAGATGTCATTCTTTTTTTAAAGGTGGGTTCGTACGAAATTGTATTCCTTTAATTGTTATTTTGCAAACATGATTGAAATGATTGAATATTAATCTGTTTTTAATATTCATAATTTCAAAGGGGTAAATAATACATTACAATTTGAAAATGCCATTTAATATAATACAAGATTCAGCCACTTTCCATAAATATTACTGGCCAGCATTATTTTTCTTGACGTTGCCAAATTGAATGCAACCTTTGACAATTTAATTTCCTCTGATCGAGCGAAATTTTCCAGCTAGTACTTTAGCTATAATATAGATACTGGCTGGAAAATTATGTTGGTTATAGTCAGATGAGCAAGGTCGCCATTAGTATTTAATTGCAGTGAAATAAACTTGTCTATATATAGAGCGTGGCCTCACGACACGAATGCTGCGATGGCTAAAACAACACTTATCAACTATTCAATTAGAGGTTATTATAGTACCTACCTAACTGTCACTTTGTAGGAAACTTTCGTGTTAGTAATTTTGTATGGTTAGGCTATTTTTCTTAGAATTGAGTTTAAGTGTTCTCTTTCGAACATTCCGGAAATTATTAATGTTATGGATACATTTAATTAAGTTCCTTCTGTTTACTTTACTTTGTTTGATTAATTTTCTTGTGCATATTACATCAAATAAATTAAATGAAATTATTAAAATTATTACTTGTTACTTACATAATAAATTACTCAAAACTAGTAAGTAGTTCGCTCCGAACGGTAATCTCGCCTATACAGTATTTGTATTTCTGAACTTTTCTCTTTCAATTGATGCCTCACTCGACTCACGTTTTATAAAAAACATTTTTTAACCCCTATTTAACCCCGTGTATCTTCATAAACCCTAGCCCGATTATAATCATGTTTGAACTTGAAAATTCTATTAAGGTTATCTATTAATTTGCCACATTTCATAAAGATCGGAACAACGATATCTACCTGTTATAAGTTATCGTCGAACAAACAAACAAATCCTAACCAAGTCAAATCTGAAACCTCGCTTCTGCTCGATCGATGAAAAATATCTATTTATAAATAAACTAGCGGCCCGCCCCGGCTTTACCTGGATCACCATTATTTTTAAAGTTTCTATAGCCTATGTCACGCGGGAATAGTGTAGCTTTCCAATAGTGAAAGAATTTTTCAAATCGGTCCAGTCGTTTTGGAGCCTATTCAATCCAAACAAACAAACAAACTTTTTCTCTTTATTATATTAGTATCGATATTATGTTAAAAACCATAGAATATATATATATATATCACCCATAATAATAACATAGCATACTCAAAGTTCGTATACGGTTAAAGGCATAATAGAATTCTCATTTCTACGCTCTTAACCTTTCACTGGCCACACTAAAGCACTTATGGTGGACATAAACTGTTGTAAGGCGCTTAAGAGCTCTCATTGTAGCTTATATATAAAGCCGTATAAAAGTGCAATGTCCTGTTAACGAAATAGTTGTAAGAAAAGCTTCATAATTTCTGATACGTTCACGGTTATTACACATTTGAATGAAACAACTATAAACGGATTTAACTCGCGTATTTTATTTTAATTGGCTGACGTTTCGCAACCTTTTACAGTTTCAATAATAAAATAAGGTTACCGTAAGCCTAAGGCTATTGTCAGCTCATATAATATATTCATCGATTTTAACATGTAGTAAAAATTTGATATGCCTATCCTCCATAAAAGTGTTCGTTTACCCATCAAAATTCTGCCAAAGGCTTATCGGAAAATCGTTCCGAATACGGTGTTATTGTCAAATTCAACACGTGATATTACGAACATCAACCGGAACCGTAAAAGCGGAGTCGTATTCCACGTAACCATTGTACGGGCTATCAAACGCTAACTAGACATGGTAACATGATGGTAACATAATCATTACAACCTTCGCCTTGCCATCTCCAAACGACCGGGTCAAGGCTATACCGACGATTCAGACAGTTCATATGAACACCTATAGACAGCTACGGGAAACGTACGTTTACAACGTAGATATGAGTCATTGGAACACCGAAGTTTTCGTGGTAAATACATAAACTAAAGTAGTTATACCATTTACAACTTACGAAGGGCTGAAACGATTTTCAAGGTCCTTGATTTTTTTAAATTAACTATTAAAATTTTGGAAAAATAAAAAAGTTGCTTGGTTAGTTGGTTGCTTCAAAGGAACCACGCTTTTGTTTTTTTTTCTAATCATTGGGGTATTCACAAGTTTAAACAAGTAGGCGATTTAGACGAGTAACTCCATAGGTACATTTTAGACAATATGCTTTTATTCAGTGCACGTGAATTTGGGTCCCCAACGATATAGAAAATTTCTGACTTTATATAGATTACGTGGACATCGTTGTTTTTAGGTGTCGACCCATGTCTGAAGTTCGACGTTTGATGTCAGGACTTAACCCTTTGAAGGATGGGCTTTTAATTAAACGTCAGAGAAAAAATACCTAATACGAATTAATTTGGTAGTCAAAGATTTTGTTTTGGTTTTTATCAAATATCTTCAACACCGCAAAATATTTATAAGTTAAATGTTTAAAGTTTATATGATGCTAAGCCGAATCTGAAAAGAAAATTAAGATTGATATTAAGTAGGTCTACATCAATTTCGTTTCCAGTTCCGATTTCTATGAAACAAAGTCCGACATTTGCCTAACACTTTTTAATTATCTGTGTTAGCTAAGCATGATTTTTTTGGGTTGTAGTAAGTACTCTCTAAGTGTGAAGGAGTGAGATGTAAAACTAAGGCTCGGTAAGTTCGCCATCAGTAGTTTAGGTGAACACGTCCGCTCTCGCCTGTAGCTGTCACTGGACTGTTCCCCACTACCCGTGTCATCGTTACTATAGTTAAACACTACAAGGGCCATAAACAATAAACACACACAATGTTTTTGTAGGTATATTGGAGCCTTGGCACGCCGGACGCTGTGGTGCCCGACAGCTGGCCTGCCAACCTTAGCACCAACATCAATATGGAACGCCCCATCAATATTAGTGACGCCACACACAGCTTCGGGGCGTACATAACTGTGAGTGAAGTGGTTTTTTTTTAATTATACCTTTCGTTTCACCCGCGTGGGATTCGAAATTTGAACTATAACTTTCAAAGTTGAAGGTTTTGTGTCTGCAAGTAGCTTTTGTCAACCGATAAAAAAAATCCACTTGTATAAGCGGATGCTTATAATAATTTGTAATGTATTTGAATTTGAATAATTAGACAATATTCCTGTGTCGTAACTACTAACTAAATAAGAAAGAAAATATATCCATTACATTATGCAAACTGCAGTTTGTATAATGTAAAATGGTTTTAGTCAATTTTATGTTAAACCATTCCTTACAAACGGAGCCATATCTTAAAATCTAGTCAGCAATCTTTAAAAAAAAAAAAAAAATATTAGGAATGTTATTGTTTTTTAAGTACCTACCTATCGTACATCAATTGCATCAATGTCGTGTCTATTCAATCCAAAGACAGATTGATATGAAAGTAATTTAGCAATTTTACGTACGCAATTTGTAAATTCAAATGACATTCGTGCATCCATTTCTTTCATCAATTCTGAGAATTTTTTTATGAAGTCGCATTCGTTATTTTATTACAAATCTGTGGTCGACGACCCTACATTACTGTTTTTTACTAAACCTATTTAAGTTCGATTTATATACAAAAATAATTAGTTAATTACCGTACGTGTGACATTATCAATATAGCGTTTTTTAATAAGGGTAATACGTACTATCTATACCTTGGCCCCTAAGTGCCAATCAATAATAGCAATCTTACAAAAATTATGCAAATTTGTATGGAATAACATACGAGAACGAAACGTTACGTGGTCAGTTTTTGTTTAAATATGAAAGGGCCTCTATTTAACCTCTACGACAACGTGCTACGCCGTAGCTCTTAATGCTTCGCCAGACAGTATGTCAAAACTAGTTATGACTTTTATAGTGTCTACCAACAATAACAGTAAACTAATATTTACATACGAGTATAATAGCATACACCCAAACTTATGTAATGTTGCGACTTTTATACGTAGTAAATGCGGTATTCAATAGAAATAGACATCGTAAAAGCGTCATGAGCCAAATTTCCTCGTCGAAATACAACCATAATAATAATATAACAGTATAGCTAAGCTCGTAAAGACTTTGCTGAAATGTTTTAAATTGGCAATATCGCGAAAGTGCCCTGACCGCGGCGTGGTCATTCAGTTTAATGCTTTCACAGCCATTTTCCGTTCTAGCCTGGCTTATTGCTAGTGCATTAGATTAGAAAGTGTATTTTAAAATAATGCTAGCTACCATTTTCTTGGGCGTTATTTTTAAGTGCCTGACACGGGAAAGTTTATGAAAACAGTGAAGCATTTTTTAATTTTTATGAATTAAACTACCTACAATATACTTACTTAAAGGTAGACAAGGGTAACCTAACCATGACGAATATTTTTTTTTATTTTCTCGATCGAACAATAAATGACAAAGATAAGTTATTGTATAAATTGTACCATATCGTGACGACACGAGCCCCTACTACCCCCACTACATTTATAGCTCGATCAAGAAAGAAAAAATACGTGTCCAATAAGTTTTAATTTAATTTGAATTATCTAATTGAGGGACTAAATATAATTTCGTTTTCTTTACCCAGCCTTCATCTTTATTTTACTGAATTGATATATGTACCTACATACGCGAAAGAAACGTCAGTTCACATCCCGATCGCGTATGTCAATTCCATACAATTTTGCATTTGTTTCGTACGATTACTACTATCGATTGGCCCTTATCTAGGGGCCCAGTTTCAACTATGATGGAAATGAATTGCGTTAAAAAGTTGTCCCGAGGTCGAAAGAGCGTTTAAACTGAATCGTAGGCTCATGCTAATGGGCAGGTAAAGTTGATTTATCGCTTTTGTGTGAATTAACATACTTTTTTGTTCGGCAACGTGTACACAAAACGTTATTGATTTTCGGGTCGTATGGTGAACTTTCTTTTTTAATTTGCGATGTCTTTTGACTTGCAAATCTGCAATACGGGAGAGTAGGTGTTTAAGTTTGAGTCCATTGATTGCAGCCCCGATAGATTTGTCTCGAATGGGAAAAAATGTTCACAAGTTCTTATAGTTCTGAATAAAATATGTAACTGATGATTTTGGCAAATTTAGTGACACTAAAATTTGATAATTGAATTCTATACAGATGAAACTTCGCAGCATAGTTTACTAACTATGCTTGCCTTATGTTCTTTTCCAAGTTCGAATCTCTATACCAAAATACTTCAAAATTGGTTCAGTCAATTTAGACGAGAAATCGTAACAAATAAAGTTTCGTCACACATTTAAATAGGTATTATCCAAACAGTTAATATAATAAAGAGGAAAGATTTGTTTATTTGTTTGTATTGAATAGACTTCAAAACGACTGTACTTACCTAAGTTGTTGGGAAGCTGCACTATTTCCAAGTGACATAGACTAGGTATACCATATTTTGACAAAAAATTAGGGATCCGTGCGAAGCCGTTAGTTCATAATAGCTTTATAAAATATCAGATAAATAAGTAAGAGTCTTTCAATGTTACCGTCCATAACAATCAGCCGGATTCGGGTCATTGTCACGCGATCTAACTAGTCATTAGGCGATACGGGTCAAGGACGGACCGTCTTGCCGTCGTTAGCATATTGCCGGAATTCAGCAAATTACCATAAAGATATGGGATTTTTATAGCTTCAGGTATTAAGTAACGGATGTACGATACGACCTTCTGGAAGTCCTGAAAGTTTTATGAAGTTTAAAACCCCCGACGCAAAAACGACGGGGCGTTATAATTTTGACGTCTGTGGCATCACAGCTCCCTAACGCATGAACCGATTTTGATTTTGCTTTTTTTTTCAATCACAGATACCGCCTCGGTTCTTCTGACAAATTACAACACAACAAGACTATTCTAAGCTTTTTTGCTTTGTTGATGATTCTTATTGCAATTGCCGTATTAGTCTTTCTTTATTGCAATGTGCCTAATCATAGCTACCTACCGATATTTAAGGTTTATGTAAAAGTAAACTTTCTGACAGAAAACATTGCCTAAATCACGATTATGCAATGTAGAGGTACCTCTATAAACAAATAATAATGGTGATTTTGATTATAATATATGCATTACACTACAAGTGGACATTAAAATTAATTATCTAGGTACATTTGCCTACTAAGGCGCCTTCCATAAAGTAAAAAATCACACGATTTAATTAATTTTTAACCCGTTATCACAGATGATTGCACTGTGAGACCTACCCATTCTATCGCGTCGTGTTAATAATTCAAATTTGGCAATTTAACTTTAAATGTCGGTACATATTACATTTTTAAATGTGACGTCACAACATTTTCAAACACAATAATATTTTAATTTTCATTGTCTGTTTTTTTATGAATATTCGCCGTAGTATTTTGACCTCTGCCGCCGTTTGACCTACACACGCGGCGCACTTAGCTTAATGTGTTAACATGTTATCGATCGATGCCGGTTAATAATTATTTGCCGATAGGGTAGGGTATGGTTGAACTTGCGTTGGATGGATAATTACCGATGGAATTTCGGAATACAAAATAAATTGTACTTACCTATTTATCATTAACCATTCATTAATTTCTGACTACGAAACCGTAGGTTGCGGGTTCGAATCCCGCTAGGGGCAGATGTCAATGTGATGAGCACTGGCATCTGTACCTGAGTCTTGGATGTCTTATATGTATTTATGTATATTTATCCGTTGTCTAGTACCCATAACATAAGCTTTGCTTAAAATGGGACTAGATAATTGGTGTGAATTGTCCAAAGATATATATTTATATTTATTTATTTATTATTTATCATTTAGTAGCTACCCAGCTTTGCGTGGGTGGATGCATATATACCTACATATATAACCAAGGGCGTGCACTCCATACAGGCACAGTGTCTGGAGTGCCTACCCTGACGCCATTCAGCTCCCCCAATTGCACGCGCCTGATAAAACTTCCCCTTGAATGTATCTTTTAAAAAAAACACCACATCAAAATCGTTAAAATTTCATTGTGCCCTTTTTTCCGACATGCGACGAGTAAAAAAAAGCTTCATTAGCGTAGTATAGATGTAATCCTCCACAAATTGCTAGAACTCTGCGCCCGTCAATTAAACGATTGTAGGCTGAAATATTATATTATTTTAGTAGGGCATAAATTCAATTAAGTTGACACCTGAAGCTTATATTGAGGTATTATCGGAGTGATCGATCTAAACGTAATTTTTCTCACTCAGAATCCAGCATATGAAAAAGTAATATTACCCAAATGATTGATAGTGGTCGGCCTTTTCATTACCTACGTACGCGTTCGTTTGTAGTGGTCACATTAACTGCTTTTTTATTAAAAATAATATTTCTTATAAAATGTAGGTCAAACACAGATTAAGCGTAAGGCCACATCGGTATCCCATAATAATTCCTAAAACTCCTAAAACGGAATTTCTTAGATAAGACACATTTTAGAATTACTATTTCCTAGTAGGTACACACAATTAAAGTAATCACGCATGGGCGTGGCACTTTTAATAGTATATAGGGATAATGTGATACATGTATTGAGTGCCTACTCTCCTATATGCACATACACACCACTGCACGTGCCTAATGGAAATTCACATTCCAAATTATATTTCTATAATAACTTTTTGCCTTTTTTTATAATTAAGTATTTAGAATTATTCTTACTCTAAAATACCTATTACTTACTCCAAATGCGATAGTGAAAACGATGTACCTAATACAGACACCAAAATATATGTCGTATTACACGTCCAGATTTTTGGGTTTTGTTAAGCTAACGAGCGAGCAGCCATGGGGTAAAATTAATTAATTTTTATGTTATTTTGCTTCAGAGTTCACCGCCGCCGTTCAGTCCGACTGGCCGCACTAACGATGATGACGCGATAGTCTCCATTATACATTCGGCCGAGGAGTTTGTATATATCTCCGTAATGGACTATGCGCCCGCGCTGGAATATACACCTAAGTTGAAGTAAGAGCTAGACATGAACCTTATTTACTACAAAATGAACCTTATTTAGCATATGCAAAGGTTTAGTTTTATTTATATTATGAAAACACAGGGTATGACGTAAAAAAGAATTGTTATAAATACAAAATGAAATCGAATTTTCCATTGCTGTTTATAGTCAGAGGATTATTTCCCAACCAACCAACCAACTCGAAATTTTTACCACGCCTAAACACAGAAATCGATAGTTAAAAATTACCTATAGGTATTATTCTTATTTATTAACTTACGGTACACTTTATGAACACATAAATAACGAAAGGAGTATGATCTTAGCACAGAAGGTAATGTAACCAACTTATTTCATATTTACATGATAGCTTACTATCATATTGCCAACGTAAGGAACAAAAAATGTTACCAGGTTTAAATTGTAGGTTACCTACACATAGGCGGCTTCGCAAAATAAAAAAATAAAAAATTGCAGGTTTTGGCCCAAAATCGACGATGCGATTCGAACTGCGGCCCTCGAGCACAGATTGAAGGTGAAAATGCTGATCAGCTGGTGGAAATACTCCCATTCCTCTGAAGACTACTTCCTGCGGTCACTGGCGGCTCTGTCGCAGTCCTACCGCTCCGTAGATATACAAATTGTAATTGGGTGGATCTTCGAGCGTTTGAGACGCCGTCATTGTCCTCTACATCTATATCTATAATGTTTGCAAATAATATTATTAAGTATCGATTGAAATAGTATTTGTAACAGTACCGGGGGATAATATCACTCAAATTTTTGTTACTTATTGACTCTGCTCTTAAATATAGATGTAGAGGACAATGACGGCGTCTCAAACGCTCGAAGATCCACCCAATTAAATAAAATTATACCTAAATAAAGTAGAAATTTTGGAATGAAACAACTATTAACGGATTTAACTCGCGTATTTTTATTTTATTTTATTTGCTGACGTTTCGGATTCTAATTTAAATAAAATAAAAATATACGAGTTAAATCCGTTAATAGTTGTTTCATTCCAATGTGTAATAACCGCGAAGGCATCAGAAATTATTAAAGTAGACATTATCTCTGAACTAAAGGCTATTTTAAATTTGGACAAACGTTATGATTTCACATTCAAATTGTAACCGAATTTATTAAATTTTTGTTGCTACTCTAAAAAAAGCACCTAAGCTAGATAAATTGATGATAGGTGAAACATTTAATCTTTTTATATACCAGTACACAGTATTTTGTAACATAATAACATAGTTTTTTTATATCAATTTACTTAAGTACTGCGTTTTATAGAATTTGTATTCATCGTAAAATAATTGTCCATTGTGAAGTTTACGAATCAACGGAAACATAATTATATTTATTTTATTATTTCAGAAACGCTTCATAGTCCCGTCAACCCCGGAACAAGATAAAATACCCCATGCGCGCGTAAACCACAATAAATACATGGTCACAGATAAAACAGCTTACATTGGCACTTCCAATTGGTCGGGGGACTATTTCGTAGACACAGCGGGAGTGGCATTTGTCATACAAGAAAACAGCGGTACCAACGCAACGCAAGATATTAGAAAAAACCTACAAGATGTCTTCGAAAGAGACTGGAATTCTCCATACGCGGTTCCCCTTAGGACCTTATAGTATTCGACTATAGATTATGTTTATATTCTATGAAGTGATGAAACTAACAATTTTTAATTTGAAATCCTTCAATCTACATTTCGCTGATTTTAATAGAATAGTGACTTAACTCGAAATGGGTCACGAGATACAGTATTCAATAGTGTAAGAACAAATTTTGTATTGTGTCCTTATGGTAAATCAGTGATTTGTACTTTATTTCGGCCAAATACTTGTATAGCACAAATCTAGCTCGTTTTAGAGCAATCGAGCAATTTTTTGTGTGAATATGTTTTTGTAAAATTTTATTACTGTATACGTTTTGGTTGTGATGATTTTACTAACTTCTTAGGTTTTGATTGGACTTGAAACAACATAATTTATCAAAGGTTCGTACGTTTATTGTGTTTTTTAACGATCGATATTAATAAAAGTATACTAAAATAATTTACAATCTATATAAAATACAAATTATCTTTACATGTTGTGTGTAGTTAGAATTTTTTCCAACTTTTGCATGTTTGCGAGAGTAAAAGTATCTTTGTGATTTGAGAAACCGTGTGATTGCCTTTTTAAAATAGATTTTTATATCCTTGTAGTTTTACATTGTATATAATAAGAATTTATTGATAAAATACCTACCAGTGTTAAAATATATCTTATATATTATACTCGAGTTAATTAAAGTGGTATAAGAATTTTACCAAACCGAATATTCAATTAATCAAACAATAGTATTGTTAACGATTTTTGTGTAGCTACATTAGTCGAAACTTAAGAGGTAGTTTTCACGTAAAATAGTATTATTCCAGCCGAAAGTATGTCATAGGTAGTTTAAAAATAAACGTCGCCAATATAATTGCAAATACATTCTGTATTTAAAATAATAGTAGCGTTCGGTGATTAACTTGTATTCAAAGATGCGTATGTACCTAAGTAATAATTTTTGTTTTTAATTTCCCCCAAAGATCATTTTAATATTAAGTCTCAATTTATTACATTTTCTATGAATATTGTGACTTGTGATTTCTGTAGTGATTCTACGGTGGGATTGTTAGCGTAAGATTCCAAAGCAATAATGTATGGAACACGTGATATACAAGTACCATCGGTTTTGTAAATAAAATATCTTCAGTCTTTCAACTCTGTTTTATTTGTGGACACTCTTATAACCTATAAATAAAAATATTTTTACTTTTAAAAATAAAAATGTATTCGTAACTTACAAATCTTAACTACTTATGTCCAGATAGAATTTTCGACGCATCTTTTTGAATAAAAAACTTGTCAAAAAATGTAAAGAATTATTTTATACAATAAAATAACTAAATCTAAAATTCTAGACCGCCCATTAAAACAGTGCATTAAATAATCAGAAATTTTGTTTAAAAAAATGCTACGTCTTAACCAGAACGTTAAATTTTACTTCGCAACTGTAAAGAAATAATGTCAAAGAACAAATAAAACATTTGATAGATAGAGTTTGTGATCACGCAAAAGGTTAATTTAACCAAAAGGAAACATTTGAAACAAAAGATCAGAAAAGTCATTAACTTCGTCTTTATAATTGACTTAACATTACAGCTTAAACTCCTTAAAGGTTTACATTACACCAACAATTTCGAACCTAAATTAAGACAAAACATCTGGTCGTGAAAAATCATATTAAAAGTGCATTTATTACGTCAATACATTAGTAAATAATAGAAATAACATTAGTTACTATAAATAAAAAGGCTCTGGGCATATCTGATAATTATCGACCCGTATATCTCGATCATCGACTTAGCACAGGGGCCGTTCAAGTATTACCTACGTAATTTATTTATTTTAAGATTTTTGACCCTCCCTCCCCCATGTAACTCGCCGGAACGTTTTTCTGCACAACCTAGTGACCATTTTTACCAAAAAGGCACAAGTTATTTTCCCATACAAACATGAGCAAATATAATAAAATACGCAGCTTTCATTCCTGTATTCATAGTATTGTTTAACAAAATATGTTTTCGAGTAAAGGTTTACTAATTTGGGAAAGTTTAATTCCATAGTTTTTTATTTAAATAAAAAACAATGTTACGTAACGCGTAGTTTGGTTCCCCCTACAGGTGGGGGCTGTAACACATCATAACGTATTACAAGACATCCCTCCCCCGAAATTAAATTACCGTAATACTTGAACGCCTCCAAAAATCTTTGGACCGAAACCTTAAGCATGTGTAGCGCTGTCTTCAACGAAGTCCCTAGCTTCTTCTTGAGTGACGCACTCCACGTGGGACACTTTATTCCTAAACTTGACTCCGTAGAATTTGTGTGCGTGTTCCAACAGCTCCGGTCTGAACGTGGTCGTGATGAATTGCGCCGATGTCGACAACTCGTGAATCATGTTAGCTATCGCTTTTCGATGCTGTGCGTCCAGCGCCTGGAATTCATTAAATAGATTTATCGCACCTTTACTTTACTTTTACTTTTTACTTCGAAGGAAATTTAATTTAGCACAAAAAAATATTGGCTCAAAACTTCAAACAAACTTTATAACGAGCAATGAATATTGCGTTTCTTGGAACATTTGACCTAATAAACAAAATTATAATTAATAAATTTAAGACACATAAATAAATATTCGCATTTTTAATATGACATTTATACTCTTTTTCACTAGGACCCCAGAAATATAATACAGAAAATATTGAGATAAAAACAACCAATATCAGCACATGTATTGGTTATTTTTATCTCAATGTTTATTATATTATGTTTATAATTTATATTATAGTATACATGTACAAAAAGTTTAGAGAAAGAAATAATATATCAAAAGAAATACGAAAATTTACAGTACCCACTTTGTTTTCTGTTCACATTTTTTAACATTAGTTATATCTAATTTTTATATAAAGTTTTAATAAAATTCAGGGGCATAGGTACTTTATAAAACAAATTATAGATTTCTTAAGGTTGAGGCTCCACGATACATTTACATACCTGATCGATTTCGTCAAACAAGTAGAACGGGGCGGGGTCGCATTTCTGTATGGCGAATATCAAAGCCAGGGCAACTAAAGACTTCTGCCCTCCGGACAGCTGGTTCATCTCTCGCATATCGCCCTCCCCGCCGGTGAAGGACACCTTTATGCCAACTCCAGCAAACTGATCTGCGTTGCCTCGCTGAAAAAATGTACACAAATTTTATGGTAATAATTTCTTATGCTATCGAAACAATAGGGATGACGACAGGGTAAAGAAAACGAAATTCTATTTAGTCCGTCAGTTAGATTATTAAAAATTATTCGAGACCTATTGTTTCTTTTCTCAAACAAATAAACGATGCCAAAGATAAGTGCTTCTACAGTTCGGGATTGGCGGATTGTGACGTCACGCCAAGTTATAATTTATTTCGATTGAGAAAAGAAGTGTCCAATATTTTTTGGCAATCTACTGTATGGACAAAGAAAAAAAAACATTCGTCATACCTACCTATTATAATGGAATTATTTGTGATGCTTTATAAATAACAATTTGTGAGTTTTCCCATGTTCTATGCAGACTAATCTAAGTATCAATATTAGACTATTGTCAGTTCAGTCTTCTATGAATAATATTTTTTTTATTCCAAGCTATTTATATTATGATTAAATTGACGCCTTACAAGCGCTTTGTTTTCTTAAATCTAAGTGTGTTTTGTCTTTACATATTGTGAATTATATTGTTTCAAAGAAAACATAACATATGATATATTTAGGATACAGCGCTATGTGCTAAGGTTTATTTATAAAACGAATTGCGAATAAAAAAATATAAATTACTATCTATTAAATCGAATTATTTTCTAATCAATTCAGAGCTTACGATAACACTGAATTAAAACAAAATCATTTACATATAACACAAAACAACTCTTAAGACTACAGCTTATGAGAGGTTAAGTCTCTCACAAAATAACGTATAGCCCGACACGCACTTGGCCACTGTGTACTCACATCGGTGACTACCTCCTGTCCGTCGTCCGTCGCCACTCGCATGATGAGGCTGCCCCGCCCCTGAGGCACCAGTTTCTTAAACACCTCCGTGAAATTCTTGCTCACTTGCTTGAACGTAAACTGTATAGCCTCCAGCTTTCTATGTTCCAGCGTCTCGATGAGCTCGCGGATTTTTTCACCGCTGCAATAGAAAATATATAATATGACATATATATTTCATATTAAACGTGATACTAAAGCCCTGTGCAGACAACCATTTAAAACGGCGTAGATGTAAAGTCGTAAGTCGTAAAGTATATTTCATACACAACGTACATGAGAATTTTATATACTCGTAGGTATGTTTAAGATTACAATGTAATCTAATATATAAAATTCTCGTGTTACGGTGTTTGTTGCCAAACTCCTCCCAAACGGCAGGGCTGATTATTTTGAAATTTTGTGTGCATATCGTGTAGGGCAACATCTATTTTTTAGGAGTTTTTATGTCGATCGATCCTATCTTTGCCTTAAAGTAGTAAAGTATGCATACTTCATCGAAATACTTTCAAAAAATCTCTTTTCTAAAATCGTTTTCAAAAATGAATTTCCAAATACTACTATAATATATAGTAGGTATAGAGAACATAAAATACTGTAACACCAAATAATGTGAAAAAATATAAACTAAATACCCATATACATATATACTTTGAGTAAACACACATGCACGTATATTTAGGCTGAACTAACAACTGACGATAGAAAATATTGCTGCAACTCACTCATAATCGCACATTTATAACCATGTGTTCACTTTCTACTATCACAGACTTCGCTTCGAGTTTAACTATGAATTCGGAATTGAACGATTCGAATAAGCGTGTCTGATTATTTTTTAATCAATATATTTAATCAGTAGTAGCGCAAAACTACGTATGTACCCGCTTTTCTTGTTATTATTGCAACAAGTAAAAAAAGAAAATAATTAATATACTTTTAAAACTTTTCCAATACAACTATAAGTTGATTGTTTTAAAAAACTCATAGTAATAAAGAGTACCTATAAACACAATCTTTGGATGTCAAGATCGACAATTAACTGGAATTGGGTGAGCCCGAAATATGTTAGGTTAATGGCTTTAAAGAAACATATAAATAATGCGACATTATGCATATCTTTGCACATATATCGCGATAATTACTCCGTAAAAATGTACGCAACAAAATTGCTCGCCCTAATCGCATTATGTACCACACCAGTGATCACTAAAAGTGTATCAAACAAAGTAAAATTCTTCGAAAATTGGAACGATATAACGGAAGGTCTATTTGGTTTTGATAACATAATAAGCAGTTTCCACGGTATTTTTAGTATTTTGACCGACGACGGAAACACGAATAATGGCAATAAAAACGTACCAGAGGACGCTTATCTAAACATCACCCAGTTGGCAACAAAGTATAGATACAACATAGAAACACATAAGGTTATAACCGAAGATGGGTACATTTTGAATGTTCATAGATTGCCTGGTAGAGGTGCAAAGCAGAACAACATAGTGGTGTTTCTCATGCACGGTATAATAGATTCTTCTGACAGCTGGTTACTTCAAGGACCCAATTATTCTTTAGCGTACATTTTGGCAGACCAAGGCTACGACGTTTGGATGGGCAACGCGAGAGGGAACAAGCACGCAAACAAACACGTAACGCTCAATATTACCGACAGCGATTTCTGGGAATTCACATGGGAAGAAATAGGAATGTACGATATCACTGCCATGATAGATTACGCTCTTAACGCGACTGGAAATGAGAGTTTATATTACGTCGGACATTCGCAAGGCACTACCAGTTTCTACGTAATGAATTCTATGAAACCAGAGTACAATAAAAAGGTGAAAATGATGTTTTCATTGGCGCCAGAGGCGTGGTTGGGACACGTAAAAAGTCCTCTATTGAAAATATTCTCGCCCGCTTCGAAAATACTAGGATACCTATCGGATATCAATACGAACGCTTCCATTAAAGACTTTCTAAGCAATCTAGCTGAAGTGTTATGTAATTTTTTGAATATAAACTGTGGTAATATTGAATTTATGGCGTTGGGACAAGATTATAAATACATAAATGAATCGATTCGGCCTATAATTGAAGGTCACACACCGACCGCATCGTCCACAGCTCAATTTATACACTACGGTCAGTTGGTTAGTTCCGGGAGATTCTGCAGGTACGATTTTGACGAAGAGAAAAATATGGAACTGTATGGAGATGTGACACCTCCGGATTATAACGTCAGTGATATAACTGTTCCCATAGTTTTATTCTACAGTGGAAACGACTGGTTGTCTACGCCAGCTGATGTCAGAATTTTAAAAGAAAAACTACCAAATGTTATTAATGAACATTATCTCAATGATTATAACCACTTAGATTATCTATACGCTTTCAATGCAAAAGATTATATTTATTATCATATAGTCAGTTATATTTATGATTTTGAAAATCAAAAGCTATAAAGTTATTGTTTGTATAAAAAAAACTGTCATATAGTTTTTCGCTAAAAGGAAATTGTATCATTATGTATTATGTGACAATGGAAGAGATTCCTTAAAGGGCTAAGTCTCCTTTGTGCATTTGTATTGTTATCCCTTTAGTCTCTGTATTTATTTTGTTGTGCATTAAAGAGTTTACATACATACAAAAGCGAATGTATACAATCTACTTAATTCTCTCATTTTACAAGAAATTACGACAAGATAAGCAAACTTTATTATTTATATAATATACTAGCTTCTGCCCGCGACTTCGTCCGCGTGGAACTCCTCCTTTTTTGCAGTCGGTTAAAAGGTAGCTTATGTCCTTTCTCAGGCTCCAGACTATCTTTGTACCAAATTTCATTTAAATCGGTCCAGTAGTTTTAGCGTGAAAGCGTAACAGACAGACAGACAGACAGACAGACAGAGTTACTTTCGCATTTATAATATTAGTAGGGATAAGTCCTTATAAATATAAAGAAACCGACTTAATGACTGATATCTAAAAGGATTGGAAACTTGAAATCGTGCAGGGGGGGGGGTTCCTTTCGTAACGTAGAGAAGCACTAAGAAAGGATTTTTGAAAAGTCTTCCCCTGAGTGGGTAAAACGGAGATGGTTATTAAAATGGAAACTAGTTTTACATAAAATATGATTTCTAAAATATTTACTTACCCGACATCGAGTTCTTCCTTGCGTTTGTACAGTTTCTCTTTTTGTTCAGAGAAGCTAATGAACTGATCCAAAGCTTTCTTATTCACGTGGTTGTATTTCTTCAAGTGTTGGTTGGCTTTCTCCAGTTCTTTGAATAACTAATTCAAACAAAAACAAATATATTTAAGATTATGTTTTACAATGTCCAGGTAAGTTCCGGGCAAGTAAAATTTCTAATAGATAATAACATAGTATAAGATACAGACAGATAACTAATATGTATTACCCAGTATAGTTAATGCTATGGGTAATTTATTTAATTAACTTTTAGAAATATGTTTGAATCGTCAAAAAAAACTAATAGCTTACTACATAGTACTAATAAAATAAATATCTTTGGACAATTCACACCAATCAATCTAGTCCCAAATTCAGACTCAGACTACAAAAAAGACATCCAAGACTAAGTTACAGATGACTTCGCTTATCACACTGACATCTGCCCCTAGCAGGAATCGAACTCGCAACCTCCGGTTTCGTAGTCAAGGGCTCTAACTAGACCAACAGATCTTCTAAAATGAATATAAGTTTGTTTAAAAACTTACCTGTTTTAATGAAAGCTTTTGATATTTGGAATGTAATTCGGGCGCGTTGGGTAAAGTACCCAAGGCTGCAATCTTGTCCAACGATTCTTGTATTTTCTCTTGCAATAAAACCTCCTTGGACGCCATTTTCTCTAAACCTTTAGCGTCCTCCTCCATTTTGTCTTGGGCTTCTTTTTCCTGATTTAAAAAAGAAAAGGAATATATATTAAAGATTTAATAAGTTTTGCAGGTCAATTAATCTACTTACCTACTCTAATGAGCCAGGAATGATCTGACCCTGACTAAGATTTTGTCTTTTGTTTGTGAAATATTACATCGCACACCTAGAGATCTAAAAAGGATTTACTCGAAAAAGTGCGACGTTTTGTTGGTTTATTTAGGGTGATTTTTAATTTACAATTTTTAAAGGAAATACTTCCTATACCCCAATGATAACTATACCGTTTTCGTTTATTCAAAACAGCTACATAAGTAAAATATGATTACAATACCGTTTCTGGTAACTATTTAGACGCGTGCCTTACGTTATCAACCGACGAAAAAAACGGAGGAGGTTCTCAAGTCCACGCGTATTTTTTTTTTATAAATACACGTCCATACTAAAAACAAATACAAACCGCCAACAGCTCACCTTATTCCTCCATTTATCCAACTCGATCTTCAACGCTTTCTCATTCTTGACGGCCGCTTGCACTTTCCTCTCAACTTCCTCCATCTCTTTATTGATCTGTTTTATTCTTTTGTCGGCGCCTGCCAAGTCCGCCTCGCTGTTGGCCAGACGACGTTTCCTATCCTCTACCGAGATTTCCTGAAGGGCTTGCACCAATTCGTCTTTACGTCTAGTGGATACAAAAATAATATTTCATATTGGAAATAAAATATTAGAAAATATTAGTTCAGTACTATTATGATAATTAAGTTTTAAAAGACCTATAAACCATTAGACTGAAAGGGCGTAAACGCCAAATTGCCAAAATGCCTTATTTTATGCAAAAGACCAATTAGCTTTCTAACTGGTCACTTTACGTACCGAATCAAATTGTTGGTCAAGAGATTTTCAAGCTTATTCTTAGTAGCCTCAAGGTTCATTCTGGCGCTGAAAGCTTCTTTGTTCTCTTGCGTGAGACGACGGATTGCGTCGTTGAGCTCGTCCACTTTGCCTTGATCTGCCGTAGACAGTTGCTCCATAAGTTCCTAGAAAACATAGTATTAAAATGTAAGAAAACTATATTTAATAAAGTAAAAGAAAACTATATCCATGGTTGTGAATGAGTATCACATGTAGGTACATTGTAAAATTATAAAAGCTTTTTTTTACTTTTATTTCTATAAATATTCATTCTTTCTCTAAGACCAAGATTATTGTAAATTAAGATCTGACAATCCCTGTGTAGTTATAAAAAATCCTTTATATTAATTCTGAAATCATATTTCAGTAAATAAATACCTGGTGTAATTCTGACTCCAGGCCTTCTTTAGTGGCTTGCATCGCTTCTAAGCTAGACCGGCACTGCGCTAGAGACCGCTCTTTCGGCCCACGGAATCTTTCTATCGAAGACAACTCTTCTTTCATTAGACGAATGTCCGCTTTCACTTTGTCAAATATATCCCTGAAAGTTAATTCAAGATTAAGAGGTCTTTTCATTTATGAATTCAGTAGGGAAAAAAAGCTTTTATCGCATAAAACTCAAAATAAACATAAAATTAGTTTACAGGGAAAGTGACTATAATGCGGTGAGGCATTTTCTGTAAATCTTTATATATATATACCTTTTAAATATTTATTTTATTGTTTTTTAGAATTAGTTTTTATAGCGGCAACAGAAGTACATGATCTGTGAAAATTTCACCTATCGTATAATATGTTATGAACTGTGATATAACCACGGACGGGCAGCAGTCTCAGTAATAGGGCATTTTACCCCTTGACTACGGAACCCTAAAAATCACTCCTTTAAAACCTACTATCAAACACAACAAAAAACAAAAGAACGACCTAAGAGAAACTCACTTAGCTTTGCCCTGTTTCGTTTCAGTTCTTTGCATTTCCGAGACAATAGTGTTTATGCTGGATTCCGTCTTGTTCAGTTCCTGTCTCAATGTGCTAAGTTCTTGTTCCAAGGATGTGATCTGTTCCATGAGTTCGGAACGAGTCTTCTGCATCTCCAAACGGGAGCGGGACTGGTTGAAGTAACCGCCGGTGAGGGAACCTTTCGATGACACCTGGTGAAAGAATAGTAAGTAGATTTTGACCAAGGAAGTGAAACTTATATACCGCACAGTACAATACGTCCTAGGTTCTTTACCCATTACCCCCGCAGGAGTAAAACTTGAATTTTGCGGGGAAAACAATCAGCTGGTATTCTTGAATGCCGAATTTCAAAGTGACAAGTTTACAGCGTAGCGCCGACTAGCGTGCAAGTTCGTCGTTGGAAGGAGGGGTAAAATCAGTGACCATAGTTAGGTCATAAGGGTAACGGGCCTAAAAAGGATAAGAACCACGGCAATACGCAGTCGGAGATAATAAGGCACTCGTCGATCGGGTGCTGTTTGTGGGAAAGATCATAGAATTAACCACATACTTTTCCTATGGGACACCATCTTACTGGAGACATCAGTGTCTCATGTTACATGTTACTGTACTATATAATTTATATATTACAAAAAATATTATTAATATTTACCTGATCACCTTCCAAGGTAACACAATCCAGGTGGAACTGTTTGCCAAGCTCCGTGGCGCATTCTAGATTTCTGCAAATCAAAGTCTTGCCGAAGATATATTTCATTGCTTTGGCGTATTTCGGGTCGTATTTCAGTTTTTGCACCATAGCGATTGCGTTCTGTAAAAAAATAAAACGATAGGATCTCTTGTAAATATACTTTTTAGGAGATGATTAAAAAATCATATTATTTTAACACTTGTCATTCTTAAATAAATCAATATTATTTTCCTAATTTTGTTATACGAATTAGGAATATAAAATTATATAAGTATACTTATCTTGTTACGTTTGATAAATTCTTGTCGCCAAAATAATTGGGAAAAAACAATTAACTATCGGCAATAATATTTCAGAAGCCTAAAAAAGGTCCATACTTTCATACTATTACTAAAACCAGTTAATACTGGTAATTATTAACAAAATTAATATATACATACATTATCATTGGGGTATATCATGTCGCGAACTTGCAGTCTGTTCAAGGGCATGAAAGTGACTTCTCCGGGCAAGCTCTGTCTGTTCATCTCTTTAAGAATCTTCGTACCAACGGTGTCCGACTCCACTATGTGATGGAACAGACGGTTACCAGCTGTTACCTAAAAATTACAACAAATTAGTATATTATTTTGAAAAAAAAAGTTCAAAATTTCGAAAATTGTTTCCATTTGCAGCCGAATGAGCTGACGATAGTCTAACGATAAAGAAACTGTAAAGGTTCCGAAACATAAGCTAACAAAATAAAATTCGAGAGTTAAATCCGTTTATAGTTGTTTAATTCCAATATCGGAATTGTTAACTTTTCTTTTCTATTTACGAAACAAATACAAGTTTGACACAATATATTATATCAAACTATAGAAAGCACAAAACGCATTAATAATACGTGGTAACTATTCAGTAATCTGTGGTTGGGTAAAACTCACCTCAACAGCAGTGTAAATAGTTTTGTCGCATGTGAAATTCTCAATAACTGGTCCGAAATATTGTGTAGCTATTTTAGCCCACTCTCCCCCTCTCTGTTGGAATGTTTCTAGCACCTTACGTACACTGTCTCTTCCGTTCAAAATCGGCTAAAAAGAAATACAATACTAATGAGGTCTTATGCAATAAACTAATCAATATAACTTGTTTTACACTGCACTAGTGTATTGAGGCCCTTCACAGGCCAGTAGCTTGTCTCTAATTTATTACCTTTCCAGCCATAGAACGTAATGCCTGATCAGCTTTAGCCAAGTCCTCTTTTAGGGACGAGAGATTCTGCGTCAAGGTTGTCTCTTTACGCCACAATTCGCTAAAAAAATATTATTTGATTAGCTCAATAACATTAAAAAAGTTAGGATTTAAAAATGAATAATAATTATATATTTTCTATTTATGTATGGATGTTCCCTAAGTAAAAACGATATATGTATATGTATAACTAGACCATTACTTTCTTACATGAACAAAAATTTATTTTCACACACGCATTTCTTCTTATGTTAATCAAACAAAAACAATAAAAACAAAGCGCGTCCAACTTCGCAAGTGGGGGTTTGTGACGTCACTTTCTAGTAACGTGTGACGTCACACAGAACTTCAACAAGCACCGCCATCACTATATTTTATAGACAAAAGTAAAAATACGTGTCCACTATTCTTTAATAACCTAGCTAACGGGTTATTTATATTATATTTCGGGATACAAGTCCATTGTCGCAATACCGATTTAAAATATATAACTCACTTCCTAGCGCTCTGCTCCTGGTCCTTTCTCTTCTTGCACTCGTAATACTGCTTGTTGTGCTCATCGATGGCCACTCTCTGTCTCTCCATTTCTTTTGTAGTCTCTTCTATCTTCTTCTCCAACTCTGTGAGTTTAACTCCATCGTGCCGCAAATCCTCTCGCAACTTGTTCTCGTGGTCTTTCTTGTCTTTCAATTGTTTGTTTAGAGACCTGGAAAAGAAATTGTATTTATTTATTTTATACAGCTAAGTATATATTACACATTATTATCTAACAGTTTCAAGTCAAAAGCTGTAAGTTCCAAATACGTATTATAAAAAGTGTTCATGAGCCACGAGGATATAATAGTTATATTTTTTAAAATACGAAATCTAATTTATACGTTTATGTTGATCGTCCCTTTGTCTTTATTCTCTTGTTTATATAAATCAGGTGTTTATATAAATACCTAACTAATGACAGTTGTTAGAGAAATGGTTTTTAACCTACCTCAGTAAAAAAATTAAAAAGTTTAAAAAGATACCTAGACATAAAAAGGGAAACTCGAGAAAATATTTTGAAGTTTTTCACATTTTGTTTTTGATATTTTTTTCTCAATAAATCTATATTTATCCACCCTCTACAGAAAAAGCTATATAATATTTAGAAAAGGGACAGGTTGGGGGCAGCATTTTTTTTTCATTGAGGTTTGTATCATACCAATGCACTAATATTAAAGCACAAACAAAAACTGTCATACTTGAGTTCCTTTTCAATCCACCGATCCCTGTCTTGCTTGGAGGTGAACTGGGTGCCTCTTCCCTGCTTCGCGTACAACTCCTGTCTCTTCTGCTGGTTAAGAGCGAGGGCGCGGGTACATTCCTCCTCACGTGACTTCATCTCCTCGTATTTAGGCTTTAACGCTTCTAATTCGCGCTCTTTCTCAGCTATCTGCGTCCTGAGACGCTTCAATTCAGCCTCGGCTCTCTCCTGTTAATTTAAAATTTTAATTATTAAATGTTTAATAAGAAATATGATTACACAATCATGTCATATTATATGCACTTATTGTGTATAGTAAAAAAAATTGAATAACACATGGAATTAAAAATGATTAATAGAAATTAACATAAGTATGTCATTATAAACTAGTTTTCTCATAGTCATCAAGTCATTATTCGAATACTTTACAGTACCTATGTTCGTAAGAAGACTGAGCTGTCGATAGCCTAACGCCAAACGATTGCAATGATGATTTTTAGTCAGTAAATAAAATAAAATATGCTTGTTAAATCCGCTAGTTGTTTCATTCCAGCAATGATTACTAGTTTTCATAAGTAATATCTCACCTTGGATTTATTGTCACCGTCGACGTCATCGGACAAGTCCTTGATGCCGAGCTCGAGTTTGGTCTTCTCTCTCAGCAGTTGCTGCTGTTCTGTTGACAGTATGTCTTTCTCCTCACGGGCCGCGGCCACGTCTTTACGCGCCTCTTTGAGTTTTCTACAAAATAAAGAAAAACAATTCACATAAACTGACCTAGTATCAAACAAATCAAAACTTATTCTAGATAATAAATCAGGCTCAGGTGCAACTGCTCATCACACTGATATTTGCTCCTAGCAGGATTAAAACCTACAATATGTTTGTACAACACATTCGTGTTACATTAATGTTATTAAAAATACACAAAAAAACTCGTAATAATCTGTGAAAGATTATTACTCGTAATAATTTGACAGATTATTAGGTGATTCATTTTTATTTATATAAATAAAATTGAATCACCCTAAATTTTTGCACGCGCATCATTTCCGATCGACGATACCAAATTGGATAATTATGTTTTTTGTTCATTAGGACAATCTTTGTATAGAAGAAAGAAGTCTTAATAACAATAATATATTATGGCGGTACTAAATTCACTATATTCTTAGTACTACGTATTAGGATGCCTGATTGCCTACCTGTTTGCTTCTCTGACATGGTCTTGGGCTTCCCTCACCATATCTGCGTAATGCTGCTGTTCTTTACCACTGTTGGCTCGAATTTTTTCCAACTATAATCAATTAAAGTAATAAAAATTATGTACATCCATATCACTCATACACTTAAGGCGAGGTATGAAGGCATAAAAACATTTAAAAATAAGTTTATCAAACGATCTTTAAATGTTTTTACGTCCGAAACTCTAAACAAACAAAACATTTGGAAAAGTAAATATTACCAACCTCTTCTAGCTTCCTCTTATTCTCTCTATGCTCCGTGTCATGTATGATGAACTCTAGAACTCTTCTAGACCGATCCCACTTCTGATACTCTTTCAATTCTTCTTTTTCCTCCTCCAAAGTTTTAAGACGTTCCTCAATTGTTTGTAAAAACTCATTGATTTTCTCAACCTTTAAAGAAAACACATTGTTAATAATTACTCAATATGTAACACAATGTATACAGGGTTGACTTAAGGAGGTATAAAAAAAATATCTCACCTTTCCTACAGTTTCTTTAAGGATGGTGACAGATTCCTCTCTGCGTTCATCATACACCCGAGTTCCAGCTACTTCTCTGAGTAATTTCAATCTGTGCGAGTCAGGCGCTATTGCCATTTGGTTAATCTAAAATATTTAATAGGGATTTAATGTAAAATATATTTTAATGACTGAGTAACATATAAAAATAAAGTAAACAAAGATACAAGATTTTCTAAATCTTAGTTCTAAAACAATCTGGGTAGTAATCTTTTTAGAGAAAGAAAATAAATGTAAATAGTGAAATAACAACAGTCTGTGGATTCAACTGGCATTATTTACTTCTTTAATGTGACTGGATATATGTTTAAAGAGACTAAATGTAGTGTAAAAATAAGAGTATTCTTACCTTTCCTTGTTTCACAATATAGTATGGATTAGAATTAGATAAACCAGCACTCTCCAGTAGATTGAGAACCTCTGATCGAGGCACCACTTTCTTATTGAGGAAGAACTGATCTTTCTTCGATCCGATAACACGTCGCAAGAAAATCTCATCTTTTTCAATCTACAACAACAATTATGTTAAATGTAATTTTCAAAATCTGAACACTAAACATACATATCAAAGAATTAATTAATTCTTGAATAAATATAATACAGATACTGCACCTAATTATTACCAAGGAAACATTCATAAAACATAAGTGAGCATGTATAACAATAACTCACGAGTAAAGATTGTATAGCAACAATATTACTAGTTTTGTTTTTACTTACAGGGATCCTGTTGTCTGAATTGTCAAAGATAATTTCAACAAACGCTGATATAACCCTAGGTCCTGTGCCTTCATGGAGAAGGGCCAATCTCTGTTCAGGGCGAAGGTGAGAAAACTCATCACTTAGCACAAATTGTATGGCTGAAATATAATTATAAAATTAGTGAGGTACATTAAAATAGAGGAAGTGTACATTTTTGTAGTATAAACATGGCCTAAAGGTTCACATGGTCTTTAAAAGATTACAGTAATAATCAATTTTTTTTAGTGTAAGATGGCCAGGTGCATGCAGTGAGGGTTGCACATGTACTACATCAGGGTAGGCACTTCATACATTTATACCATTGTGCCTATATGGAAAGCACGCCCCCCGTGAAGACAGTTTCTTCAATATTAGAAGTATAGGAACATCAAACCATAAGAGATTCCTAACAAACATTAGTCATGAACATTAAACCTACAATTACATTATTACATTTAAGCTAGGTTGTAGCAAACTTCTGACTATTCAATACATATTTTGGTTATAATTTGGTCTATTATTTTTAAAGATCTATCCTTTGTATATCAATGTCATTTGTGTATGTTGAGTAAGTATAGTTGTGTTGAGTTTTTGTATTGTGAGTCTACTGTCCATTGAAATACCACCATTTCCCATTTATTTTGGTTTGCTTTCACACTCACTCTTAGTAAGACAATCCTTATAGGCCATCATTCATCATTCTGCATGAAATAGGACAAATATCACTTACCATGGAAGAAGTTACTTTTTCCCGACCCATTACGCCCGACCACCACATTATGCCGCTTGTCAAATGGTTCTACAACAATTTGCTCTCGGTAACTCTTAAATCCCTGAATAATTACCTGTAAACAATAACAACCGTAAAGCCTGAAATTGTATCACTGCAGACACTGAATATGAGATAAATGCGGTTCACTATAATAGTAGGCGCAGTACATATTGTGAACATAAATATCACCTGTTTAATATGCATGTTGAAGAAATTAAACAATACATATAAGGTATTTATCAACAATTAGAGCGCCATTCCTAATCGACGCGCGCCAACGAGAAAGATGTATGTTCCTCCGTTCTCTATTGTTATGAGATTCTAATTGTAAGCTATTTAAACCAATCAGAGCACCGGATTGTAAACTGTTAAGACTACAACTCGTTACATGATTGGTGGATTTGCACAACTCTCATAACACGATTCCACAGATTAGAGCGTTTCATAAAAAAACCAAAGAGAACTAACGTCCAAATGACAGTTCAGTACACTAGTGATGGACGTAATCATAAACTCGTCACAATTATCGACTAAAATTAAAAAACGTGGTGATTATTGAAATATGTATAAATTATTTACTTATGTATTATGTACATAATATCGTATTATGGTACAGCATACTTAAAATACGAATGCAGCAAAGCTTAGCTAAGCTATAATTCATGTCGGCAAAATTAAAAAAATAATAAAAGTATTTCAAAAAACTTACCTACGTATGGTTTTTAAATTGAGTATCATATTTATTTACTTTTAATATAAATATATTATGAGTGATCAAGTGTTTTGCGAAAGGTTTGTTGCACTCGAAATTAACGTTTTCAAAATAAATCTTCACAAAACTTTTTATTTTATTTAACACCTGAATTACCTTTGACCTGCTGCATAGATTAAATACAAAACATGACTAGGCGAGCATCCAGATGAGACGTGACAGCGATTGTGTAGCCGGGGGACTAAATGTTCCTGTGGGCAGTTCGTATCGGTGCACGTCTGCGTTCCTTTTTGTACAAGTTAGCAAAGTTACACATGAATCAACATCATCAGTATCATAACCACAACAAGAACAAAAACACAAGGCTTTAATATAAAACTACTTTGGCAGTCAATTTCACTCAGTGTTTTAGCTAAAGTTGCGGGCCAAATTCCCCGTACCACAACTTTGTAAAGTATTTGTAAGGATGTGTAGGTAATAATAATTTTACTTGGTCACCTGTATTATAGTTTATGCATATGCGATTGGTATTTTATACAAAATTAAATATAAAAATATTATTCGCGCGCGCGCTGACACAATTCTTTGACCTTGCACTTGAGAAATGACGATCATTCTGCATACCGCTGCATTGCCAATTCACGACGTTGTATCGAGACGTATTTAAATTTGTCTAAGTAAATGCATTTTCTTAAATGGTGTGCCGAGTTAATAACGCAATTTGTTGTTCGTAAGTCTTTTAGTATGCTGTCGTCCTGCAGGCTCCTGAAAATGTTGCAGGCTCCTGAAAATCCGATTCATCCCAAATCTTATAGAAATATTGAAATTGTGTTTGGGCGGAGGACCTGGTCTATTGTGATTAACAATCTAAATTGAGAAAATCGGAATATTATGGCAGAAGGAGGTTACCTAACTCTGAAGAATTACTTCATGTAGGTACCTAACCTACCTTGCTAACTACACCATGGGATTAGCAATTTGGATGATGATTTGATCTTTTTGTTTGTACTAGGGTAACGACAATATTGATATTCTTTCGGAGTCATCACTTTATTAGATGCATGTTAAGAATAATAATACGCTTTGACTGTTAGGATACTACTTACTATATTCATTTCAACAAATTGTAACACTTATATAGGTAGGTACTTATTTATTGTACCGAACTTAATTAATCGCTCACATCGCATCTGGCGCTAACTTTGATAATTCTTGTCGCTTTCGCGGTTATTACACATTTTAATAAAACGACTACCTACCTATAACGGATTCAACCATTTAAAGGCAAAATTCAAGAATTAACAGAATCTTTGTACAAAAATATCATTATAATTAACAGAATAGTTAAATATTAATTAATAAATTACTTATATTAATTAGAATGTTTAAATATTATAAATAAACGATCAGAGTTAACAAAATTCAACAATACAAAATGCATTAATTGAGACGTGGATCTACGTTCGAACTCGTTTTATTCGCGACAGAGTGGGCTTGAAGCTGAGCGGTGTTAAAGTAAGTATAGTAGGTATATCGTTTATTCCATTGTGTAATAACAACGAAAGCATCAGATTTTTTTTATATAAATACGGTTTAAGCCTTATGAATCATCTTGACGTTAGGGTAATAAAGCAATAGGGCATCTTTACTCTTTATTACTCTTCAGTAATTAAGCCAAATGGATTTATTTCTCTTGACGTAAATACTTACATGGACAAACAAATAATAATAATAATAGCAGTGATGTGGTGTAATTACAGTGTATCACGACTTTATTCTACTTAAGCCAAAGTTCTTTAATATTCTTGGTGGGTGTATTATACAGTTTATACATATATATATATAACCATTGAGCACGTTTTATAGTACGGGCATCAGCCATATTTTACCATATGACTATTTAAATTGTAAACTTTTTTTACTACACATACCAATAGAACAAATAGAGCTCCTTAGATTATAATGAACTATTAAATAAGTTGGTAATCAAGGGTATTTTTATCAACTTAGGTAGGAATGAAAATATACAGTTTTCACTTGAATTATTGAAATTTGAAGTAAGTGCATACCTATACTAATATAGTAGGTTACTATTTAGGTATTCTATTTTTTTTTTACTTTAATATAATATATTGAACTTAATGTAGACAATCTCAAAATACTTATATTTCTGTATCTTAATCAAAATCTTATGTTTTTATATCTCGAACTATAGATACTGACATGAAAAACTCGTTTAGAGAATCACATTAAAGAATCCAGGTAAATTATACAATAGTGTTCGTAAAGACAGCGTTGCTAGCAAAATATTTCGTAATAAGCTCTTATAGATTGATCATAATCATCAGTAACAAATTTAAAACCACTACACCAGGCGTGGGTAAGTAGAAGCTTTCCTTTCCATATGAGTTAGGTAGAAATTAAATTAATATATCTTTTCTTTAAAATGTTAACGGATCTGCTATCTTGATGCAAATTACATCTCATTTGAACCTTTACATTAAGGCAGCAAGAACATCGTCTTTGAGGAATAAGTATAAACAAATTAGTACTACGCTGGCATTTGCAGAGTCAGGACTTTACGAGACAATTAATCCATTTTTTTTATTAAAAACATTTTAAACGGATTTATATACCTAGATCTATATATACTTTATGAAATGACTGCTGAAGTAGTGGATCCTGCCAAAAATGAAAATTTGTTAGATCAATTAAATAAATTCGGAAGATTTCAAACATTGCAGTATATTTTAATTTGTTTATCTATAATAATGATATCAATGATGAATGTGAACTATATATTTGTTGCTGAAAATGTTAGTTTTAGGTAAGTAATTAGAAATCGGAAAAAAAAATGTACTAAGGTACCTAATTGTTTTCAACCCAGATTTTTTCAAACGACGACAGTAAATCTCGGATGCGTTTGCACTAAAATAATTGGATTAAATAAAATTTTATGATATATTCAGGTGTCGCGTTCAGGAATGTGACAGTGATAATGCAACAGTTCTTACTCCTTCGTGGTGGCCGGAAGACTTGGATCCAAAATGTTTTAAGCCAGCAATCAATTTAACTGAAGCTACCGAAAGTTGCTACTTTGAAAGTATAGTCAAGCTCGAAGAATGTAGCGATTGGATTTACGAACATAATAATTCAGTAATTTCTCAAGTAAGTAAGTTATAAAAACTTTTGTTTCAGTCAGAGCCTTTAAACTTTATCACGTTCCTTTTTTATTTTTTAATATTTATGGATAAAAAAATCTGGTTTTTATATTATTGATTTCAACTAATAAGTAGTTGGGCTTAAATTGAGCCCCCAGTCGATATAAAATATGCATTACACAAATAAGCTTTTCTTTTCTAACTAGCAAAGTTTCAATAATAAACCATTTTTTTTCTGGGATTCGTACCTAGGTACCATTTCAGGGTCATCGTGTATCTGTCTGTCAATCTATCCGTCATAACCAATTTGCCTTGAAACTATCGACTGATTAAAAATAATTATAACAGGCTGTACCTAGTTGAAATGTGATAAGTATGTACCTAATAAGAATTAGGTAACACGTTTTATATAAAGCCTGGAAAATGTATAGGTATAGTTGTGTATTTCATTGATGGAAGCATATAAAAAATATGTCTACATAATTTGTAACGTGCCCGATAAGAAGCAACGGAAATGGGACATTTTATAACAAACGTGTCATTATTAAGTTGTCATCATTATGTTGTCTTTACTTATTAATCACTGACCTTTGTAATTAATAAGGAAAGACAACATAATTCTTAGTACATAGTTCATTAACTATCACACATTTTTTTGTAAACACTAATGCAAGATTCGTTTTTGGAAATAGTAACATCACACAAACTTTATCTGTTTGTTCTCTTGTTTATTCATTCAAAATATTAGATTTCGCTGTTGAGTGTGAGTTACTTACTAATTACTTTGTTAAACGAGCTTAATATAATATTATACGGATTAAGGAATTTGTCAAAACATGCATATTAATTAAATCCCTTACTTTTTACGTAGTACGTAGTAAATATATTTGAAAAAATCATGCCCTCCACAAACATTTAAACTGGCTATCGCCATTCAGAGAGAGAATGCCGCCGCGCCGATACGAAGGGCATTGCATAAACAGGAAAATTCTTTTTAAAAATATATTTAGTTTTAGTCACTTTATAATCAAGTACTATTTTTGAAATAAGCCGTTTACTTTACAGTTAAATATTGGTTGCCAGTCATGGAAGGCTTCCCTTGTAGGAACCGTACACAATGTGGGAATGATAGTCTCGATGATTCTCATGGGATGGTTATCGGATAAGTAAGTTTCAAAAATATGATTTACCATTAACATTACTAATTTAAAGGACTAATTATGTTTGAACGTAATTTATTTCCATAAACATAATAACAGGCTATAGTTGAATAAAGTCTAAAATTAAACTAAGTTTTCTCTTTCAGATTTGGAAGAAAACCTACGATCGTATTATGTTCAGTAGGAGGATGCATTGGCGTAATAAAAATATTTATTACAAACTTTTATCTCTATTTAAGCATTGAATTTTTAGAAGCATTTATTGCATCTGGTTTATATGCTGTTGGCGTTGTTTGGAGTAAGTACCAAAAGGGTAACTTGGCCTTGCTGTTAGTAAACAAAACAGCTGTATTGTAAATGGAAATATTTTTTCACAGTGGTGGAAATAGGCGGCGAAACGAAAAGAGTTGCGTGTGGCGTAATATTTGCCTATGCAATATACACCGGAGAAGTGCTTTTTGCATTCCTAGCAATGTGGCTGCAATTTTGGAAGTCAATTATCATAGCTACATATGTTCCTATGGCCTTATTCGCTATCTATGGAATAATATTACGAGAAAGCATAAGGTGGCAGATGATACGCGGTAGAATTGCAGAAGCAAAAGCTACTTTCAAAATAATTATTAAAATTAATAAACTATGCGTAAATAAGGACGAAATTGACAATATTAACGAAAATGACCTTTTGAGTGCCTTTAATGTCGTAGCAAAAAAGGAAAAGGAAACTATAAAGGATATTTTGGGGTCAAAGAAGATAATGATAAGACTTGCCGTTTCATCTTTTTGTTTTTTCACAGCTAGTTTCATTTATTATGGATTAGCAGTACAATCTGTATTACTTCCAGGGGATAAATATACAAATTTTATTTTAACTTCATTGGCATCTTTGCCTGGTGATCTATTGGCCCTCTATAGTTTTCCTAAATTTGGAAGAAAGATATCATTGCAGATTGGTTTCTTAGCTTGTGCCGCCTTTCTAATAGCGCAGACTTTTACTCCTGACTGTAAGTAACTACATACCTACTTCACCTAACTATAATATTTTGGAATGAACTATTAACAGCTCAGTCGTGCTACGATTATGGAAACTGTAAAGAATCCGAAACATCAGCAAATAAAATAAAATAAAATTACGCGTCTTAAATCCGTTCATAGTTATTTCATTCTAATGTGTAATAACCGGGAAGGCATCAGAAATTATTAGGTACTTACATAATTATTATATTTAAGTTTAAACACCTAAATAAGATCTTTACGTTTTACCATTTTATGTTTTCAGCGCTTCCATGGGTAAAAATTATTCTATTTCTACTGGGCAAGCTTGGAGTAGCCTTATGTTTTACGGGGATGTTTACATATAGTATAGAATTGTTTCCAGCGAGCGTAAGAGGTTCGTTAGTCGGATTTGGAAATACTGCTGCGCGCATTGGCGGCGTTTTATCTCCTTTGACACCGTTATTGGTATGAATTTTGTATAACGTACTAATATATTATTATGTTGAGATTTTTTGTATAATATGTTTGGTTTTATTTTGCAGGTAACAGAACTATCATTCCTACCAATGATGTTATTTGCCTCAACTGCAGTAGCGGCAGCATTTCTTCTGTATTTTACACCAGAAACTAAAGCAATGCCTATGTTCGATACTATAGAACAAGTCGAAGCCTATAAGCCAAAAAATGTTATTGCCATAGAGCCAATAGAAACATATAAGCCTAAAAATATAACGTAAAATAAGTTAAAAAATACATTTTGCTGTTATCAATTTTGTTCCTAGTGATCGGCGTAAAGCTTATATCAGTGATATTTTAACATTGCAGTCAATACAGGTTTCGAAATAATAATAATGAATTAACAACATATTAAATTTTCGTTTAAGTAAATAGAAAAACGTTTCGAGGAAATATGTTGTAGATAAGTATAGTAAATAAAATAGGTACTTTGAGATTTTTTTTGTTTTATTTTATTTATTTTTAGGGAAAACATTATTAAAATTATTATACCTGGAACTGACGTCGCTATATCAATATGTCGCATAATAATGCTATCTGTAAAAAATATTCAAAATGACACGCCATTTCCAGTAGTTAGTTATCATTGACTTGATAAGTAAGATCTTTCAACTTCAATTACAATTAAACTTATATAACTTTACTATTCCATCCTTAAAAATGTAACTCTTTAGCTGCGTAAAAAATAAATAAATACAAAATATCGATTAAATGATAAAGTATTTATGCAAGTACTAAGTAGATTAAGAGCATGGTTCCAAATAAAGAATAAATAAATAAATAAATGTACCTACTCGATTAATCTAAACAGTTATTTGTACATCACTATGACCTGGTTACGTCGGTTTCGTTCCTTACGTTCCGTTTTGCGATAAGAGTAGTCTAAAGTAACGATTTTTTAAATTTTTTAATTGTTTTGGTTTAAGTCAAATAATAATTTTCTTTTAACAATGAATACATATCCTATAATATAACATTAATATTTGTGATATGGTTATTGCTTTTATATTTACTTCTTTTATCTTCGTATATTGGATGTCAATTGTATAGTTTGACATTTGGAATACTCCTCCCCGTCTTACCTTTTCAAGTTCAGACAGTACCACCACTACCATACCACTCACTTCTTTTGATGTGATAGCGGGATTTGGGCTACAGTTTGATTACCCGGTAAAAGTAATCCTAATAAAATCTCCTATTAACTTATTTGTGTGGATAAACAGCGTCAGTCAGTCAACATGGCAGGATTTGAAATACGAACATCGAATAGCAAAAAGGTAAACTATCGTGTAGAGTTAGATATTATGTGACATAAATTACTATTCTATATTATTTAAAAACTCAATATTTCAGGGTAAGGCAATGTTTGCTACCAAAAACTTTGAATGTGGTGATGTGATCTTGGAAGAAGATCCATTGGTATCGTGTCAATTTGCTTGGAACGCGGCCTACAAATACATTGCATGTGATCACTGTATGAGGTTAGTTTAGTCATGCTTTACTCTAAAAGTATTGTTTTCTTAGTAAGTATGTAATATTTACCATGAGATTGTAACAGAAATTAAATTATCCGGTGGCTTCCCAGCATGCATAGTTTAATACAATAAAAAAGCTTGCAAACTATATCAAAACACATTGGTCTTTTATTGATACTCTAGTTATTGAACTAAACTCTAGAGTATCAATGCTTTTTTATAGGAAATTAATTCTTTAATTAATATAGACTCTTTTTCATATAGACCACTTGAAACACCTGAGCAGAATGTAAGACGCTTGTCTGCAAATCCAGACATAGTGTTGCCACACCCAGACTGCTATGAAATATGCCTGGACAGTGTTACAAGGTGTGACCAGTGCGGGTTGTACTATTGTTCGGAAAGTTGTAGACAGCAAGCATACACAAAATATCACCGCTCAATATGTTATGATCCAAATGACACACAACACCCTATTGCTGTTCTTTTGGAGGCCTGGAAGTAAGTAGTGTTTCATTTGTTAAACATTTATTTTCTATATTTTGGTATTTGGTTTATTTATTGAATTAGTAAACTAAAAAAAGGTAGAGATTATTCAGAAATGCATGCAGACAGCACTTTTGTAAACCTTCTAATAATGTGAATATTGAATATTCCAGGCCACTGCATTATCCACCAGAGACAACTAGCATTATGCTTCTAGTCCGGATATTGGCTTATATTGAGCAGAGTCCGGATCCTCCTGCAGTCAAGGCCATAATAAAACAGTTCTGTCACCGTACCATAAACGAAGATGAGGAGATTATGCACAAATTGCTGGGAGACCAGTTCTCTGACCAGATCAATGTACTGAGAGATCTTACAGCTAATGTTCTCAGTGGGGATAATGTACAAGAGGTATTTTTTAAAATTATATATCTTTTCATTTATAAAGAAATTATGAAATGTATGTAAGCACATAACTTCCTATGGACAGCACCAAATTTGATGAATCTTATTGCACCTTTGGTAAAACAAGGGCATAATTGTCAAAAAATCCAAAAATTGGTTAAGTATAAGTACAGAAATGAAATAAAATCTTAAAATGTCTCCTGTAAAATTAAAAAAAAGTGTAATTGTGCCCTTGTATCACCAAAGGTGCATTTTCATCCTATTTGGTCTTCACTATGTAAGTGATATATGACATATGACATTTATAAAAAATATATACATTTGATTTACGATGTACAAAAAGTGATGGGTATGTGACAGAAGACTGATAAATCTTTGTAACAATTTAAAAATGACTATTTCAGTTTCTCACGCCTGAAGGTTTCTGCAGTCTCATGGCCCTAGTTGGCACAAATGGACAAGGTATCGGTACCAGCCCTTTGGCCATGTGGGTGAACTCTGTAATGGAACTCACCATGTCTGATGATGAGAGGAAACAGCTGGACCTGTTCCTAACTAGGATGTATGACAAAGTTCAAGAAGGTTAGTCTAATTTTTATGTTATAAGTTTATTATTTAGTAATCAGTAAAAATGACCTTGGGACCACTTTGGATGCGAGTAGCGAGGGACAGAGATCAATGGAGAGAGCTGGAGTAGGCCTTTGCCACAAGGCACACCGAAAAGAGAGACATTTTATAGCAAAAGTGCAGTTTTAGTTTAAGTTTTAGAAAATAGATTTTATTATTAGTAAGCAAGCTACTTTTTATAAAAATATCTTGTAAAATAGGATAATACTTTTCGGAAATAAAGGCTTTATTATTATTATTATAATCAGTCAAAGGAATCAAGACAAGTTTGAGCATTGAGTTTGGTACCATTGCTTTGATGTTGAGCAGAAATAAAAATACTTGTCTACAGTCGCTACTAGTGATCTACAAAATTAAATATTTTTATATTTAATTTAGCGTCTGCCTACGACATTGTCAGCGTAGAATTAGTATTTTACAGAATATACATGTAGCTTCAATGGTTTTTGCAGAGCATAACAGAATATAGCACACTCGCTTATTACTCGATCTTCAAGTATTATATAAAATATGTCTTTATATGGTTTATTGCAATAATTAATGCTTTTCTCTTTCAGAATCTGGCACCTTTCTGAACACAGAGGGTTCTGGCCTATTTCAGCTACAGAGTGCTTGTAATCACAGCTGTGCTCCAAACGCCGAATCAACATTCCCATACGGAAATCATAGGATACAACTGAAGGCTCTTAAATCCATTAAAACTGGAGAGGAGATATGCATCAGTTATTTGGATGAATGTATATTGCAGAGGTCTAGGCATTCTAGGCAAAAGGTAATTTTACATACCTTTTTTTACTTAAGGCTGCACATAAGTTATGAGCTTTGGAATGATACAACTATAAGGATTTAACTCGCGTATTTTTAGTATGATTGCTGACGTTTTGAAAAACATTTAATTACATTTATATTTTCCATATTTGTATCAAACTAAGCTATCAACAGTCGAACACTGTGCGGCGTATGAATATCAGTAAACGAGATGAGTTTTCAACAGCATAAAATTAAGATACACAAGTTTAATCCTTTATGGTATTTTTCCAATGTTTAATAATAATGCACCAAAGAAATTATAACTTTATCTCATTTAAATAAACTGTCGTGGCTAACATAAAATCTAATTTAAATTTCAGGAACTATCCCAATACTACCTATTTATCTGCGAGTGCCAACGTTGTCTGTCCGAAGCTTCTCAGCCGGAATACACGAGCGAGGAGGAGATGAGCGACGATGAGGTCGACGCGGACGACTGATGTTCCAACTTGCTGGCCCTGTGCTTACTGGGCCTGTGAACATGCCTCATTGTGAATGTGGACATTGTGAAATAGACATTTGATTATTTGCAAAGTATATTTAGGTATTAATAGACCCTAGGTTCTTAACCTGGAGGTAATTCCTTGTATTTCGCAGGGGTAACTGTAGTTGTCTCTAATGCCGAATTTCAAAATGACAAGTCTGAACATAGCGCAGCGCCGACTAACGCGCAAGTTCATTGTTGGGAGGAATCAGTGGCCATAGTTAAGTCATAAGGGTAACGGACCTAAAAAGGTTAAGAGCCACTGTAATCGACGATTCATGACTGTTCTTAACTTAAGTGTCCGATATTGCAACTTACTGGGACTGTGAACATATAAAATATTGTGAAGTGTGAATTGGGCATTTGGATGATGTCCATTTATAGACACATTCTTAAAATGACATAATTGGTAGTGTTCTATGACTTAGTGTCTATTAATAAGGTCCATTATGACAATTAAATAAGCGTGTTAACGATGCAAGTAGGTTCTGCTATAATGGCGAATTATGAAAACACGTAAAAAGTAAAATCGATGGAAATTTAATGCTATCTTTGCAAGCGTGACACAACTACTGATAGAAAACACAATATATATCAAAAATGTCAATAATTTAAACAAAGACTAGGCCGGTCGAACAAGGACGTATAGCAGCCAGTCGCCAACAATGTGAGTTGGGAAAAGCATGTTAGGATTTGTCGTAAATGGTTTTGCAAGTATGCTAATGATACATATAGCAAATTGTTTGGAATGTGTAATGGTTATTGAAATATTTAAGATATTTCTCGTAATGGTACAACGAAATAAAAATGTGCTGTGATTGAAATCCACGAGGGCCTATTTTTCGGAATTTTAGTAACATTTTGTCAGGTAGATGGTCCAATTATTGGTAAGATACGGAGAGTATTGACTGTAAAAGGTCTATGATTGGAAAATGAGTGAAGAAATTGAAAATCGACAATGCAATAATGAACTTTATGACGTCGTGTTAAGAACTAGTTTTCTTTAGAGGTTACTGTTTTGTTGTTGTTTTGATGCCGCGGCTTATTAACGAATTGTATATAAAATATCTATTGTAATAATTTTATGTATCTATAGTCAAAATTTGAATATTAAATACTCTGTAAATTAGAAATAGCGTTGATTTAAATTAACGAGATTTTTCAGAAAATTTAAGAGAATTCTACAAATCGCTGCTTTTTAAAATAGTGTCACAACTCGAAATGTATCACCATTTTGAATTGAAATTTATATGTGACGGTTTAAAATCTAAAATGGAGTAACAAATTATTTCGAGTTGTGACACTATTCTAGAAAAGTAGCGAAATATGTAATGTATTTAATTACATTACTGTTTGTAGTATTATCAATAGAAAACAACGATCAGGCTAAAAACATTTTGTCTGTTTGTATAACTTTTATTGTAAAATGTTTTTATTCTGACTTTAACTCCGGTTACTAGATCCATACTAGGTTTTCTTTTTTTAGATTTACTAGGTTTTGTTCTCACCTAAAAATATTTGTGTTAAGTGTAGCTACATGTGTGAGACATGTCTTATAAAGTATAAGAGTTCCCCATAATTTTGTTAGTCATTAAGTAGAAAACGGTTGTTTTTATTATAAGATAATCTATAGTTGAAAATGTGTTAGCTGTTGAACAGTAGCAATGTCTAGATATAGTATTTACTGATATAGAAAATTACCTGATATCTATCTAAGTATATGAGGTTTTTAATAAAATAAGGTACTTTGAAATGATAGTAAAATCCATAAAAACATCATACACAACTTTTACAATAGAATCTCCTTATTATAAATATATGTATGGAATACCTTAGAATGTGTGTAGAAATTAATACATAATTATTAGGTACCTAATTTGGGATATCAACAAATTAACGGCTCTATAATTGTAATTTGTGTAAAATGTAAAAGTGTTTACATAAATACAATCACATATTTTCGGCTAATCCTTTAATAAAAAAAACCTATGGATACTTGACAATCGATAAACATACTTAAATACATAAGTAAATTAAATTAAAAAATATATAATATTATAAAATACTACGTGTATTTCATTAAAATTATTCAGGGTTCTTAAATGTGCCAATTTTTTAGAAATGTGAGTACCTATGTAATTGCATTTGGTTGTTTTTTTTTAAAACTAGTTTAAGATTTTTTTTTAATATACTGACAACAAAAAATGAGTGATGTATTTTCTGAAATGGCTTATAAAAAAATATTATGTCAATTGATTAATATTCTCATAGTAATATTTCAAAAAGTTGCCATTTGTATATTTGTAGGGTATTTTATTTTTATGACGATCAATTATATCATTAAGTGTTAACATAATTATGGGCACACTTAGTTAATAATAAAAAAAAAACACTAAATATTAAACATAGAAAACTTAAAATCAAACATATTTTATGAGATGGTTCTCAAAAATGTAACAATAGTCTAGATCTATTTGAAGTTGTATATTTTTCTGCCTACCTATCTATTATATTTTGCTACCTGAAATTATCGATTCCCGAGTGTTCAATGAAAATGTATGATTGAATTGATAACTCAATAAAATTCTGTAGGTATAACGAAAGTCACGGCAGTGCTGTGGCTAGTTTTTCTTCGCTTATGTTGACTCCTGTATGCATCATTATTATAATATTGTCTCTTTGTATTTATTTTTTAGTGAGTCTCATTATTTTTAATGCTTGTCAAATATATTTTATGTATGATACTTACGTCTTTCGTATATACTTATTTATGGCAGCTGTTGCCACTGTTATGTTTTTAAACATTTAAATGTAATAAATGTATAGATAAATTAGCGCAAGTTTTTTATTAGATACCTAACTAATGTTTATAATAAATGTAATACCTCTGCGGTAATATTACTCATTGGAATAATAATACTTAAATACTTAATCCATAAATAATCTTTAGACAATAATGTTTAAGAAAATAAATTATACGTGTTCAATATTTTTAAATAATCTAATCGGGAACAGATTCTCGTATTTATCACACTGACATCTGCCCATAGCAGGATTCGAACCCGCAACCTTAGCTTCGGTTCGTAGTAAGGGGCTCTGACCACTAGACTAATTTGTACTGTCTTTTGATCTATATATAGATACCTACCTTTCATCTAAGTCGATTCGGCGGTTTATTAAGCGTGAAGACAGAATTACTTTTGCATAAATTTGTAATATTAGGTAGGTAGTGAGTAGTGTTTTTATTTAGACTAAACTTTCATTCAAATTAGAAAGTCCTAAAAGGTAAGATGAAGCTCACAAATAACACAGATACTTAGAAACAAAGATATGACTTGTTCAATTAATTGAAGTGAAATTGGAAACAAACTTCAATTTATTTAAAGGCGAGTGAGGTCAGTTCAAGGGGCTGGAGTACTCGATTTAATTGCACTTGATCGACAAACAAGTACTATTTGAAATTAACTTGTTTGATCCTTAGATTATTGTTATTGTGTCTAAAAGCCGAAAGGTCCGTTATTGTTCGAAGGTTTCGTCAATTAATTAATTTGATGTTAGAAGTTGCTCTCAGAAATCATCTAAGTTTTCTAACTTTAATAGTTTAAAGCAAGTTTTGGTTTTATCTGAAATGTTATTTTGCATAAACTATCAGACTACGTAGGTACCTACAGTACCTATTGGTAGTTAGGTAAGATCGAATTTTATAGTGTTGTACCTACTTATCTGTACGTATTAAAAGCTAAGGTACTTTCCTGAATGTTTAAAGCCGAATTAATAAAGTATCTGCCTAGCATTTTTTTAAGTAACAGAATACTTAACAGAACACTTACCTACTTAGTATTTCATTTCATTTATAATTAATCGGCTGTTGTAATTACTCGATAAATGGCAATGAAAGTCATCAAAAGTGCTTAGAGCGATTGCCAACTTGAAGTACATTGAATTATAAAAATAAACAAGGTTTCGTCCGGGGAACATTCTAAAGCACTTTAACCGTTATTATCCCAAGACATCAAGTCACATTAAATTGTTTATTCATTTTACTTTTGCGGGGTCACGACCGGAATTCCTCAGATGCCTTTGATCTGAGGCGAGCGAGAAAAAAAATGGAAGAAAATGCACTTCAACTGTCTTCATAAAAGGGGGAAAAATATAATTTATTCAAGAGATAATTTTCTCCTCCCTTTTAAGGACAGACGTCGTTTGTAATAGGGTGGCCCGAATGATGTTTGCGCCGAGCCACGCACTCTCGGGGATTTTGTCTCGTCTTTCACTTTAAAGTTATTTTTATAGTTTCCGTAGCCATTTAGAATTTTCTACTTGTTTTGCGAAAGCATGACTGCGACGAGATTTATGGGGGATATTTTAAAATTCGCGTGATAGCAATGTTACATTTGTCTTTCAGAAAATTTATAGTCAATGTCAGTTGAAGGTTCTTAGACCTTTCATTTTATCATTCTTTCCCTACCTATTTATATAACTCACTCTAGTTTTCTTTACCTTCTAAAGGTATGATCTAAACTTGAAGCTCTTTCTATTTCAGATCTATTAAAGTCTCAAGGCCGAGTGTAGGATTACACAAAGCTTAATTTGATCAAAGTCACATTTCATTTCATTTGGGTTGGTAGGTATTTAATGCTAAGTAGAATTGGAATTCCTACAACGCATTTCGTAGGGCGGAGGACAACTGTCAACATTTCCCGTCTTTGATCCAATCTAAGTCAGAAACTCGACGATTGCCCTTTAACAAAAATGGAATACGATTATCCGATAAAAGGCCTAATCGTAAATTGTGCAAATGTGGTTTTCAAAGGCTGGTCACCCCAAATCGAGGGATGAAAATCTCTGCTTCACTAGTTGAATGTGCTAATAACGGCCGATGGATACGATTCGAGGGCTAGATTTAAATTAAAACCACCCTTTGAAGAATAAGGGTATTTAATTGTGATCCGCCCGGAATATTGTCAGTTGTGACGATTTGAGCGGGTTGTAGGTACAATAATTGGCGAATTTTTCACTTGGCTGCCTTTGTCGTTAAAACCACTGGGTTGTGAATAACGACGCAAAATTGCCTGAAGTAATGAAAAATATTTTATAATGCTTGATGAATTGAATAAATATCGTAAATGAATAATTGAAATATTTCAATTTAGGGTAGGGAGATTAAGATGTCTGCCCAATTAAAAGAAATGTCACTGGGTCACTGGCCAATGTCCTTAAACATCAATCTCAATTAGTTTCAACCAATAATTAATCTCACTAGAAAAATATCTTCAATTCAAAAGCAGATCGGAGATTTGACTAAAAGAAAGTCAATGTTAAACTAAACAAATCTCAATAGGTAAAATCTGTTCCTGTGAAAAGGTGCGAAAAGGCGTGACGATTTACAATTGGGGGAAATAGCCACAGGGTATCACGCCAGGCACCGTAAGCTCATCACGTGGCCAGCTCCGAAATTCCAATTTGCTTATTCATTCGGCCGCCTACATCGGCATTAGTCCACAAACTCGCCGTTCCGATTGGATCTGTGCCCATGAATGGGTACTGAAAGAAGTCTGAATGGATAGTACTACTGATGAATAGGTATTATTGTGACCGTATATGGAATAGGTATCTCTCAAAATGATTGCTTTCGGGTTACATTGTTATGATCGATAGCTTTGAAGATAATAATAGACAGATCTATGTTATTAAAGAGTGATCTAATTAGAAGATTAATCTTATCTATAGAAAACGTAAGCGAAATAGACTTAGGTAAGTAAGTACTATTTGTAAGTATTTTGTTATCGCTACTGAAATGAGAGGCGGATACAGTCTTGAAAAAAGGTTATGTCTACAGTCTCCCGAAAATTGGCGAAAAGTGAGTCGGAGTACAAAGTCGCCATGAACGACTCTTGAATTTGATTATTTTCTTTTTCCCGCATTAAGACTGGCTTTACGATGGAAATAATCATCCGAGGGATTCGGAGCCTTCCGTCCAATTAAATAGTCAAAGCAATCAATCATTAGGTACTTAGGTATTTTAATCAATATTTTTTTAATGCGTGAAAGAGTGACGTTAAAGTCTTTTCGGTTTGTGGGGATGTCTATTATGCCCACAACGGTGGAATGCACCTGTTTTATTGCCATATCTTTAATAAAAGGTAGGTATTCTGTAAATATAATCTATATTAAGTAAAACAATTTTAAACGATAAGTAATTTGTGCTAAAATTACAGCTAAGTTTTAAGCCTTTTACAATGTTCCGTACAGGACTATAAGGTAAGTACGAGTAACTAAGTATTCTTATTAGTAAGAAATATGCATGCCTAATACATTCATCGTTGATAAGTCAGTCGCTCCTACTATGTAATAAACTTTCGTAATTTACTAAACCGAGCTCTCGCATCAGTAGTCTGCCACTGTCAGCTTGTACTTACTAAGTCACAGGTTCGATGCTGATGTAACAGAAATCCAATCAGAACTAGATGCTGTTGTAGAGCATTCGAGTGAGGACAATGTATCTTCGTATCTCGTATACTAGGGTTGCCATATATCTGGGATTCCCCAAATTTGTCCTAGTTTGGAGGGCGTCCGTGTTGGACCTTTGTAGGCGTCCGACCTTGAAAATGCAATTTTAATTTTTTTTGCTATCGATCCTGGCCTATGTTGGCATAATACTATAATTAAAATGGTCTATGTTGGTTCTGAGTTCCACGATTTCACGCGGTTTGTCCGAGTCGTCAAATTTTAGAGATGGCAACCCTCTCGTATACTCCTGACGTAATTGGTTGCGTCGATTCTGAATGTTATATAGGTAGTACAGATAAGATACCTACTCCCTGAATATTAACGATTTCTCCTTTAATGTCGAAAAGCTTTGAAGCTTCCAAAGATTCATCTGTTTGAAACTTTTTATAAGAGGCAGGCGTATTTAAAGTTAGTAAAGTCGAATATTTTACTGATAGGCAACTTAATTATGGTTGGAATGGAACGAGAATTTTTGATTTAAATACGTTATTTTATTAATGAGGAGTTAGTAACGTGTCACCACTTGACTCATTTAGATTAATATTATGCAATACAAAAACGTATGAAATTGTTGTATGCTAAAAAAAGTGATCAGTTTTCGGCCGCCTATGTCAGTTCAGGGTTGGAATAGATATTCAAAGTAGTGATTTTTTATTGTTAGAATAAAATGATGACATTGGTCAGAGGTTCCGTACTACTAGTACTACCTTCTATGTATCTAGGAATACATAATATCTTAATATAGCCTTAAAAGGGACAAAATAAAATTCAAGCGACACCATTAAACCGATACATTTTACCAGCAGTGCCAAAAAAGGGTAGTTCCCCAATGGACGATACTGCTTTCAATTCAGCGTTGCTAAATTTTTATTAGGGAGCGGAGTTACAAACTAGTCGGTCCGTTGATACAAAAACCGATCTCGGAGACCTCTCGGGTCCCTAGAGTGCGCTTAACCTATTTTCATTTCCTTCTTGTTTTTATTTCTTCTGAGCTATGCAGCGACAGCTATGTGCGAGTCCGCGGGGTTTTCCAATTTACAGTTTGCTTCAACCTTCTTTGAGAGTTCTTTATGTATGTACTACACGCTTTCACGACCCATTAAAATATTTTCCTTTACGTCTTCAAGGAAAGCTTATGAAGAACTTTTTTCAGAAGTGCCTTTTTATTCGCTGCGCATCTTTAAATTATCCTTAATATATTATGCAAATGGGAGATGTGTAAAGTAGAGTCCATTGAAACTTTGCCTTCTCTAAGCGCCTTCGCCTGTCCAAACCATTCGTCTTATAAGCGTACGGCCCATTCGGGACGTCAAGAATATTTAGAGATGCCTTAATTAGAAGGCTCGACGGCGCGTTGCTAAATAACGCCGATTTGGAGCTGCGTTTGTAAGGCTTAAGGACCCCGTGTAATCCTGCCCCTTGCCCGGACAACATATGGGTTCAACACATGGAGACTCCCCAAAAGCTCAAACCAGTGCCGATCGATGCTGTTAATGAGTATTGCTAAAGTGTATTTCAGTATTTGGCCCTGAGCTTGAATACTTTTAAGTAGGTAACCTAAATGAAAAAAGTTTCAAACATTTGTGTCTGTGTTAGGGTCTGTAGGAAATTAATTAAAGGTAGGTAAATAATACGACACAACTGGAAATCGTATATATTAATGGGATTAAATTAAATAAGATTTCTAATAACGATTATTAAAGGGATTTAGCGAACTTCAAAGAATTTCTTTTGCAGGCATCAGTATTAAAATTTCAGTGTATCTAAGTTCTTCAAGGAATTATTAGGAAGCGCTACTCTCGTTTTCAATAATGGAAAACATTTCGTTGTGCTACAAAGACTTCGGAATTCTGAAGTTTGATTCAGTGACGAGATCTGTCGTTACAATTTCAATGCCGATTGTTAACGTCTTGAAACTTCTTATAATGGAAAATTCTCATTAATCGGAAGCAATAAAGCAATAATCGAGATAACTTTGTATCATTTTTGAAGACTTTAGTAAAATTACATTTGATTTCTATTAATTTAATATTATAAAAAACGAATCTACGACTCCATGACCATTTTTAGCATAATAGAATAGGAAACATGAAAATTCAGGGTCCTTAAACTAGCCTGTTAATAAATAAAGTGGCATAAGTTTCAGGACAGGCATGAATTGCTATTTATGCCTCATAATCTGCTGGATTTGCTGGGTTTAGTCTGTAGGCATACGGCTTGCCCGGAGCCTGGTCGTCATCAATCTTACTCAGACCCGTATAATCGCAGAAAACTCCGGATTACACAGCAACCCACATTTTTAAGTGATATATAAATACATGTTAGTTATTTTAAGGGCTATTTGATAAAGTGTTATTAGTGAATTAAGAGACTGGTACGAATACCCTTTTAACTTCTCGAAAAATCATCATGCTATAAATACCTTCATATATCTACTCGAATTAAATCCGTTTGTTTTAATTGAAATATGTACTTATTAACTCCGAAAATATATAACAAATTAAAAGATAAGTCTTAAAATTTGTATTCCATGTAAAATTTCGGTTAGTGCGTAGTTACCTTTTTATAAAGGATCAGAAAAGTAACCTACGTCTAGTAATGTACCTTCGTCTTGACTTGACCGAAAGAGAGATTGATTACAGTCGAAATGGGACAAGCTAATCCCAAATAATATTTCAAACGAAGTGGAAGCAGAGATGAAAAAGGATTTGATATCAACGAAGGAATGTGCTAATAACGAGACAAACCCTACAGAGATAAAGTTTTGCTTAGGAGGGTGAATTTTAATTAAATGCCTACGACATTAATGAGATGAAAGTGAACTCGGGTCTTTAATCGTGATTTGTTTGTCCGATCTAATTGCTGAGGGTAAGGGTCATATTGCTGTGATATTCATAGCTTTTGGATTCAGAGAAAGGTATGAACGAATCTAATCGGTCTTAAGCATCATTTGATTTTCTTTGATGAGTAAAGCTAAGGAAGCGTACCTACCTAGAAACATACAATTTAATGAATTGAAAAATGTAAAGTTAAATGATTGTACTATATTGTTTTTTGAGATTAGCAATTAAGTAAAATTATCCGAATAATTTCTGATGTTTTCGCGGCTGATGATTAAAAAAAAATGGAAAGAATCCTAAATAATGAAGCTGATCAAAAGAAGTTAGTTTATAAACAAATAAAGAAAGCGACTTCGTTTTATACTATGTAAAAATAATGAATTCCGTGAAAAATCCACACGGTTTCGCGCGGATTTTAGCATAACGTTCCTAAAATACTAGCCGTATCGGAATTTAAAGGTAAACCCATGTCAATACGGCTAACGATAAAGAAAAGCGAGGAGTGAGATCCTGGAAATGGATTAGCATACAATATGTAACGGGCGGGAAAGCGGCAACTTCTACCGTAATCAAACTTGCACGAAGTCGCGGAATAAAAAAGGGTTTTGACAAAACGACGCTTTGGGCCTTTTGCATTTTCAATATTTTAACGGTTTAAAGATCTTTCTGTATTTTATTTATTGACAGCCTACGGATAAAAGTCTCTCTCCCTTAACTCTACGTTTGTCTGTAGCTGCATAGGGTTTGGTTCACTGTGACCTACATTTAATCTATCTTCTATCTAATTATCTATCTATATACCTATATAAATATATATATATAAAACGAATCATCGCAATGTATGTACGGGAATAACTTCCGATCAACTTCACGAAAATGGATAGGTAATTCTTTTTGCTTTATGCTTGTTATTGTCAGGACAAGGTTTGTATAAAAAAGTTATACGGAAACTTAAAAAATGGTGGGTCGAAGTTCGCCGGGTCAGCTAGTATTACATATATAGAAATAAGTATAGTGGACCAATGTCCTTTGATTGACTCAATTCTTTTTCGAGTTTCAAAACAGCAGAGTTGAATTTTACATTCAAAAATATCTAAGCGAATTCGGCGGAACCGACATTGTTTGTATGTATGTAAATCTATACTAATATTATAAAGAGGAAAGATTTGTATTTTTGTATTTTTGTATGTTTGTAATGAATAGGCTCCGAAACTACTGGACCGATTTCAAAACTTCTTTCACCTTTGGAAAGCTACATTATCCCCGAGTAACATAGGCTATATAATATCACGCTAGGTCTTATAGTTGCGGAGCAGTAACCGAAAATGTTTCAAAAACGGGGGAAAAAATCTTAAGTCCCCCCGTGCGAAGCCGGGACGGGCCGCTAGTATGTAATAAAGAGCTAAACAATAGTTTGAGTAGACATTGTGATGGCTCAATTTGGAGTTGACCTCGGGTGCCTCTTGTTTTGAAACAATAGTCGTCGTGAGTTTATGTTATGGTTCCGGTTAACAAGCTCAGACCCGGGGTTTAAGGGTTAGGGGTAAGTGCGTGAACATCGGACCACGTTCCTTATAGGTATGTTATCGTGCCGCTAAGTCTGTTTTTGGTTTTTGCTAGCATGACTAAATATAACTTAGCGTTAGACTATCGTCAGCTCAGTCGTGCTACGGATATGGGAACTGTAAAGTTATCGATATGTCAGAAAATAAAATAAAAGACGCGAGTTAAATACCGATTTTGTATTTAAAAAAAATAATTAAACCGGTTATGTGTGACCCGGACTCGCGCGCGAGAGTTTCCAATACCATTATCTATGAAAAGCCAAAAAAAAAATAGTGTGTTGTATACAGTGATGGGCAAAATGTAATCGACTAACGATTAACAATTAAGATTAACCTAAAAGTAATCGATTAACGATTAAAAGTGACGATTAATCAATCTTAATCGTAAGATGTTCGACTAACTTAATCACGATTAAGTTAATCGTCGATTAAATACGAGCGATTAAATCTATAATCGATTGATTAATTAGATTAATTTTCTTTCGATTAATATCAGAAAAAAAAATTGTAAGTCTAAGTTTCGGGGTACGCTGATATAAGACATAGGCTATTACGGGTCTTTTGATGGACGAGGAGATACCTGTTAAAATGAAATATCCATAATAAATAAATTTACCTAACTCATATACTGCCTAACCATTTTTTGCCCTGCTCTTGTATAGGAGTCCCCTTAAAATTCCAACTGGCTAACAATCATGGTTCATGATATAGGTATAGCTTGGTGACAGACGAATAGACGGACAATGAAGTCTTAATAATTAATAGGCTATAACGGGAGTTTTGCCCATTCGGTATTCAATCCTTAAATTGGAAATGAGTTTTGTTTTTGGTAAGGTAGTATCTAAAAAGTCTATAAGGAAAATTAATAAGTGCTAACATGTATAAAAGCACCTTTTTATCTACGAATGTGTTTTTTTTACACGCGGATGCAGAAATCATCCGCAGTAACCCTCTACCTATTTGTTTGCAATAAAAAATGTAAATTGAAGAATCCAATTTGTATAGAAAAGGTACTAGGTACGCTCAAATATGCAGTGGGCATAAAAAATTGCTGCCTATGTCCTTAGGGGATGCTGCTGGGGTCATTTTGTATAGGGGTTGAATAAAAGACGGCGAACTTTTACTAATTAAGTAAAGGGAGGATATTTTGTACCTGTTTAATAGACACCTAATTTAAAATTATAAAAGATTTAAAGCGTAAAATTTTATGATAAATTAGACGGTTTATAAAATATGAGAAAATAAGAAATAAGTGCTAGTAGGTGTCATGAAAAGATAATAATGAAATAAATTGACTAGGTAACGTTCAACATAATTGTTGCCTACCTAATAATTATGTTGAACTAGTTTCTGCTCGCGAATTCGTCTACGCACGATAAGTACTTTACACAATACCGTTATACAATATTACGTATATGTTATTCTGATATATAAGCTATATTATTGTAAAGTTTCATCCAAATCCAATCAGTAGTTTTTGCAAGAAAGAAGAATAAACATACATAAAAACATCCATAAATTCCTACAAACTTTCACGTTTATAATATTAGGTGTCTCCTACATTAGCTTCTATAGTAATACTAAAACCCGAGATCCGAGACAAGCATCTCTGAACAGTGGGTTCACCTTAACGTCCGCATTTTATGAGCACCCTGTTACCTTCGAATCTAATATAAAACTTATCCCATTGAAACCAGAGTGTTTCCCTCCATTAGCCTAAGTGGTTACAGAGTCATTCCAACTTTTACCTGCTAATTTTCAGTTTCCGTATTTAGAAACAACAAATATAAGAGTAAAAGTTAACACAATTCTTATTACCTTTCATTTTTGATGACGTTTTATTTATTGTTTTTTTTCTGAACCTGTGCCCGGTTTGATTACCGATAATGGAAGTATATTCGATGAACTTCTGCAAGCCTATGATAAATCGTTGAGTCCACATCTTGTCGTGTCGATTTCGTATCTCGCGGTTATCTGTCATAAATCAGTAACGTTGTCGACAATAAGAAATCTTGTCACGTTGACATCAAGAAATGTTGCCATATCGATATAGTCTTCTTTATAGTTTTACAAGGAACGTGTTACATTTCTTAAACACAATTAATTATATAGGCTTGCAGCAATATGTAATTACTGTCAGCAAATATTATATCGTAGAAGTCAAGGGTAATCAAATATGTCGTCCACTTTTCTATTTTTAATTCTGACTGTGGCTCAGGTGCCATGTGCTTTGAGTATTCCACGTATATTTGTCCATAGCTTTGCCCTGTTATAAGTATTTTAGTGTAACATTAATTACCTACCTAGTTTCTAAAATAAGTCACTTTTATATTATTAATAATTCTAGTTTCCTTATTACAGTTAAAATAAATTAAAGTTTAAGTTCACCGAATGAATGAATCAAACCAACCAAAGTAAACTTCTCACAATACGTATAAAACTATATAGTGCAAATTTAAACTGTAAACGTTTGACTTAAGGTCCATTAATATCAAGCAGGTCTTTATACATGTTTAATTGAAAAGTGCAGAAAACCTCGGGAGCGTTTCCGCGTTGACTTTGTATAATTTTGTTTTAGTAAGGCGAAGAGATGTTTTCTTTGAAAACTGAAGGCCGGGAAATGTACGTAAAATGTTCTATTAGAGCAGGGTTACCAATCACAAAGTATCTTTGTAAGTTAGAAATATATTATCGGTCACTTTCCTTTCTTGGTGAGAAGAAATAAATTTCTTAATTTTTTCATACCTAACTGGTTAACATAATAATTTCTGATGCCTTCGCGGTTATTACACATTGGAATGAAACAAGTATTATCGGATTTAACTCGCGTATTTTTATTTTATTTCCTAAGCGGACAGAAGACTGCATAGACTTACTTATACCTGCCCTATTTATTTGATTTTTAGTTTTCATTTTTAATTTAATTTTTGCTTTTGGTTTTGTATAATTTTAATTTTTAATGTCATAATATTTTTGTGGTTTGCATAACTGTATAAATCACTTTAGCGTTAGACTATTGTCAGCTCAGTCGTGCTACGATCATGGAAACTAAAGAATCCAAAACGTCAGCAAATAAAATAAAATAAAAATACGCGAGTTAAATCCGTTAATAGTTGTTTCATTCCAATTTTTCATAACTGTTTAAGTAAGATTGTGTTTGTGTATCGAAAAATTGTAGGTACATAGTCCATAAGGTTTTTTAAAACTCCAGATATATATTTTTATTTAAAGATTAAAGTTCCGTATGATGTCACATTCTGACACTATAATAATATTAAAATAAGATGTACCACCCCATTCCCGTATTTTATTTTTGCGCACACGATTTATTTTCTCTTTTTTCATTATGATGCATTTTTTGATAATTATCTAGATAGGTCAATAATATTATATTTTTATCACGTCAACAAGTCTAGTTTTCAATAATTATGACAACCCTAATATAGGTTCACGTAAGCCTAAAGGCATTTCATAATTTAGGAATAAATCCAATTACCACGAGTAACTTAAAGAAAACAACCTAAGTTATGAAAATCTAAAACTCAAGAAATATCATCTTTAGCGAAATTAACTTGCGTCAAGAAATATCTTTCCTTCATTTTAATATTTTATGGGTGATAATAATGGAGGTAACATACACTTACCTAATAGTTAAGTTACAAAAAGTCAAAGCTAATGTACCTAAATACACCGCATGTTATATACAGTACAGACGCTCTTATGCAAAAATATGTCAAACCCACAAAATGGTTTTGAAACATTCGTTTCTTTCAGTAGGTAACATAATGTACTTTATTTTAAACAACACAATGCCCACAAAATGAAAAGCTTGAGACAGACACTACATTGCGGAACAGCCTGAAGTTTGTAGTTGCGTAATTATTTCAGCAATTTAAAACTCATTCAGAGAGAACTAACTACGTTTTAAATGCCATCAAGCAGTTAATTGAATGCCTCCTCTGTCCATTCTACATTCTTAAGCATTATTGACACGCACCTTGCCGTGTCCAGAAAGGTGTTTAGACACGACCTTAGAGATTAAAGTGTGACTTAATTTGTGTCTCCTATTAACATAATTAATTAACTTTGTCGAAGCAAGCATGTGGGGTTTGAGTGGGGAGAGGAGGGATAAACCTCTTAAGCAACAGAAAAAAAAACGAGAAGTAAATTTTGATTTTACATTAACCTGGGTAATTCGAAATTGATATATGAATTTGATTTAAGCTTGCTAACTAAAAGCCGTTATATTGAATAAGTATGCGAATATAATAAAATTAATAAATTAAGACGTTTATTAGTAAATAGACCTTAAAAAAATACTTTTACACATCATAATTATGAATCTACTAGCGCTTCGGAAAATCAAAAATCAATAATTTTGGCTTCGTCGAACAGAAAAATAGTATACTGACCTCGGCCAGTAAAATAAAAAAGCCTCAGATCACATTTTTGTCAACCTCGGCTTCGCCTCGGACGACAATTACTTGTGATCTGAGACATTTTTTATTTTACTGGCCTCGGTGCGTAATGTACTATTTTCTAAGTCTAATTATAAATTGTAACTTACTTACCAAACAACAAAAAAGACTTATATACTACAAGTTTATAACAGAAATAAGACATGGAATGTGACATGTCTCCAGTCGGATTAAAGCGCATCTGCTCATCTACTTAATCACATACTTAATAAGAGATCAGATACTAAACAGTTTTTCTCGATTGAAAGTTTTGTCAATTGGAACCGTTTATCAAAAACAACAAATATCTATAAACGAAACAATACTAAACAAAGGTGTAGGTATTCTTATAATAGCAGCAATATTTGTGGTCTTTGTTACTAAGCTTGACAGGTTTACTGTCGGTAGGCCGTGGTTGGGAAAACATGGCTGGTCAATGTATGACGCAGTACTGGGAGATACAGCAATGTAACTACTAAACTAGAATAATATACATATTATAAATACACGAACGGCTTTAGCAAAGCACAACCCGTTATTACAGAAGCAATAAACGCTTAAAGAATAAAAAGCAACTCATTAATAGGTGTAACAATTTCTGATACTTTTGCGGATATATTTACACATTAGGATATGATAACTATACCCAACGGATTTAATTTTACAGTTACCATATTCATAGTAAACGTTAACATAAAATTGTAGAACATAGCATAAAATAAAAATATATGCAAGTGAAATATTAAGTACGCTATAAATATTTTATTACAATTTATCAATTGTCTATATTTATAGTTTTGTCCCTCTTCTCAAACCTGAAGGTTTCTGAATCTCCTTAAGCTTTTAATTCGCTTGTAATGCCTAAGCTAACCTTGGTATTAGAACTAGCTTATTCATCTTTATTTGATGTTCAATCTAAATGTAATCTCTTCATAGCCTTAAATCAAGTCGGTTAAAAATAAAAAGGAAGCTAATTACCGTTGGAAGATTGTATTGTTTGTCGAGTATGCTTCTGTTCTTTACAACGTGTGTTATAAGCGAGTTTGTGCAGTAACTCGAGTAACTTTACGAGTTGCGGTGCTCTGGGTAAAATTCCGAATTAGACACTGTTACGGTACGTTTACGTGAATATACCGGTTATGTGCGTGATTAACTTAGAGTATAACTTACAATTTGGTATACCGGTATAAGGTAAACATTGTAAATCTTGGGACTTGAGATCTTATTAAATCTGATAATAGGCTGATAATTATAGGGGGACTGGATTTTTTTCGACAAAAAATCATTGGACACGTATTTTTTCTTTTCTTAACCGAATATTAAGTGACAAAGATAAGCGCTTCAGTTCGGGAGTAGGGGCTCGTGACGTGACAATGTAGTATAAATTGTACCTACCATAACGTGACGTCACATATCCCCACTCCCGAACTTACAAAGACCATAAATACAGCGATGGCACAGGAGTAGAGCAAGAGAAGTGGTCGCCAAGGCGTCAAGTGACAATGGGTTTAGAGAGCCAAAAAGTCAAATGTCAAATACAATCTCCAGCAAATACTTAAACGAATTGCAAATTACGTGAAGTGAAAGCGCAGACGTTACAAGACAGTCTCGCTTTACCCCGATGCGCGATGTAAGGGTTAGAGCCAGCACAAATACGACAATATTTATTCCTTTACACAGCAAAAACTGGTTATATTTGGTAATTTCCATGGCTACATAATCTCGTTACCTAAACTCCTGTCATAAAGCACAGGGTTTACCTCACACAAGCGTCATGAAGGCAAACTTGCGGCCTGCCCCACTGGCCGACAGTCGTGCCGACGCATAAGTGATTCGATTTTACGATGCATCGACTCAGCAGGATGCGTTACACTTTGACAACTTGCCAACTCCATTTTACAGGACGTGTTTGTGGTTATTGTGCCACATGGAACTTCCAAATTTACTTGCCAGGCCATTTACAGCTTCAAATATGTTAATTAAGTTTCAGTGTACTGTATCTAATTCCGCTGTAAAACGTAGTAGTTGATAGCGTAATTTCTGAAATAAATTGTCGTGCATGCAGGAAAAATTGCCTACACGAAATAAGAGAACGTTAGAGCATGTTAATGAGGCGGAGAAAGGCAAATGACATTTTCACTCACATTTCACCTTTTCCTGCAACCGACGCCGCAAAAAATCCAGTGCTACTTGTCGCCTAAAAAAGACTCCGTTCTATTTTACAAGAGCAAAAATGCATGAACATTGGGTTGTTTGCAGCGTACGTAGCACCAAAAACTGTATTAACTTGGCCTATATGGTAGCGAGTGGCGCCCTCCCTCACGTTTGTGTACGTTGGTGGAACCGTACAGTTTCTCGTTACGGTCCGGGGCGGTCGTAACTTTGAAGGTTTTATGAGGGAGGTTGGCCTACGCGCTGCCGTCTAAATATTTAGGAAATAATTACATAAGTATACCTACACGTACGGCGTATCTACATGTTTAGGTACCTATTAAGGTATTACTGTACCTACGCTGCAAATGGGAGGCTATTTGTTTTTATACGGCACGTTGGCTGTAATATTGGGCTAAGACGGTCGGTTTACGTTGATGTGTTTATCGTCATCGTGAAGGTAAATAGTACCTATCATATAGATGAAAGTCATAAATTGTTCATGTCTTAAGGAATAATTTTCGGAGTTAGATTGCCTATTCTGATATTGGTAAAGTTCATGTAGTCCTTTTTTGAGAACCTAAAGAGTACAAAAAATGTTGCAGGTTCCTTGATGCACTATAAAATTACAACTTGGCAGTTAAATTAAAAATACACGATTTCAGTTAGAAAGCGTGAAAATTTTCAAAGATAAAGTGTGCACTAATCGCTCACCAGTTGCTTTAAACCGATGGACTTTTAACTTTTTAACACTATCGGTCAACGGCGCTTTGGCAGGAATAGACGAGCAAAAATCGCTTCTACCCATTTGAGTTCATTTACTTTAAGCAAGCTTTTAAATTCTTTCACGTCCATCTAATTCTCTTTAATCGTGTATTTTTCGACAGCAATTTATCGGGTATTTTTTATTAACCAGTGTTTTTGAAGCTTGAAATTGCGTGGATTAATTTAGATAGAATCTACCCCACATTAATTGAAAATTGAGTGGGGATATTATAAGGTAATTATTTCGTTTAATTTTGGTCACTTCATAATTTTGTAAGTAGGTACCTATTTTTTCTAAAGCACTGTAGGTATCTAAATATGATTATCAGTGTATTGACATGATCAACAATTTTCGCCATGTTGATAATTCAAATTTCATTAACATCTGAAAGAAAATCAACAAATCAAACATGTACAGACTAGTTAAACAATTGTTTAACACAATTTATTTTGGATAACATTCGTGCAATTGCAGTTTCGTGGTGAAATTTCCATTATCGTAGGTAAACGTAGCAATTTTTCAATGAAAACTAATCAAAACTGCCCTGTTCGATTCGTAAAAGGCATTTTATTTTTCAGTCCGAGTTCACGTTAGCCGATGAATTGCAATTTTACCCGTGTAACTTTTTAAACAACTTTGTACCTATTCAGTACCATATAGATTTCGTTTTGTTAAATTGTAGCCACGGTAAATAACTACAGGTGACTACTGTAACTCTACGGAGCAGGAGTAAAACGGGGCCCTATTAATTATTGAGACTTCGCTGTCCGTCCGTCCATCACCAGGTTTCATGGACTATGATACCTAGTAAGCCAGTTGAAATTTTCCCAGATGATGTTTTTCTGTTGCCGCTCTAACAACAAATACTTAGTAAATACCTAACGGGAGCCTGTGTGCGAGTTCGACTCGCACTTGTCCGGTTTTTAAAGATTTTTTTTGATAAATCTTGTCATGCAAATACGAGGTCCGCCCGCTTTGGGTTAAACAGTGAACCCCACGAGTAACTGCTAACTGGTACGTGACAGGACGTTGTGAACACCCTTCGAGGTTTAAGAAAAAGGCTTGATGTTGAAAATTTGTATTTTATAGCGGACCCTTCTCACCGTGCCTTTGTGTAAACGGTTCATGTCAATGCTTACTGTGCAATATGGCTGTACGATTTTGGGCACATGATATTTGTACCGTAAAATCAATATTATATAGCAGATAGTAGTGAATGAGTTCAACTTTGAATTCGTTCAGAAACGTAAGTGAACAATTGTCAACATGTCTAAATGGCGTTTGGGATCTTCGCCATATATTTCTTAACTATCGTCCCGCTCCGACTTCACATGAATCGCTCTATCTATAAAAATATCAGTTTCAATATCTGTTGCCTAGTTTCAAAGATTTATGCATACATAGGGACGTACAGACAGCGACAGCGACTTTATTTTATACTTTGTACCTAGTGATATTTAAATAATAAGTACATATTTTAAAGACATGATCAATAATAAGTATATTTAATTGGATATTCGAGTAATAATATTTTCGTGCTAAGTAAGGAATTGTTTCTACATATTTAATTTACTAATCAAATTAACAACGGACTTCGGAAATGTGAGAATCATTTCGACAATGAGCGACAAATTCCAATTTCGCACTCCGTCCTTCAAAATAACAGATTAAATGATTAAGTTGCTTTTGGTCATTATATTATAGGCATTAATAAAATAAATATACTTCTAGAGCAAATAAAGGTTTTTATTTAAATTTTGTGATACAATAAGAAATTATAAGTACCTACCTAGTTTCGATTTCCCTACATTATCCGTATTCCAATTGTAAAAACCTTCACGCAAAAACCACGGTATGTATTTTATGAAACTTTACAATAATGCGGCTGTATAAGCAGATTATATTATAAACTATATTTTATTACGATATCGTGTAAAGTACTCTTGCAAACGAAGTCGGGGGCAGAAGTTGGTACTAAATAAAAATAAAGAGAAAACGACAATTTGAGTTGAAGGACGACTTTTGCTATGTCAGGTATCTGGTCTGTATAATTAATGTAATTACTAATAAGGCCTTTAAATTATAATCGAAACTTAATTCTAAAATTATATTGAACGGATAAATCCGATCCGTAACATGTACCTTTGGTTCGACCACTAACTGCGGTCAGGGCCCGCAGTCGGCCCTTGCCGTTATTCCCTCGCCTCTACCGTTCATTACCGAAAACCTTGATAACTTAAATTGCATATACTAAATCGTTACTTTACTAAATGCTACAATCACGCAAGTCTAGGTAAAGTAATTATCTCTATGTAAGTATATAAAAGCTAACTCGGTTTTCATTCACACTTAACATAACATAACATGTAAAAGTTATAGGTAGGTACGCATCGTATTCTTACAGATGAGAAAGCAATAACGATAGGCAACTGTAAAAATAATACTAATTTAACAGAATAATTATCTCCATTTTATGTACACTTTAATGTAATTCACTTATTGAGATGAACTAGTGGAAAGCACTTAACAAGTTAATTCAATAACGCTATTAGTAAAGTAAAATATAAAATTATATATATTTACTATACATAGAAGTAAGTATGTATATATAAACGCCATAAGATTCAAACTTAAAAACGACAATGAATCCTTATTAAATTTTCAACGAAGTATATTTTATCTTCAATAATACGTAGTAGGAAAAATTAATTGAAATTTAAAAACACCATTTAGTACACTTGTTTCTATAGTAAATTGCGCAATGCGCAGTCGATGCCGGACCTATAATATAGCATCGTCCGGCGTCCATTGTGCACACGCCTAGCAGTTAGCGTGACCCCTGCAGATGAAAGCTTTAATGAAATCAATTAACACCCGATCGCCGATAATAACTTACTGCGGCGAATCCATTCGAAGCCAGACTGTCTCTTTGTGTGAATTATTGTTATTAGTGACAGTGCGAGAAATCGCTACTGGACACGAAAGGTGTACTTGTCAAACTAATATTATAAACGTGTAGGTACTTCATCTACCAATTAATATTATACCTATACGCGAAAGTTTGTAAGTATGGATGGATGTTACTCTTTCACGTAAAAACTACTAAATAGATATTAAAGAAAATTTCCAATAATATAGCTTATAATATATCAGAATGATATAACTCTATACCTAGCCTATATTTTTAACGATATTGTGTAAACTACAACAAACAACAAACTACAGAAGCTGTTACATTATATTACTGTCGATTATGTAAATAATCTATCCGATATTATTGCTTTTTTATAATTAATTTAAGTTATAAATATAGGTTTAAAGACATTTTTATTCCCATATAAGAATACATCACTTCCATGAGAACATAGTTTCACATAAATACATGCAATTTATATTATGGTAATTTATTTACACCGCAAAAAAATTAGTATAATCATATCTAATGTTGACAACACAAATAAGTTACCTAATGGAATTTAAAAGATATAAAATAAGATTGAAAAAAAAAAAAACAAAAAGAACCGAGACATGGATCTCTTTTACAAGTAAGTTCTTGGCAGGTTTACCCCTTCAACTCATTCTTTTTCTTGGTAGGATTACCTACTTAGATCTTCGAAATTAATAATTTGCTATGATATAGTCAGCAAGCCTATGTTTGAATACGTTGAATGAGTTTACATTTTTGATGATTGGCGGTATTTTATTGTACAGAAATGCACCCTCATATGTGATTGCTTTTTTTCCATAATTAGTACGTATCTTAGGCAAAGCAAGGAAGCTAGCGCGGCGTTGACAAATACGGAGATTTGGAACATTTTTTTGTTTGGTAAATAATGTGTTTGTGTGAATATCGTTATTTATTGATTTTCTAATAAAAATACATGTCAAAAAATACAGAAATATCTAAGGTATATTTTTAATATTTTAAACGTTTTTAGGTATTAAGTTTTGTAAATAATCTTTTTGAAATATTATGTGCAAATTTTAGCCATATTAATCACTGCGGAATACCAAGCAAATCTACCTGTATTAACCCCTCTGTAAATTGTAACTATCCCACCCATAAATCTCTACAAAACAAAGTGCCGCATTTTAAATTATCGTTATAAAACCAATTATCATAAATAAAGTTTGGTTTGTGACCGGCTCTACGAATTAGGCTATAAATTGAAGATTTATATCAACATCTTAACCACAAAACAGTTTATGGTATCACCCAAATTAAGAGTCCATACATACAGGGCGTGATACTTCGCTAAAACTAGATTTCAATTAAAATTATTGAATATTTCCTTAAGCAGGCTTAAGATCCCAATGGGTCGAAGTGCATCCGAAAGGACACTGATAAGATAAGGGGCCCTAGACAAGTGCCCAACGTTCAACGTTAACGTTAAACGTTAGGACCAAAATGTATGTAGCCACTTGTGTAGCCCCCAAGATAATTTCCTTATGCAATAAAAAAATCCCCTGATATTTATATATTATTTTATTGCTAAAATAAAACATGTACGTAATTCATAATAATAATTGTGCTGTAATTTGAAAAATCCGTTGGTTCTTACTACGATATAATTAGCAATTATTTACTCTTATTGTATAATTAAGGTCATATTGTTTGTAATATGATATTCTATCGAAATGTTATAATTTGATGAGAGATAAAACTAAATCCATTGTTATTTTTGAGGAACTACTTATACTTGATAATTTCTGATGCCTTCGCGGTTATTACACATTGGAATGAAACAACTATTAACGGATTTAACTCGCGTATTTTTATTTTATTTTATTTGCTGACGTTTCGGATTCTTTACAGTTTCCATAATCGTAGCATGACTGAGCTGACAAAAGTCTAACGCTAAAGTGATTTATACAGTTATGCAAACTACCTTATATTTAAATTACAAATTTTGAAAAACTACCCTATTCTAAATTATGAAATACTATTGTTACATTTTACGCAAAAAATTTTACTTTTATACATTACAATTAAAACCTAATAGGGGGCATTACTTTCCGAAGCGCTAGTAATGCCCCCTATTAGGTTTTAATTGTAATGTATAAAAGTAAAATTTTTTGCGTAAAATGTAACAATAGTATTTCATAATTTAGAATAGGGTAGTTTTTCAAAATTTGTAATTTAAATATAAGGTAGTTTGCATAACTGTATAAATCACTTTAGCGTTAGACTTTTGTCAGCTCAGTCATGCTACGATTATGGAAACTGTAAAGAATCCGAAACGTCAGCAAATAAAATAAAATAAAAATACGCGAGTTAAATCCGTTAATAGTTGTTTCATTCCAATACTTATACTTGAACAACATTTTACACATAGTAAAAAAATCTTCGAATGAGATCTAGTATTCCTTAAAACGATTTAGCTAATTGATAAAATGGATTATGTGACGCAACCGTTTAATTTAAATTCATCTGTCTATGATTCATAAACGTGAATGACTAATGATTCGAATAAAACAAATTTCGCATATTAAAATATATAGCGTGGGTAACATAAATTTTAATCTGCGGTTTGGCAATAAAACATGCATTTGAACAATTCATTTCATTTCCGATTTTATTTAGTTCTCCATAGGGGAATTGGTGATTTACGCGTTTGTCAGGTTTCACGACTATTTTATTGCTAAAATCTTGGAATTAATTTACATTGACCAGATAGATGTTATCGCATTACTTATGTTCAATTTACGTAGGTGTGGGTAGGTATATCAGTATATTCTAGTTCTAACTTAATATTATAAATGCGAAAGTAACTCTGCCTGTCTGTCTGTCTCGCTTTTACGCTAAAACTACTCAACCGTATTTAAATAAAATTTGTTGTCTCATTCCAATACTTCACACTAACACGCAAGAACGAAGAATTTCGAATATTAATACAAGAATACATCGATGTCGATATTCCGTTTCGATAGATAAAACAATACAAAATTGAACCTTCTTATATTTTTTGCATAATTTATAATCAGCCAGTAAATATACTTTATTTTTAGTGCTGTAACATGTCGCTATATCGATATTGTGCAAAAAGATGACTCGCCAGAATTTCGTAAAACCACAGCAGTCAAATAATTATGTAAACCCATAAAACTTTTCCTACAATTTTTACTTTTTAGCATAAATCACTGGACACCTCAAGTTTCTAATCTCAAGTTGAATAACGTGCATCATCGTCAATGAGTCATTTAAAAAGAAACCCTTAATAGCTTGCTTAATTTACGACACTGATTAAAGTTACAACTTTACGATATGATAGTATGAGATTATTAGAAACAGATTATTAATTGCCAAGCCGTGTCGTAATATTTCAAATGCATCGGAATGTATGCAAACAAGCAAGAATTTGATCGAGAGCCTCTATGCTTGGAATTTAATTTCACATTGTTCCTGGTACACTTTGGTCGGCGCCGCCAAGACTTTGTGTCAAAAAGATATGAAATATTATAGGCTCACGCAATATTTCACAAAGTTTCTGTTATTGTTATAAGAACGAAGAACAAACCAAAGTATTTTTAATAATAGATACAAAATGTTAAAATGCTTTCAGTCTCGGTGAAGTCTGATCTCATTTGTGTATCGATTGAGGGACTACTACTTTTTATCGTAATAAAAAGTAACTTAAGTTAGGAAAAAAAAGGGACTGAAAAGGTGTTGTAAATTATTTTAAGTTTTTTATTACCTAAAATTAAGACTAGGTACCTGCTTACCTTGTAGGGTACCAACAATTTATCAATGTTACTGACAATAAAGTTTACAGAGACGAGTGACTTAGGGTGACTGGCAATAAGTATTAACTACATACAGTTTTCAACATAGTATTATATAAGTATGTAAATGTATAGAATGAAACCCCGCACTTTGTATTTAAGAAACAAGTTAATTTGAAACTACTACCTATGGTACATATCCATGTCTCAAATGCAGGAAATTGGTTCCATTCACTGCACAAACTTTCCGAATTCCCTTCCGAGAGTCAAACGCGACTAGACTACTTGGCGTTTAATTCAAACGACTTTAGTCCTTATTATTATATCAATTAGACTACTCCAGATGGTCATGTAAGACTGTCGTGCAATGCAAGTTTGCAGACGGTTTGTAATGTTCTGTCGTTTTTAGAGACCGATTTCTGGTTGTGAATAATTCACTAGGCTTATACTGCCAACTGACTTTATTAAGTCCGTATAGTGATTCTTTTTTAATTAGTGTTTGAGCAGGTGAAGCGTACTTTCTGTGAGTTTCGTGTTAATGTATTTATTAAGTTTGACTTTGGGTACTCGCAACTGCTTCATTATACCAAGAATATAACATTACGATTGAATATAAGAAAAACTGGATTTTTACATTCTAACGCCAACGCTGCAAGAATTATATCTGATAATTTCTGATGCTTTCGCGGTTATTATATTAGAATGTAATAACTATAAACAGATTTAACTCGCGTATTTTATTTGCTGACCTTTCAGATTCTTTACAGTTTCCATAATGGCAGCACGACTGAGCTGGTATAGTCTTAATGAAACTAAAAAATACGAAACGTCAGACCCAATTATATCTGAGGTGTTGAAATTACATTTTTGATGTACAATGCAAAAATGTTATAAAGTAAAATAACTACAAATGACAGTTTTGTAATTACCAGTATGTTTATATGGTAAACCATGATTGCTATTGAAAAATTAAAGTGTTCGAATTGTACAAGGAACTCTAAAAAATTGGATCATTGCCAATAAGAAGCGACATGTCGTGTTAAGACCTGAGCTAATTTATTTTCGATCCAGTTTAACTAAATATGGACGCAAAAAGTTAATTAAAACGCAACACGAGAAGCATCGAATGACTTTGGAATACGCCTTTTGCGAATCATCATTTATTTAGAATGTCTTCCATCCACCTTTTGCATGCTTCTTCATTGGTTCTAAGCCCCGCGGCCTTGCGTATTTTTATCCTGCCATGATTAAAATATGCGGTTTCATTGGTTATTATTAACTAGCTATTTCAATAAAAAACCTTAAATTAAACAAATAAGCTACGTAAAGAACGTAGTGAACGTACACAATTTTGAGTGGGCGGCGGCGAAACAAAACAGGTAAATTGCCAAACAAAGAAAAATAACATTTTACAACTTGTTTCCATTAGTTCTCAGAAGGCGCTTAAAAATAAGAACATTGCAGATAAAAAAAAAACTTATTAAGAATTCGGTAGTTAGACAAGGTACAAATAAGTAACACATTAACATTAGAATAAGAATCACTTTGGAATGAAATAACTTTAACAAATTTAACTCGCGTATTTGAGAAATACGCACATTAACACGTTCCGGGTGGTAACACTTTTGTTCTGATATGTTATAATATCGTTACTTGTGTTTGAGTAATTCCGATAGTCAACTTTATCGCCGAGGTTCCATAATCCCAATTAATATCAATAGAGCCACTAATATGGGAACTAACAAACAATATTAATTTACTTCATAAATCACGAATTTAATTATCTCGAAGTTCTTCCGATCTTCAAACAGTACAAACCTATGAGTTAATTGATTTTGGTATTTTCTTTGAGCTCGGGAAACTTAATTTCCACGAACTAATTTCGGTAATACATCAATTTCCTCTCCGAGCAGATTTCGAGCTTTGATCTTTTAAATATTTAAGTAATGAGATTTAAAAGAAGTTTTAAAGATTAATACTGAACTGTCTTAACAAAAATGATTGATTTTTACTACTTAGGTATTTAAAACGATAAAAAAATGAGGATAATTTTAATCCAGACCGATTATTCTAATTTTTTAAGAAATTGTTACCTATTTAAAAAAGTAACTATGCGCTTAATTCTTATACTTATGCAAAACTTGCTTTCTTAACAAAAAAAACTAGTTAACTTTCAATTATAAACGCAGACTTTGTAGTTAACCGTATTTATAAGGACAACGTTGGCAACAGAAGGCGTATTTTTAATTAAACTTTTCATATCCAGTCACATCTGACGACAGGCCTCTGGCTTCGTGAATAAATACGAGGCTACATAACACGAGTTAGACAGCTGCTAGGAGGCAATTAGTCTTTGTGCTGGTAAAAATAAAGAAAAGAAACAAGGCAAATTAGAACACACAACAAAACATGTTCAACTCGTAGCATAAAACCTCGCCTAGTGAATTATTTGCGCGAAGCTCGTTCGCTTAAGTAAGTATAACGACAGCTATATTCCTGTACTTAATCGTAAGTACTACCTATTTAAAAAAACAGTCCAAGTGTTAGTTAAAATTGCACTCGAAGGTTTCCTTATCATTAAGTATTTGATCTATAAAAATGGAAAAAAATCATATCTGTTGTGTGGTCTCTTAAATATGTATTTATTTTACTAAATTTTAGTGCCCGCGCGCGTGACTTCGACCGCGTGAAGAATTACTGCTCATGTTGGTAATTTCAAAAACGGCAAAGATTTATACTAACATAATAGTTTTAATGAACAATTTTCAAAAATCCTTTCTTAATGCTCCTCTACATTGTAAAAGAAACCCCTGTGCAAAATTTCAAGTTCCTAACGTCAGTTATTAAGTCAGCTTTTATATAGGTATATAGAAATGTATGCAATGCGAACTAGTCGCTTATATCGTCAGCTAAAGTTCTATTGATCGTACTATTTAATAAAAACGGGAATTCTCGAACTGTTATTAAATTTTTCAGTCGGTTTTCCCAAGAGTTGTTCTAGAAAGATGCGAGAATATTAAGTGGAAAGGCAGTCTTTGCCAGTCAGTTGCGCGCGTTAGGTAAGACTAAGCAATAATAGTTTGCAGACTGGTAACTTCTGGCGTTATAATAAAACTATAGCAAGTTCATAATAATATTTGATGCTTTTGTGGTTAATACATATTAGAAAAAAACAACTGAATGGATTTAACTCTGGTATAGTACAATTATGTTTCGAGAAATTTACAGTTTCCATTTTATAGCGGACTGAGTTGACGATAGTAGGTACACCATCTAATTTATTTAAAATTTAGTATAAAATAATCTAGCTAAATAGGTATTCGTTTTATTCCAATATACTTAGTTTGTTTGTAAGGTACCTAGCTGACCCAGCGAATATGAAAAATAAAAATAGATGTGAAAAATAGACTTACCCGATATGCACACAAAATTTCATAAAATCTATCTAGCCGTTTTGGAGGAGTCTGGCAACAACAAATTATTGTAATGTTTGCGATGTAATAACGTAGTAATAATAGGGACATGACAAAACAAAACTACCCACTTGTTTTTTATATGTAGCTATCCATATACTAGCATTAATACATAATTATAGTCACTTTAACATCTGAAAATAGGAGGTCTACTCCAGACGTTGAATCGACGCCACTTCGACATATAACGTAGGTATTTGATTAGCAATTTAAGCCCATTTTCATTATAATTATATGTAACACATAATTATCAAAGATGTTGCATATCTGCATCTTTAGTTCTGAGCACTTTACATTAGACTCCTTCGGGCTGTCTTGCACTTTCCATGCCGTTGTTTCTCAATTTGACGATATTGAAAAATTGCTTCAAGATTGCAATCGCCGCTTTGACATAGCGATTGCTATTCACACGGGACTCTAGCTATAGGTAAAACTACTTTCAAAGATTGTTCTGTCGCTTTGAAATTGTGTTCGACAGTGAAAAATTTACTGTACAGATGAAAACGAGACGGTGAAATTGAACCTGAATATTAAAAGGATTTGTATTTATGCAATTTTCTTGGTACAACTTGTTCCTTTTTCAGTTCGAGAAATCAATGAAAAATGAAACGGTAGAATGAATTCAACTAGCAAATATTGCAACAAAGTAAATCGAATTGAACTGCGCAGCTGTGTGTCAAACTTTATAGCAATTTTCAAAGTTATTTGAAACTAGCGAGGCAAGGTACGAGTATTGTTAATTGGCATTCCATTGAGTGTGCATGGTGAACTTTTAATATTAGAATTGGTTATTAGCAAAAACTGTTTTTTTTTCCTTAAAATTAAAAAGGCATTTTAGTATGTCAATATTATTAGGGTTTATCTTCTATTCAACATAAAATAATTACATGTGGAGTTTGGTCAACTCCGGCTTTGATTTTTCTAAAAAAACATACTCTATTAAGTATGACATAATTATACTAATTTCTTTTAATAAACATCAAAGATCAAATTGTACTAAGTTGTGTTCAATGACATCAAAATGTATGATGATGAATGTGTAAATTAAAATATACTAAAGCAAATATACGTGGCATATTGCCAGGAAAATTCTAGTTTCTGATTACGAAATTACTGAAATTAGTTATTTAATGTATATATATATTATTATAGCTGTTAATTAATGTCTATTATCAATTTTATCAAATACGCGTTACTATTGTCAATTTATTTAATACAAAATATTCAACAGTAAGTTAAGGTAGCCTTGTTTACGCGATTATTCGTTTCAGTGCGTAACTGCATTGTCACAGTGCAGGCTATAATCAGTATTAATTAAATATCTAAGTACCTATTTATTAATTTCCGGACTCTTTTAAAGTTCCCATTCTCAAAGCAGTAAATTTCTAGAAACAGCATAATATTATTATATGGCGTTAGTTAAATCTTTAGAATTTGATATATAGACTAGTTTCTGCCCGCGACTTTGTCTACGCACGATGAACATCCCCGTTAAACCCCCCAGGGATTGAATTTTCGAAAAAAAATCTTAGTCTGTGCAAAATTTTAAGATTCTAACACTTATAGTTTAGGTCCTGCATTGATATGTCAGTCATTAAGTTAGCTTCTCCTTTTATATATGCATATCTGGGGGCACGGCAGTGCCTCTGCCAAGTCGATCAAAAAAAACAAGCGGAATTTTTTCGACCCTCTGTAGCTTCGTTGTGGTTAAAACTAGAAGCCTGAATTTTCAGTAATCAAGCAAGCATTGTATAAAGATAATTCATATCTTTACTGTATTTTCTTTATCGTGTGTTTGCTCGGTAAGGGACAGCTGCAACTGTCTCTGGGTATGATGTCTTTAATTAACAAGCTCCCCTCCTTGTAGTTATGGCTCCTTGGAGACTGTTGTGCAACTAACCGCAGTGGAGGAAGGTTTAGTGTACAACTTGAAAGTTCAGAATGTATAGATATAAGGAAGAGAAAATTATGATATTTTATGACACAGAAGAAGACACAGATAAATATCAACCATAACCTATATATAGACTTGTGTATTGGGGCATTCCACGCGAAGAACTCAAAAATTGTTGTAAGACAAGTTTATCTGCGCAAAATTTGAAAATGAACCACATGTCACCTTATCTAGCCTGGGGATCTGTCTCATTTGGGATAAGACAAGTAATATAAGATTCAAGTAAATGTTTTACTAATATCTATAAACATTTTCTATGCAATCTCGCTAGATTAATCTTAAATCGATACGGACAGAGTTACATTGTCATTTGCATGAAAATCAACGCGCTGTCGATTTTTAATTAAGTCATCAGTATACCGAAATGTTTACACTGGGTTGCCAATGGACCAATTAAGATCTTCCATAAGATATTGGCTCGACGCAATGTTTTACGACTAAACGTTAAGGGATTTATTAATTTAATAAAAATACAGTACGACTTTAAATTGCCAAGTGGGTGTTAGTTTTTGCAATCGAGATTTATCTCTTATTTTATGGGTATGGTAAATTTAAAGGGGGTTTATGAACACAATAATTTTACCTTCGTTTTAGGGATGATAAATATACTTTTGGTCGTAGCGAGTGAGTAGTAAATAGCATAGTTATACGTTCTCACTGGCTTATTGAAGATGTTACGACTAACTTATTATTATGTATGGAATTTTAAAGCATCATACATGTTTTACTAACGTTTTAAAACAAACGGTAGTTTGAAGGGTAATTAATAAACCCGATATGTAGATTAATTTCTTCTTTCCAAATGATGAAATCTACTTTTGAAATCTTTGTGACTTGTGAACCAATTTCATCGTCGGATCAATCCACAAACAGGTTGCACCTTTAAAGTATATTATCTCAAGAGATATCGTTATCTTTCCATTAAGGTGTACATCACCGTTTATAGCTGCTGTCTTTCTGACGCCGTCCCTTATTAAAATTATCGATAAAACGGATTTACACTGATGAGACTCGTGGTCTTGCATATTAAACAGATGCATGCGTGTGCGCATTATAAATAATATTATAAGAACACTGTTGTCCCATAAAACTATATATTTAAAAAAAAACCTAATATGCAACATTAAGACATCTAGAATTGCAACAGTGAGTTTCTCAGTCTTAAAATAAGTCAGTCATTTTTTTCTCACACATAGTCATAGTTAAATAAACCTTCAACTATAAATCTGTATTTACCAAATAACTACTATGTAATTCAATGAATTTAGATGTAGCGTTTGTATGTAAACTGTTTAATGTACTATAAAACATCTACAGAAATAAACCGATTGTTACTTTAGTAAATTCACAAATCAAAATAAGTTGTTACTTCATTGATTGTTAGCTGTCGCTTTTAAATTAGAATTGACGGAGTGACACATTTCGCGTGAAGTCGCTATTCTATTAAAGCAGCGAAATGTACAAAGCAACAATATAACTTTAGTAAGTCGAAGCTTACAAAAACAAGGGACTCTAGAGTATTTGATATGAATTTCAGCTTGATACCTCCAAGCGTTCTTGAGAAAAAGAGTTTTGACAGACTGACAGACGAAGAACAAAGTGATCCTATAAGCTACTATAAAAGTTCTGTTTTTTTCCTTTTGAGCTACAAAATCCTAAAAAGAATCGAGATTGGTTTAAGCAGTACCTATTACCTACGCACAAAAAAAATCCCTAGTATAAGTATTCAAATTGAAATTTAGAAATGGCATGCAGCCTAGGTCTAAATATATCTAAGAACCATTAATTACAAATGATAGTATTTTCACTGAATTCATGAGCAAAGATAAGCAAATTGCTGTTTGTAACATTATTCACAGATAATTTGAGATAACGGCAAGTTATTGCATTTTGTTAATACGAGCGTAAATTAACATTAAGATTGTCATTGATAATATTGATGATTTGATATGGACGTTGGTTGTGTTGCGTAAATACAATCGAAGTCGCCATCTTGTTTATTTGACACTTATACTGTTTCACTATGCCCGAATGAACCCCTCGATACATCATTCGATTTTACAATCTACGAATACCTATTCTTTTTTAACTGGTCAGTGTATAGGACGTTCCTAATATTCTGGTATTAGCCTTTTTTGTCTTCATAGGGCTTAGTAGTAGTTACTTAGGTACTTATCAGAAGCCTTATTAGTATGTTAAGATCAATGCCCATATTTATTTATATATTTTTATTTTTTATGATTATATAACTAGGCCTCAAATATATTTCTATATAATGGAATACATAAAAAATAAACCGGTACCTTTACCTAATTAAAAATAGATATTTCAAATTTAAATAGGTATTATTTCTAGTAAAGAAAAATGATGATTACCCAGAAGGCAATTTTTAATACTTCAGCACAATTTAAACTGTTAAGTATGATTAATACCTATCTTCAAAATAAAAAATAATGACAGTTTGAAATAACGCAATTATAAAGAATTTAACTCGGGTATTTCATTTTATTTGCTAACGTTTCGAAAACTTTACAGTTCCCATATTCGAACACTGCGAAGGTATCACAAATTATTAAATTACATTTGCTTTATACCGATTCGATATATTGTAAATAATTAAGTTTCATTAATCTGGTAACACTGAAGGTACACACCATTCATTGATATCGCTACTGACCGAATTCAGTTCAAATAGATAAATTGGAAACATGTAGGTAACATTCAATACAATTGAAAGCTATTCAGTTATTGAAAACACGACCCAGTTTCCGATTTTGGTTCGATTGCATTACATTTGTATATCAGTCGGTAGTTTGTGTGTATAATGAATTAAATGTTACATATTTGCTTCGATATGCTGTAAATAAAGTACATATTGTATTTGGAGCCTTTTAAAAAATACTTCTATGATTCGTTAACTTACAGGCATTGTCTTAATAAGCCCAGTTAGTATAAGTAGTGTTGCCGTTACTTATGTTTCTTTTTTATGTTTTTTGATATTTGTCAGTTATGTAAAAATGGGTGTATTGTTCGTTGGTCGAAGAAAGTGATTTTCATTGATAACAAGTAGAATCAGTACGGATTCGTTTCGAAATGCGTGTAATAACCGCAAAAGCATAAAAAAAAATCCAGAAAAGGTGTGTCGCTGTTATACAGCCTTTGTACATCCCTACTTCCCTACTAATATATATATTATATATATATATATTATATATATTATATATAATATTATAAATGCGTTAGTAACTCTGTCTGTCTGTTGCTCTTTCACGCCTAAACGGCTGAACGGATTTTGATGAAATTTGGTTTGGTAATAGATGATAACCTAGAAATGGACATAGGCTATAAATAATCACGCCATCGTTCTTAGGGGGTAGGCAGTAGGCAGATAACTAAATTGAGATAGTGATTTTTAGTCGTTTTGGTTGGGACTTTTGCTCTTTCACGTCTAAACGGCTTAACGGATTTTGATGAAATTTGGTATGGTAATAGATGATAACCTAGAAATGGACATAGGTTATAAATAATCACGCCATCGTTCTTAGGGGGTAGGCAGTAGGCAGATAACTAAATTGAGATAGTGATTTTTAGTCGTTTTGGTTGGGACTTTTGCTCTATTGCTCTATTGCTCTATATATTATAAATAGAAAGTAACTCTGTCTGTCTGTCTGTTACGCTTTCACGCTAAAACTACTGGATTGATCGATTTAAATGAAATTTGGTACAAAGAAAGTCTGGAGCTTCAGAAAGGACATAGGCTACTTTTTAACCGGCTGCAAAAAAGGACGAGTTCCACGCGGACGAAGTCGCGGGCAGAAGCTAGTTTTATATATATAAAATTTTGTAATTTAAAAAATAAGGGAGTTTGCATAATTTTATTATATAAATCACTTCAGCGTTAGACTATCGTCATCTCAGTCGTGCTACGATTATAGAAACTGTGCAGTTTCCGAAACGTCAGCCAATAAAATAAAATACGCTTGTTAAATCTGTTTATAGTTGTTTCATATCAATGTATGGATAGTGTTTTAGTGGTCACAAAAGCATTACAAATTAATATACTTGAAGATATTTGATATGCTACTACATATAGTATGGAGAAAGTTTGACATTTAATCCAATACGATTTGCCACACTGTCACGACATCTTGCCAAAGCCAGATAAGGTTTCCAGTTGCCTTTGTCGTCGCCCAAGGCGGGTAATAACAAGACCAGTCCATGCAATTTGTACATGGAGTCGTATGGGCTTTTATACCTTTCGCCTTTGTAGCCTAAGTAAGCCTGAATGATCCCTAATAACTAAAATTTATATATCGCACCCCTAGTTCTAAAGGGAGCTAACTCAAAAAAAGTACCTAACTTTTTTGGGAGAGGCGAAATTGTTGTAAGGAATCGGATCCTTTTTATAAGCGTGTGTTTAATTTAAATCTTCAGATTTTTGAGTTAGCTCCCTTTAGATCTAGGTGTGCGGTATGTTACCAGTTCTATCGTAGAAATTAGTACTCCGCGTTTATCTATCTAATCTACAAGGACATAAATAAAAATGAATGTATGCGCATAACTTCTGAACGTTTGCACCAAATTGGATGTATTTTTTTAATGTAAGAATATTTATAAAAAAATACTTAGGTATTTGATCAAAAATATTTTTTGATGGAAGACTGATGTCATCTCTAATAGAAAAATTTATTGACGGTGTATGATAGAATATTGACAGATCTTTGATGAAATAATCGGATGGACAGGACGTCTACCTTCCGGTAGCTAGTGGCAAATAAAACAAAAAGGTTCTAAAGTAGTTAACAAATTAAGTACCTATGTAAATAATTTCTATTATTACACATTGGAATGAAACTATAAAGAATTTCTTATTTCCTGATAGACACTTACCTACCTATAATACCTACCAACATAAATGAAGTTAAAGTAGATTTTTGAAGATTTAACTTTTCAGACATTGTCATTATAACGGAATAAAAGCAAGTACATTTAATAAGTACCACTGACAGTGCGGAAGCTTGGCTAGAACTTGGCAGTTATGTGAGTGGCTCGGCTTAATTAAGTTGATGAATTCAGGTATGTGTAACGTTCCGTAGCACTCTTAATTAATTAGTTTATTTAGCTCCTTTGCTTCGTGGTTATATTGTGTTTGAATTAATTAAACTCGTTGCACAAAGGGTAACTGGAAGTGGTTCTTTAAGATTAATTTGTCGGCACATATCCACGCCGGATATCGACATAATATCAAACTAATAGGTAGGTAGGTACTGAATGATAGCTGTCGCGTCAAAGTAGTGTTAAGTATAAAGATAAGAATGACTTTGTTCAGTAGACAATAAGTAAACAATATCTAGTTCCTATTTGAAGTACCATGCATGTCAACAATACAGTGCGTGTTGTTAATTTATTTAACTGCTTTTCATATCTTAAAAGACCAAACAGCTGATTTGGAGAAATGGGATTGGATTTAGCATAAGACAATTGTCAGCTCAGTCGTGCTACGATTATGGAATCTGTAAAGGCTCCGAAACGTCAGCCAATAAAATAAAAGACGCGAGTTAAATCCGTCTATAGTTGTTTCATTCCAAAATAGGATTGGAAATATACAAGAATAAAATATTATATTGGAAATATAAAGTCGCGTGTTCTATTTTAATTACCGACGTTTCGAAACTTTACAATTGCATAAAATTAACATACCGCTAACCAAACGTCACGTCCTTAGTTTTCATTTGTTTCGTTCGGTTGCTATTATCGATTGTCAATTGTCCAATTTTAATTCCATACTTTTGCTTTGACCAATGTAGAATGTCACTTGTTTAGGAAGCCGTACATTCGGCACATTCGCGATATAAAAGCGAGTTGCCTCGCGTGCCCGTCGGGCATAAAGTATCGTTTACGATTGAAAGCGTGATTATTGTTTTAAATTGCCGCCCGCCCAGCAATTTGACGGTGGGCGGTATGCGTACGTGGGTAAATAGCCGTGTACGTAATGGTTAAGTTAATCTGGTTAAAGTGTTATCAAGTTGTTATAAATGTGTGTGATGTATTTTAATGATAGCTATTAGGGCACGATGATAAGATAAGGCATGTAAAATGTTTTAGCCAAATTGAAAGTATCGAGTACCAAATTATTTTAAGTTAGGTTCTTTAATTTAAGCAGTTAATGTATTTTGGAATTATATGCTCATTTAGGTTATTTAATGTTATCAAAGTATGATAATGTAAGCACTATTATAACTTACAATATCTTATCTTGAAAACATAACAGAGTACTTACTAACTCTGGATTAAAATAAATTGGCTGGCAAACATGGTTTCTAGCATTTTCCTGCTAAACCTAAAATGGACATACTGACATAAATATTCGAGAGTACATTGACCTCCACGAAAAACCTCTAAATATAATAACAATGAAGCCAATTAGGTGTGACCCTGCATACCATTTAGAACATTAACTCCTAGTGTTAACGTAAATAGGCAGTTAAATTTGAATTATTTCTGGGCGCACGGCACGAATAATGTATTGTAAAATATTTACACGCACTTTCAATTTGGCTGAAATAAATATAAATACCGATCATATGATAAAAACATGTAATACCTATGCATTAGAACACGTGTAGAATATCACTATTGACAACTTATTTATTTAGTAAAATTATATAGACAGCTGCGATGCGATGGAACGTTATCCAACTACTATTATAAAGGCGAAAGTTTGTATGTATGGATGTATGGATGTATGGATGCTTGTTACTCGTTCACGTAAAAACTACTGAATGGATTTGAATGAAACTTTACCACAATATAGCTTATACATCAGAATAACATATAGGCTATATTTTATAACGATATAGTGTAAAATACTAATCATACGCAGACGAAGTCGCGGGCAGAAGCTAGTGGGAAAATAAAAAAGCGAACAAGTAGGCAAAATTTGCATAGAGTTTCGTGTTTGTCTGACAGCGAAGAATGTGGCGTGCTATCTATTGTCCGCGACGGTTGAGTTATTATTTCAATGGTATTTTTTTATTAGAAAAAGGAGGCGTTTACTAGAAAATAAACAGAGCTATTGACATATCGCGCGGGGCTGTTGCCCAGAACCGTGACCCGGGCTATAAATCCTCACATCGCATTCCAATTGCATCGCATACATCCCTCGTTTCTTTCAATCTGTGTACACAAATTGAGTTAAAAAGAGGCAATGTATTTTAGACATTTTGAAGTGTTGTTATATTTAGTTGTCGTAGCAAGTTCCTTGGTGAGGCTTCCAGGTCGCGTGCTGGACTCGCGTGATTTGTGTGGCTCAGAGTCGCGCGTGACGTCGCTTAGGGAACCTTCCCTCCACAAATGGGGGGGTCAACGAGACCCCCACATACCACTGCCGGGTGCAGTAACATGTCCGACCCCGTTTCGCTATGAACCGACAGTTTTATTTCCCCTCAAGTCAAGACAAGAGCAAGAAATCAGATTGCTCGTTCCCTTTTCAAATTAAGGTTACCTACTATTGCTCGCTTTAGGTTCCCTATAACCGCTGTTTCTTATTTTATGAGATCGAGTTTTAGAAACTTCATGAGTTTCATAGATCGGTTCTCTGAGCACTGTTAATTATATTATAGATGATATTTAAAAAAAAAAAACATAGATAGGTTTCAAGCGTGTTTGACTTTTGCAAGGTCTCCTTCAGCTGGCACGTGCCTGAATCTATTATCACTTTTTAATGAGTATAACTTTTCAAAAGAAAAAGTCTGCAAAACTCGCTGCATCAAGCACCGGTTCATTTAAAAAGAAATGAAAAAAGGTGATAAATCCAAGTTATTCCAGTCTAAAAACACATTTCACGACACTTTTAATCAGGACTTTAGTCGATGGAAAAATCCGAGTGAAGCAACAAAAGCGAGCATTAATAAAAGGTGCTTAGAAACGAATAATCTCTTCTCGTTGTCCAACGGTGACGTCGCGAATCCCAGAGACAGTTGATTATCGTAAAACGAGTTTCAAGAGAAACGTTGGTCGCTACGAAGACTTAGTGCTAAACCTTCCATTTAATTACAAAGATAATATCAAAATTTTCTTGACGTTGCTTTTGTTCTGATGGGGTTTGTAAGCGGTGAGTACGTAATGCAGCTCTGTCTCTGTTATTTTTGTGGTAACAACGGGAAGGAAATATCACTTATAGGAAATGGGCGACAAAAATTTATTACCTGAAACTTTATTGCAGGATATAATAGACTATGTACAATTGGTGAACCTACAGCATTCTCTGTTAGCAACCAATGAGCTAAGCAGACAGAAAGCAAATATGTAGTGACGGTTATTTATTTTTTGTATCTATTGATTACTAATGAAGAACGAAAATATTTTTTTCAACATTCAAAACATTTAAAAAGTGATCTTTATTTTGCAAAGTAAACCGTAAAAATAATTTTATATTTACCTACAACATTTGTTTTGAATTTGACGTCAAAGCATTTCCACAGTGTTTAATCTCTTCCATCAATTCTATAGCGCGGATGTCAACTCTTGAAAAGCGTCCACAGAAGCAAGAGTGAAAAGAATGAATATTACAAATGATTCAATTTGGAACGACATTTTTTTGCAACTCCCGGACTCACGATTTCAGAAGAAATCGTTCCTTTGTGTAATGGCAGCAAGAAAATTATGTTGAGTTCATAATGATAGTCGTTAAAACGTAATTGTGTACGTTTTCTCGTATAGGGATTTGCGTCGGCGTACATAAACGTGGCGTGTCTCGTGACTTATTATTGCACACCCACGCAGGTTTCAGGTAACATTCTATTAGTCATCACCGAAGCGAAAACCAACTAATCGCCAGGTATTTTATTTAAGCATCTTAGAACGTTTATTCGCCCGTGCAATTTAAATGTGGCTTATATCTAAAATAAACGACAGTGCTACCCAATAGTAGCATAAAATATTTATCCCACTGATCGAATAGAGTTTTAAGAATAGATATTTTAAAAATTCCGCAGCAGGCAGCGATGGAAACTGAATACGGAATTTCCTGGCACTCGGGTCCGTCGAGTGTTTATACCGGCAGCTAACTATTTCGAGGGCAATGCAAATAAAACCGGGGTTTTCGAACAATATAAAGCAGTATCATTATGCTCAAATGCAGTTAGTTCCCGCTTGTTATATTGCGTACTGTTCGTGAAAAACTAAATTGGTAGAAAGATACTTTTCACAATTGTATTTTGCAGTTGTTGGTATAACAGGGTTTTCTAGTAGTAAATATTCTGACATGGAAATGTGAAGTTATAATACTCGTCAGAATAACACTAGGTTAAAATTATGAGTACAAATTAAGTTTGCAGCTGTTCTGACAATGAACTGAGAATTAGGTCACTTTTCTGGTAAAAACTTTATGCATGCATTTAGGAGTTATACTTTTGAGTTGGGCTTATTAACAAAGACGTTTTTATATAAAATCATTAAATATTGTGATGTTTTAGCATAGAATATTTGCTACCAGTGACAGCATCTGCCATTTATTCATACATCAAGTGCTTGTAATATGTAAACATACGGATGTACTTGCCTATATTTCAAAAACGAAGCTTTCATGTAGTCCAGTGGTTAAAAGTAATATACTATTTTTCCTTCACCTTACATACTAAGCCTTCTTCAAAAATCAAGAGAGCAGTAGTGTCTGGCGAAAAGCCAAGTTCAGAACTCCTGCGGTCTTTTTACATTTAATGCTCTTAAGTTTGATGTAGTGGACAGGACAACTTATTAGGTTGCACTGAGATTAATACTGTTTATTTTGCTAAGAGGTTTAGCTCAAATTGCTTTCAGAGAAAATTGGTGATGAAACTCCGTTATTTAGAACTTTGCTCGCTTGTTTGACCAATCTGAAATGATGTCGTAATTTTTAACAAGTTTCTGTAAACTCAATTTTCTCGAAAGTGATATATTTCTTAACAGTATTTGTGGATACATGATCCTATATTGCAACGAAATGGATTTTAATCGCGTGATTTTTTATTTGCTTATGTTTCGAAAATTTACAGTTCCCATATTCGTAGTACGATTGAGCTAATGATAGTCTAACACGTGTGTGTGTACTTAAATCCTATATAGTTGTTACAATTGTTGATATTACATACCTTGATTATGAAAGTTATATCATTTTAAAATCAACAAGTATACTTTACATCTTAAACTATTACGAGACATTTTCGCAATGATCCAAATATCCAGCTGAAAGCAATTTTCTTCTCAAGTCATAAAGGTGTATCATCCAAAAATCTGCGAAACGTTTTATGATTTAACATCTCTCAACAAACAATTTAATTTTATCACTGCCTTGTTAGCGTCAGTAAAATAAACGTTATATTCGGGCCAACATTTATGAGCAAGTTTTTATTATGCCCGTGTCGTTTGTCATGGCAGACACAGGCGAGCGTTAATTTGACAAGGGATCTCTTGGTATAGTGATGGCATGTTAATTCGAAACGGAACTTTCTTGTTTTCAAATGTTTCTAGAAATTTCTAGACTTATACTGGTGAGCAAATAAAATGTATGTATGTATGTACCAGAGATGGGCATTAATCGATTATTTTTTTAATCAATTAATTAATCGACTAAACAATCAATCGTCACAAAACTAATCGCGATTAATTTAATTAAGATTAACTTAATCGTCGCAAAATTCGATTAACGATTGGTCAATCGTCATTTTAATCGACTAAATTTCTCGATTAAGTCTCGATTAAATTTTGAAACACAGTGCATAACAAAAAAATATATATGTACATATTATCATTCAATATGTTCTTTGAAATAATTCTAGAGCAGGGCAGAAAATGGTTAGGCAGTATATGAGTTAGGTAAATTTATTTATTATGTATATTTCATTTTAACAGGTATCTCCTCGTACATCAAAAGTCCCGTAATGACCTATGTCTTATATCAGCGTACCCCGAAACTTAGGCTTACAATTTTTTTTTCTGATATTAATCGAAAGAAAATTAATCTAATTAATCAATCGATTATAGATTTAATCGCTCGTATTTAATCGACGATTAACTTAATCGTGATTAAGTTAGTCGAACATCTTACGATTAAGATTGATTAATCGTCACTTTTAATCGTTAATCGATTACTTTTAGGTTAATCTTAATTGTTAATCGTTAGTCGATTACATTTTGCCCATCACTGGTATGTACTTATGTAAACTCTTTATTGTACAACAACAAAACAAAATAAAACATAGGTAAACGAAAACACAATAAATGTACAAAGGCGAACTTATCCCTTTAAGGGATCTCTTCCAGTTAACCTTTGGAGATTGAGAGAAATGTTAATGGAAGAAGTTGTTATTCTTTTAATCCGAATTTAATGAAAACAAAGTAATATAGGTATCAATCTGTTTTAGGTATAATTAGTTAATTTTCTTATCTATGTTATACAATATTACACATATTTCTTGTCGTGAAATAGAATTTAATGCTATGTTTACAGTATTCTATTTCTATCTATTAGCTATAAAAATAACATACAATTAAGTAGTAAAATAACTCCGCGACTTCGTGTTACCTACTTGACTTGTGTTACCTACTTGACTTAATATCTTTATAAATTATAACATAAGTATTATACTGATACCTATTGTATAATTTCAATAAAATCCATTCTTAAGGTTTTGCGTGAAAAGTTAAGACATCCATACAAAGTTTACTATATAATGAGTTAATTATAACACAATAAGGGTGAATTAAAAGCACCCATATTTTTGTAGAAATATTCGTATCGTTTCCCATCCCTAACAACGGCCGGCTAACCAGTTCGCACGAGCAAAGATTCGCGTTGTATTACTTGGTACCCTGTCAAAGTATCTCTTTATCATCTGAATACGTAAAACATACTGAAAATGTTGAAATCCTGAGTTATACTGATTAACAATTACGTTAGAAATTCGAATTCCGACATAGCGACTATTATATATACCAAAAATAATATTATTATGTCGACTACCGCCAGTTGACATATTATTTTTATTAAGTAAACTTCTTAAGTAATTTACTCGTATATCTACCGAAAGCATATTTAATACTAAATAAAAATATAACAGAATATATTATACCTATCCTGGCTGTTTTAACTAAATAGGAGGTTAGTAGTTGTAGCACTAATATTGTAGAAAGAGAAGCAAAATCCTTATTAATAGTTTTTTTTTGCGAATGTTTGTAAGAATGTAGGTGTATGTAAGAATGGATGTCTGGTACTCTTCACATAAAAACTACTAAATAGATTTTGATGAAGCTTTACAATAACATAGCTTTCGAATAACTTATAGGTTATATTTTATAACGATATTGTGTAAAGTACTCACTGTGCGCAGAAGTGGCGGGCAGAAGCTAGTATCAGATAAAAAGAGATTTGTATAATGGTAAAAAATGAACTGTAAATACTCTAGAGGATTAAGCATGATTCTGACAGGTAACTGTTCAAAAGTTCATAACTAGGAAACTAATTGGTCCCTCACGTCTAGATAGAGGTAGTGGATGGTTCCCCCGAGCAGGCTCGAAACAGACAGCAATAACAAATATAAAGCCAATTTAACATATACAGAAGCACATCTGAGATTTTATGGTTTTTCTGTCTGTGAAGTCAGGTTATGTTCATTAGATACCTATTAAATTTGTGTTACAAGGTTGACGTAGCATTTGTTAGATTAAATTCAGTTGTAGTACTTTATTATCCACTTTTACGAAATATGGAAAGAATTAAAAATCGAGCATTGCTATTAAATAGGTACATGTTTTTTTTGCATAAATTTTTTCGCCTGGAATAAAACGCTTCACCTCATAATTAATATCATCATCGTCATCATCAGCCTATCGCAGTTCACTGTTAATCAATATATACCTACAAACATATCATAACATATGGAAGAAAATATGTAGCTTATAATTATGTTAAATAATGAACATGGAAATGATACTAACATGATCATACAGATTAATGCGACTTAGCAAATATTATTTTAATAAATGTCATAACGCCGGCGCGAACACAAAACAGCAACGTCCAACGCAAAGCGACATCGAGCCCTTTAGCACGTTACGACCAATTTACGTTGACACTCGTTGCCATTTATAATTTATACCTAATAACCAACCAGGAGGGAAGCGTGGTTACGCCACAGAGGTCCAGTTACGTCAGACGTTCGTACACCGAGAGCGAGCGATTTTATGATCCGTGAATATCGCGCAGGCATTTCTAGATGTTCGGATCACATTTTTATTGTTATGGAAATGCGAGTTTCCCGTTAGTTGGGATTTCAAAAGGGTCGATTAGGACGTCTGGTTTTGAAGGTTGTGCACAATACGGAGTTTTCCCCCTTATTTGTTGGATGCTCCCTCCTGAGCTTTGCTGCATACCGTTCGAGGGCCTTGCGATTTTTACCCCTGCGATTTCTTTTAAAGTTTTCTATTGATAGGTGTGCGAGTGAATGCGTTTTTTGAAAGGATTGCTAGGGATTTTTATGTTGAAAGGAAAATATACGTTAAAGCCAATTGAAAGTTAAATATTTTAGATGAATGCTGAGTAAAATTCGCTGCGTTTTTTCATAAACAATGAAATTTGTTTGATGAAAAACGATTGAAAGGTCGACATGTCTAGTGGTTTTTCAGTACGAGTCTTTACCTAGAATATGAAATAAAATGATCAATTTTTATTGAATTTTGCGTCCAATATGAGCGACAGCCGTTATTGATGCCCCACCCGTGACCTGGCAGGAACTAAAAATATCGCCGACTACGAAAATAAATTTGTTACTTTCGCGGTTATAAAACGGTAATAGGTACGTTTCTCGGTTATAAACAAATAAAATGTGCCATTGTATTTACTTATATACAACAACTTAATTGAATCAAATATGCATAAGTAAATAAGTAGGCAATCAAGTAGAATTTTGGTGATTAAAATTTAGAGAAAGTTGAGGTTGGTTAGTTAGTTTTAGGGGCTAATAAAAATATCTGGGAACTACATATTAACCTTATCAAAATAAAATAAACTTTACAATCACCATTATTTTTGTATATGCATTTTTGTGGCACATTTCATTGAGAAACATCTTTCGCATCTTCGACTCTTAGATTTTAAGCTTTTTCAGAAACTTTCTAGATTTTTTCCAGAAACTTTCACCTTACCTTCAATAATACTTTTTGCATTTACATCATATATTATTGTAATCGTATAATATTATTATTAGTTAGGTAACCCTAACTCATCTTTTCAATATAACTAAAACTATCTGACTTTTATTTTTTATTTTTTTATGTCAGTGTTACACCAGATAAGATATAAGTTAATACCTCGTATTTAACCCTATGTGCGCACCAGTAGATATCTCAGAAGTGCAGTTGCGATCCCCCTTTGGTGGCGATTCGCATTACACGCTTCAACTGTAACCCGGTGTTTGATCGCATTTCCGACTATTTGCTCTTTTGTTTACACCTATGAAGGATATAACAGGACCCTGTTTCCGCGAGAAGAGATATACAAGTACATCGAGATAAAACTGGATGCTATATCTCACTGGTAGGTACCTATCTATAATATAGTGCGTCATATCTTAGTTACTTGTTAATAATCCAGGAATAGTAGTCAAAGAAGTATCTCGGATTAAAAGATTAGGATTGGCTTACCCTAAAACTTGTCTCAAATTCTACTATTAGTCAAATAAAGGGCAAGAATGTTGGAATGAGAGATCAAAATAAAGGTTTATACAAATTTATAGTCGTCTATCTCTCATTTAGATGAAACCATAATATTTCTGGACTAATGATGTAATTTATATGTACACGGGAATTATTTATTAAATGTAATAGTTTCCAAAGCTTTCGCGTATGTTTTATAATTATCAATTTGTGATCAGTTGTTCATTAAGAGCGAAAACCATAAATGTTATATTTGGATAATTTACACCAATTAAAGCAAAAGTGTTGCGAACCGTAATTTTATACAATATTTAAGATTCAGTTGCAAATGCTCGTGCCTATTATCTTCCAAACCTCTAAAGACCATAATCAAAACCACCCATTTCCTACTCATAATCAACAACATCAGAATATTTCGTAACAAATGAATCCCAAAATGGTTGCCAATTTAAATTTTACTATTTCAACTCAATACCGGTCCGGCGATACTCATAAACGTAGACGTGGATAAATCACAAACCAACATTCATAGATTAAATATTCCGAGCCCCGCTGGAGTCGGGTAGCGCAAAACATTATGCATTCATGCATTTTGTACAGTAGTCTGCACAACTTCCATCTGTACTTGGAAATTACTACATAGTATGAACCTTACTGCATTGTAATAAAGACCATTAAAACTTCTGCCTGAATAGCTGATGAAGTAAGGATGCGCCACGCAATGCATTTGCCGCACTGTGTAGATTATTTCTAGGGTGTCACAGGTAAAACGAGACTTTGATAATGTCGACATATGTTTGGCTGTCTGTTGGAGTCTTTCTTCCATTTGTTATAAAAAATATTGTAGGTATAACTACTGTAGTTTTAACCAAGTTTTTTTTAGTTGATAATAAATATTTGCAAAACATTTTACCATTATTCAGCCTACCGAATTACTCACCAGAAAAAAAATGGCTTGATACTGTATAACATTGGTTAGGTACTTATAAGCTTATTAAAATTTGTTTTCTCTCCTAGGTAAGTCGAAATTACCTATGAGAGGCTTTCATTATTATGCCTAAATACCAAAGACTAAATTTGCATATAATTATCTCGGTTATAAAAAGTTAAACTCATCAATCTGAAGGTCAACTCATTACAATGATATCCGACACGGTCTCTCCTTCTTGCTCACACGCTAGATATTATTAATAGGGGTGAAAGGGACCGATAATTTTTATACTTTATTATGAACTAGCTTCTGCCCGCGACTTCGTCCGCGTGGAACTCGTCCTTTTTTGCAGCCGGTTAAAAAGTAGCCTATGTCCTTTCTGAAGCTCCAGACTTTCTTTGTACCAAATTTCATTTAAATCGGTCCAGTAGTTTTAGCGTGAAAGCGTAACAGACAGACAGACAGACAGACAGACAGAGTTACTTTCGCATTTATAATATATAGAGCAATAGAGCATAGAGCAATAGAGCAATAGAGCAAAAGTCCCAACCAAAACGACTAAAAATCACTATCTCAATTTAGTTATCTGCCTACTGCCTACCCCCTAAGAACGATGGCGTGATTATTTATAGCCTATGTCCATTTCTAGGTTATCATCTATTACCATACCAAATTTCATCAAAATCCGTTCAGCCGTTTAGGCGTGAAAGAGCAACAGACAGACAGACAGACAGAGTTACTAACGCATTTATAATATTAGTAGGGATTAGATTTGTGAAATGGTTCTGATATAAAGAGAACAAAATGCCGTCGATGCGGGCGTTAAATTTCATTAAGGTCCATCGTCAACGTCAGCCGTCAATAGATGATGATTGATTACTAGGTATTATTCACTTTTACTGACTTGTTTGGTAAATATTCATTTTTGTTGTCACATTTTGAGGTATGTACGATCTCTGCCAAGACTAAACAATTATTTATTAGTTTATGATCTTGAAATGAAACAACTGTGACATGTTTAACTTTTTTTTTCGAATATGGGAACTGTAAAGTTTTCGAAATGTCAGCAAATAAAATAAAATACTCAAGTTGCATCATTCCGATGTGTAAAAAATGCGTAAGCATCACAAATTATTATTTTATTACGACTTGCAAACCTTAAGTAGGAAAATGACTAAATATCCCCATGATTTACACAGAAAAATAATTATTATTTCAAAATAATTGTGTCGGGTTTGTATTAAGTACTTACTTTAAAGTTTTGTTGGGTATATGTATAATTAATAAGTTGAGTAAATTAATTTTTCTAGGGTAAATATTATTACGATCAAGAAAATCAGTATTAACTTAAATAAAATACTACTTCTAACCGAAAATACATTTTTTTAAATTACTAAGCAACTCGCATTTCGTCCCGACGTTTTAAAACCAAAACCTATCAATACCTTGTCCTGTTGCATTAGGAACTCATTCAATTAATGTCGCAAGAAGTGAAAGTCCTTACATTATCTCTGTAAACTTTAATTTGCATATAAATGGCTTATTACATGAGTTTAAATCAACTTCCTGTAATGTGTGTTGTTCTAATAATCTACTTGCAAGAGGGCCCACTTATAAGGTACATTAAACAAATGATAATGGACTTTTGAATTATTCATAGAGTTATTTATTATCTTTGCAAACTTTGTTAATTTATTTATGTAATATACCGCTTCCCAGAAATTCCTGAAATAAAGAATGTTCTAACGATTTTCATGTTTCTGTGCAGGTATTATACTCAAGTGTGATTTCAATTTTCTTGCTATAATCAATTTACTAATTTATTTATATGTATCTATTATGCTTAAAATAAATAAGTAACAATGTATACTTATATAGAAGCTAAACTTTACGTAAAACGAATCTCACGTCAAATAAGTATCTAATACAACACTAGCTTCTGCCCGCGACTTACGACCTCCTTAGGTGATAAATTTGCAAAAATCCATTAGGTCAGGACCTGTTGATATGTCAGTCATTAAGTCAGATTTTGCTTTTATATATAAAAATATAAAAGATAATATTCATATTATTACACATGTAACAATATACTAAGCGACGTTTATACAATTTAATGATCGTGATAAAAGATTCCTGCTTACTACCACGTGATAAAGGGTATCTATAATCTTTGTTAAAATTGAAGTAGCAAAATAAGTTAATACCTACTTTAAAGCTGACACATTAACAGTGAACGTGTTACAGTTGTCTACAATTACGAGATGATACATTTACACAAATTCCCATTTTATCTCTCTGACAATGTCTTGTTTTAAAAACACTTATTTTTCTTATTTTGCCGAGAACACCCGCGAGCTAATAAGACATGCATTAAAAGCATTTAAAATGAAATGGAACAACTCGGAGGCAACAAAAACTGACATCGAGACCGCGAATAAGGAGCCGTTCTGTGACAGCCGTAGATGCCGAGATAAAAAACCAAATTAAAGTTAACTCGCTATCGGATTTGAGAGCAGTCCATTTTGGACTTTACTGCTCCGTGTTAGATGTTTATGTTGTGTTATGGAAATTGGAATATTTTTGCAAGGTGAGACTGTATTTCCAGCGTCTTTAGGTGTAAATTATTCAGCCACTGCTCATCCAGGACGCTCGGTTGGTTCCTCTTTTTGCCGTCATAAGCCGTCTTTAAACACAACCGAGGAATTATTTAAAGAGCCCGACTCAGGAATTAAGCTCCGGGTTGTCATTGTCTGATGCTGATTATGACCCAAATCACTTTGATGTTTAATTTTTAAGTGATTGGAGAGGACGCTGTTCATATTTTATGATTTTATGTTTCATAAATTATTGTAGGTAACTGTCGATGCTAAAGTTTAAGTAAGAAAATGTTCTGAGAAGATAATTTAAAAGACAAAATTGACTAGTTTGATATTGACACCTACTTATACCTAATAACTAGTAAACTTTGCAATCAAATGCATGGTAAAAATATTATTTGTTATATCTCTTAGGAATAACAAATAAAATGTAAGATTTATAGTAAATAGATAATCAAATAATTACATACTAGAAATCCTTGATGATTTTGCAGTATCTACCAACGATATCATAACCAATCAAAGTCCTTAAATACAATAACCATACAGAAAATTTACACATAATTACAAAAAAAACACTGTAATTTGCGTAATTAAAACTAATCGTTACAAGTCTGACGCAAAGTGACTGTAACACTTTTCAAATCGATTTCCATTGTTGTAACCAGCAATTGTAAAGTTCATTCGTATTCAGTAGAATGCTATTTCAGGCTCCTCAACTCTTATCCGCTATTAGAACCGTTTTCTGTAATTACAGTTCACTTAATAACACAAAATCGATGCGGACAGAAACTTTTAATTCGGTTCGATTTGCTAGTTTATGTGGGGCACCGTGTAGCAATTAATGAACTAAACTGAATAAAAATACAGCTAACATAGTTTAATGATACTTGTATCAAGGCAATGGTAAAAAACTCTGACCTCAGTGGAACTTAAATCTATAACGCCTATAATATGATCTTAAAACAAGGCATCGTGCTTTTTTCAATTATATCGTCGAGGGTGTCACTGATTGAGTCTACGAAATCTTCCACTAAACAAGTACCTACAGAGACAAGATTTGGGTAGGTACTTGTTTAGAAGCGAAATTTCGCTTCTCGAGATATCGATCGAATTTCGATGAATACACCGTAGTAAATATTTACTAACCCAGTTTGTTGAAAGTGCACGTGTTCACGTGTCGTGTCTGAGTTTTTTTTCTTTTCATTTTTACCTGCCGAAATGTATTGCATATATGTCATCGCCTTATAAGACGAGCATATTTATAGACTCGTGTCATGAATTCCCGCGCACTAGAGAATTCTTCAATTTACTACCTTTTATTTAGGATAGACTTCTGAACGAAGGTCGGAATCTATCCACTCAAATCTTATTTGTAAAAGGTCATTTATGTCAAGTGTCATTCTAGGCGAGATAGGTAAAGTTAAAAATAAAATGGTCAATGCGATTTCTATTGGCGTTCAGAGGGTTTTGTACAATATTCACTAAGGATATTGAAACGTGAATTAACGTAAGTATTTTATTATATTGGTAGCTAAAAATTATAAAAATAGTAGCTTACCCAGCAAACTTCGTATCGCGTTTTTTGAGATTTATTATTTCAAAATAGGGCTTGATGTTACAAGGATCAAATCTTACGGTAGATGAATTTTTTACTGCCGAATCAAATAACAAAAAAAACTTTCGGGGGAACCAACACTCTCTAAATATTAGATTTAGGGGTGTGTAAAATATACGTTAGCAGATTCTTACATCTACCCGATATGCACAAAACATTGCATAAAAATCGTCGTTTCAACAAACACCGCGACCCGAGAATGTTATATATATATATATATTAGAAAATTATAACAGCATGTTTTTTAAAAAAAGATTTTGTAATACAGGTACAGAACCTTAACAGGGTTTCGGGTTACTTTACGATGTGTCGTTTAAGCATGTTACAAAGGCATTCGCTGCCGTAACATGCTTAAAGACGTCAGTGCGATTGAAAACGTAAGAAATAAAAAAAGTATTAAAAGTTTAACAACGTATTCAATGCATGTTTTACATTACCGTGCAAACTACCTGAGACACGGCTTACACTTTTGAAGATATTTTTCTTACGAAAAACTAGCGCTCGAGAAGGCATCAACTAAAAATTGATGCCTTCGCTATTTTTTCACATTGGAACAACTATAACGGATTTAATTCACGTATTTTATCATTCCCATATTCGTAGCTGACGATAGTCTAATGCTAAAGTCATCTGTTCAGTCGTCCTACGTATATGGGACTGTAAACTTTTCCAAATGTTAGCAAATAAAATAAAAACCCGTTATAGTTGATTCATCATAGGTGTTCTGACGAGTGTGTTTTTTAAAACAGGGTAGGTAGTAGTTACATTTTCTGAAATAAGGTAGTAATGTAAAATCACTTTAGCGTTAGACTATTGTAGCTCAGTCGGTTACGAATTTGGAACTTATAAAGATAAATTTACAAAACAAAATGAAATACGCGTGTTAATTTCATCATAACTGATGTGGAATACCCACGAAGGCATTAGAAATTAATACCATAGGTACTTCTCTCAAGCCGGTCGTTTAATTATAAGTGGTTGCGTAAATCACTACTCTGTGGCAAAAGTGTTTAGCAGTTGTGACCAGTGTATGAAGAGCAGAAACGACCAAGTAAGGCGATAGCTCAAGGTGGATGTCGTGACCGCGCCAGCGACGATGCCATTCGTCGCGGAGTTAGATGCAACAAAAACTAGATACGATGTTGGAGATAAATAAGTAGGTATTGGAATGAAACAAGTTTAACAGATTTATTTATTTGGCTGACGTTTCGGAGCCTTTACTGATAATCGTAGCACGACTGAGCTGACACTATACCTGTGCAAACTACCTTATTTATTAAATTACAAAATTTTAAGTACAACCTTGTACATTCATTTCAATTCATTCCAATGTATAATAACCGCAAAGGCATCTGTAATTATTAAATAAGTGGGTAGTTTTTAGTAGTTATAATTGGGTAGTTAGCTGCATCGCGGAGGAGAGAGCGAGTTCTAGACTGTCATCTGTGTAATGAGTTTCAAAATAGACTCTTATTTAAAAAAAAAATACATATAAATAAGAATAATAAAACACTTTGAGAGAGGCTTTAAAATACTAATAAAAGCAGTATCTAACTCAAAACATAAAAACACACTTTAAAATGACTCGTATCAGAATCGTGTAAAAAACTAATGGTACCTACTGAACCATATTATAGGTATTCGTAGAGATATAGAGTGTTATTTTATGATATTATAGTAACCAGCCTTCTAAGCGGTAATCACGTTGGTTCATTTCACAGGTCATTTTGTTCCAAGGGCATAATAGATATCGATCGAATTTCGTAGTTAATATTTGGGCCAAAATACTTTCAGATGCTTAATTTTCTGTCCCCAGAAAAAGTACGCAGTGGAGGTTTTTGTATAGGGTAAAGTTTTGTTTTTAATTATTTCCGGATAAAAGATCAAGGCATAGCGTGGTACCGAGTTTTCTTGTGTATATTTGCGAGAAAATATAAATAAATGGGTAACGCAGTTGAAAACGTTAGGCATCAAAAAGTATTTTAGCCCATTTACCCGTATCTATGTTTGAAGAATATCTACGTTACCAGTACGTACATGTTTATGGGGCGGCCGGCGGCGTCGAACCGTGCCTCTGTCCGCAACACCCATTCGTGTCTCCCATTTTGGTCACAGAGGTCCCGACACTATGCGCCGTATTTTGTACCAGAGTGTTACTTTCTTGTTATTATCTGTCTATCTTGCTTAGAATTTGGAGTGTCCTTTAATGGATGTATTGATCAAAGGTAGCGAAGGATAATATGGTAGGTAGGTACTATATCTATCTTCTTCTATTATATAAAAGAAAGTCGTGTTAGTTACTCCGTTTATAACTCAAGAACAGCTGAACCGATTTGGCTGAAAATTGGCGAGGAGGTAGCTCAGAACAAGGAAAAGGACATAGGATACTTAAATCGATTCTTTGCCGGGCGGGACGAAGTCAGCCGGGACCGCTAGTGGTATATATTTAAAGGGTTAAGAACTTGTATTTAGTTATTCGCAGATGATTTTTATTGACAGAAAACATAGGTAAAATGGCTAGTGTAGAATGAGATTCAATTAGAAACGTACTGTAGTTGAGTAGTTTAATTATTTTACCAAATTAAAATATTTGTCAAGCGGCCAGAACGGCTGACTGGGACATCACAGGTTACGAATCAAATAGATCGAAGGTGAAGGCTTCTATCTGTGTTAGGTATATAATATTTGTTTAGTTTGTCATTCGATTAATAATCATTGTTGCGCAAGGAAAATACAAACATTACGCAGTAATACAACCCGAGTCATGATCATATCAGTGTGTTTTGTCCCCAACTTTAAGGAAATCCATATCACGTCAATTTCCCAAGTTATATATTATTTTATGCAAAAATGTTTGTTCTCACTCATTTCCTAGCTTCTCTTCAATCCCCAGTGTGAAGACAATGTCGTAGAAAACAAAAGAGCTCGACGCCTCGCCGCCCGCTGCCTGCCGCGTGACCTCCTGCTGGGAACAGAAAAACATTGAAATACTTTGAAAGCTTTATATTATGTTAAAATTAAAGAGGATGTTGGAACACTCATGCGTTACGGGAATTGTGATAAAAAAAATCAGAGTATTTTTTTGTAAAAGCGACATGTATTTTTAATATAACAGCACAAGGCTATATAGAAATACGCTGTTACGCTTTTAACAATAGAGACGTAAATTTAACATATTATTATTTAAGAATTTAAACCTAACCCAATGCAACCGTTATTGCATATTTGTTGCTAACTGTAACACCTAAATGTGTGTTATGTATTAGGGTGATTCCATGGGCATTTCAACCGCCGTCAGTCCTTTGCCATAAATATTGAAGAATTAAGCTACAATAAGATTTAAATTGTATTAATTTTGACGACAAGTGCGAGCGCAGTATGTCGTCGCATCAAAACGTAATTCTTATTGTAGCTCATTTCTTCAATATTCAGGACAACGGACTGACGGCGGTTGAAACGCCCGTGGAATCACCCATTACTTAATCTGTTTATTGTAGGTACAAGTTGTTGAACATATAAATATTTTCTATTTGAAAAACCAACCTACAACGCATCACCGTGTTATAAAACATAACTCAGCAGTAAATTGGGTTCAAATGAGCAGCAAACGAACATAGAAATATACCGGCCCGTTCCTCATACGTCCACAGTAATGCTCCCCTAAATCGCATATTTTTCATTCGCTATCTAAAAAAATCCAATTTCGCATCCCGTCTACAACACGTGACGCTCGGAAAAAGCAGTGCCTGACAAAGCCGTCATAAAGTTCCCAAGTAATTCATAAAGTAGGAAAGTGCCATTCCGGTTGTGCCCCGCCGATTCGTCCCAGCGACAGAGACCTATTAATTTTTACGATCCATTTAATTCTTTAACCTGGCGGAATCGATTTATAACAGTTTTATCGCTCGGTGGAGATTTAACGCGAGTTGTAAAGCTTCTGGCGGTGTGTCGAGACAGTATTGCATCTGAATAGGGCGCCCATTGAAAACTACCGGTGGACCCCGCTAATTGGGTTTTCTACTTTGTTTGAAGCGCGAGACGAGTTTATGGGGAGCTCGTTCGTAAAGTTACGATCGCTTGATACTGATAGATGTTAAGCCTCCGAAAATACCGTGTTGGATTCACATCGCGTACGGAGTCACGATATTTGAAGAGGTATAAGTGCACTCGTTTGCCCCGAATCGTGTTTTTATTTGACAAACACGTTTAACATACCAAGTCACTAAATGCAACTGATTTGTTTTACCAAGTTTTACAAAGTTTTACAAAAAGACACGTCGTTAGCACGAAACGGTTAACAAAGTATGACACGACATGCACATTGCACATTGCAGGTATAAATCACTGGGCGAAAATCAGTTTAAAAAGGATAATAACACACTGGCGATGTGATTCAGTCTTTATGATATTAATTTATTAAAAGCTGAGCGGACGAAAACACACAGCGGCGCAAAATGCAGTGAAACGCGTGCGTTCAGATCATAAATCACCGGCTGCATCCACTTTGCATCGCCGGCTATTAGCACAAACTACTGCACTCGAACAATAATATGAATACAGTATGGAATTTGTAACGTTAAAAGATAAAATTTCAGTTTTTTTTGTTGTTTGAGTAAGTAACAGGGCGATAACAAATAACTTACTTTAGCGTTAGACTATGGTCTGCTCAGTCGTGCTACGATTATGGAAACTGTAAAGAATCCGAAACGTCAGCAAATAAAGTAAAATAACAATACGCGAGTTAAAATCTTTAATAGTTGTTTTATTCCAAATAATACATTTAACCATTAAAAAACTAAATTTATCATTATAATAATACATTTTATTCAACAATACAGTTAGTTAAATAAGATCATTTATATATCTATGGATTATCAGAGGTCTATTCATAGTGTGTGTATGCAGAAACAAACAAACAATTTATTTAATTACAATACTGTTAGTATTTTTTTATGAACTTTGTATAATACCAGATAAAGCTCATTTGATACTTTTACTGTAGGCATCACTATTTCAATGCATGTCAGCATAATATAATATGTCGTTATCAAAGTATCCTTTATTGAGTTAATTGACATTCCAATATTTACTTAATGCATTTTTTTAAAAAGAAAAATCTATGACACTTAGCGTTACATTATCGTCAGCTCAGTCCTGCTACATGTCCTGTTTCATTTCAATAAATCTATGGTTCCTTTGCAATTAGGTATATAATATATAAAGGTTTTTGTTTGTGTCCAAAAAACCACGGGCGTTTTAACCGCTGCCAGTTCCTAGTTCTGAATATTGAGGAAATGAGCTCCAAGAATCGCGTTTTAATGTAACGACGCTTATTCCTTCAATATTTAGGGCGAACAGACGGCAGTTGAAACACCCTTAGAATCAATATGAATGCAATGCTCATTGTAAAATATTTCGAAATTAATTTTTAAATACATGTCGCATGTCTGTCTGTTACGAATATGGGATTGTGATCTCAAAATGTCAGCATTAAATATATATTGTGCGAGTTAAATCCGCTAAAGTTTTAAACATTTCAAAATGGCTAATTCAACTTTTCTTTTCAGAATTTTAGTAAAAAGTGTGACAACTCGAAATGAAAAGTGATAAAATTCAAATGTGCAGACTTAGACTCTGTCACACTTTGTCACAGTTTTCTAGTAGGTAAAGATGCGATATCATCACAACGTTGTCAATAGCATATAGAGCGTGTAATCGTTTGAAATGCAATTGCTAGTGCATGTTGAAATCAATTCTGGAATCAGCGAGTTTGCACCGTTCGAATCATAAATCAATCGGGTGGTCGATTACTTTGTGTGCTCAGCCATTAGCGGTGCCTCCGCTGCTAAACCGGCTTGTATAGGGTTATCGACAGGATATTATTATGTAGAATTTCAATAAGACAAATTTAATTCGCGTATTTTATTTTATTTCGTGACGTTTCGGATTTTTAACAGTTTCCATAATTGTAGCACAACTGAGCTGACAGTAGTTTAACGTTTTAGCGTTAGATCCTTATTATTTTGTTCATAGTTTCTTTCATTCCAATGTGTAATAACCACGAAGGGATCCGAAATTATTATATTAGGTATGTAGAATTTTACAATATTTTGATTTTGTGAAAATACTAGGTTCTTATTCATACCTTAAAGCTATTATAAATACCTTAAAGCTAACTTCAATTTTTTTTTATACCTACTTAAGTATAATACTTAATATGTATGTCTTAGCTTATTTTATGCTTCTTCTGAATATACCTACCGTGAATATGCTTTTGATCACCAATTTAAATAAGTACCTACCTGAAGAATTCTTTGTCCACTTAAACTAACAATAAATTAAGTACAGTCTACATAATACAAAATACCTAATGCTGAAAAAATATACGTTGTTAAAAAATAAAATATTTCAATCGGTCTGTAGAAACACGTAAGTATGTATATTTACTAATGTATATTTTGAACAACGGATCTACATTAATTTATGTTCAAATGCCTAAGATGGAGAAAAAACATTTTAGCAGCTTTGGAGAATATGTTTGGCACTGACCAAATGTAGTGCATAATGAAATTGGCAAGTGTGTACTGACATTAGATATAGAAATGTCTTATGTAAGCATCGGCCGAAAGAAACTTAACTATATTGGAATGAAACAACTATTAACGGATTTAACTCGCGTATTTTTATTTTATTAGCTGACGTTTCGGATTCTTTACAGTTTAGCGTTGGACTATTGTCAGCTCAGTCGTGTTACGATTATGGAAACTGTGAAGAATCCGAAACGTCAGCTAATAAAATAAAAATACGCGAGTTAAATCCGTTAATAGTTGTTTCATTCCAATGTGTAATAACCGCGAAGGCATCAGAAATTATTAAACTTAACTATAGTTGGCAACCCTAGGCTTGATCAAAGTACAACGATTTAATAGAGGAATAATAAATGTTAATGTATTTGGATTATCCAATGTAATTTTAGGATTTAGACAATTCATACTGCATGCACACATACCTACTTATGTGTTAGTGAATACCTCATTATAAAAAATCCGTGTTTGTGTTTTGTTTTACTATAATAGATTTTTATTTAAATACCAAAATGAAAACAATTTTAATTTAGAACATAATTAAGCTTAGTCTGATAATTAACGTTATTTAGATCACGCTAAATCTACTCCTTAATTATAATATTACTCAGAATTATACAAAGCTTTTAAAATGTATTAAATTAAAACCGATTCGCATTTTCATTATAATTATTTTCGTCATAATATTGAAATACGACACTAAAATTTATACGCAGCAATTTTGGAGTATGACCTAAAACTTAATTGCATTTCAAACATTTTGTCTGAGGGTCAGAAAAGGTGATGAGTAAAGCAATACTTTTCACCTTTAAAAATTTAATTGGAAATATCTTTGAATAAAGAATATTACGTAGGTATATCATAAAACTAAACAACCTCTACGAGTTCGATGAACTACAAACAAAGGTCCCTATTACGCACTCACACTACAAGTTATGAGTGATGGCGGAAAATCAATTTGGATCGACCCCCGACGTCTCACTTACGACCCCTTCTCAGCTGATGTGGCTGTTTTTCGCCTTACTTACGCACGTCAAAATAACCTTATGCAGCCGGTTTGTGAAAAGGGTTCAGTGGCAATTTGAAATTGACGGATTCGTTTATGGGGACACTGACTTTTGGCGATTTTCGGATATGTTATATGTTAGTAATAACTTCTTTTGTTTTGAACAAGCTTCTCTTGGATATGGCATTGATACGTCATTACACATGGCCTAAGTATCATTTAAATGAGACCATTATTGTTTTCAAAGTACATACTTAAGCTAAGTTTTTATTGTAGAAATATAATCATGAATATTATAAAAGAAACATGGCGATATGATATTTAAAACTAAAAATATATATGATAAAATTAAATTGATTAAATTTAATACTTATTTACGTAACTCGTAATCTCTTAAAATTACAGTACTTAGGTATAATAGTCTACATTTTCAAATGCGTAAGGCTACGAGGAAAAGTTACAATGCAGCTATAACTGCGGATTTAATTTCCACTTAATACTTCAACTGCCGTGGAACCCCAGAAATGATAAATGCACACTTGAAAAGATCACTTATGAGGAAATCGTCTAATGCGTATTTGAAAATGTTCCGTAAGACGGATTAATGTGCGTGACTAAGTTTGTTGTGATTTAATCGTCTCAGAAAATTTATTCGGTTCCATTCCAAAATGGCGGAGGGTTCGAATGAGTTGTTTAATAACCCGAAAATATGGGGCTAGGAAGTTTTCATTATCGCGTTTATTGTCGGCTTAAGTGTTAAGTTTAAGTGTTTTGTGTTAAGCTTTGAATCGATTAAAATTACGACCACTTAATGAACCCTATGCCGTTTAAAAATTAATACAAACAATTGTGTGCATTAAGTAACATTTTACAAAAGAAAAGAAACAAACAAACATTTTTAAGGGTTTTGTACCCTACGGGTAAAACGGGACCCTATTACTGAGACTTTGCTGTCTGTCCGTCCGTCTATGACCAGACTGTTTTTCATGAACCGTGATAGTAAGCCAGTTGAAATTTTATATATCCGTTGCAACTGTAACAACAAATACTAGGCTCGTTTTTATAAATAATGACCGGCTTTTAATAAATGGATATTACTGTCGGTTATCTTGAAAAATTGAAAACAATCGCATCTCAATTCAAAACCTCTTAATTTTTTGGTCGAAATTGTTATTAGTTGTTATATTTATTGTGTCAGATTATGTTTAATCTGACTTGATTTTCGTCTTCATTACGCCACCAGAGTACAATCAATTTGCATCAATAAAATCACATCAGATTCCAACACAAAAGGTTCAACCAGGGAGGTTTTATCACTTTTTAAATCGACATCGATCTCGGACTTGCCACCCTTAGTTTGACACCAAACTTTGTCGTCACACGCAGTAGGGAAAAAATAAATATTTCAAGGCACCCTCTGCACCCTTGTTGGTAGAATCACGCGTTGCTCGCGCATGTTTTCACGAAGATGGATCATCGGTACATGCGACAAAATAACGTCATCAACTGGCGATTTAAACGCTGTAACGTAAGGTATCTACAGAAAAGTACCTACAAGGTTCAACGACCTGGTGGAGGTCGCTGAAATCTGGTGATTTTTTTATTGTGGTCGTCTTTTGTTTGATAATGAACATCAGGGCTCTATATCTCTCACTCTTTTTATTTACAGTCTAAACGCAGTTTAGTTAAGAAACTTACATGTACCTATTACCTGTTATTAGGCTACTGTTATTTTGCTAGTAAATTTAGATGCAAATACAATGTTGTGATAGGAAATAGATGTTTAATGTTCTAAAATTAACCGCTTTGATATTGTGCCAGTTTTTCTAGATATGTGTTAGTGTATAGGAAGTGAATTAAATTGTTAAGTGGGTTTAATAAAACATTATAACAGGTTTAAAATAACCAGCGTTTCGAACGCCCGCGTATGCCGCACAAGTTACTTTAGATGGATCATGGTAACGGCGGGGGGCGCGATAAAGTCGCGATACGGACGCCGCATGCTGGTCGCTAACTCGCAGGCCCGTTTACGCTTACTATTTTGCTTGGGAAATTAAATATCTCTTTATCTTTACTGACAATATAAACGTAAATTAGTAGTAGTGTAGTAACACTTTTTCATGCAAAAACTAAGGAATGGAGTTTAATTTAATTATAATAATATAGCTCATACATCAGAATTACGCATGGCTGTAATATATGAGGATATTGTGTAAAGTAGGTAGGTACTAATTCTGCACAGACGATGTCGCGGGCAGAAACTAATCTTAAATACACTTTTATCGCGAAATAACTAACTAAACCTTAATACTAGTATAATAATATGATGTGGTTATTACGGACGATAATTTATATAATTTATATCAAATAAGGGACACAAGTGAGAATAAGGAACACTATCGTAATGATGTGTAGGTAAGTACATAAAAAATATACCTATAGTCAAAAATCTAAGCAATTATTTCCGGTCCCATAAATAATTCAAGCTTTATAAGAAACTCTAATTCCTGTATCTTTTAGAATATCCACATTTTTTAAGCACTTTTAAAGTACAAAAACAAACACCTGATGTCAAAGCCATGCTTTACCTACTTCGCTCCGAGCTCTCGCGCCGCGCGGTCGCCTGCGACCGTTCTCCGCCTGACCGCTCTCGGCCGCTTGTCGGCATCCGTTCGGCGTCGAGCGCTTGCGCTCCGCCAACGCTAACGCTCTATCTGTTCGCAGATAGGGTGGCCCGTCGTCGAGCTTGCTCCGACACCGCAAGTTTCTGCAGAGACGGCAATCAATTTGAAGACGTCGTGCCCGCTACATCAGTCCTTTTCAGGACTTCGCTGTTTCCGGCAAACTTAGAGGTCAATCAAAGTGCAAGTCCACGTGGTGTTTTCGTGGCTGTCCGGTACCATCGTATCGGGCACAGTTCCTCCAGAGGCTGGCCGTTCCCCTTCTGGGAAAGGCAAACATCTGACGGGCCCCGACCTATAGGTGGACTATTGGCATTCGTGCTAGTTCAGCCTGAAGGGTATCACCCGCGTGCACGAAAGTGAGCTCACTCCGAGCTCACGACCTCGTATTTTAAGTAGGCAGTAGGGACTGCTAGGTACGCATCCTTCGGACGCAATAAGATTGCCGAAGTTACATATTAGGAAACACACCACCCGCTTCGGTACTCAGCTCCGCCTACGCCCGGCGGAGACTTAGGTCACACTCGGCAACCCGCCACATCCGCGATCGACACCACACCCGCGTACCGTTTACACATTAGCGCCAATATGGCTGCGAGTCCCAATTGACGCTTGAGCTGTTGCTCAGATTCATGTCTGAGCGATGCCCTGCAGTAGTTGAGGAAGTCAAAGTCTTTGTCGCCGCGTCCCCAAATTCAGCGGATCAGACCGCCCACGTGGACCCAGATTCCTCGGCCACTCCCCGACTCCCGTTTGTGCGGCGCCGACTTCCTCGCCCGCATCGCCCGATTCCGGGAAATTCGAAGATAGCTCCTTCCGAGAAACGGTTGCACCTAGGTCTGGCAACCGTAATAGGCGCGCAAACAACAAAAAATCCGCGCAATCTCCGTCTCGCTCTCGCACGCCTGTTAGGGGTAGGGCCCGCGTCCGCGCTTGCTCTCGCTCGTACTCGCTGCGCTCATCAATGTCAATTAGGTCGCGTTCAGTAACACGCGAAAACTACTTACTCGCCCCGGAGACCGTCTCCGGGCGCTCGTTAGACTTTAGTCCGTCTCCTTCTGAGATTGACCAATTAGAGCTCGACTTAGATCAGCCTCGCGGAGTGCCCTCCGGGAACGCTCCAATAGTTCCTGAGACGGCGTCGTCGTCCGCCAACTCCACCGCCACCGCGGTGGAGGTGGTGAGCGCAGACGACGTCTCAATGGACGGGGAAGCGTTCACGGAGGTGACTTCGCGCGCTGCTCGAAGGAAGGCCGCTAAACAGAGTAGGTCGGCTACCTCATCGCCCACGTCTCCGGCCCCTAAGGCCAAAAAATCCAAAAAGCGCCCCCTTCAGGGCAGTCCGCGCTCGCCGGTCCCTCCGACCGAAAATATAACTAGTCAGTCCGATCAAATGGAAACCTCGGCCCCTCCGGCCGGGGACGCGCAAAACACCGCGACTAAACCCAAACGCCAAGACCGCCCGCCGCCAATCGTACTTAGGGACGTAGCCGCGTGGAACCGTATTAGGGCTCACTCTATCGCCAACCCGAAAGACGGGATCGTGCTTCCCGACGGGAAGCCATCAAAAGCTGGGATAACAATCTTCAGCGAAAACTTCGAGGTGTACAATGTCGTGCGGGACCTGATCGTAGGGTTCCAGGCTCCCTTGGCACACCTACACACTCCCCTGGGAAGATCCCATCGGTGTGTGATCAGGGGCGTGCCAAAGGAGTTCGAGGTCAGCGACATCCACGCGGACCTTGTGCGCCAAAAAAGTGGACGTTGAAGAGGTTCACCGAATGTACCGGGACGTAGCCCCCGCGTACCTTACGACATGGTCATAGTGACCGCAAAAAGACCCCCGCGGGTAAATCAATATTTAATCTTCGCTCAGTATGCGGCCTCACGGGCATCACCTGCGAAGCACCGCATAAAAAATCAGACATGGGGCAATGCCATAAGTGCCAACTGTATGGACATTCCCAGCGCAATTGCCACGCAACACCTCGTTGCGTCAAATGTTAGGGTTGCACGGCACCCTGAATGTCCCCGCGCCCCTGACACGATCGAACCTCCCAGCTGCGTACTGTGCGGCGCCGAGGGCCACACCGCGAACTATCGCGGCTGTCCCGTGGCCCCGCGCAGGCAAAAGCGGGGGCGACGTGGCAGGGCCAACGCAGGCACCTTCAGGGCTGCACCTGCACAACGTAGCTCAGGCTCCGGAGCCAAGAGGCCCTCAGCCCAGACGGTCACTAAGACCGTACCGCATTATTCAGCACTCCAGTCCACTCGGCCTGGAGTGTCTTATCTGCAATCGTCCCTAAGACGACGGTAGCCCCGGCGCCCTCTGCGCCGGTCAATAGGAAAAGAGATAGGAAAGGCGCCTTCTGCGCCAGTAGGAGTAGGCCTGGCGCCATCTGCGCCAGTAGGTGTAGGGCCGGCATCAGCGCCGGCAGTAGTAGCAGTAGAGAAACCGGCGCAGGCCTCACCTGCCCCGGTAGTAAGGAATAGGGACCCCCGTCTCCGGGAGGCACGTCACCGTTCCCTCACCCGCCTCTGCTCCCGCACCCACCACCGCCACCACCACTCCTTCCTACCTTCCCAAACCCTAGCAGTCGGTTGACGACTGCGGACTTGACGCTAGTATGCGATATCGTCTCCGCCCTCCCGGACGTTGACGAGATCGCCGTGCTGGCGAACAAAGCTTCGCAACGCCAAATCGATGGTCGACACTATCCTAGCCATGAGTGAGCATAGGGACCTTTGCCGCGCATTCAAGCGCTTTTTCAAAACCGTGATGGACGTAAAACCTATTGGTAAAAATCGTATTAAACCGCGCTCGTTAGCCATTGGCTACTTTAATGCCAATGGCCTCTCAAACACTAAACACGAAGTTAGGGAATTCCTAAACGACAATAATTTAGATTTCTTCTTGGTTCAGGAGACGTTCTTGAAACCAAGTCAAAAGAACGCCGCGTTTCGCTAATTATAACGTAGTTAGGAACGATAGGGACACCAGATTAGGCGGTACCGCGATTTACTTTAAGCGTGCGCTCCACGTATGTCCGTTGGATCCACCACCCTCTCTTACCAACATGGAGGTGTCAGTCTGCCGCATCGCTATGACCGGCCACCAACCTGTCATAGTGGCGTCAGTCTATCTATCTCCGTCAAAGTAATGCTTAGATCAGACCTGGAGGCGTTGTTTGCGTTGGGGGACTCGGTCATACTGGCCGGGGACTTCAATGCCAAACATCCGTCTGGAATAGTGTGCGCACGAACCGCAACGGACTGCTCCTCGAAAGATACATCGACGAGCTCTCCGTTGCGGTCTATGCGCCCACCTGCGCTACGCATTACTCGGAACCACACCTTGACCTTCCGGGCTACGTACCGGACATCTTAGATATTGCACTTTTAAAGAACGTCACGCTAACGTTCCGTTCTATAGAAGTGCATAGCGCGTTACAATCTGATCATAGGCCAGTTATTCTCGAACTCGGCCCCTCGCCAAACACTGAACCGATTATGAAGACAGTCCTAAACTGGCTCAATGTAGACGTAGCGTTAGATAGGATCAGCAATTCCGCTGAATTAGAGGAAATAGGTACCAGATTAGCTGCCGAACCTAATTCGACAGACGCGGCAATCGACTCCGTTACTAGCTGTCTCACCACTGTCCTCAGTGATGCCTCCCGCCAAGTGCCCGCCAACGAACACCTCCGACGCGGTCGCTTGCCGGCAGGCATAAGACGGCTAATAACGGCGAAGAACGCCGCCATTAGGCGATTCGATTTCATTCCGTCTGTAGAGAATCGGAGACGTATGCGTTGGTTACAGCGTAATGTAAGGCAACGCATCTCCGAATTCAAATGCAAGGGGGGGGAAGATCTGATGGAAGAGATTTCCCCGTCGCACCAAGCTTATTGGTCGTTGGTGAAACACTTCAAGTCGGATGTTGCCGCTACCATGCCGCCTCTGGACCGTCCAGATAATAGGGCCCCCGCGTTCGATGATTTTGAAAAGGCTGAATGCTTAGCAGACAGTCTAGAGTCACAATGTACTCAGGCGCCTTCAACCCGTCGACGAGAATCACGTTAACCGCGTGAACTCGGAGGTGGAGCGATTAGCTCAATTAGTTCCTAGAGAGTTAGATAGTGTCACACCGGTTACGCCCGATGAAGTCGAGTCTCTGATCAGGAAGTTACGACCTAAGAAGTCGCCCGGTGCGGATGGCATTTCTAATAAAATGCTGAAGCACCTGCCGGCTCAGTTTATAGTTCTATTAGCCGCGATATTCAACGCCCTTCTGGCGAATTGTCAATTCCCTCAGGCGTGGAAAGAAGCCACAGTGATAGGTATTAGGAAACCAGGTAAACCCTGGACTTCACCGACTAGCTATCGTCCGATTAGTTTATTGTGTTCATTAGGTAAGCTCTATGAGCGTCTCATTATAGCCCGCCTGTGGGGGTTTCTTCAAGACTCCCCAGGCCTCCTATTAGATGAGCAGTTTGGATTCCGTGCCAGACACTCTTGCGTACAGCAGGTGCACCGCATCACGGAGCACATTCATAGTAATCCTAAAACCCCGACGGGGAGCTATCTTCCTCGACGTAGCGAAGGCATTCGATAAGGTCTGGCATAACGGCCTGGTGTACAAATTGTCCACCATGGGCGTACCAGCACGTCTCGTCCTGATTTTGCGCGATTTTCTAGCAAATCGAAGCTTTCGCTACAGAGTGGAAGGTACGCTCTCGAATCCTCATCCGCTGAGCGGGAGTCCCTGACAAGGCTCCGTTCTTTCACCTCTCCTATATTCCTTGTACACCAACGATATCCCCAAAATCCCTCAAGTTAGGTATGCCTTATTTGCAGACGACACCGCCATCTATGCGTCGTATAAGAGCCCCGCCGTCTCAATCTATATCTCCAACGGGCCATGAACCTTCTGGGCGATTGGTTCCGTCTTTGGAGGATAGAAGTCAATCAGAGAAGAGTGCCGCTGTGTGCTTCACACGCAAGACACTCTATCGAACCCACGAACTCCCGATCACGCTATTCGATAGGCAAATTCCATGGTCTAGCCAAGCAAAGTACTTGGGCGTCACCCTCGATCGCAGACTCACCTTCCAGAGCGCATATAGAAATAGTTAGGAATAGGGCCGCTTTCGTTCTAGGCCGTTTATACTGTATGCTCAACGGGCGGAGTAAACTGTCACTTAGAAATAAGCTGACAATTTACAAAACCTGTGTGCGTCCCATCATGACTTACGCTAGCGTAGTGTTCGCACACGTCAGCCAATACAAACTGCAACGTCTGCAAGTTATTCAAAACAAATTTCTGCGTATGGCCGTAGGCGCGCGTCGTTACGAAAGGAATAGGGATCTCCATAGGGACCTCGATCTCCCCACTCTGGGGACTTTTATGCAAACCGCGTCGCGCGGTTATTTCGATAAAGCTCCGCATCATCCAAATCCGTTAGTCGTTCAAGCCTCCGAATACACGGTTCGCGCTGACGAAACTGTTCGTAAACGTCGCCCTCGTAACGTCCTCCTGGACCCGCCCGATTCGATCACGGCTGCCATAGCGGCCCGCCGCCCCCTCCACGGACACAAACCGTACCCCGACCCCCAGGCAGCTGCCGCGCGGCCTGCGGCCTCACCCACACCGCGCCTACTCGATAGTGTTACAGCGGCCCCGCCGGCGGGGTCGCCGCCGGCCCACTACACCCGGCGCGCGGCGGACTTATCCACCGAGGACCTTCTGTCCCCTTGCAACATAATAGTCGTGTTAACACACCTCCTGACGGCCCGAGCCGAGGTGCGACCCCCACCTTGGGGGGCCCTCGGGTCGGTCAGGGCTAAAAACCCTAAACCAAACCCAAAAGGCTTAAGAGTCTCCTTTCAGGAGTCTCGCCACCCGTCCGGTTTTGCAGTGAAGGCCCATTAGCTGGCCAACTGCGCTTCAGTATTCAGTTCGAAAAAAAAAAAAAAAAAAAAAAAACCATGCTTTACTTTAAAAATATAAAGGGCTTAACCAAATATGACAATATTTGCTCACAGAAGTTGCATTCCACCGTCCCCCCGAGTGCAAACAATAGGAATAAGAAAGTTTCCGAATGCGCAGTAGGAAAGTACAAAAAGAACACACTCTTAAAAGGGCATTATCTACTTTGTTTTTATATTAAACTTGAACTGGGAGGAAGTCCTGTAATCGCCTTAAGCTTTTCATCTTTCAGGGACAGCTGTTGCAACGTCCCCCTTGGAATTTTGCAGTTTATTTTTTGTAGCGAGCAGCATTGTTGGAAGTTATTTTAGAAGTAATTTAGGTATTGTTCTCATTATGTATCGGGGGAAGAGGAAACTTGAATTTCTTAATACCTACTGTCATTTGTTTTGATTGCAAGGAAGCCGTATTAGCTATACTAATATTATAAAGAGGAAAGAGTTTGTTCGTTTGGATTGAATAGGCTCTAGATTTTAAAAATCCTTTCACTGTGGGGAAGTTACGTTCACCCTGAGTGACATATATAATGTTTTATATAATGGTTTAGTTATACTATAAGAAAGCCGTCAGTGAAATTAACTTGTAGAAACTATATATTAACTTTTATCATCGGTCGCACAGTTCTCAATCCTCTTTTTGCTCGTGCTTAATAAACCTAGATAAAAACGCTTATACCAGCATTGTATATTTCACCTGGTTTTAACTTATATATTTAGCCTTTTTCACTGTACTGATCCCGAGTTTTTTTGTTTCTAACTTGCCCCATAGCAATTTAACTTTATTTCTAAAGCAATGTTTGCTTTGAAAAACTTTACGTGAATGTACTAGTCATAAATTCACCGGCACAGCGACGTTTTTCGGAGCTTTTGGTTTTATTCAATCCAGTGAAAGCTTGTGCTCCCTTTATTTTCAAAAAAGTTTCTGCTATTCATATTTTTTTGAGGCAATAATTTCTTGAAAAGAAAAAGACTTACAAAAAACATTACAGAATATACATGCTTCAAAGAATTTTAGTTTTATTTGATGGTAGCTATTCGTACCAGTCAGTATAAGAGTCTCGGAGGCTATAAATAAGTGCTAGAATTTCTTTAGAAGTATTCTAAGTGGTGATTGTTATCATTGAATGTCACCTGTCACATTACTTTCAGTTTTTTGAAATATAAAGAATGGTTTTGGCTAGGCCATTATTTGTATTTATTATGGTTTCAGTCTCTTTGAATAATATAATTTGTATAACAATGCCTATTGCAGGTTCTTTAAACACCTATGATTAGAAAAATATATATCTACACACAAATTTTTAGTTGCATTAACATGGTCCACGTATTCAAGCAACTATGCCAGTTTTATTATTAAATATTTTTATTATTTTTGTACTAAGTTTGCGTCAAAACAGTTCAGTTTTAAACTTCAGTTGTGTTTTTTCAAACGTTCCAAAATTTCCAATTCTATCACCGTATGCAGCCGAGAACAATAGCCCGAAACTGAGTGAGCACATTGAATATGTTATCTTGACCGGCAAAAAAATGCCCAACAAATACCTAACACTTTCCGAATGGCCGCATATTTTGTAAACCCACACCGATAACCAGATCGACCCCATTACAATTCCAACTATCCATAAACGTCGGAACCCTTTTACAATAATCGAATGCCTCCGTCTCTCGAACGCTCAAAACGGACATTTTGTATAATGATATTACTTTTTCTCTGTGAATTTTTGGTGCTGGAGTTGCAGTTTATTTTCATATACGAACGAATAGAATAGTTAGGAATTCACTTAAAGTGGACGGTGTTAAAATGGCCGGTATGAATTTAGAGCATTCTTGTTGAGTCGACTTTTGGATGGTTTCTTGGACGGCACTTCGCTAAACATAATCTTCGCCTCTCGTCCAGTTTCTGGGTACTTTGCGTACATTGTCGCTCTGAGACTGACTTGTAAGTTGTTACCTATATGTTTGAGCTATTGCTATGTCGGACTTGCTATTTAACTTGGGTGCCCCTTATATAGCATAACATGAATTGTCATATATTGAAAACGCATAACAGACTTGGCATAACAATATTATGCATAACATACAATATGCATAATTATAAAATGGCATACTGCTTAAAATGCATAATAATGAAAAAGCATAATTTTAATTAGTATAACTTTATCTGGTATAACTTTAATATGCATAATGAAACAAATGCATAAATAAGTGGGCACCACAGTTTCCATAAAATGGAAAAGTCGATTAATGAGATACCGAAAATGATCTCAGACAGCTTTTCATCATAAATTATTACAACAATTCTAGAAACTTTCAACAGTTATTCTTAGACATATCATTTAGTGTCGTGTATAATATTAATCATACTTGTCTTTATTCCAAAATTATCAGAAAAGTAGGTTAGGTTAGGTTAAAACTGCGACACTTGCAGGATCGATTTGCTACCAGAAAAGTAGATCAGTTTTTAAACATATTTTTTCATTTTATTGGCCCCAATAGATGAAAATAAAAGTATATGTATAAACATTTTTTTTTAATATTTAATATTGAAAATTTGGTATTTATGCACACAAAAAACATATTTAAATCAGTTGAGGTTGTGAACAGACTCTTAAACTTTTTATAATTTTTCATATTTATAAAAAATAATTTTAGGCTTTTTATTTTTATGCTACTTTATCGTTATGAGTATTTACATTATGCGTATTAAAATTATGCATTTTCAATTATGCTTATTAATGTTATGCTGATTTACAATTATGCTTAGAATTGTTATGCTACTTCAAATTATGACGATTTATTTTATGCGTTTTAATATAGACCCATTTAACTTATACCTACATTCAGTGGATCAATTCATCCATGCAATTAATAAATAATAAATTTGATGAAATGATAATAATAAAAATTAAGCTGCCTTGATAATTAGAATTATGATTTTCATAAAATCTAAATTGGTCTGTGTTTATATTTTTGAAATGCTAAGTTAATCATCTGTAGTAGGTATACAAACGAGACGAAGAATTTTGTTTATAAAAAACTAATTCGTTATGTCCTTTAATATTTCTGAAAGGAGCAAAGATATTATATTTTCGTTTCACTTTTCCGTCTAGGTGTTATTGTTGAATTAGTAGAAACATAAAGTAGCTTTTAATTCTAATGGTAAGTATTAGAATAATACATCTGTTAAAAACATGATAAACAGTATTGAAATATCTGAACTCTTAAATTTGCGATCCAAAACATTTTGTTTCTATTTACTTTTAAAATCCTATACTCTTTTAGGAACAGACATGGTGTAGAGAAAACATTGGCCGATAGCCAAGAGGATTCAATAAAATATTTTGCATTCTAGCAATGTATGAACCAGTAAGAGGTATTCTATTCTTATAAAATATGTCATTTGTCATTTCCTTCTAGGAAATATCACTTTCAGGTAAGTACTTCAACAAAAGGGGGGTAAGTCTTTTCATATTGTTTTACTGGAAAATAGAATATGACAGCACCGAGTGCTAAAGAATAAGTTGGATGCTTTCCGACTCCAAGAGCTGTCATAACGCATAAGTAGGTCCTGTAGGTATTCTTTTAAAATGTGCAATAAACAGCAAAGCGAATCGTATACAGTTATACACTCAATTGTTATATACGAGTACATGTTAGAACTACATGAAATCATGTTCAAATCCTATTAATATTATAAACGCGAAAGTTTATAATAATGATTAGATTAGATTAGATGAGATTTATTTATTTCTCAAAATTCATACAGTATAATTACATTATTATGTCAAATTATATGCACTCATATTGAGATCGTCAGAACAAAAATAAAAATAAAGAAATAAATAATATGAACAAATTACATTATAATATTATAAAAAAAATACATTATTATGTCAAAATATATTCACTCATATTGAGATATGGATGTTTGATGTATGACTGTTTCTCTTTCAAAAACTTATACATAAACGGATTTTGATGGAACTTTACAATAATATTGCTTATACATCAGAACAACATATTAAAAGCTACATTTTACAAAGATATTGTGTAAAATGCTTATCTTGCGCAGATGAAGTCGCGGGCAGTAGCTAGTGTTTCTACAATCCTACTAAAAAAATCGTTGCATTATTTACTTAAATGATGAAATTTACAAAATGTGTCCCCGCGTGAATTAAAATTTAATTGTGATAGCTTAGATTGTTAAGGGTAGTAAAATCATTCACTGTCATTAGTTATACAGCAGCGAAATATGAGTCTAAAATGCGTGACTACATATAATCATTTCTAAGGCAGTTGCCAAATGCATTGTCGTAAACGGAATATTCAAACCACCTTTCAAATATACCTTCGGCCATTACCGTGAAGTTATGGCAGAAGAAATATTTATTGGGTCCCCACATGGGATTCCTTATCAGGCGACAAATTGCCTTATGCAATGTTTAATTCATGAAGGTCCTGCCCTAGGTATAATATTGTCTCTAACATTTCCTATCCTTTTTGCACGTACTGTGAGAATCGTAAGCGAGACAGAAAGGGATGCGCCTATGTTAGATAGTATCATATAAAATTGGCTAGGTGATAGGGGTCGGTAAGATGTCGAATTGCATGCATTTGTATAATGCTAGCGTTGCGGTAAAATTTATTGGTTTGTTTGTTTCTTTGGAAATAATATAGATTCACGCTTAGTCACTAGTAATCACTTAAGTAATCTATATAACATTTATAGCAAGTTGGTAAAATCTAGATATAATGGGAAATTAAATTTACTTTTGAATTTATTTAATAAGATTTATAGGTCGTTTACAGAATACACGTTAAATGGTTCGGTAGGATTGAATTACCGCTAATTTAACTAGTAATGGCAACCATTTGCAATTTACCTTTATTTGTACCGCAAAGTAGTTGCAATTACAGTATTAATGTGGTGAAAATCGACTACCGATTCCGTTAAATCCTCATTATCTGCTTGATACGTGTAATAACGATGGAAAACTGGTTTATGTGTCGATAAATAGGTTTGTTTAATGCAAAGATGTGTAATGTCTATTTTTTTTCAATACAAACATCTTACAAATGTAGAAAGCTTATAGAGGGCTGGCTTTCAATGAAACTGGATTGTTAACTATAAATTATTTGTATTGAAATAGCGAAATAGTGAAATAGCATAAATATACTATCATTATTATAAGAAGAAGGGGAAGAAGAAATCGATGGCTTTTGTAATATTCGAATTTAATAATGTTGCAACCAACAACGTAATGTAGTAGGTAGGTACGTCTAATAGTAGAATAAAATCTAAAGAAGTCGTTTAACTTACCATTTTTCTGTGGTATCAAGATCACCAATTGTCGTAATTCAGTGCGGATTAAATTAAGGTAAATTCGTGATTTGAACAAAAAATATATTAATGTCTCTTGCATTCTAACTGAAAAATTGTTATTATTTGAACCTAAAATTAAATTTGAACGTCTAAAAGAATATCAGAGAATAAAATAACCTTGGTCACGAAGGAGCTTTGTAAAAAATATGCGGTAACCCCGTGGAAACCACAGCGCAGCGAGCGCAACAAAAATTTAATTTTGCTACAAAACTTTCTATGGGCTCACTTAAATTACTGACATGGCAGCGAAGAACTTTTCTTATTAGAGATCCCCAGGCGACCAACTAGCGTGGGATATGGCAAGTTAAGCCCATTCCTGTGTAAGAGAGTATAGTCGAACAAATGCTTACGATTTTGCTATTGCTAGGACAATATCTTTTAAATCTAATTCATCAAAAAGTAATTGTGGATTTAGCTTTTTTTTCAATATTTGTGACACGCAGAATTATCTGTAGGTACAGGGTAACAATATCGCATGAAAATACAATATATCTCACAAGTAGTTAATACATAGGTATTATATTATATTAAATTAGATTGTTTAGTACGATGGCCAAGTCAATCTATGAATGACTTGATATTACATGGATCTCACAACTATATGCGATAGAAAAACTGAGTAGCGAGACTTTTTTTTAAGAGGTAAGATTTTTAGTGGCATACTGTTTGTAGGTCCTATGCGAGTCTGTTGTATTATAATCAAAATACATGTGGAGTTTTATGTTACAAGTTCTGCTTCATTGGTCTATCCAAAATTTTATAGGGATCTTCCTTTTCAATCTACACTTAGGTAAGTTATCTTTGTCCTTTACGGTCCTCACGATAAAGTTGTAGGCGCAACTCTGCGATTTATGAAAAGGCTCTTCCGATAGCAAGAACTTAATATCTGCGCCGCTGGGGCTTCTAAAACTATAAGAGTTATGAGTGCAGTGAAGCAATATTATTTTCATCTTTTAAAGACTTAAAAAGAGCCATGAATAGTCTTTTGTTGTTGTACAACAGTAACACAACATTGTTGTGTTTTTGTTGTTACGTGTTGTTCTGATAGAAGGAAGCTTGAAGAATTGGAAATTATTGTTGAATTTATTCATGACATCAGACATTCAAGCTCAGTCGTGTTACGAATAAAGGAAATCTGTAGAAATGTAAATTGAAATTGTTTCATTCCAATGTGTAAAAACTTTATTAATTTCTGGTGCCTTCTCGGGCATATATATATAGTTTATGAGTTAATATTATTAGTTTATTTGTATTTAAAATATAAATTTAATGTTCACATCCATCTAAAGTTTCTCAACGAAATATGTTGGTAACAAAATAGCATAAACAGAATACAATGTCTGTCAAAATAGGAATCCTAACGGATGTTAGTAGAAAGTTAACAGATACATCTTTAACGGTCGATAGAGTTTTGACGTCGAGGGGAACTTACTGCATTCATAAAAAGTTTCAACAAGAAAACTGTGGATAATGGACGGATCATATTACACGGCCGCCGAAGCTAGGGTTTATCGCCTGAAAAGTTTATTCTAATAATACCTTTTTGAACGTTAAAATATGTCTTTTATGTATAAAAATAAATATCTCGATAAATGTCATTAAAGAGTTGATAAGGTAATTAGGTGCGACTGTAATAACATATTTACTAAATAAATATAGTCAATAAAAACTTGAGCCTCCAACTCTTTAGTTACCTGCGTAAAGTTTAAGGTTCAGTTTTCGTACACAACTTTAGGTTTTAATTTGAAGAACGACACATGCTGCCAAATTAAGTACTTATATCAAATATTCCATAAGTTGTATGATATTTTATGCAGTTTGACCCCTAGACAAGTGCTAATAGATAATATACGAAACGTCACGTTGTAAATTTTTCGCGTATGTCATTTCCATACAATTTTACATTCGTTTCGTTTCATTGCTCTTATCGATTGACACTAGTTTAGGGGCATATATGGAACTTGTGTGCTGTCTGCGTGTAAACGAATATTTGATATATCTTGTCTAAACTCTTTGATATCAGGTGAAGGAAACTTGACTATAAAGAAGCGCCTTTATTTTAGAAAAGACCAGTCATCCTTCTGCGCTCTAATGCGATGAGAAATACTTTGATTTATTCTTTCACGAGGCGTTTTCCGAGTGACGTAACAACGACGTCGCATTTTAATATTATCTCAAGGAAACTACGGAAAATCTCCTTCTACACGAAGAGACATTACTTCATATTCCCCGTATAATAAATCTTGGGGGAGAGACACATCTGTCAAAAGTGTAAAATATGTATTTCTTGTAACTCTGTCCTGCCTCCTGTGCTTTAAGTGAATAAGATTCATTCTTATGTTTTTTTTGTTTTTGAAGGAGTTAGACTCCATAAATTTTTGAACGTATTTATCTGTTCAATATTTTTTTACTTAAGTATATTGCCCAGTAATAACGAGCAAAATAAGTAAGCTGGCCTAAAAGACAACAGCGCAACTATTGATGCTAACCAATTCGGGTCCGTTACAAACCAATTGCGTTACACACTTGGGGCGCAGTTCCGAATCGGATTGCAGAAAGTGGCCCGTCGATCCGTCGTTAAGTCGGTACAATTCCGTAAGTGAGAGTAACTATGGTTCCTCGCTTTGATCGTCGCCGTCCGCAAACGACCTGAAGGATGTCAGCTCATGCGGAATTTATCGCTTATTGAAATCGATTCCGCGACCCGCTCCACTGTCCGATATTTTTCACTGCACTATTGAATAGTGATGCGAATATTTTACGCGGAGAATACCGATTTAAAGTATTTGAAAATGCATTTTCTATCGGTATTTTTATTCAATATGTTACGCTTGACGGAGTTGTCTAAGCACTAAGAAAGTAAAGCATTAAAACTGTTGAACTGGTTATAGGTAATAATTATTGAGTTATAACTTTTCTGCAATTACACCAAGATCAACTAACTTTTATATTAGGAGGCATTCGAGTGTTAGTCTTTCAATTACCCAAGAATTTCGAACAATTTCATTCTTAGGTCTTATTTTATATCATTCTTTTATAAAGTGTCCCGAAATATCGATAACGCTCGCTCCGCTAACTCGAATCGTTGTCACCTTTTCAGTTTCGCATCAAAGGCTCTCTTTTGATCGGTTCCCATGTCCCTAATTAGCAGATTCTCGTTCGCGACCCGCCCGACTGGAAGATATTGCTTATTGGCAATAGCTCTGCCGCACCCAAGCACCAAGAGGGCCATTGGCACGGAAAATTGAGGCAAAATCGCGTGTAACACTTGCCTCGATTTCGTATAAATCTGGATTTGGGTATTACAGACATATTGGTAGTGGAGAATTGAGTAATGACAGTACTAACAGAGCCACTAGCCTTAATTGAGATCTATCTGTAGCATTTTGCCATAGATAGGCTAGTAGCTGCTTGCTTCTCGTTTGTTGATCGTGACAGAAAGACTTAGTGTCGCTTCCAACGAACGGGCAAAGTTGCTTGAATTTACTGGAAGTGGTTGGTGCCATGGGCGTGCATTCTGTTAGAGGTCACATAATTATGTGCATATGCGAACCTGATGAATTGCTTTTGAATCGTGTCGACCTCTAAGTTACTAACAAATAGGTACATAACTGTGTATGTGCATCTTGGTTTTTCATTACATACCGTATGAGCACATCATATATTATTATGTAACTCATAACTGGCGCCTGGTCTGTAAGGAATATGCTCTGTGCTAATGTGAAATCAGGAATGTTCAGATTACCTACTCATATGGTAACATTGCCATTTCAAGTAACTGGCGAAAGTCAATTTTAGGCAACTCTATTAATCAAGTCATGAGTTAATTACGACATAATAAATCCTATGCTTAAGTATATATATGTTCAATGAATATAACATTAATGTAGCTATTTATGAGAACATTTTTATTTTAATGTACGGTGGAATCGCCAGCGTTATTGTTCAGCGAGTCGTTTCCGAAGCTACTAGCCGTCGCGTGCGTCGTATGTTTAAAGTTTCCAACTAAGTTATTCGCCAACTTATATTTCTTATGAATACTTTAGCAGTCGCCCGCTATCGCGAAGTATGGAAAAACTGAATAAAACTCCGCAGGTGTACAAACACTTTATAAAATAACTTTTTGTTTGTATCGAGTTGTCCAGCTGACATTTCCGGGTGTCCGGATTTCATTTTAAATCATTTTATCGTTGAGTGCGTTAAATTTTTAAATACGTCGTTAAACAGTATTAAAATGGAAGCGTGTGTAAATTCACGTGTGAATATGCTCGTCCATGTCCGAAGTTTAAATAATAAGTGTAAATAATAAATTATTTACGTTGCACTGTCATGATCCGATAATATTTAAACAGTTGCTGGTATTTGGGATCTTAGTCCTTCGCTTGTAGGTTCACGATAATATGAAATTTGCTATTTAAACTTATGAAAATTCAATAGGTATATAAATAACATATTATGTTTTTGTTATCATGTATTCATAATTTTGAAAAGTTTATAAGTTGTCCAGACGAACGTGTCGGCAGATCTAACATAAATGTGCTTAAATAATGGAATTACCACTAAATTTTTGGTTAATCTCTGCTATACGGGATAGACTTTAATCTTATATAATTGAAACAACACCCACACTTTTTCTAAATTTAAGTGAAAATTTAATTTTATGCAAATAAACAGCTGTATAAACAATTTAGAACGAAAATAACAACTAATTTGCAATTGGTAAACTTTGTGAACCCTAGTTGCCGCTTAGTTTATTGTGTTTTCACTGCTTTCTAAGATTGACTTGTTTTTACTGTAAATATTTTGATCTGGATGGGTTTAGAATTTTCCATTAAAAATACATAAACTTGCTAAAAAATAATATTGCGGGGATCCATTTAATATCACCTATACTAATTATATCTAATATAAAAATATGCCATAAGATCTTTATGTACTTTGTTCGGATTATTATTGGTTAAAAATAACAATAGTAAATATTTTTAGCACAGGTCCGTAATCTAAATTTAACTTGATTATTATTTAAATTGTAAAATACATAAACTGTTAGAATGATGACTTGAGAGACTATCTGGAATAGGTTGTATCTGCTCTGGTTCTAAAGAGACCTATGAATTATTCGTATTATTATAAACCTAATCCATTAAAACATAAGAGATTAATTATTTAATTAGAGTCTCCAGTGTTAATTTAATTAGAATCATGAAACTAAGAAGTAAGGTTCATGCAAAATGTTACAGTAACAAGTTTTTTTAATTATGAGGAATGGCAGGACTGAAAAGTTCACCCGATAAGAATCTGTGAACGAGAAATTCTCTCGTTCGGCGTCCAAACGGATATCTGCCCGAGTTTTATCAGTTTTCTTAAATTCACTGAAATGAGTTTTGACGTCGGCAAGAAAGTTAAAGATGTGTTAAAGATACCAAGAAGTCGTAGAGGTATATTATAGCGTCCAATTTGCAATTACGTAATCATTGACTTGCATGTATGGTGAATAAAAATACATACTTACATAAATATTCTTAACCTTATTATTGCTAATAATGTTAAATTAATTAGTTAAATGCATTTGTAATTTTATTGAAATGATCCACCATATTATTGGGCTATTTATTCATTAATTAACTATGTGCTTATTCCCAGCATATTGTACGTATTTGTCTATTTATTCATTAGGTAGCTATGCGCTTATTATAAGAATGTTATACATAGGTAAAACATCTTAAAATGTCGAAACAGTGTTTCAAATTGAATTTAAAATGGCTACGCGAACATTGATAGCTCGCAGATCACGATAAATTCTGATCAAGTCACAAAATGTGGCAATAAAACGCCACGTGGCGAGGCATTTATTGCCTGAAACGGAAATTTAATTACAATATTTTCCGTAATTTAAGACGAGGGTGGAATGATTGCGCGGTGTTTTTATTCGAAATGAAAAATTTAATATTTAAACAAATACCGGATGTTATTTTAATAATTTAACAAACAAACAGCCTTATTGAAGCTTATTTAATAACCTATCTATTTTTAGGGCTGAGTAAAAATTACTTAAAGGATATTCAGAAAATACACGTGAACACCTACTATGCAAGTACATACCCGATATCTTCCACTTGTTGCGACCTTTACAAGCCTTTTTTACGTCTTCGGCTTGTATTGAAATCCTCATACATGCTCATCGATCTGAAGTTTTCAATATTTTCCTACTAGAAACGGAAGGTGGAAAATTGCAAGAGCAACTTAGGAGATAACCACATGCTTTTGCATTGGGACAAATTTCGAGTAAAGACATCATAGAATCTTATGTACCTATTTTGTTTTGTTTGTATTGTATACTTGTTTAATTTAGACTTTGACGTCTGGAGACTTTTAGAATTATAAATCTTCCTCGTTGCTACCTATTTACTATATAGTATTTTGCTCGTGCTTGATTTTATTTTGAAAAATAATAAGTATGTCTTTGAGTTTCTAGCCATTTCTTCTTTGTTATCTTCTGACCTCCAGAAGACCTTGTAAAAGCCTAAATCGAATAAATATATTTTTGATTTAGATTTTGAATGGATACAGTCCAATTACAAGTCAACGTACTCTTATGTATAGCATTTTAAGGATACGATGATGGCCAGCCTAAATTGAATAAACATATTTTTGATTTTGTGGCACTTACGCCCCAATTACAAGTCATTACGACTCTCACGTAGTTTTGGGGATACGATGACGACCAGAGGTCGTAACGTTGTGTACCTTTGTCCGGTCAGTATTGATCGGGAGGCTAGACGATCCGACGCGCACGGGAGCAGACTTCTTCAATTATTCACTACTTCCGCGGTTGGCTCGTTTGTTACATCTCGCCGCACCGCACTCGTCCTGAGTGTATTGCTACCTTTATGCTCCCGATATGTCCTATGTTTGTAATCTTGAGGGACTCAGTTGCGTTTTTTTTTATTCATGACCATTCGATTTGAATTTGTTTCCTTTATGAAAATGATCATGAATATAAAGCTTTATGCAACTTGATATCTCTAGGTTACCAATATAAGATTATTTTTAATTCTATTTATGAATGTTTCGGTATTCAAACTATCGCGACGTCGCACATACGTCGATTTTGGAGTCTTAGTGAAGTATAAATAAGTGGACATACGATGCTGATGAAAAGGGTCTATCACATGTTTTGTATATTGTCAAATTGTCTGTATTTATTTACAACGTAATGTACAAACTTCACAGACCTAAGCCTGTAGCCAATGACATAAGCAAAATGAACTAATAACATGTTTTGAAACTGCATGTTGGCAAGTCCATAACCGTTAGAGCTGTATCTCGTGTAATTTGCATAATAATGCACGGCGTAACTAATACCTGCGCTTACGGTGTAATACACAATATTTGCTGAATATTGGCCTGTTCGGCTACCAATTGGTCGCTTGTATGTATGCACTCCTGGTATTTAGAATTAACCTTTCAGCGTAATTTGAGATCTACGTTGATTTACGATTTAATTTTGCATTTTTTTGAAATAAAGTTTATAATATACTAGCGACCCGCCCCGGCTTCACACGGATGCTATAAACGTTCCTCTTGAACCACTCTATCTATTAAAAAAACCTCATCAAAATCTGTTACGTAGTTATAAAGATTTAAGCGTACATAGGGATATAGGGTCAGAAAAAGCGACTTTGTTTTATACTATGTAGGTAGTGATGTTAGAGGAGCGTAAGCTACAGTACACACTATATCGATACCTACCTATTAAAGTAGACAATAATAATGCTGTAGCAAAATACCATGAAAGAAGTTGGTAGTTCTAAAGGCTGCATGGCGTCAGTTCAATATCATAATTCGAATAATAATTTTACCGCCGAGTAGAGGTTAATGTAGCGCATCGGTGCCACAAAGTAGCTTGCGATATTTTTCAATAGCTAATGGCATGGCTTTATTGGCTCATGGGGCCATCTTCAGCGGAATAATGTCTTAGGGTGTCTGTGTTCAACTTGGAACCTTTATGCAAATTCCTATAATCTAAGTAATTGTACAAATAATATATATACATGTATACCTACAAGTTCCATTTAAGTAATCCTACTAATGAACTCTTATGTATACATGGTACATAATAACTATCTTACTAATAATAACTTGCCAAGACTGCTTCAAAAATTGCATGTCGCGGTTTTCGTTTTTTTACATTGTTTTATTTGTTTTGTCTACCTCGGATAATAATAATATGATTTTTAATACTTGCGGTGTCCACAACCATAATATAAATTGTATTTATGTAAAAAATTATGTTCTCATGGAATTAATAAACCTGAAGTTACTCCCGGGGAGTCTTCACCGTTTAAGATTTCAGTAAAATTTAAGTAGATTTACGTAGAAATGATTTTCTTATATAGACTTCTATTCATACTGTTTTTGCTAAAATAACGTGAACCCATTTAAAATTGAGATATATTTTAATTACACTATTTTTTATTTCTTTCGACCTCGTCCAATATGTTTGTACAAATATTTTAATTAAAATCAAATTCAACGGCCAGCATCCATGATGAATTGCAGCCTATAATTTATAATTACCAATAAGTTGAGTGTATCAATAAGCAGTCCCGTTCATACTAGATACGTATCCCGACTTCGTTTCACAACGTGGACACACAAATAATGACCGGCTGCGCTCGCGGGCAGTTAGGGCCGTCGTTTGCGAACCATTACACCCAGTGCACACATAAACGACGTATAATGCACTCATATAGTGCATTTACACTGAATTAGCAATCGTTGCTTGCAATTGTTTCTAATATTTTGGTGTGCTTGTGCTTGCTAATGTTATTGGTTCCTGTTAGGTTCTCGAGAGATTTGTTGATTCATGTCGATAATCAATTACGAGGTCTTAAATTATATTAATACTATTATGTGATTTATTATTTCTAAAGGTAAACTTCAGCCTGAAAAGTTCAAGGCGTTTTATATTATAAGGTGTAGTATAGCTATATACATACCTGTAACGAGAAAAGTGAAGGATTTTAAGTAAAAGTAATATATTTTCTAGTCAGCTTTTAACTTTGTAGATTTAAAAACCTAGGTAAAATAGGCACCTAATTAATGAAATCAAGGTACAGCAATTAGTACAAAGATAAGAAAATTTTATTAACAATAAATGTCTTTGGGCACATTTCTGTGAGAAGGAGTTAGCTATTAGCCGTATTTTCGTTTGACGATTGTCCAATTGCGCAAGTTCGTCGATTACAAGCCGGCGAAAGTTAGGATTTCTCTTGAAAATTCCAAAATCCCCGCGCCGAGGCCAACCGAGATAAAACTTTTATTCCTGAGAATGCCGTTTAAAGAGATGGCTTCAATTTCTTCGTTATTAGTTCTTATCTGCGTTTACACTTGGATGTTCAGAAAGTTTCACGTGTGAAATTCGTAGATTAAATCTGGCAATTGGTGTAGCCGCTATCAGGGAGTGCGGCTAGAGCGAAACAGATCATGCTCCTTAGCCTTGTCCTAGCCTGGTTGTGAAGGTTGACGTCGATTTGATCATTGAACACGATAGATGGCACGAAGTTGATGATTTGCATAGGTTCCGCCGCGGCTGTTTGAGCAGCAACGTCCAAATGGTCGCCAGCCGATGTGGCCACACACACATCGATATCTATTATGCTTAATCCAGAAGCTATAGCGCATTGGTAGCTTCTAAGAAGGTATGCAGGAAACGGTGTTCTAAATTCACAGCTCATATAGTTCATTTGTGCCTCTTGATTGCCCTGAAGTTTGTCAAGTACGCAGCGGTGGAGGCGGTTGGCCCAACAATCATTAGGGCCGAATTGACAGGTCATGCTTCCGTCCTCATTGCGAACTGTTCTGCCCCATGGCACAAATTCTATATCCAAGACATCCTTGAACTCTTGATATGCTTCAGATAAAACTCCAATAAAATTTACAGTGTCACCACACCCTGAAGTAGTACCCGTAGTAATCTTGATTCTTCCATCTACAACTTCCAAATTAGCACTGGCCACTGTGATTAATAAAGACAGTGAAATAAGTAAATTGTATTTGATTAACATTTTTGTGGGTTTGTGTCGACAATCGGTCACGAAGTGATGGTTTTCTTAGCGCGTTATCAAAAAATGGATTTCGATAAGCAATCGACTCTTAATACGACGTTGATAAGATTAAAATAATATAATATAATAAAATACATTCCTCTGTAATTAGATTTATTACATGTAACTTTGAGTATTACAATTAAATAATTTCTGATGCCTTCGCGGTTATTACACATTGGAATGAAACAACTATTAATAAAATAAAATAAAAATACGCGAGTTAAATCCGTTAATAGTTGTTTCATTCCAATATTACAATTAAAATTAAATATGCTCTTTTCCTCTTCAAATATTTTGAACAAACTTTTAAGATTTTACGGATTCATTAATTAAAATCCAAAATTTATTTCATAAAGTTTTTTTTAAATCAGTCACTTTGTCGACCAGTCACATCTATATCGGATCTAACTGTTCTTTGGCAATTATAGCAGTTTCTGTGGCGTGTTGTTTTTTTGTCACCAATTCTTTTAAAATTAAGCGTAGTCAGGCTAATGTTCTTATAATAGAATGAGATTTACGACAATGCCACAATTTTCTTATCAGGACCATTATTTTTACTCACAAGTAGTTAAGAAGTTGCTTTATAGAAATATTTTCTTACCAGGTTTGGATATAAGCAATTCTAGCTTGTGATATTTAGATAAAAAAAATAAAGGTACAATAAAAAACAATGAAAAACATAAAAAATAATTTTATTTGTAAGTAAGTAATCAAATCTTTTTGGGAATATCATTTAGTCAAGTCCAGGTCGGGAGAGGAATTTATAATAGTTTCTTCTTTCAGCGATTCATTAAAAGACTGACGGATCAGACTACCGGCCGGCATAAGACCAACTTGGAAAAAAATTACACACTTTGATATATCGAACGTGTCATTATTTCTGAAATAATAGCATAAAACTTAGCAGCTGGTGACTCCGGTCTCAGGGCTTTGGACGAGCGCAGAACAGATCATGTTCCTTAAGTTCCATCTAGCCTGGGTGTGGAGGGTAACATCAATTTGATTATTAAACACTATAGATGGCACAAAATTGATGATTTGCATAGGTAGCGCTGCGGCTGCTTGAGCGGCAGCATCCAAATAATCTCCCTCAGACGTGTTCACGCATGTATCAATATCTAATACACTTATTCCAGTGCCCAGAGCGCATTGGTAGCTTCCAAGAAGGAATGACGGGAACGGTGTCCTGAATTCACAGCTCATATAGTTCATTTGCCCTTCTTGATTGCCCTGAAGTTTGTTAAGGATGCAGCGGTGGAGGCGGTTAGCCCAACAATCATTGGTACCAAATTGACAAGTTAGACTACCGTCGTTGTTGCGGACAGTTCTGCCCCATGGTACAAATTCAATATCCAAGTAATCCTTGTACTCCTGGTACACTTCAGTTAGAAGACCAATGAAATTAACAGTGTCGCCGCAACCCGAAGTAGTTCCAGTTGTAATCTTAATTTTTCCGTTTACTACTTGTAAGTCGGCACTAGCCACTGTTATCAGTAAAGACAGGGCAATAAATAAATTATATTTAAGTTCCATTATGGTGTATTGATTTCAACAATCACGAATCAAGTGATAGTTTTTTAGCTTTATCAAAAATAAAATAAGAGTGATAAAAAATCGATTTGTAATATCACTTATTTTCGGTACTTTAAGATAAGATTAAAGTAAATCGGATTTGTTAATTTATCTTTGAAATTGCATGTTTGTTATATTTTACTTTGTGCAACATGTTTATTTTTCCATCATGCTCCCTTCCGTTTTTAAAAGTATTTAGGGTAATCTCTTAAGATTACACCGAAAGAACTCCTACAATTTAAACTACCATATTTTTTCGAAGCGCAATATATATTTTTTTACTGCAGACGACTTGCCTGGAATATTAAACGAAAAAGTATCAAGTTTCAGAACCAGAAAAATATTAAATTTTTAAAAATTAGTTGGACAACTTCGAACAAAGACGTTTCGATGAGCTTAACTACATCTTTAGAATTGAGGATTCTTGGTAGATAGGTAATTAATTTATCTTTGTTTTCGAGAAGTCTTATTTTCATTAGTATTTGATAATAGATACGGAGGTCTAATCTAGAAAGTGGGATTTCTAGGTACATCGGTATTGTAATACGAGTTTTTGTTGCGATTTAATAAGAAATATTCTGAACGGTATGTAGTTAAATATTTTCAAACCTATCATGAATACCTATTACTAATTAAATCGGATTAAATCTTAAATTGAATGCATATTTGAAATGGAAAATGTTTATTAATCATCTTAAACATTCTCATAAACTTTACGTATCATAATAATAATATTGACGTCACCCCATTTGAATTATCTAATCACTTCTTAACTGTATAACGGATTTGATTTAAAACCAATTCCAATTTGTTTTGCTTCAACATTCTAGAATGGTCACTTTGACTTTGCAGATCAGTTCGATAGCCTTTAGATGAGGTCATTTGAATTGGTTTGAAGACAGTAGGGCGTCAGAAATAAAGGAGATTGCTTAAGCATTGGAATTGGAATTGGTTTTTTTTATTGCGATTGGTTTCATTCAGCAGAAGGAAACCAATTGTGATCGCTTTCAGCCTAAGTGTAATACAACCGGCCCCTTAAATAGATTAGAAACAGGTATTTTAATAAGGCAACATCGGTAAATCTTCTTAGCTTATAAATTTAAAGACTTTAATTTTTCTAATGAAGATATAATGTCCATAAAAAGTGCTTCAATAACTCACTAATCTGCATTAAAACAGCAGGTATTCAATTACGGTTAATACATTTAAAAATGTAAGACAACCCCACAGAGGGGCTGTACCGCAGTATTAATGAAATTGCCCTCCCTCGGGAACGAACCTGGGTCTGTTTACGTGATACTCGGAAAACCTTAGAGAAACACAAGACGAAAACAAATAGACTATCAAGTACCTTACCTAACTTTATATTATGATTCTGTATTGAATATTTTTGGTATTTTTTTTCATTTGATTATTTTGTGAAGAGCTTGTTCATTTAGAAACTAGGTTGTTAGAAGTCATAGATATACGAACATTACATTTGTGTTACCTTTACTTTGCTTAATCGCCATCAGTTTTCTATGTATATAATATATCATTAAAAATGTAAGACAAGACGCATAATGATAGAAAGTGTGATAGAATTAGATATGTATCATAAATATAATAACACCACCGCAGCTTGAGTGCATGTAACTCACTTTATTTATAAATAATTTAACGGATTTTAGGCGTGGTCTGCAAAATCATTTGAACCTTAACTTTCTGTAGATGGTCTAAGATATTAATATGCATAATGTGTAATATTCATGTGTCTAATTATCTTATGTGACTTTACACGCAATTGTATCCCTACTATCATCTTTTTTATTTAACTAAATGCAGAGAACCTTGATTCTTACAAAACAAAACATCAGCTATATAAAGACTGTATAAGGGTGTTCGATATTATACAGAGCGTCATTCAAAAGCAAAACGTCATACTAGATTCATATGCCTTATAGTCATATTACTACGAACACAATGGTAGTATAGCTACGTAAGTAATCATTACACTTTATAACGCAATAGTTCCTTCATCACAGACTTTAAGCACATCCGTCTAACTTCAGATCCTCTCTCGGTTTAATTTAGGAACAGCGCTACAAAAGGCAACTTCGTCTGTACCAATTAAAATTGCTATTGACGTTTAAAACAAAGGACCTCAAACTTTTGCCGAGTGGCGATGTAATCTAATCAAGTGACGTCACAGCACACTGGTAATAGCTACGTCACTAGGGATATAATAATTGTTGTTAATAAAAATATTCCGTGAAAGGAATTACCTTACAGACACTTTGCATGTATTTTGCAAGAAGTCCTTATATCTTTGGATTTTAAAAGTTAGGATCTAACTTAAATAATGTGATAAGTAATGCATAATATGAACTATTACGGCGTGTACATAGTTTGCAGAATAATACTTGTCATATTTTTTTATTTATAACACAGACTAATTGTACCAAAATGAAACATACCACCAAATTGTAGTGTATAAACAGTTGTGTACTAAAATTTGGTTATATGTTTCATCTGGGTATTATTACTCTGTGTCATGGATAAGATTTGTTTACCCGTGACATGTTCTCGAAATTTTCCTAAATTTAATTAATACAAACTGCACCGAGCAAGTCAACTCTCGACTCCGAAACGACCACCGCGACCCTAAAGCTAAATCCTTCTAACAAACGACTGCTAAAACTTAACGACTTCATACATCCCAGTCTAAAGTTACAATGGGGATCGTAAAATTAATACCTTACCTCCGAATTGTCGGGTTGCCTCTCTAGATGGTAATTTCCCTTAAAATATTTAAGTTTTCTGTACACCCTCCGTCCGCAACAAGATTCAATTTCACGCCCTGAAAAGGGGTCCGTTTTGGTCGATTCCCTGTACCTCAAACGTCAGGAGACAGTCGAAAGCAACCAAGGAAACGTGAGCTCTGAATCTCATCCGTGTTCTTTATATCTGTTTCACTAATCAGACGCTCGGAATAGTGGGGAGGGTCAACTTAGAGTGGTGGTAATAGCAGGTTGAACCATTTGTAGAATTATACGGTTGCATCCAGAATCGAAAGGCGGGAACTCAATTGGATCAATCTTGCATCAAATTGGCAAACGTTTTAGGAAGTATACTTTTTAAACGTTTCTCAAATCAGTTTTAAATGGCAGTTCCTGATTTTATCAACCCCAAAACCTTTGGAACGTTAAATTTCAATTGACATTTGTTATATACGATTAACGAAAAGGTTTTTGAGCGGATATCATAGAATCGGGTCACGTTACCCGATATGACCCCTTAAATCATGTAAAACGTTATCAAACCACATGATTAATTTGGTTACGTGCCTAGATTCAATGAAACCGGTGATATAATGTGAGTAACTGGATATTAAATTGTGGCTAAAGTTATAATATGAAATTAAATAATTAATAATAAATTAGAGAGAGAACAATTAGTCGATAGTTACATTATATTATATAGGTAATATATGAATCATAAGTTTGGATAAATATTCAAAAAATATACCAATCAAACTTGCACTTAAATATCAAGCAATCAAGGACTAGTTCATGTTTACGATTCATATAATATTATAATTATTAGTACCTAGTTGAATTTCAATTGAAAGGCAACTACTGGACATAATAAGATTTCCCCCGAAGAATGGTCCCACTCCATTGGCATCCAGTGGATTCCAGCGACTTTCATCAGATAGTAGAACAATCTTGTCATCAACAGGGCTATATATATATATATAAAAATGAATCTCTTTTACTCTTGGTCACGGTATCACGCGTAAAAGGCTGGACATATTTCACTAATTCTTTTTTTGTTGTTTTTGTCATTATTAGGAGAAGGTTCTTATGTAAGAAAAAAAAATACGAAAGTTGCGCAGAAAACTAGAACATTTCACTTTTTTAATAAGGTAACAGATATTTCTTGAATATACTATAATAATATATATCTAGACCTTCGCCTACGTATATCGATGTTAAAAATATTACGATTGTAATTATGCATAGGTCAGCAGCTTTTCGCATATAAGGAGATACAGTGCGGAATCCAGGGTTGCCCTTCGGACTGCATGAATAAAAACAAAGAGCGGGGCCCGCATAGTGTTCACAATCGGTGCTCGTTCATTATCAGGGTTGTCAAAAGTATTTTTATATTTGTATCATTACGAGTAAGGGTCATGGAGCCTGGAGACTTGGAGGCATTGCGACAGGAAGACATAATACGACACATAGAATCGGTTATGGAGACCTTGGGGGCGTTGACAAGGTGCCAACGTTCAACGTTAACGTTAAACGAAACGACCAAAATGTATGGGATTTGACATCCGCGAACGACTATCACGTACGTCACAAACTACTTTTTGGTCCTTGTCTAGGTCCCCTGGAGTAAGCTAAAGGAGGCACAAAAGATCCCAATGGGTCGAAGTGCATCCAAAAGGGCCCCACCAATAAGATAAGAAGGGGCCGTTCAAGTATTAAGTAATTAAGCAGTTTAGATATTGCAGATTGCATGAGATATACGTCGAAATTGATCTTTTCAATTAAATTAATTTACTTTTATACTGTAGTTATATATCGTTTCCTGTAAAGAAAATTGGGTGATCAAGGGAAATTTTGCATAAGATAAGGGATGCAAATGTAATATAATAATGCAAAAAAGGTTCGTTAATATTTTACCTACCCAAGATTTTGGGAGCAAACAAAACACTATACGTCCCTATGTATGCTTAGATTTTTAAAACTACGCAACCGATTTTGAAGCGGTTTAAAAAAGATAGAGAGATTCTAGAGGAAGGTTTATAGCAGTTAAAGTCGCTAGTTAAATTATAAAAAAGTATGAAAGCTTTTCTAATTAGTGTCAACCCTAGCAGTCCGCATGAAAACAAATGCTATTAACATACAAAGAGGGCAGTCTCGCGTGAGTCCTGCCCCGCAGCCGACGCCTGCACAGATTGTTTGCACAACCCTAATGCAATTATTTAAAATTCAAACTCCATTTGTCTACTATATTGCATTTTATGTTTCATTGTGATCTGTTGACAAAAATATATTGAACATACGAGTAGGTACCTTTTTGAATTATGACATTGATTATGTAGAAGAATTGTATAATGATATTTGTACTAAACAAGAGTAGAAAAAAAATCGAGACCCACAGTGGAACTCGAATCCACACCTATATTCGCGAAAGGCTTAAGAGTCTCCTTTCAGGAGTCTCGCCACCCGTCCGATTTTGCAGTGAAGGCCCATTAGCTGGCCAACTGCGCTTCAGTATTCAGTTCGAAAAAAAAAAAAAAGAAAAAAACAAAAAACACCTATACGCGTTGCATCGTTAAGTCGTCGAAGTTTTCCACTACTGTATTTGGTCTTTGTACTATTGTTTAGCAGCGCCATCTGTGTAAAGTGCTTTACACACGATTGCACAATGATGTAAATAACAAAATACAGTTATCCAACCTTGAATATTTACAAAAAAAAATGACATTAAAACCCGTCTATCCCCAAAATTAAGACATACACAAGACAGCAGCACTTACTTTTATGTACTCGTAAGCTAAAGAAACGCTGTCTAAAAACACCCTTATACAGCATATAATTTGTGCGTGGATTCGAGAAGGCAGAATAAGTTGCAACTCTCCATGATTATTTAGTAACGTAGGTAACTAATTCTTATGACTTTAGTAGTTACATAAGGTCGTAATAACCACCCTTCTACATATTGCGGAATACATTCGTGTAATAATTACAAATGCAGTATACGCTTATTAATCTTTGCTCTTGCACCTTCAACCCCAAACCGCAAACGGGTTCATATCGTTCCTTATCTCACGAGGCAGCGCCTTGCCGGGCACCCACGAACTCTCACGAACTCACCCGAACTCACCCGAACTTACCCGAAGCTTACATGATCTGACTGAAACTCTATAGAAAATACTCCACCTAGTAAGCTGGGCGAAGCTATTTAGAATTTTCAACAAGAAGTACACAAGTTGATATTTTAAGAGTAAACTTTAATTACCAAATACCTACAATAACTGTTTTATTTTTCTTTTTTGCGAAGACAAAGATCTTCACGAAATAATGCTACTGTGTCACCGATCCAGTATTATGGCACAACAACTTAGAGGTCAAGAGGTTAAAGGAAAATCTGCTGAATATAGACAGCTTGGTAAATTAAGAGTAGCAGCTTTGTCCAGCAATGAAAAGCTTTAAAATGTCACTTATTTCAGTAAAATTTTAAATTGAGACGCCGAGGCATATTGGCGCATCGAATAAATAAATATCTTCGGACAAATCACACCAATTCTTCAAATCCCATACTAAGCCAAAGACTAATTACATACATGGATGGATGTGTTCCAAAGCTCAGGTTAGTAACCCTAGCAGGATTTGAATCCGCAACCACCGGTTTGATAGTCAGGGGCTCTGACCTGACTGACTATGAAACTCTGACCACTGACCACTAGACAGTCAAGCGTGGTGGATTAGGTTTGACCCTTTGGATATTTCTAAAGAGGCTTCTACCTCGCGGAAGATTTTAGGCTGAAACGTTTACTAATGTTACAATCAGTAGAGTGTCACCCTCTAGGGAGCTCAACTATTAGTCTGAAACCAACTTGAGACCAAGTGACTCCATCTTAAGCCCAGCTTAGGCTAGACTTAGCAGGGAACTTTATTCTTAACTAGTTACCCTCAAGCGTTACCCGGTCCCGTTCATGGTTAAATGCCCTGACGCACATATATGGCTTAAGTTATTTAACTTCTTGATTTGTTTACTTAATACGTAGAAATTAGTTTGAATTTATAGTAACAACGCAAAACGGGTCATAATGGTGGCGATGATAATCTGTAAATGTGAAAATAACGTGAGTATGAGGTAGACATAGGTAAAAGCGTTTTAGGTATATAATAATCTACCTAGTGTGCATAATTTAAAATCACTTTAGTGTTAGACTATCGTCAGCTTAGTCGGAAAAACGACTCAAATTCGGAACAGAAAAGTTTCCGGAACGTCAGCAAATAAAACAAAATAAGCGTGTTAAATCCGTTATATTTGTTTTAATCCGATGTGTAATAATCGCGATAGCATCAGAAATTTTCACTATTAATATTGTTATTATAAATCATTTTGTTGTTAGTTTGGGTACCGTAGATACCTACGTAAGCCTTCCGCTGGATAGTAAGCGTTTATTGCTATTGATTATAAATTATATACCTACTTTATAAGTAGGTACGTATAAATTGTATTCTTAATCAAACTAGATTTTTTTATTTTTTTTTCCATTTTGAGAGGCTTCGTAGGTAATATTTTAAAACTTTCATTATTTTATTTCACATATTATTCTCTAAATTCCCATACACGTTTTGTCAAGTAGGCGCGCTCACACAAGTAACTAATTGTATTCAAACGGCGGGGTATGGCAGTAAATTTGCTAAGATCAAGTGCGGCAGAGATTAGCCCAAACTCTGACGGTCCATTGACTACGCGGTTTAATCCTCGGCAATAAACTCTAATCCCATTGATAATAAGCCCAATTACTACCAAACAGCAATATAATTAGCATTCTGTCCTGGATTTCGGCTTTTGTTCTGTTTGATTCATATTCAACGCGTGGATAACTAATTTGGTACAATTCAGAAACGGTGTCATGGTGTTTGTGGGTACGTTTCTCAGGTAGGTACCTATATTATATTGAGTGTATTACAACACATTTTGTCAACTTTTGTCTGTCTCACGGGAGGTAGGTAAGTATATTTGTGTTTACCTACATATTTGTTTTGTAAAATTAGGTTTGTAGTGATTTTAATTTGCTTGAATACATTAACTCCTTCATTGTTAATAAGACAAACCTTGCAAGTACAAAATAAATGTTTTAGTTCCATCGACGGGGAACCTCCAAATTAATTGATTTTTGTTTACGTTGCCAGCAACTCCACATAATTACTTGTGCATTTATAGGCACAAAGCTAGAAAGCGCGATTGCGTTGCTTGGCTTGTGCTGTGGACTTTAAGTTATAGGTAGTTAGGATTAGATTTGATTAATTCTGTAGTCATGTTAAGCTGCCGCGTGTACCACGTATCATTCCCTATTCATTAAACGAACATGCGAAGAGGCGAACCAATTTAAGTGTTCAAATATAGGGTTCAGTTGGTAGCATGACTTTGTTTCAATGAATCATGTTGTTTCGGAGAAAACAACAGAAAATCTGAATTAATTTCATTGAGTACCGGGGGGGCTACCACAATCTCGACACATATATTTTAGCTGCGGCGTTGTTTTGTTACCACATCGTTGTGTTTGCGACTTTGTATAGTAACGAAATGACGATCTAGACTAGATTAAGTTTAGTAATGAAGAAGAAAATGTAAGAGATTTTAACGCTAACAGTGTTGTCACTTAGATAAAAAATATCTATAAATCTGTCGGTTACATTATCAAGAAATTTTGGACACGTGTTTATTACTTTGGTCAATGAAATAAAAAATGACAAAGATAAATTACGTCATCGGGAGCGGGGGCAAGTAATGTCACTTCCTTGGCCAAATTAAATTTGGATTCCTCTAATTTTAATGCTATCTTCGTAAAACATTCGAGCAAAGACATGTTCCATTTAATTCCTCATTTATATGCTGATTATATTGTTGCATTCTAAAGTCTTATAAAATCAGGAAAAACATTTTAACTCGCTTAGCTTGCGTACGTTTTCTTATTCAAAAAGAAACTCAACTTTGTGTTTTAAATATTCTTTGCTTTGAAAGTAGGAAGTTAAAAATGCAGTAGAAATAGCATAGCAGTAACAATCTGACTATAAGTTGCACGGTAGCGCCGGGAGACAAAGAAAATACAGATCATGAATACCTATTGGGACAAGAAAGTCTAACTAAAGACCAAATTAAATTATAATGATATTGCAAAGACAATATAATAAATAGAAAACCATTTGGCACCATACTATGTTGGCAATGCTATACTTACTTAATGGTTTAAAACCAAGTTTAATTGGCAAAAGAAATAAGTACCTACTATACCTAAATCAACAAATTTTAGTGTTTTGTTTATATTTTCCATGAGGACAAATATAATTTGATTAGCTTTTGCACAATCGTTCTCTCGCAGGATAGGCACCCCGGTTATACCCCGGTGAATTTACAAAAATCCTTTCTTATAAGTGCTCCTCTACCTTGTGCACAATTTCAAGTTTATAAATCTTATAGCTACTTCAGATCCTGCGTTGATATGTCTCCTTTTATATAATACTAGGGGCCCGCTCCAGTTTTGCAAGGTTCCCTATTTTTTCAAATATTCTATGGCCCCTCAGGTTGAATGTAGCTTTCCAAATATGAAAGTATTTTTGAAATCGGTCCTGTCATTTTGGAGCCCATTCAATCCAAACAAATAAACCTTTCCTCATTATCATATTAGTGTAGATTCTTCTCATATAATAATAATATGCTCTGATAAGGACAAACATAATTGCATTGTACCTGAATGGAATACGTGCCGTTGCATTGAGGTGGGTAAATAAACACTACATTCTTCGAGAGTAAAAAAGGTGAGAAATGGCAAGTTTTGTACAATGAACTCTTTTGCTGCAAAGAACTTGTAACAACTCAACTGTCCAAGAAAGACGATGCTTTGTTCCTGTACCCGCTTAACCCACTTGGTAACTGCGCATATTAAATTAAACTGTACTACCAGGATAAAGATAACACGGGACGAGCAAATGGAAACTGCGACAAGGAAATACAAGGAGTCGCCTACCGATATAAATATGTTTTGGAATGAAACAACTTTAACGGATTTAACTGGCGTATTTTATTTTATTATCTGACGTTTCGGAGCTTTTACAGACTTCATAATCGTAGCACTTCTTATGCTAAAGTGAAGTGTTAGTTAAGTAAAGTGCTTGTATAATAATCGCGAAGGCATCAGAAATTAATATAAATATGTTTTAAATTGTTATTTCTATTACAATGTATCAATCGAAATTATATTGATATCTATGGTATGGTAACATCATTAATTTTAATGATAATGATATTTGTACCAAGATAAGAGTTGAAAAAATCGAACGCTAATCGGACTTGAACCCACACCTATGATTTTGATGCCTTCGCGTATAATACACATTGAAATGTGACTATTATAACGGATTAAACTTGCTTAGGTATTTTTTTTTAATGCTTGTGCTTGCTTAATGTTTTAAAAATGTATATTTCCTATATCCAGAGCCAACCGATCTGACTTTAGTGTGCAAAATACCTTATTTTAGAAACATTTTAACTATGTATAATGTTTTAAGATATGATACTTATATTGGTCTCAATAAACAAAAGAGGAACTGAGAAAAATCGACTCAATACATTCTCTGTGCTCGCGATTCCGCGGCAGTGAAAGAAGCGTAACGTCGGCTAGGGCACAACGCGGCGGGTAAACACCTCTAAGTAGCTTCTGGAAATATTGACAGTAGACCGGGAAAATACCCCGGCCCTGCATAATCGCATCTAAATGCTGGCTTTATGGAAACCGTGTGGATTAGAAGGGGTTTAGATTGGAGAAAAAATATGCCGGAGGCTTCAATAGTGCTTATCACTGTTTGGAGATGTTTTGAGTTTTCATTGTAATGAATCCTTAGTAATATTGTAAACGCGAAAGTTTGTAAGAATTTATGGATGTAAGGATGGATGTATTGATGTTTATGTTTGTTAGTCTTTCACGCATAGAATTATTGAATGGATTTTGATGGAATTTAACAATAACATAGCTTTTATATCAGAATAACATAATAATATAAGCTATATTTTGTGCGCAGACGAAGTCGCGTGCAGAAGGTAGTAGTCTCTTTTTTTATTTACTTTATTAATTTGATGTTTGGAAACGTATATATATACTGCAATGTTCACACATTGCTGTATAGACTTAGGAACTATACTATACTTTCATATAGGTACCTATTTGATTTGGCATGTTTATAATATTCTCCACTATTTGTATCGGATCATTGTTCAGGTGTTGAGTATTTCAATAAGTTCCGAAAAGTTAGTTCTTTTTCTGAACGATGCTTATATAATATGTTTGATTTGGGGATCACGTTCCAAAAAATAAAGTCTAGATAAAGTTTTATTTTTGATACAGGAGTTTCAGTTCAGCTAGCATTATAAGGTTTACTACAGCGTGCAAAAGCACTTGTCTTGAAGAAGAATGACAAGGACAGAAAGCATTTCACCACGACATAACAGATTCTTCAAAATCACGAATGTATCTAATATTTTGATAATCCTATCTAAATACCTACTGTAGGTATGTAATATTCATTTTCAATTCTCCGCGATTCATACCGATGAATGCCCGACTGAATAGCAATTAGATCGAGCAAACACGTATGGGGGCACTCATGTAGAACAATATGAGAAGGGTGCAACCGCTACAAACAAAAGCTTGCAGACACCGAACTTAGCATATGGGTACTACGGTTAACCGTGGACCGCATTGTATTGTTCAAACGTATATATCGGCTTTTGATGGGTTTTATAATCTTGTTAGCTTTCAGACTACTGTGAGGCTGGGATCATCTCAGTCCGAGGCTATTTCGAAAAATCGTGGTGTTTAAATTTCCTTATATTATTATTGTTTCTACTATCCGAAAGAAGATAGACTGTTTATTATAATAATTTTCGTGGATTATTTCAGAATATCCGTAAACGGCGTTACAAGTCATTTTGTCTTTACATTATATCTAACCTCACTTGTAGCATTATTTATATTAATAACTATTTCAATGCTATCATTTTAACCTCTTAATTGGTTTGCGATGAATTCATTGATGAAATTTGGTTTGATATATTCTAAGTATCAAGAATTAGAATAGAAAAATATAACATTGTTGCCTTATTAGGTGCATCTTCTACAAAACTCATTGACCGTTCTGAAAATGGGAAATCCTTCCGTAGTTCTGTAAGGGACAGTGCGGTCGCGTCAGACAATTTGCAGCCTTTTGTTGCGACCGACGTACCGCACCAGAGCTTCTGCAGTCGGGACGTCTCGTTCTATACAAATACTCCGCCTTATTGTGGTCTTATTAAGCGTAAGGACACATAAGTCTATATATGCTTTATACCTATAGGCCCTTTTAGCTTTACGTAACAGTTAAAGTCGTGTTATATGCAGGTATTATAAGTGCAATGTGTTCCTCAATTTAGATATTTGAAGTGAATCAACTTGAATTATGTAGGTAGGTTTATTAAGTTGAAATTTGTTATATGCAACCTCATAAAACAAAGGATGAAATGGATAGAATTGGTTGTTGCCAAGATAGTTTTATGTTAAACTATAACGCACGCGAATAACTTCATGTGCATAGAAGATTTTAAAAAGTTTATGCATTTCCATCACCAAGAAATATCTTTCGAATATGAGTTTTGCTATCGCGGAGTAATCGACTGCGACGCATATTCATAAACTTGGGAATCTTGTCTCGAACTCTAAATTTACATTTAGATACGAGTCAGTAAATAAGAAAACGGCTAGATGCAAACATGACACCCTTTCTATCAACAGCTGACACAGCCTCTAGCCAATTCCTAGCTTAGAAGTTAATCTTAAACAGTAGTTCCATTTAAAGCCTTAACTCTTCAGTTAGCTGGAGGCGTTTTAAACATGTCAGGATTCCTTACGCCGCCTGTCAGGCGCCTGTGTTTAATCAAAATGCAAATTCGAACGCTTCCGTGGTTCACCCGTCGCGTGACGTGACAAAACGTCGTTCTTCAGACCTACTGATGTGTATTTTATGCGGGTCCTAGGCACGTTTGCACTGAATAGTTTGCGTTCAGGCACGTGGGGCTAAACAGAGCGGGAGCATAACTGTTGCTGCATTTTTGTTTCCGAACCTACAAGATGTTAGCATCACCAACTACGTAAGGACATCAGTGGTTCTAACCAGAAGTCATCGCATTAGCATATTTTATGTGAAATAGGTAATCTTAAGCCTTATAACTTATTTATTTGAGGAAGAAGTTTACCACAATACCTTTATGAAAATGTTATTAGGAATTCCAGACATAAGTACGTACACTTTTTTAAAGGACTGCTGCTTGTTGGGTATTTATATCGCATCGTATATCAATATGAATAGTCAATGACAAGATCAAGATAAGTGCAGAGGGGCTGGTTTCTGTTACACCCGTAGACCGAATCTAATTTAGTTTTGAAACTTTTACGGTCCCATGTCTAGACTAGACACGTCCAGCACTTTTCTTAATATCTTACGGCTATGTGTTCTATTTCAATTTCTTTGTTAACGACTTCTTTATTTCCGTGTACTAAAGCAGTTACTTTAATGTTAGACGGCTGTTGTTACATCAGTCGTCTACGAATATAGGAACTGTAAAAATTTCTAAACGTCAGCAAATAAAACAAAATACTTTTGACAGTTATTGCTTCCATTGTGTCATAACCGCGAAGAATTATTATCTAACTAAAGCTTATTGCGGTCATTTAATTAAGTATTCTTCGTACTGAAAACAATTGTGGTTTATTTGTGCGTCTGTTTGTGTCACTTCTATTACTGCTTAATTTTTGTGACGGGCCTTAGTTTGGTATATAGAGTTCACAGTCTATGCTTGTTGATTGCAAAAACTTCCGCACTCTTTATGCACCTAGAAGAGTATTTTAAAGAACCTAAAACTTTAAATACATTGTATTTAAAAGTGAAAGTGAACGTTATGGAACCTTTAATTTCAAATTAACCATAATCCTTTAATTTTGGATAAACCTTATTCATAATTTTATGAGTAACTATCTCATCTATGTTTGGCATTTCGACGGCCTGCTGGTCTAGTGGTCAGAGCCCCTGACTACGAAACCGGAGGTTGCGGGTTCGAATCCTGCTAGGGGCAGATGTCAGTGTGATGAACACTGGCATCTGTACCTGAGTCTTGGATGTCTTATATATGTTTATCCGTTGTCCGTTGTTTATATATGTGTACCCATAGTACAAGCTTTGCTTAGTTTGGGACTAGATCAATTGGTGTGAATTGTCCAAAGATATTATTATTATTATTATTATTTTAAGTTCCCATTTAAAAATGTCCGTTTAAGCTTCAAATGCCGCCACTATTTGATTCCACATTTTTATACGCTTATTTAGTATTTTATAAAGTTGTAAAGGTTATTTGCAGTACTTAGTAGAAGCAGCTTTGCATCTGCGACGTGCAGTATCGATTTGTTAGTCGGCAGTAAATAGGGAAGTGTATGAAAGTAGATTCCTTCGGGAATACGGCGGTTATTATGAAAATACAGTATTTCAGAGAATTTTGCCGATATTAAAGCAAAGATTTCTTAATTAGACCACCCAGAATAATGATGTAGTTACGGTAGCATATTATGAAAATTCTGTATTTACGAAATTTTGACGATTTCATTGTTGGTAAAGATTTTTTAAATTCGGTCTACGGGAAAGATTGCGTTTAACGAACACCATGCAATGTAAAAATAGGCCCTTACTGTTTTAAAAATTGATAATGCAAACAAATAATTTTCTATAAAAGTAAGAATAGGAACTAGGTATATAAAATTGGTTTAAATAAGCCAAAGCGGAAGGTTTATTATGTGCTGGTTCAAATCAATTCAATTTAAAGATTGAGTTCATATAACTCGGCCATAGACCGGCATCGATTATTTTTAATTACAGTGTGGGGTAACTTACAACAAATAAACTATCACTAATTACCATCTCTATTATATAAAAATATGTCGGGTTTTCTTTCCTGACGCTATAACTCCAGAACGCAAGAACCGATTTGGCTAATTTTGGTCGAATTATTCGTGGAAGTCCAGGGAAGGTTTGTAAGTAGTTTAAAGAAACATCTTGAAAAGTGTAAAATCAACATCTTTCTATACTCCCATATACAAAGTGATTGACGGTAAGTAACAGATCTTTGATGAAACAATCGGTGGGGCAGGACGACGTCTGCCGGGGCCGCTAGTTGGTAAATAAAAATAACTTCCATACAAAATATATCACATACCTTTACTTGGTTTGGCTTGGTTTCTGAACTGCCAAAAGTTCATTGACCTGCAAAGAACATAGTTTTATTTCAAACATGATCTATTTATTTGGTTTACGTTATGAAACAATGTAGCATGCATTCTCGTTCGGAATAAGTCCCCTCTATAGAGGAAGTTTCGACTAAGCTATCACCTGCCCCTCGACTATTTTACAGCCCGCAGGAGAACCAGGATTTACAGACCATTTTTATGACCAGACTTACTATTGGAAAATTGTGTATTTAGCTTGGAAAATATAAACTAGCTTCTACCCGCGACTTCATTTGCATACGGTGAGTACTCTACAGAATATCGTTATAAAATTTTGCCTATATGTTTTGATGTAGGTATTATAATCATTTCAATAGTTTTCGCCTTACATGGATTCTGACATTCTTACAAAATTTCACTTTTATAATAGGTACTATTATTATTATTAAGGATATCTGTCGATTTTAAATTGTGGAGGTACTACAGCTTTAACTTTACCTATATTAAATAGAACTACAATTCTTTAATGTTAAGTAAATATTTTTTTAAACTGTTTGCATTATATTAAAATAAATACATGCATTTAGCTATGCTTTAAGTTCACATAGTTTCTTTTTAACTGATAAGACGCTCCCATTTTTCGCATGTTTGGTAAATTTTCCGAAAAAGCCGGATGGAAAATAATTTTAAGCCCGGAAATTAACTTGTCACTGTGACATGAAGCGCGCTTTTACGTTCTTCCGAATAATAAACGAATATCCAAAATTAGTATTCTTATAACTTGACAAAGTAATATTCTGTGAATTGTGACCTTCAATATACACGAGGAAGTCATGGCACGATAAAACATGCTTATTGCTTTAATTATATATTTTTTAACTCGCATTTTTATTTTATTTGCTTACCCAGTTCTAATTTACGTAGGTAGCCGACGCCTGAGCTGACGATAGTCTAAAACTAAATACTTCTGACTAAGATTGTTATAATTTTTTTCACTGTTTGTTATCTACGTACATTTCATCTATCAACAAAACTTAGCAGCAAATCTATATTAATATTATAAATGCGAAAGTAGCTCTGTCTGTCTGTCTGTCTGTCTGTTACGCTTTGACGCGAAAACTACTGGACCGATTTAAATGAAATTTGGTAAGAAGAAAGTCTGGAGCCTGAGAAAGGACATAGGCTACTTTTTAACCGACTGCAAAAAAGGAGGAGTTCCACGCGGACGAAGTCGCGGGCAGAAGCTAGTTTCTAATAATTTTGTTGATAAATTATCACAAAAGTATCATGTACAATAAAAGGTGCTTAAAATATCCTAAATGTTACAATAAAAACGTGAATTTTAACACAACCGATCGAGTACACACCAACGAGATCAGAATAAACAACAACCTCTTCAAACCTGACCTAAAATAATTAAAAATCACACTGACAAAAAACATACATGAGCGTTAAAACGCTTGGAACGCAGCGATCACTTTCAACTAACGACTGTCAACTCCAAATAGGTACAAGTCTTTTTAAAAGCAGGGACAAAATAAAGATTGTAAGACAAGTTCGTGCGTTTGTCGTAGGTAGTTGCGGAATACCGATGACCCCATACATGCATTATTTATACCTAAGCCCGCCCAAATGAATGCAACGGCCAAGAAAAACAACATGGGAGCTCGCTATACGTGTCTGGATATGTCTTCGAGTTGAATCCGGGAAACAAAAACCAAGTTTTGTTAACTAAAACGTTGGCTAAATAAAGTCTGCAGTTACAGTATAATAACAACGAGCGACATAATTTATTTTTTGTTATAAACGTTACTTGTATTGTGAGCCTTTAACGATATTTAAATGAAACAAAATTGTTGTACAATTTTGTTATCGTTTGCAAACGAAACAAAATTGTTGTACAATTGTTGTACAATTTTGTTTGCTATGATAAATATCTAATAATACCTAACTTCTTTTACTCGTATTACACTTTTTTTATCAGCAAAATACCAAAAATTGAATTAGGCTAATTTAACATAAAAATCGTATTGATTATATGCTGACGTTTTAAAAACTTTACAGTTCCCACAGTTGTAGCAAATTAAAGTTAATAGATCGTCGAACACGATTATACATTTTTACATTATAACATGTGAACTACCTTGTTCGGAATAATCGCGAAAGTATCAGAAATTATAAATTCAGTCAAAAAATATGTGACTATATATCTATGCACTTCTAGATCATTCAGTTTAGAACTGTGTACCGTTGTCCCCACCTTCGGCACGACGTGTACCAGTAGCTAAACGACGGAAATAAAAATACAATAAATATTGAACAACGATATTTTTCTCACTTTGTCGTATGCCACGCCGTCCGCCCGTCTGTTGTGGACCTTAGATGTTAAGCCTCTTGTAGACTATCCCATGCGCAATCAATGTTAACTGAAAAAATAATATTTCAAAATTTATATCCTTTAATTCTCTTTTTGATAATATCATTAGACATATTATATAATTTGACAAATAATAGTATAAAGTAATGATAAATAAAATTAAGCTAATAAAAATTATATCAATAACTAAACACAGGAGAAAAGTAACTTTAAAAATTACAATGTTATATAAGGTTTCCTATTCTATGTTGTTAGTTTGACAAAAGACACTACAAGTTAACGACGTAATGCAAGTTTTCAGACTAACGGATGCCATAAAAATATAACACTTAATATTTATTTTGCAGCAATGGCCTGTTTCAATTACATGAAAACGTTAGACGTAGGTAAACTATAAGTGTATAAGAAATAGTATCGATAGTATTGTGACTGTGACACAGAACCCGAACAAAAAAAAATGTTACAAAATATAATCAAATCAAATCAAATTACGCGAAAAATAAAAATACGCGAGTTAAATCCGTTAATAGTTGTTTCATTCCAATGTGTAATAACCGCGAAGGCATCAGAAATTATCAAATCAAATTGTTTATTGAGTGTTACAGGTAGTATAAATAGACGTGTTAAACAAAATAATACAGTATCACTATAACATGTCAAAGATGACTTACAATATTTTATAACTTAATAATTACAATTACATAGGTATCTTAGAGTTTAATTCATGTTAGGTAATTAAATGTGTTGCATTTTTAATTTTAACTTAGTCATAAAATTTTTTTTTACTGAAATTTGTTATGTCATCATGTAAATATAACAAAATTTAATAAGTATGAACAAATTTAATCTCTCGTGTTATGTGTAAGTCCTTTACGTACATTTTATGCGGATGCACCGCGCGTCTCTTTTAGGGTCCAACAGGATCATTTTTTCGGGGATCAACGCGAAATTGTTTCCCTTTGTAAATGCACCGGGATTTGTGTTAAACGAATGGGACGATATGTTACAATATAGCGGATATATACGTTATTAAAGTGTAAACTATGGATGGGAGTAAAGCCACAATGAAAAAAAATGGTACGTGGGTGTGAAGGTGTGGTGAAACTATACGAGAACTTTTTTTCATGTTATTTTTTTTACGCGTATATTTATAGGCTTGCCTACTCCAAACTTTATAAATTATGTCATTTAGAATATAAAAAAAATACAGACCTATTTTAATTTTTCTTAATCAGTGCAGATATAGCCTGTTAAAACTTTGCATGATGTTTTTTTTTACCTTACCGAAATTTTTCCCACAAAGTAAAGTTATGAGCCTCCCGCTTTTCACCGTATTTTGATGCGTAATTGAAAAAAATATATATATGGCAAACTTTTTTTACGACATTAATACAATAATTAAACAAAAATATCCCAGAACATCTGTTTATTATAGAATTTGAATATCTTTCAGCTTTATGGTCACTATCCACTATTCAGTTAAGTAAGTAAATTGAATTATACCAGCTGGTAGATAAATAAAGCTCGTAACGAAATGATAAGCTCTTAGTTTCAAAGTAAACTAGATAGTAACTACATAAATAAGTGACCATACTTTACATGGAACGGTGAAGATTTAAAGTTTGTTTGAACTAATTTGTTTAGAGAAGAAATTACATAGACTCTTCTAACGGTACATTTATTTCACAGTAAAACATCGTTAAGGCATACTTTGTCGACGTAGCAACATATATACGAATATATTGCACTCCTTATACTTACTGTTGTACTTATTTCTACTGTACATGAAGTATGTACAACTATCCTGTAGCATATTTGGCGAATTCAAGAGGCTGGAATTGCCGAAGGTCGCTGGTGACTGCCGATTGATTTTATTTTTTGTGTAATTATTATCAGCTAATGAATAAAAATCTCGTGTCGCGTTTGTTGCCAAACTTTTCCGAAACTGTTAAATTTTTATGAAATCTTGTGTGAATATCGGGTAGGGCTGAGTGAACATCTATTTTTCATAGTCCACTTTAAAGTTTTTTTTAATTTTTAGATAAAAATGTCTTTAAATGATTTTTCATGCTTAAATATTTTGTGTGTATATTTTAATGGGTTTCTGGGTGGTTTGTACACTATTGGATCCGGTAGGTGGCGGACCAATGTCTGCCAAGTCCGCTAGTAGTTTTATAAGTTCAGTTTAAGGAGACTATCCACTATAACTATACGACCTATACACCCGACACAGTGCGGTAGTCCGGTAAGCATTAAGACTTAATCTCAAGTTAATTGCCAGTTATCTGTCCTAGTGCACTCGCTGCATAATTGCAACTTTCAAGCCCTAGTCGGTTACTTTGTGCTCTTCATTAGTGCAACGATAACAAGATGAGATATACTATTTCATGTACCACTGGGCTTTGCCTTGTTTTAGCATTTTAATGTTTTTGTAAACGCAATGTTGTTAATTTTTATTATTTATTTAATGCTCACGACTGTAACTTGTATGTATGTTATTTTAGGTTTGTTTTAACATTTTGCATTATTCTAATGAACAGTAGGTACATAAAATGTTGGCTGTCAAAAAATCTTAGTGTTTCGTATCAGTTATAAAAACATTTAGCTAAGTAAGTAAATAAACATTTTTTTTTTGGTCGTATAATATATTTTTTAAATAATCACTCGTTTTAAAAATGCACTACATACGTACTTACTGATGTTGCAACAAATAAATAAGTTTTCTTCTTATGATACTTTTTATAGATATCCACAGTTAAGTATAATTATGTCAGTATATATGATATCATGATTTATTTTACTTCAAATAAAAATCAAAAGGAAATGTTCTTATGTTACAGGAACAAATGCTGATACTGACAGCGTCTAAAACGTTAGAAAAAACACCCACTAAATGAAACTGAGAAAGTTCCGCACAACGCACTCCTAAAAAGCAGAAGTTAAAAGGAATTTAATATAACGGTAAAAGAGTGAGTTCCGAGAAAAAAATGCACGAATCCATTAGGTAGATTCCCAGCGGAGGCAGCGGCAGTTTTCCGTTTCGGAAATTACATTAAAAAGCGATACTTCCTTTTCAATAATTAAAGACAGGCAAAAGAGAATTATTTTATAATTCGAGAACTCGGCTAAATGCACCTTCGCTGTTGATGCAATTTGTTTAACGACGTTAATTTCTTTTTCATGATTTTCGTTTTACGTCGTTCTATATTTTAATCGTGGCGTAAATAGCTTACGAAATGTCCCATTTGGGGGTCTCGATTTTTTCTATTTTTGATACCTATAATACCTATGTAGTTCTCATCCCTAAAATTATCTAAGATGGATGGGTGGATATTTAATGCATTACTACCTAAGCTACCGCACTAAATCTACGCAGACGAATTCGCAGGCAATTTTAGTATATTTTATATATTATGATAATACTACATATTCGCAGCTGTAAGGCTCAACAGATATTTACTTTGTAATATCGTACTCTCGTGGCTTGTACTACTATTAGATCTTACAACAAAAAAACTCAATCTTATTTGATCTGAGAAAGTTGTCAGTATCGAGCGTTTAAGTAGGCAGCACGTGTGCGCCGGCGCGTAAAATTAAGAAACAAAACGAAAATCCCCTTTGTGAGTTACTCATACTGATGTGGGAAGGAAAATGGGAAAATGACGGATACGGGCGTCTCAGAGATTTACAGCTATGGTGTGACATGGTGCCAAAAGAACGTGAAATCCGAAGTGCCACTTCTTATACCAACTACAATACGATAATGCATTGACGCAGTGACAGTCGGTTACTTATTCAAAAATATGTATCAATTAATTTCAACGCTAAAGATTAGATATGGGAACTCAATATATACTGGAATGAAACAATTATAACGGATTGTATTCGCTGACGTTTCGAAGAATTTACAGTTCCCTATATTCGTAGCATGACTGAGCTGACAATAGTCTAACGCAAATGTGAAATATGTATGTTTTTTCTACAAACTTTTGAAATACACTTCTTTAAGTGAATCTATTGTGATCGACCTGCAATATCCACAGTCCTCAAGCAACAATATCAATTATTCAATTGTATACCACTCACATTATAATATTGAGCCTATCTCAAACTGACAATCCTGTTCGAAATCTAATTGGCTTCAAAGCCAAAACAAATGCGAACATTCCGCAAACTGTATAAAATTAACGAGAACAATATAATAATAGTAATAACGCATCCATTATAAGACCGTTGAGGGAATCTTCGCGTAAAGGGAGTTAAAAGGAGAGGTTTCCCAATATTGGCCCCTTTGAGTTTATTGAATTTGAAATAACTTCTTTGTTGTTGGCTTTGGATGAGATTTCGGGATCGCTCGATGAGCGAACGCTGAACGGCGAATCAGGCTTGAATTTACATTTTTCTTAAGAAATCCTTGTATCGACTTTGTAGCAAGTAGGTCATCTGTTTATGCTACTTTTCGATATTTTGTTTATTTTAACTCTTAAACTGTATCTAAAACTACTTAGCTTAGCCTGAGTTAGTACCTATATACTAGATTCTTCATCGTTATTGCTTTTGATGACTTTGCTTTGATGGTTGGTTGTGCTACAATGATACAAGATAGACACATTAAACCATAATCAAGAGTAAATCCAAACAGACCGACTCACGAGCTTAAATATTCGAGTGGGGTGTTAAAGACCTCTTCGTAGAGATAATCGGGCCAGCCCCGAGCAGACGGTAAGCAATTTACTAGGGATTAAACCCGATTCCTTTGCAGACTCCCCCAAAGTGAATAATGCAGTTGGTTTATTTGTACAGAGTTGCCGGTCTAATCGAATAATGATTATTGAGGGATGTTCTGACAATTGGTAAGTTGTATACCATGAGTTGCGGTGTGTCTTGTGGCTGTATTCGATTTATCATAATGCACACCTAGATCTAAAGGGAGCTAACTCTAAAGTCCTTTTTTCAGGAGGGATTATTGATTACTGATTTATATGTCCTATGCGTTCAGGAGTTTTCTATATACTAGATACTTTTTATAATAAAGCTAGAAGAGTTAGCTTAAATCTGTTTTCTTGTTAGGTAAGTTTTGCTGTAACGAATACCTTACTTAGTTATTTGTGAAAAAATATTATGGTATGAATAACTAAAATCTTTAGGTTTTTGAGTTATGCTCCCTTTATATCTAGGTGTGCGATACGTGTATGATTCAAAGTGTGTTGTAAAAGCATAATTATTGGAACAGTGACGGTTTAACGGTTGATAATGGTTAGCAGCCATGATGAATAGTCAATTAGTCATATTAGAAGTATCTACCTACTTACCTAAATAAAACTTATGAGATCGCCATAAAGTATATTCTGATTTTTTATTAAATGACAGCTAGGTTTGCATGAATGGTTCTTGTTACACGTGAAAGCATCTGTCACTGTCACTCACTCAACATGACAGTGACATATGCTTTTACGCGCGACAAAAAGCCTTCGTGGTCTCCTTTGTCTACAGCGCCCCCACTTGGGACTATGGTAGTGAATGCCATCACTGGGCAACCAATGCTTTACAACTTTGGGTTTTTACTGGAACCTCTTGTTGAATTTCAGAGATAGCCTTAAGATGTTAAGTCCGACTTTAGTAGGTACATTATGTCCTAATCTATGTCAATAAAAATGAATCACCGAAATGTATACGACACATGGAATATTTTTGACGAGTAAAAATATGCCAGTCGATATATTTTATTAATGAATAGAAAATGTTATCAGAAATCCAAATATGTGTAACATGCGTTATTAAGACCCAACGAGCAATTAGTAAGAGAATTTACTGAGCGGAAATGTCACCGTGTCACAGAAGTGACAGTGACATGTCCAGTATTTGACAGGATTATTGTGCCTCGGCTCGGCATAAACTGAAATATTTTGCTGTTTTTTCTGGACAGCGGCGTTCGTTAAATTTAATATGTTGTCAGCCTAAGTCGACTAATTGATGACTGTTTTTTTTTAAATAATGGCTTACCCTATTTGATGATATGTTTTCGTATTTGTGATATTAAACGAACTTATATCTATCTTATACAGATTTGACAGCTCAGGTTAATTATTCTTTTGATTAGAAAATAATAAAAACTTTTACCTGGTACAAGTTTAAAGATAAAATTAGTTTAAATAATTAAGACCTCTGACAACACGTGACATTTAATTTTGTAATTTGCGAATACTAATCGATTAAAAATTGTATGAAATTGACATAACCGAACGAAACCTGACCACGTGATTTATCGTAGTTTTATATAAATTCCATACGTTTTTTATTTTATTTTAAGCATTCGTGAATGTCAAATGTCACGTGTCTGGAGAGGCTGTTCAGACAAAATTTGAATTAATGATATTATGTATATTGGGAAATTCAAAATGTTATTGGGTTAAGTACATAATAAAGTAAGTACTTATTATTCAAAGGGTCTGAAAGGTATAGGTAATGAAGGGCTGTAGGAGGATAAAAGTAAAAAGACATTGTAAAAATACTAGTCATAAATAAGAAATATGTTTTTGAAGTAAATACAAAACCACTCACTCTTATTAATATTTAGATAATATGTTTATCCTTTTGTTTGAGTTTTTTTATATTATTCATGAATCTTGGAAACCTCATTTTATTATTTCAGATTTATTATCTCACAAATTTTATACGATTTCGGCGAATTCAAAGAGTTTTTTCGGCAGAGATGAAAAAAATTGTAGTAAAGGACGCTGTTGTGTTTTTTAACATAATAAATATTTTTTTAGCCTTACAATCTTTTTATATTTTTTATTAAATTATTGCTCAATTAATTAACGAAAGTCGTCTCGTAATTTTATATTTTGATACAAGTGGTACTTAAATGATAACAGAAAAAAAAACGAAAAAGACAGAAAGAAGTGCATACATACAAAAGGTTTAGTTAAATGCATTAAGTAAAAATAAATTAACTTTCATTGCGATATATTAAACAGTGCTAATATGGTAAGTAAGAGACAGACGCAAAAAAAAAAAACAAATCTTGAAAAGCACAGGCTCAGCGGTTCCAGTTAGTTAGTTAGTTAATAATATTATAATTATATGAAAATTTATGACGTTTATGTAACAAATTCCCTTGTTGATTTTCAAAGATTTTTTTGTAAAATGTAAAAATAACAGTTTTCCTAAAAGCAGGTGGCATTCACTTACAAGCGCGATGGTTACGTTGTTATCCATAAAAATATCAGAGTTTCCCAGAAAATATCTCGTTATACACTTTCGCCCTAAAATTTTCTCCTCCAAATTACCAAGTAGGTGTCTCAAAGCTTTCAGCGGAAATATTCTCTTTCATATAAGAATGCTTTTCTTTGTGACATATGGGGTCGTTCACCCACAGATGTACCTGGGATTGTGAGATTGTTAGCGGATAAATTTAACGAGGTTGACCCTTGTCAGGGCCACAATGTTGTGACATTGGCCAGGCTCGATCAAACTAATCTAGGAAAAAATCTGACGACTCACAGAAAATGTTTTTGTTGCTGCCTTTCGATCTACTTCGAAAAAAGAGTACTTGTAATCAGTTAGGTACATACTTCTCAATTGTATTGATTTGTGAGTAGGTAGGTATGCTATATCGAGATTAAATAAAATTAAATATACTCAGACTCTCATGTTAATTCGTACAAAAAAAAACTTCCTATTAATTCTTATTGAAACTATACAGTTTAAACGACTTATGTTATATATATCTCTTTTTCCCTCTATAGAATTACCTACACTACACTCTCTATAAGCAAAGGAGAGATTTGAATTCTCCACGTGAACTCTATTTCAGATTATAATTGTGTTCTATTTGGTTTCCTTTCTTCGAAACAATTTACAGCACTGAGGTCCATTGCACCTCAAGGACCGTACTTAAAAACTAACGAGTCACCGAGCACTGTGCTTATAACATGGTTTTGTATTCGTACCACGTAGCTCCCGCCGGCAGAACTATGCACTTAATGAAAATAATCCAATATTATAGCACTAATGACATCCCTTTACGTACGTGAGGGAGTTTCACTTTTAACACAAGATTTTAATCGAATTTACGAAAATTTATTTCCGCGTTTCATAGAATTAAACGTCTACACCGTCAAGGCATTGAGGTTACTAGACCACTACATAATGAAAGAAAGATTGATATAACAAAGTAGGTTTAAAAAAAAACAATATTAAGAAATCACAAAAAGCAAGAAATGATAATGTGATACAAAAAAAAATATGACTTATGACTTTAACGTTAGACTATTGTCAGCTCAGTCGTACTACGATTATAGAAATAGTAGAGGTTCCAAAATGTCAGCTAATAAAATAAAATACTCGAGTTAAAACATTTCATAGTTGTTTCATTCCAATATCTATGCTTTACTTATCTATCTTAGTAAGATTTAAGTATGGAAACACTGGTGGTAAATTTAGTCATATGATTCGAGTAGAAAGGTTTTAGCCCGAGAAAGCTTCTGTCACACTGTTATATTTTTGTAATAAAGAAAAGGGCGACATTGACAGATGCTATTCGCGTGACAAAAACCTTAGATACTTGCTAGGTCTTCAGGTGACAAATTAAGTAAAAACGTGAATTTGCCGCTAAATGGTTTCCATCCAGAATGGTAGCAAAGATTTTCCAAGTTATCTTATCCTGACATAAACCATTAATTGTTAATTTGGAACAAGCACTAAATTCCTAAAGTATTCTTGAACATGACCGTAATTCTTATATTAATTGCCACTTAGGTAGGAAAAATCTTTCATTTAATTTTCCAGCCATTCTCGTTGTGTGGACTAAAACGGGACCTAATTTGATCTCACAAATTGTCTTTCCAACGAACGCTTAAAGCTCAGTGTCAACGTTTCATTTGGATTACACATTACCAAGATAATAATTCTTGTAATGATATCGTTATTTTTATAAACATAAAGTTTGAAATTCTTTGAATTAAACGTTGGTTATTCTTGTTTTCCTACGAGAATGCATTGCAGCGGTCATTTTGCTACAGCCGTTGCGACTTGAACGTCCTCCAAGACTTTGTTGTGTAATTTTTACAGAGGAAAAATAGGAACTGCTATTTATTTAAGCACCTGCTTGACCAAAATGATAGTGCAATTTGGTTTTAGTAACTCAGCAAACTACATTGTTTTTGGCTTATTTTCATTAAATAACTAGCTTGACCCAGCGAACTTCGCACCGCGTTTTGAGTTCTTTATTAAAAAATTGTGGTTGATGAAAAAATATTTCGGGTGGACCCACTCTTAACATTAGTGGTATGAAAAATAGATGTTCGCTGATTCTCAAACTACCCGATACGCCACAATGTGAAAATTGGTCCAGCCGTTTCGAAGGAGTTTGGCAACAAACACCACGACACGAAAATTTTATTATGTATCGGAAGATGAAAGTACCTAACAAAATTAGAGAACTATAAAATTATAAGATACAGAAGATCAATTTAAAATGCACTGTCACGGTCATAACCATTATTAGACAGCGCATTGTTAAAATTCAACGCATCTTTTTCTTAACCATTTAGTCTCTTTACAACTCGATATTCTAGCTAGTCATTTCTAAATATAATCTAATAACACACATGAAATGTATAATATTATCGTATACTTATCATGAGGGCAGAGTCTGATTATCATATAGAGTGACACTTACAGTGCAGTGCCTTTCAAAGACAGTTCGACTTTGACGCAGCTGGCAGTACATACAAACACACACTGATGCTAATGCCTGTTAGGTTAATGTAGTTGACTTTAGTATATATAAGTACATTGAGGTAAAACAAATGTAACGTATTTAACTGTGATTATTCATCATATAAGTTTAGAAGCGTATAGATGCTTAAAAATTCTTTAGGTCTTGGTAACACTAAATAGGTTTTGTTTTGGAATTTAATTCACTAAGGTGGTAAAACAGGAATTAAAATAAAATAATAATATCTCTTTCGTCAGCTCAGACGTGCTACGAATATGGGAACTGTAAAGTTTTCGAAACGTTAGCATAAATTATGATAGTTAAATTGAGATACGTGAGTTAAATTGTTTCGTTTCAATTGTATAAGAATTTTCAATTTTTTTACACATTTACGAAACTTTCGACATTTTCGTAAATGTGCCAAAAAATTAAAACGACTTGCAACATTTAACAAAAAAAGGTTTAAAACACATTCACATATTTGTATATACTTACTTTCGCAAAAAGTATTTCTTGTAACGTTTATTCACAAATCATTTCAAATTTTAGAGTAACCGTGAGCTTAAGGCCTTTAACCTAGCATCTAGAATCCTGCTGAACACATCTTTAGAGCATATAAACGCAATGCTCCCGTACAAGCCCGCGAGTTTATAATTAGTTATTTCCGGTGTGGCCCGCGGCGACGCTTTAATACTTTGCTCGCAATTAATATCAGTTCACTGTCAAGCCTTCAAGTACTGTAGGAGAAACGTTCCCAGTCTGACTGCTCGCATTTCTGAGAAAAATATGTGTGCAATATTTATTATAGTTTAGGTGTGCGTTCTTTCGTGGTGGTTTAATACGAATGTTGTTAAAATTCATCCTTATGTAGCTATTAATACTAGGAAAGTGAATGATTGTAAGATGGTTGTATGTTTGTTACTATTTAACCGAAAACTACCGAATGGAATTTGTGAAAAAAAACCAATAATTTAGCTTATACATCCGAATAACGATATTGTGTAAAGTGCTCATCGTGCGCAGAAGCGAGTAATAGGTATATAATTTTAGAAAATTCAATACATTTAAGGATTTATTTTGTAATCTCAGTTAAGTATATATTTTTATAGTTCGACTTTAAACTTAGAAAAACGTCTTCTATTGAACAACGATAGTTACGCCCCGTATCCATTGAAATCCAGTGACTATCATCATCTAGGAAGGTAACAGGTTCTATAAATAAGCTGTATTAGATCTTATACAGCCTTTGTACAGCTTTATATAGAAATTGTGTGTTACTCGGTCGTCGGACCGTCAATGTAATTTAGTTCTACAAATACAATTTCTGCTTAAAATTTCCCAGTAACGTTCTTTGTAGATAATACATTATATTCTGAAGGAAACGAGGTACTAATCCGCTGGACAGTGTTTTTATTAAGGTTTCCAGGAGCACGTATAATAAGTTCGTATTATAAAGCCTTAAATTTTATGGCGCGTGGTTCAATTCTAAATCTTTTGTTTATTAAAAAATATATTCGAAACGAGTTTGGTAGCGTGTTGTATTTGTTCATTATATTTTTATTCATTAGTATTGAAATACTTAAATAAAAAAAGATTTTGGGTGAATATAAAAAAATACTGTTTGTACGCCCGTAATTTCACTCCCATGAAATTTAAGTATACGGCGAAATTAAGAAAAAAATAGCCTATTTTCTGATCCAAAATAAAAATAAAAGCGGTTTACACATAAAACCATAATATAATTATGTTTTCATTTTTTTTCGATACAATGAAAACCATTGCCAAATGTAATCATTTCTGACGCTTTCTCACGTAGGTAATGTAAACTTATAGCTTCCAAATTCATCATTATCACTAAATTACTTTATTTTATATGTTGCTCCAAATCCCCTCGACCGCTGTCTCTCACAACACACAGCTGCAACTTGCAACGCAAGTTCATAATTAGCTATTTCCCATTTCGCCCGCGGGTGCTAGCTTTACTATATGCATTAATTAACTGCACCGCGTAATATTATATGAAGCGCCGATACGCAGCGAGCGTCAACATGCAGTGCTTTCCATGCAGGTACATTATGAGTTGGAATAATACACTATGGTAATTATGAATAAATATCTCTGAGCAATTAATGGCTATGCAGGTCTTTGGGTACGAACAATGTAGGTACAATGTTTGTTGGTACAAAATACGATTACCTAGGAAATTAGGACGGGTTAGGTATTAGGATAAATATAATGTAGCCTATAATATATATTATGTTACTCTGATGAGAGATAGGCTATAGGTAAAATCTGTTTAGTAGTTTTTGCGCAAAACACAGCCAAACATTCTTGCAAACTTTCGCATTTATAATATAAGTAGGATTGAACAGAGATAAATATAGGTTACCAAAGAAAAACGGAATATTTAACTAAAACAATTAAAAGGGAGACTGGTTTAAAATAAACGCTGCGCTCAATCGCCAAAGATGTCATTACAAAGTTGATAGTCTAATTTTTTAATATTGTAGTACCAAGTAAAAGACTCTGTAAAATATTATAATAGTGCAAGATCCGGTACGTGAAATATATATCGCACACCTAGATCTAAAGAGAGCTAACTCAAAAAAGGTACTTTTTCAGGAGAGGCGAGAAACTGTTTAATATGTCCATATGCACGCATGAGTTTTCTGTATAAATTTATACTTTTTATAATAAAGCTAGCAGAGTTATATTAGCTGAAATCAGTTTTAGTGTAGGTGGGTTTTGCTGGAATAGTAGATGGGTTTTGGTGTGCATAACTCAAATCTTCCGGTTTTTGAGTTAGATCCCTTTAGATCTAGGTGTGCGATATGTAACCACATCTTTTATTCTATTTATCTTTTATTGATAAGAAATAAATGATAGATAATATTCCCATTGACATAGGTACCTATTTAATGCAAATACTTTGCCTAGTAAAATCACGGCCAAATAATATTACCCAAATAATAAAATTTTACTTAAATTTATTTTTAAGGACGTAAACCTTCTTGGCTATTTAAAAAAATATTCATGTATGAATATTAGGTATCTATATATTCTTATCACTAATAAATAACAAATGAGGGTATATATTTTTATATGGGATCTTAAACTATAATACGAACAAAGTTCTTATATAAAGTACACGGGCTGAATTACTAAAAGGAGTGAATTTTAATTTCCACACTTTAAACGCTAACTAGGTAAAACTAGAAGCTGAAAGCATTAATTGAACGGTACAATATTTGAGAACAATGAAATTGCCCGACTTCTACTAACTGTCAACTGCAAAATGCTTTCGTGGAAGGAAAAGTTACTATACGGCCAGTGTATATCGTGATACAAAGATGTACAAAAATAATTTTACTTACAACAAAGTATATTAAAAAAATAAATCATTCAGTTCTTAGGACTAGTGGAGACAAAGGCTTTGGGATTCCTTGGTCTTGGTGTACAAGGAGTTGGGACTTAAGTTTTAGATTTTATTATTAAGTGCCTATATAGTATTAATAGATATAAGAAAAAGTTGACTGAATGACTCACATACTAACACGGGGCCTAAGCTATAGTTAGAAACATTAAATTCTGCGCAGGGGTTTCATAGCGCAGGGGTGCATTAAAAAAGGAATTAGTTGTATACCCAAAATTTGTAAAACAATAACTAAATATTAAAAATAACGTTTACAATACAAGATAGCATCAGCTGTTTTCATGAATTATAACTTGACGAATTATAACGATCTTTTCTAACTTTTACATTTTCGAACATACCTCGGAATGTTTCTAGAACAATAACAAGCCACGCTTGAGGGGAACTAATGAAATTGATTAGCTTATGTTGCTTAGAGCTAAGAGCATCAATCAGAACCTCTAACCTACTCGATATTAGTGACACGTTATAGCAGATATTTTCCGATGATTCAGACGATGTAGGCCAGTTCTATTTTACTTTACATCTTTAACATTTAGAGTTTAGACAAACACGCCAGCGTACGTCAACCTGTCTTGTCGAGATCCAGGTTTTAAATTAACGCGGACTACCCGGAACAACCCTAACTTGGCCCGGTCACGCCATCTTGGTATTAAATTACCTTTATATTTTACTATAAACATTTTTCACTGTTTTTGTTACTGAAATGGAAACATGGTTTTCCGGAACTAAGAAAACAGTAAGTTTTGAATTTCATGAAGTTTTTCGAACTCGGATATGAGGGAATGCTGAACAAAGCAAGCCTGGTTCTTTATTCATTTTGTAATACAACAGGAAAAATATTATTGTACTTTTAAAATGGAAACCATAATGATAATTTTCCTGTATAAAGTATATGATCGAAAATGTATATTACGTTTTGAGGACTCAATGTGAGTTAAAATTACCATTGCGTTTACATTTTTATGAAATACGTTCTTTCCCTGTTTTCAATATTAACAAATGATACAACAGTTAAGAATAAAATAACTATAACGGGTTTAATTTATTTTATTTGCTAATTTGTTTCGAAAACTTTTCAGTAAGTACCTACCTATATTCGTAGCACGATTGAGCGAAGATATCAAAAATTAACAGTTAAGTAGGTAATTTTCATCCTACTAAATAGAAGTTAAATTGATTTTGATTGACTACGTCATACCCAACTTAGAAGTTAATTATTTAATTTAGTCAGATATTTCCAAAAATATTACAAACTATTTACCTCATGACAGGTCAATCCTAAGTACAGTCACGCAGTTGTAGGTATATACAAATGAACTGTTTAATTACGACACCCTGGAGCCAAAGCCACATATTGGAGGGTTATGGCCAATTATAAAGTTTCTACTTAACAACCAACCATATTTGACCGCCCTGTTCCAAGCCAATTCCGAACAGTGACATTCGAGCTAGAGTTCAAGCTAAAGTGGTCAAGCAACCCTTCGTTGGCGATAGCCGAAAACTAAATCTGAAAGTTTGTCCTAAACAGTGTCCGTTAGGTGTTTGCATTTTGTTACGGGGTGTGAAAACTAGGTTTGTTGCGAAGTTGCAGGTAACCTGGTTGGTAAATTTCGAACACGCAAACGAGGTTTGCTAATTAAATTAGAATTGTAGGAATATTTATTTCTCAACTGGACACATTAGTTGCAAAGTTACGCTTAAAAAATGTAGGATCTAAGAAAACACTCAGGATGATATTCTGGGGAATATAATTATACCTAGTTAGTAGTAGAAGGGTGTACTGTAATTTAAATTAAACACGTCATTTTTAACTAACTTCAAAAAACGAGGACGTTTTCGAATCGTTTGTCGTAATGAAATCTATACTAATATTATAAAGAGGAAAGATTTGTAAGTACCTATTTTTGTATGTTTGTAATGAATAGGCTCAAAAACTACTGGGCCGATTTTAATAATTCTTTCACTGTTGGGAAGCTACGTTCACCCTAAATAACATAGGCTATAGAATATTTTGAAAAAAAATAGGGATCCGTGCAAAGCCGGGGCGAACCGCTAGTAACTTATATTGTGATAATAAGCAGTAACAAAACTATTTTTATGAACTATTTTTTAAATTATTTTTATGATACACATTGGCATAATACAACTATAACGGATTTAAAAAACCTATTTTAAATTTGCTGACGTTGTGAAAACTTCAAAGTTCCCATATTTATAGCCCGACTTAGCTGACGATATTCTAACGCTAAAGAATAAAATAAAATAAGTTATAGGTAGTTATAGTTGTTTTAGTCCAAAACTGTTTATAAGTTACTAGCTTTTGTCCGCGACTTCGTCCGCGTGGAACTCCTCCTTTTTTGCAGTCGGTTAAAAAGTAGCCTATGTCCTTTCTCAGGCTCGAGACTTTCTTTGTACCAAATTTAATTTAAATCGGTCCAGTAGTTTTAGCCTAAAAGCGTAACAGACAGACAGACAGAAAGACAGACAGACAGAAAGAGTTACTTTCGCATTTATAATATTAGTAGGGATAATCATTATTTTAATAAAGAAACTATAGATACTCCATACCTGGTTTATATTATTACTTAATAACTTAATTGCGAATAGAGTAATGAAATACTTGGTAAAGGAAACAAGACAATATCAAGCACTTCTGAAGAGGGGAAGTTTATTAATATTGCCATTATTAGTCTTCGATACGTATTAAGCAATGCTGGTGGATTATATTGTATTAAGATGGGTAGTGAGGAAGTATGACAGAATATCCCTTTATATTAATATGAGCATTTCTTGTATAATAGGTAAGTAATAAGAAATGTCTTTGAACAAGTTACTCCAATTGATCTATTCCCAAACTAAACGAAACTTGTACCTACTTACTATGAGTACTAAGTCTAGACAACGGATAAACAAACATAAAAACTGTATCAATTTTTTTTATTAAAAATAGTGTCACGGATTAAGTGAAAATAAGGTTGTATGTATTTTTCAATGCTAAATAATTTTAAAATAAAATGACTAAAAATAAAAAAATAAACGTTGGGGTTGACCTTTAGGGGTACGAAAAATAGATGTTGGCTGATTCTCAGGCCTACCTGATAATAATATTATGCACAGAAAATTCCAGCCGTCTCGGAGGAGTTTAGCAACAAAAACCGCTACACGAGAAATTTATATTAAATGACAATAATAATATGCATGATAGTTAAAATACGGCATTAATAATTATAGTTAATTATTAGCATATTATTAGAATACCTATTCCAATAAGTTCAATAACAAAGTTCCATAGTCTCATATTTTCCCCAAAGAACTGAACCCATTAAGTTTACCAAGTTAATAACTTGAAACTATATTAAATAATATTAATTGGCACCTACCCAAGCCCTTGATGTAGGCGTTCATTACCGCCATACCTTGCCTCCATAAAACAATCCAACCCCATAGTTCGGAAGTTAGTGAAATACGATCAATTAAAACTGGGTATATTCCGAATTTGACCGAGTATTATTTACAACTGGGACTCTAGGGAAATCTCGACGTCCACGTTCGGAATATGGACCTCAGTTTAAGGTTGCATTTCCAATATGCTAGGTAGGTAAGGTTAAAGCTGAGAGGCAAAACTATGCGACGCAAAACTGAACGGTGAAGCTAAGCGATGTGTATGTGCCAACCTGCATTTTATCAGCAGTCTAATCTTTCGGTCAGGGGGCTTCGATAAACGTTAAAGTTGAACGTTGTCACCAAAATGTATGGGATTTGACATCTGCGAACGTTTACAAACGTCACAAGTGACGTACGTGACAGTCGTTCGCGGATGTCAGGTTGGCACCTTGTGTAGGACCCCGACAGACCTCTGTTATTTATTGGGATTTTATATATTTCGTTACATTACATATTCGAAATATTCGAAAACACGTATTTTATACATATTCAAAAACTCACCAGTTTCGAAAGTGTAAAAAGTTGTTGATTTGCTTTAATTCTTATTGTTAACGAAAAATAATTTGGTCGCGAATGGCGAACTATGAAAACACGTATTAAAGAAAGAAACTATAAATGCACTTAAATAAAAATAATTTTACAATTTAAACGATGTTAATTTTACTAGCGTAATCCAACAACTGAAAAACAAAACAATATACAAAGAATATGTCAACATTTAAATTTATATAAAAATAGAACTCTAAAAAGTAATATAAAAAACATAACAAAAGCGGCCGTCTAACGGCCAGTCTGCGGAGGCCGTCTAGCAGCCAGTCGCCAACATACCGGACCCCCAGTGGCACACTAACACCCGGTGGCGACTGGCTGCGTCGGCCACGCGGCCCGTTTCGCCAGCGCCAGGAAAGAGCACCACATCACCCTCGCTTGCAGATGTGTTGTTGTGGTCTTGTGCTCCTCTCGCGTGGGCTGTCGGCAGGAATGTCCACAGATGGTGGGCGAGTCGCAAGAACCTGCGCCAGTCGCACTTGCGCCTTAGCTCCACATCAGTGCATGTCCATGGCAATGGTGCTGATGAGATGGGTCCTGGAAATCCATGAACATGAGCCGGTGGTGTCTTAGGCATGTCTGAGGTATGTGATGCTTCTGTCGGCCTTGTGTTTGTGACAATGGACCGAAGCGTGGTCGGTTGAAGCATCGACAGGTCTGCGGTTGGCCAGCGACGGTTCCAAATCAATGTCGGTTTTATGTTCTCACTCGCTTCTGAGGCTGAACTGATGCACGGTTCGATTTGATGGAGGCCATGGTACATGCGGACTGATGTAAGTCTCGCGAAGCGACTATTTCTGGCTACAGGTTGCGAAGCTCGTAAAGCATTCTGCTTAACACGAGGAGTAGCCATCTGTGCTTCCTGTAGCGATTGCTTCTCGGCTTGTTCCACTCGTTGCGTGCGAAGCGGTGAGGATGACGTGGCGTCTTTGTATAATTTCGAATTTAGCGTTATGGGCCGAGACTGATTGAGCTGGACAAGTCGCGCGCCCTGGAGAACAAGGGCGGGGGCGCTGGTCAATGGCGCCGGGTCGGGCACGCGTGGGTCATCTAAAAAATACATTGTGCGAGTTAGAAATTTATATACAACAGTAAAGTTAAATATTGGCGAATGTGTGGCGTTGAGAGAGGCTATAATCCGACTATAATTGGGCTGGTTACAATTATGTGATGTCTCTCTCAACCCGTATGCCATGAAAATTAGGTCATCAATCAACTGTGGCAGTACTGGATGACATTCGGGTATATCTGCCGGTGAGCCCTTATGCGCTGGTAGCAAGTCAGCTGGTAGTTGATGATATGTATGAAGAAACGCAAGACGTTATTGCAAAGCCTTTATTTTACGACTGAACAAAAGAGTGACATTACCTGTCACATACATCACACCCTCACACTTATTTAACAACAACTATTTTAAAACTAACACACACAATAACTCAAACAAAACAAACAACGTAACTCATATTACTATTACTAATAAAGATAGACTAAACACTCTTAACAAATAACAAAATGTAACAAAATACAAACAATACCTCTCCTTATATAAGTAATAAATAAAAATAACCCTAATCAATTTCAAAATCAAAACCGTAGCGTTTAACGGGTTTGGGAACTCTGGCGCTTTTTCTTAAACCCGGCCGCAACGGACTCGCGTTACCACACTCTACCTCACCGTCGCGGTCACTCGACACACCCGCCGCCTCCGATAGAGCAGCCGGCACCGAACCCACACCGGAATCTAAACCGTCCTGCTGGCTACTCTCACCCACTACGGGACTCGGTTGTTCGGACGAAACGTCACCTCCATTACCATCCTCTAACCCCTGAGAAGGACAAACCATCAAACTCCTCGCTTGCCGACGGAGCTGGTCTATATGCCTGTGCCGAGAGACCCCATCATTACCCAAGACTGTATAATCAGACTTCCCTAATCGGTCGGCGATCACACCGTCAAACCATTTCGCACCGGGCCTGAAACTTCTATATCTGACCTGGTCACCTAACCCAAATTCCCTAGAGACACCAGCCGACCGTTGAACAGTCTTAGCCTGCTCATGAACTACTCTCGCATTACTATCAGGCCTAACCACGTCCAGACGAATCCGCAAGTCTCGCCCCTGCAGTATTCTAGCCGGCGTTTGACCTGTCGTACAATGGGGAGTATTGTGATAAAACAACAAAAACTTCAATATAGCCTGGTCAACATTAGCTCTTTCATGCCTAGCCTTCTTGATGACGTTCTTAATCAACTTAACAGCTCCCTCAGCAGCACCGTTTGACGACGGATGGTAAGGGGCTGAAAATATATGGCGAACACCATTCTGACTTAAAACGTCATTAAACTCCTTACTCGAAAAAGGAGGACCATTGTCAGTAACAATCTGCTTCGGAATACCCCACCTCGACCACGACTCCAGCAACTTCGCTACAACACTCTCCGTCGTAGTTCGAACCATTCGAAAAACCTCAATCCACTTCGACTTCGCGTCGACCGCTACCAAAAAGGTTTAACCCTCAATTGGACCCAAAAAATCCAAGTGGACCCTTTCGTACGGCCGAGCCGGCCAGTGCCACGGCACTGGCGCGCTAGCCGGCGGCGCCGGCGCTACAGCTGCGCACGTACCGCACGAACCGCACTGCGCTTCAATAGCTTCATCAATTCCTGGCCACCACACATAACTCCTGGCCAAAGCCTTAGTTTTCACCACACCCATATGAGGTTCATGAAGCTCACCCAAAACTCTTTCACGACATGCTTCTGGAATAACCACCCGGTGACCCCACATAACGCACCCTAACTCCAAATACAACTCCTCACGCCTATTGTGATAAGGTCGTAACGCAACAATCTCCACCCTATCTGGCCACCCACCTTTTATGAAATTCACCACCCGGCCTAGCATTGGGTCCTTGGCCGTCAACAACAACCTCATTACTATCAAGCAATAACGCGTTGGAAGCAAAATGTAAAAACGATTGCTCTGGAGGCTCGAACTCCTTACACTCGCCTATTGGCAAACGTGACAGCGCATCAGCACAGTTATAGGCCGTGTTCACATACTTAATATCGAAGTCATAGGCCATTAATATTAACGCCCACCTTTGCATACGACTCGACGTCATACTAGGCACCCCAGAATGAGGACCAAACAAACTTACAAGTGGTTTATGATCCGTTTTAAGGATGAAACGCCTACCATACAGATACTGATGAAACTTTTGCGTACAAAAAACTATCGCCAGCGCCTCCCGATGAATTTGCGAATAATTCTGCTCCGCTGAATTTAATTTACGCGAAACATATGCGACAGGACGCTCGCGGCCGTGTCCGTCTGGTTGAGTCAGAACCCCCCCGACACCGCGCGCACTAGCATCACACGTTAACGTAAGATCAGCATCAGGGTTGTAATGCGCCAGTATCTGGCTGCCTACCAACAATGATTTAACTTTACCAAAAGCTGCCGAACATTGCTCGGTCCAATTCCAACGACCATTTTTTTTCAATAAACAATGGAGCGGATGCAAAACATCACTAGCATTCTGGATAAATTTCGCATAAAAGTTTACCATGCCTAAAAACGATCTTACTTCCGACACATTGCTAGGCTGCGGCATCTTAACTATAGCCGACACCTTATTCGCGTCCGGTTTAATGCCATCTTTACTGACAACAAAACCTAAATAGCTGACCTCACTTGCCAAAAAAGTACATTTGCTTTTTTTTACTTTCATCCCCGACATCGCGAGCTTGCTTAACACCGCATCCAGTGCAATCATATGAGATTCCTCCGATCGACCATATACCAATATGTCATCGCAGAACACCTGTACGTTAGGAATACCCGCTACGATCGACTCACTAATTCTACAAAATATTCCCGAACTTGACGAAAGCCCAAAAACTAACCGGTTATACTTAAAAAGACCCCGGTGCGTATTGATTACAGTTAGCATTTTAGATTCATCCGATAAAGAAATCTGATTATACGCCTGAGATAGATCAATTTTTGTGAAAAATCTGGCACCTGACAAGTTCGCAAACAACTCCTCCACGCGTGGCAGCGGGTATCTGTCTACCATTAATGCAGGGTTTAACGTTACCTTAAAATCGGCACATACCCTTAAACCCCCATCCTTCTTATTAACCGGCACTAGAGGCGTCGCCCAGTCCGAGCAATCAACAGGCTCAATTATACCGTCCCGCAGCATGGCATCCAGCTCGGCGTCGACACGCGCCCGTAGCGCAAAAGGCAATGGCCGCGCCCGCCGGAACACGGGCGTTGCACCTTCCCGCACTCGCAAAGTCGCCGTTCCACCATTATAGCACCCCAGAGTCCCGTCGAACACCTCTCTATGTCTGTCGAGGATGACATTAAGATCGTTACTAGCGGGCTTAATACTATGAACATCAGGCCTACTAACGATACCTTCATAACGCAATACAGGTATCTGGATCGCTAATTCCGCTAGCCACTGTCTACCCATTAAATTAGCCTCGCCCCTATGAACAACATACAAATCCAACTGTTTAGTTACGGACCCGTACGATACAAACGGTGTTAACATACCTACCGGCTTCACCTTAGTTCCGTCATAAAACTTAAACATAGTATTTGACGGGCTCAATGTCATGCTACTAAAATACAAATCATAAGTTTTCTTGCTGATAAATGAACTAGCCGCTCCAGTATCTACTTCCATGACCAGCTCAGTACCATTCACCCGCACAGGGAGACTCACCGGCTTGTATTTGCTTAACGCCATTCTATAGAGAGAATCTTCCGCTCCAGACTCGCTATCATCATCACCGTCGTCCTCCTCCTCAACAAAGTGGTTGCGAGCTTGGCGACCCTTACTGCGACCCCTACTTGCCATCGGCATCTCCCTCGACGCCCGAGGACAAACTCGCCGCAAATGCCCTGTAACCTGGCATGCACTGCAAACATAATTTTTGAATTTACACTGACTCATATCATGATTCGTCGCACCACAAGCACGGCAAGCAACTACGCGGTCATCTCGGCCCGCGGCCGCCTGATAACCTTGTGGACGCAGCTGCTTCCCTCGTGCTGGGCCTCCGCCGCCCGGCATCATGACGTGTAAATGACCTGTTTCTTCGACCTTCGACTGTCCAGTATGCTGCTGCGTAACAATGGCTGAATTGCGCTCCGCCGCCTCTAGCGTACTCGCTATTTTCACTGCCTTGTCAAAATCTAACTTATCCTCCGCAAACAGCCTCTGCCTTGAAACGTCTCCAGCGACTCCACACACGAACTGATCCCTAAGATTGTCGTTCAGCGTATCCTTAAATCACATGAACGAGCCCACGTCCTTCATTCCGCTACGTACTGAGCGATGCTTTCATTCGCTCCCTGCCTACGTAGCCGAAACCGATAACGTTCCGCTAATATTGACGGCTTCGGATTTAAATGGCCGCCCGTTAGCTCTACTAACTCTTCATAAGTTAATTCCGAGGGTTTCTTCGGACTTGCTAGGTCTACCATCAAGTCATAGCACTGATCACCGACAACCGAAATTAAAGTGGCCAGCCGCTTGTCTTTTTCAACCTCATTCGCGCTGAAATACATCTCGAGTCGTTCGCAGTAAGCGCTCCAACTGCCGCCTCCAACAACGAACTCACGAATCTTCCCAATAGACATGATTGTTGCACGCGTTTTTCCTTGCTCCGCTCTTTTTATTTACCATAAAACTACACGGATTTTTCAAATCGTCGCCAATTGATATGTATGAAGAAACGCAAGACGTTATTGCAAAGCCTTTATTTTACGACTGAACAAAAGAGTGACATTACCTGTCACATACATCACAGTTGAGTGTGTGCAATGACGCCGCTGTCGACGGCGTGTGTGGGTTTCGGCATGTTAGCATGGTTGGCGTTTGACGCACATAACGGAACCGCGTTGGTGAGGACGACGTCCGACTGTGTAGGGGTGCCTCGGGTGTTACCCAAGGTGACAGCCGGCGCCTCACCAGGTAGGCTATGTGCAGTCGTTGCCATGTTTGCATTGTGCTTGGAAACCCACGATGCGGTACGTTCATTCGTACTGTCGCGGTGGCACAAACTACGATATCTGTCTGACTTAGCTTTAATAGCGTCCAGCGCGGCGAGTTTGGCTCGCAGCTCCAACTGCTCGGCCTCCGACTCCAAGTGGGCGAGCCTGCGTTCACGCCTTGTCTGCCGAAGTTCTCGCTCCGCTTCAAGGCGCGCCAGCTGACGCTCCCGCTCCACTCGGCGTCGGGCGGTTTCTGCTTCCGCAGCCTTCATTTGGGCGCGAACAGTTGCAGAGGAACGCGAGTGCTCGGTCGCAGTTTGTTTCCTGGAAACACTGCTAACAGACTGAGGCGGTGTTCCGGCACTACCTCGGTTATGATGACCAGCATGGACACGTGGGCGGTCGGCGGTGCACGGAGGCACTGTGCCGGAACCACCAGGATGTGTGTCCATGCCGGCAAGCAACGCCGAAACATCCTCAGTTGAAGTCGGTCGGACGCGGGCGCGCTGTGTCCGCTCGACTTCGGGAGCTGTTGAATCCGCCAGCAATTTGCGCTTACTACGTGTGTTCATAGTTACCGAGAAGCGATGAAAACGAATAAACTAGAAACATGAAAACGAGAAAATTTGGAATTTAGGGCGGTTTTTACTTACAGAAGGCTCGATAGGACCAAAATGTTAACGAAAAATAATTTTGGTCGCGAATGCCGAACTATGAAAACACGTATTAAAGAAAGAAACTATAGATGCACTTAAATAAAAATAATTTTACAATTTAAACGATGTTAATTTTACTAGCGTAATCCAACAACTAACAAAACAATATACATAGAATATGTCAACATTTAAAATTATATAAAAATAGAACACTAAAAAGTAATATAAAAAACATAACAAAAGCGGCCGTCTAACGGCCAGTCTGCGGAGGCCGTCTAGCAGCCAGTCGCCAACACTTATACTAAAGATAGGGTAGTTTGCATAACGTAAATTCGTATTATACTATTAGCTCAGTTGGCTACGGATACCGGGATACTGTAAATTTTTCGATACGTCAGCATAAAAAATAATATACTAGTTAATTTTGTAATATAATAGTTTTATTCTAAAGAAAGCAAAAGAAATAAAAAAATGGTACTTACTTAATTAAATTTGTAAAATGCTTTGGAAAGGCATGGTAACCTAGCTCAGAAAAACTTAACAAAAAAATTAGGCCTTGTTTTTAAAATATAAATCCATCCCAACTTAATTTATAGATATATAATAATAATCAGAAAAAGGTCATGAAACATAATCCTATTTACCTAATATCTTCATAAAAGAGATAATCGCAACGCTTGTTATTGTATGAAGAATTATCTGTATCGATAACTTGAGGCAACAAAGATTAACGAAGGAACTAATAAGCCGGCAAATATTTACTAAGAAGATAAAATTAATTGTATTCCAGTAGCCTGAGACTCTTAGTGAAGTAATAATAGAATTGGAGGAGCTAAAGTTCTCTAGAGACCAAACGATTGATCGACGACCGGACCATGGTACAGGTTACAAGCAGACGATATAGCGATTTCATAGGCTGAAGCGGGTTTTAATTGCAAAGGGTTACTATATTATGTTAGATTTACGTCAGTTTAGTCGACTACGAATAGATATGGGAACAGTAAATTTTTAGAAACGTTATTAAATAAAATAATATACGTTAAATCCGTTATATTTTTTTGTTTCATTAGGATGTGTAATAACCGCGAAGGCATTGAAACCAACATGTATCATTAAAATGAATACCTACAAAAAGAAACAAAAACCCTTAAGCCATTCGCTATGTTACATTTGTACTAAGTAATCAATGACTATGTCGTAATAGTTGACTTACCTTCGATCCCATTTTAATAAATATAATTTTATCTGAATATTGTTAATTATGAATTCAACGTCATCTATTACTGGAAATTCTCGTCTAAACCAGCAATCGGTCTCGAGTCGCATACACCCAGCGAATTTTAGCGGTCAACAAAAACAAAAACCAATTATAAATAAAATCCGATAAGTAGGTAGATACAGCATACAAAAATTGTTAACCATATTTATAGTTTCGTTAGACAAATACTTTTTAGAATCAAAGTCGCATATATCGCTGGTATCTTATTACTTTTATCCACGCACCAGATTGTTACAAACTATTCAGTTTACTGAAATCAGGAACTTTGATTTGAGAAGTTCACTGACTATTTATTGTCGATTGTTGGACTGTGGGTAATGGAATCCAATTGATTAAAAGGGCTTAAGAAACTATAGAGAACCTTACATAGCGTATAGAACGAACTTAGATATAGAGCATTTCGAAACTCGGTTACAGGTGAAGTAAATTAAAAAATTTAATCCGGAGATATAATCTGCCTTTGAAGATATTGGAATCTATCTGACGAGTCATTGAAATTAATCTGACTAACTCTAATAAGGCCGGCGACTTGATGTATGACCGGTCATTGTAAGCGATCCTTAGGGAACGTCTATAGTGTCTAGTATTCGAAGTTATTGACTTCAGCGGTAATAGGCCTGTCTTGATTCTGACATTTGCTAATGCTACAGAATAGAATAAAAGGTTTTGGAACTTCGGTCTTAAACAAGTGCTGTCTAAGTAGTGTAGATTGGCTTCTATATAAATCGATTGAAAAGGTATAATATTTCTGGAATTTTCTAGAATTGATTTCATCTTTTATAAATTAAACCCAATTATAATATTGTACAATTTTATAGTAAATTATATTTAAGAATATTATTAAATAATCTGTTTGAATGTCCTAGTATGTTATATTTTATTCCCAATCCCCACATTCCTTTTTTCCCTAATTCCCTAATCGTAGTCCTTTCCCGCCAACCCAATAGGGGATTGTTCCTTTTTTCTTAATTCCATTACATTTTATCAGACTAAGATAATGTCAGACAGCCATAGAGTTTAATTTCATTAACCGCTTTCTTTAAATTATACCTATCTACTTTGGTACACGTATTTTTACAAAAATATTTTATGGTTATTTTAACCATTTAGATTTTGCCACTCAGGATTGACATAAGCAATTATACATTTTTATTCTATTCTATAGCGATTGCGAATGCAAAATGTAACATGTGCAGCGAGGTTGGCGCTAAATGTAATGAAAAATGTCGTATGTTTTAGTTTCTACGAAATTAAATACCTATATTAATACTACAAATTTTCATATTAATATAACCTATTTCATACTAAATATGCTATATTATTATGGTTGTTCTGAGTATAGTTAGTTATATTATGGTTTTAGTTTTAATGATCAAGGGTAGGCATGCTTACTCATTAGGCTGGGTTTTTTTATCAGACTGTTTAAGTAGGTACGTCTGGACAAGTTTAAGGCAAACGTATAAAATGTACTCGAACTCGTACGTACAGCCTAACTCTGGCGATACTATAGGGCTGCCCACAATTGTAAGGTAATATATGTGGGAGATATCAGAATTTTAGATTTTTAAATATTCCTTCTCCTACATATATATTAAATAAAATAATTTCTGATGCCTTCGCGGTTATTACACAATAACTTTTGCCCGTACGCGTGGAATTTCATACAAAATGTCTTCCCCCTTTTAACCCTTTTTTCGCAACTATGAATAACCTTATCAGGCTCTAGGCTATCTATGTACCAAATTTCATTTAAATCGGTTCAGTAGTTTTAGCGTCAAAGTGAGACAGACAGAATTTAGTAAAAATCACTAATATTTATAAATTCAACAAAACTAAAGTTAGAATGATGCTACATGTACCGTGAACCTTAAACAATATTAGCTCACTCATAAATAATGTAAAAACAGAATAGGTAGGTTCCTCATATAGATGAATCATTTACGGTATAGTACCGTAAATGATTGGTTGGTCTGAAATATAATTTATATGGAAGCATCCCATTTATCACTATGTATAAGCTTCGAAATCGGTTATCAAAATTTAGTCGCTTAGTTACGAGTAAGTTACATAAACCCCTGGGGGCAACCCTGTCCGGTAAAGTAAAACAATATAAGTAAGACACAGTATACAATGGTCAAAAATCATAAATTAAAAAAAAAACGAAGATGAGATAGAAACCACTCTGGTTTATTGTTCCAATTTAAACTGATTAGGTATATACTAATATTAATATTGAGATTCCATACAAATAAAAAGCAGCATATATAAAGATATACCTATCTGTTAATACTTAAAAAAATACGCGTATTTGACTGACAGCTATCATAGCGGGATATTGTGCAAATAGCTGTGACTATGAAGACTACCAAATGACTAGGACTGGACCGTCAAGAGTAGAGACGAAAAGTGAACGCTTAAAAAAATATATTTAGCATTAATCTATCTATTGTAGTAAGTTACAATAAAAATAAGTATAACTCACTTATTTTTATTTAAATCAGTTTATAGTTGTTTCAATGTAATGTAACCGTCATTAGAAATTATTAAGTGACAATATGTAAGTCAACGATTAATAATCTACGGACCTTCATAAGAGCTTTTAAAGCCTAAATTGAATACTTAACCATATTTTTGTTTTTGATTTTCTACTTATAATATTTATGCGCATTTGGATTTTTTTTTTTTTTTCGAACTGAATACTGAAGCGCAGTTGGCCAGCTAATGGGCCTTCACTGCAAAACCGGACGGGTGGCGAGACTCCTGAAAGGAGACTCTTAAGCCTTTTGCATTTGGAAGGTTGAATTACTGTGTATGACTTGTAATATGCGCAAAGGCAACCCCGTTCAGTAATGAGCCCTCACGTGCTCTGCCTTTGAAACTAAATATTCTGCAAACTTAGCGTTCAGTGCGACTGCAGTTTTGGGTTTCTCGAGCAAAATTGTATTTACTGCTTTCTGTAAGATGTAAATTCAAGTATGTAATTTTATGTAAAGAGCAATATTCATTGGAATTATACAACTATAAGCAGCCCAAGATAGAGCAAAGTGGCGTGCAATTGGTGAGGCCTATGTCCAGCAGTGGACTGCGATGGGCTGATGATGATGATGATGATGATACAACTATAACGAATTTAACTATTGGATGAAACTATAACGGATTTAACTCGCGTATTTTATTTTATTTGATGACTTTTCGAAAACGTTACAGATCCCATATTCATAGCACGATTGAGCTGACGATAGTCAGTATGATACTGGGATAAATATTAAAAGGATTTCACTGAGATCTATTATTATAGGTCCTATTAGAGACACATATCGCACACCTAGATCTAAAGAGATCTAACTCAAAAACCGGAAGATTTGAGTCATGCACACCATCGGATTCCAGCAAAACCCACCTACACTAAAACTGATTTCAGCTAATATAACTTTGCTAGCTTTATTATAAAAAGTATAAATTTATACAGAAAACTTATGCGTGCATATGGAAATATTAATCAGTTTCTAGCCTCTAAAAAAGTACCTTTTTTGAGTTAGTTTTCTTTAGATCTAGGTGTGCGATATATATTATGAGTAACTTATAATAATTCCTGATGCCTTCGCGGTTATTACACATTGGAATGAAATAATTATATCGGATAGTAAACTGAGCTAACGATAGTGTGTTAGACTATAGTCTACTCAATCGGATACGAATATGGGAACTGTTTTCGAAATGTCTTCAAATAAAACAACGCGAGTTAAATCCGTTATAATTGTTACATTCCAAATATACGTACTTATTTTTGGACATAATGTTACTTTTCCATAAAATGTTCATGAGTAGATTATTAAGTACATTAATATTCTCCCTTTTGAAATTGGATCTCGCAAAACCTAATATAGGTATAGATGCCAATTTACATGCGTCAATTCGGTATAGACATGATTTGTATTCCTGTCGTATCAGATTATAATGTTTGGCGGTAACCTAGTTAGACACACGGACACGTGCCTCCAGAACACCTATTAGCTGAACTAGCGTAATATCTGCAGTGCTAAAGCTGTGTGGAGTTAAATGTCATAAGAATGCAAATTGATAGTGAATTTTTGTGACAACTTATACTTGGCATACTGGTAGTTGTAGTATTTTTATTGTCAGGTAAGAGGCTTTTAAAGTCATGTTATTTTCTGTTTTGTACCTAGTATATAGGTACTATATTTTTTGGTAAATGACATTTCTATACTAATATTATAAAGAGGAAAGATTTGTAATAATTTCTGATGCCTTCGCGGTTATTACACATTGGAATGAAACAACTATTAACGGATTTAACTCGCGTATTTTTATTTTATTTTATTGGAAACTGCAAAGAATCCGAAACGTCAGCTAATAAAATAAAATAAAAATACGCGAGTTAAATCCGTTAATAGGAAAGATTTGTACCTATTTTTGTATGTTTGTATGTTTGTAATGAATAGGCTCAAAAACTACTCGATTTTTATAATTCTTTCACTGTTGGGAAGCTACGTTCACCCTGAGTAACATAGGCTACAGAATAGTTTGAAAAAAATTAGGGATCCGTGCGAAGCCGGGGCGAACCGCTAGTCTTATATAAAGAGCCCTTAAAAGTCATATTACTTTATGTTATGTACCTAGTACATAGGTAGGTAGTATATTTTTTGATTTTGTATGACTGTTTCATCCCTTAGAGTCATATTACTTGGCACCAACTTGGTAGTAACATGGCTCCAAGGGAACAGACTGTTATACAATATCGATACGGCTATTTTCTCCCGAACAGCGCCCTAGGACTTCTAAGTTCGACATAGATTCAAGAGTTTTTTCATTAAGCCAGGCACAGCTTCATACTAATACTGAAACTAAGTAACGAAAAAAGAAAGACAAGTTTGTTACTACTTTTATTCACTGACACAAGAAAAGTTCATTGACCTTACCACGCTATATTATAGTTTTCGTCGGAAAACTTCGTAGCCCAAAACATTCGTAGACACGCTACAGCTACGAGCACAGTGACGTGCTACGACGTAGCCTAAAGGCATTGTTACAGTTACCGGATTAGTAAGGACGTGGCATCTTGACCCATTTACACGCTCGACACGTTGGCACTAATTATACGGCAGTAACGACCTAAAAACTATTATAGCGGCAGCTTGTACGTGAGATAAATATCTTAGGACGTGCTAAATGGTTTAAGGCAGGTTAGGTACGAACGGATATACTTCCGCTTAAGCGAGATAGCTTCGGTGATAGGCTTATCGTGGGAATGAGAATTAAGCGAGTTACTAGAACATTGTTTCAGTTTGATACTGCGTTTATGTAATGTAAATGCTTGAGGGTGGATCTGTGGATCATAATTCATATGTAGTAGGTAGTATGCGGAATTACTAATTTTATTAGTGTGCTATTTTAAAGTACATTTTTATTTTTAAGGCTATTAGGTACTTCTTTTTTGGGTATGTTTAATAATAACATATTTTCTATAATAATATGCCTTAAGATGAAATAATTGTGAAGCATCTTGAAAATGTAAAATTAGCTAGTACAAATAATTAGCTAGTAAAGTAAAAGAAAACAAAGAATATTTAATTAGAGGTCTGCAATATTACATTCCTCCTGTGTAAACAATACAGAATTTTAATTTCCTCTTGTTAGGAAAAATATCTAATTATGCGTTTCATTTAACTTTCTGAAGAAAAGAGTTGAGTTATTCTTTTAATTGCAATAAAGTAAGCAATATGAAATTACTATACATTGTAAGTAAAAGTTAATGAGTCATATCTTTCTTGAGATCTAGAGGCACGGCAGTGCGTCCGCCAAGTTCGGAAAACAAAAGAATCATTTAATATTTTTTGACACTTGATAAGTCCTCAATGCAGTCATAATCCTTTTTATTAACTAAACGTAGCAAAACACCACAAGCACATGCTTGTACATACAAGCGAAAACGTTTAAAGCGGTTTCAAAAAACCACCAAATTCAATCTCGGCTTTTTCTGTTTTCGCTGTTTATTTTTATTAGTAATTACGAGTACACTCGCCGAGGGAGCGTGGTTCCGTGGAGTTGGTAGTTTGCCTGCGATTCACGGTGCACTGCTCTGTATGCGAAGCGTAATACGCAAAACCGACATGTACCGTTAGCAATATGTCAATGATATAAGGTAATCGCTATTAAAGTAAACAGCAAAAATAGAAAAACTCGAGGATTGAATTTGCGGATTTTTAGTCCGCACCAAGGTAGCCACTCAACAATTTATCACATTTTACCTATAAGGAATGCACGCTCTTGCTTATAATCAATCGGCCGGATGTCGCCATTTTAGAATGACTATTGTCCACCACTAGATAGGTTGCTTCATCTTCAGTTGTGGCACGTCAGTATAAAATCCTACCTACGTTAAACCCAAGTATTTTTTATAATAGCCGTTAAATAATCAGAAACGAATAATCTGATGTATCATACCACTATTAAGCGATACAATTTTGGTGCATTTAGTCGATTATTCAAAAAAACTTGGCTCTGTTTTGCTAACCATACTACGGCAAAATTTGCATCACTTAGCAATTTTAACCTTTTCTAACATTGTATAAGGGCGATTGTCAAAATTTAGTGTCGCGTAAGTTTTTAACACATGTTATTTCTCGCTAAATGTATTCATAACCATATTTATTACATTTTCGTTACATTTAATGCCAATGAAATCTGGCAGAGCATTTATATCGTGTATCATGGTTTTATACTAATATTACGGGATATTCACTATTTTATTTTTTAATTTTGATTTCGATTCTGTGGTGAAGACTTAATGTATTTGATGGCCTGTTTATCTAGTAATTACAAATTTAATAATTGGCTTCTGCGTTGATGCATTTTTAAATATTGTATAGGTTTAAAGGCAATATTGTTTATATAGACTTTGAATCCTTGAATAACGGTCTAAAATTAAGTTCAGAATTTAGCAAAATGTTTAAAACAGTTAAAATACAAAATGCACGTTAAAATACGCAATATTAAATTTTCTTTTGAACGCTAAAATAACACTAAAATGCGAGATGGAAAACTTTATATTTTCTGGATTTTCATTAAAATATGCAAATATAGTTTGGAGTATATTTTTATTCCGTACAATTGAAATGAAATTTTTGAAGTTACTCGAATAAATATTGTTATACAACCAGTTGATTGTTTATGCATGGGTAACTAAGTAAAAATTGAAAAGGCAGGTTTTAAATATGCTGGATATATTGTTTTTTCTAAAAATATTATATAGAACCATTATTCCGACTGGAGCTGTTTATTTTAGTCATATAAAAACAAAGATACTGAGAGGAAAAATCCAATTTCTTCATAATACATTGTATACATTATATAATAGTACTTACTGGGGCCCTAGACAAGTGCCCAACGTTCAACGTTAACGTTAAACGTTAGGACCAAAATGTATGGGATTTGACATCCGCGAGCGACTGTCACGTACGTCACAAACGTTCGCGGGTGTCAAATCCCATACATTTTGGTGCTAACGTTTAACGTTAACGTTGAACGTTGGGCACTTGTCTAGCCCCTCTGGTTATATTTAATAAAATTGGAGAATTATAACCAATAATAAAATTAATTGGTTCTGAAACACAAAAGGAATATTAGGTACGTATTAAATAAATATATTTTTGTTATTTATTCATTTGAGTCTAATTATTCGTTTCTTTTCAATAAGTAAGTGATATAATATCAGTACCTGTAGGTATTATTGATCTAAAAAAAATACGTTCTTATTACCAAAATATTTGCAAGTTACTTATTTATGCCTAGACATTTTTGTGGCTTAAAAAAGTTTTAAATGAAAATTGTTTTTGAAATATTATCGCACTTTTAATTTTCATAAGAATTATACTTTTGCCAGGACTTTGAGTATTTAATAACAAGCAGCTAGCATAAGCCTTTATTACAGGCCTTCAAAAGAAAATAACCGTCATTCTTGAAAGTTGGAAATTAAAGAAATTAGTTTGAAGCAAATTAGCGCTAATTTGCATTCGTTCGCATTTCAAACCGGCCTTTTAACTGGAAAGTTGAAATTTATCATCAATATTCAATTTGTTTCTTATATTTTTTAAAACTTAACCAACTATTTTAAGGCGTATATTAAAATGAAATTTATCAAAAATAAATAGATTCCCAAAAAAACACATTTTTAACAATAAAGTTGTCATCATTATTCAATGTACCTACATGTGATCCTCTTTCATTTGATAGGTGTAGGTATTTGTAGACATTTGGTTTTTTATATCCTTAATTAAGGGGGTAATAATTTGGTTTTAGAATAATGTCACACATTTAACCATGCATTATCATCCAATTGAACGCGTGTACAAAATTTCAACTCAATTTGTTAAAGTTATCTGCTTCGAAATTGCGTGCAAGATTTCACCCACTCATACCTACTTAGGTACATTGCAAGTTAAATAAAATCTTTTAATAAGTAGTCCTAATTTTAACGCATAAACCGTTAAAACAATTAATACAAAGATTTATTTGATTAAGTAGAGGTGTCATAATATTAAATACGCACGTCACAGGTATACTATTAGGATGTTATGACGTCAGCTGTGTCTGAGCGTATCGAGTGCGGTTTTGTGGCGTTTGCGGTAGACGATAACACCTGAAAAGGACATGAAAATGGACATACACGTGCATCTGTCATTTAATCACCAGCGAGATTTTTTATGAATGTGTTGTAAATAGCACATTTATAGGTACATATATAAATAAAACTAAAATATAAGATTTGTTAGCTGTTAAGGAATACCCATGTTGTTTATCTTTGAGTGACGATATTTCTATTTTTTTTCAAAAATTGGAGGCGTGCGATATATGTAGCTTCGCTGTGATAGTATGTTTCGTACTATTTGCACTGAAATTTGTTACTTCACAATAAACTTGCTTTGCATTATTTTTATTAAATACTTTTGTCTTGACTATGACTAGATAAACTATGCTTTAATTTACTGGAAAGGTAGATACACACCTTGGATATCGTAAAAAACTGCTAAAACACAGCTTTGTCTAGCACATTCCATAATACTAATCTTATACATCTCATTAGTCCAAAGAAATGGCAACAATCGTTAGAAATGAGGTCATTTAGCTGTACAAATAAGAAACCCACGTCAGCACAAAGGATTAAGAGTGTTCAGACGGCCTCTGGGGAACCCTCCTCTAATTAAATGTGTATGGAAGCGTTCCAAGAGAAAATAACCTCTTACTGGCGGCTTTTAAAACATGTAGCGACTTTAAATCTTGAAATCCAATCGTATTTAAGTTGAAACTTAAATGGGTTTGAAGTAAAGCTAGTGTAATTACGAGTGATACCTACCACAAAACTATTTGAAGTCTGTGGATGAAAATGTTATGTTTTTTTGTTTTGACACTTAAGTACAAATAATTTGTCATATTTTATAGAAAGGCCTATATAATTAATAATATAACATATTATAGGTACCTACACGTGTTTCTGCCCACGACTTCGCCTGCGCATGATAAGCAGCCCCGTTTTACCCCCTTAGCGAAAATTATTCGGTGAATTTTCGAACATCTCTTATTAGTGCTCCCCTATATTATAAAGGGGTTCCTGTGCAAAATTTCAAGTTTTTAAGCCTTATTTATAGTTTTGACCCATCGTTGATATTATGTCTGTCATTAAGTCAGCTTCTCCTTTTATATATATAGATGTCATTTAATTATATTTTTCAACCTACTTTGACTTAAAAAATACCTATTACCACTATTTATAGTTTTAAAGTCAAGTGAAATATAATACCTAACTGGAAGTCGTTTTAGGGATGATTTTGACTTTGTTCTTTTTAATTTCCTTTCGTGTGCAGTAGTTTTTACGTACTTTCTAGTTTATTAAAATAAACAACCTGGTTTATGTTTACTGCACAAACATTTATAAAATATTGTTTTCACAATCTCGAATCTAGGTGACAAGGGGACAGCTCTTTGATTATGTAACGTAATAGGTTTGAAAGCGATCCCGATTGCTTTGCTTTGAAAAGTTTAATCAGTACAAATAAATGTCTTTTCTTCTTCTCATTTAATCAGTACAAATATGTATATTGAATTAGTCTGAAGACAGTTAAGGCCACACGAACTTTGAATGTTATCTATTTACTCTTTATTGCACCACAAAACTAATGTACAAAAGGCTTAATGCTATACGGCATTCTACTTTTGCAGCAAACATACCTCTCTCTGTTTGCTTTCGAATGAATGAATGATACACAAATAATAGATACAATATTAAACAGAAACATAATAGCTACTTAATAAAATGATTAAAATATATACTTACACAAATATAGATTCATACCTAAAATGAAAGATGATGAAAACTAATTATTGAATTATAGTTTTAAAGCAATCCAATAGGGGTCGATTATAAACCAAGAGCGTTACAGAATCAAGGTCTGAACTACTTACAGCGGCAGTTTTATCTTCCAAAGCTCTTACTTTTCAGATATTAAGTTTCGTAGTAGGTGAGGCCATTAGGAATATGAAATGAAGGTAGAACGAATGCGGAAAAGTTCTGGAATGGACTGCGAGCTTGTCTTAATATCTTTTAAGACAACCGTCTCTTAAAAAGAAATGTCATTTTTAAAACGGCTCTCTATGATTGCATACGTTGACTCCGAGACGGTGCAGATAATATTGTGCTTTTAAATTCGTGCGAATCCGACTCTAAATATTTGCGCAACATTTTCTTTCCATTTCTCCATTTTCCGACTGTTTCTATTTATTTTGAAGACGTCGTCTTCTTGTCAAAAAAATCAAGTACATAGGTATTTTTTAATTTATCTTAATTATACTATTATTATTTTTTAAGTGTCAATATATTCAGTACCTTTGGAATGAAACAACTATTAAAGGATTTAACTCGCGTATTTTTATTTTATTTTATTAACTGACGTTTCGGATTCTTTACAGTTTCCACAACCGTAGCACGACTGAGCTGACAATAGTCTAACGCTAAATATTCAGTACCTACCACAGGTTTAGCCTTCGTAAGTAGGTACCTAATTACTAAGGCTAGATTTACGCCACGGCATAGTTACAATAATATTATCCACTTTATTGCGTTTTTTTATTGACATTGGTAAACCAACGAAATGTATTTTCTTGATATTCATATATTTATATCATTTGAACTCAGTTTAGTAGTACCGTCCAAATATTTATTTATATTATTATTATATTCATTATATTTACAATACAATATACTTATAGTACCTAATATTTATAGTTGTAATTAATCAGTTCAGATAGGAAGGGATTCAAAAACAACAATAAACTTCCAAGTTTATGGAGTAATGGAGTTATTACGGCAGTTTGCTTGCAGTTAGCTAAAACTTGGTAACTACGGTTCAGGACATTCCGTGTCCTAAGGGATGTGCCTGAAATACGATCAATTAGATCTGAACGAGCAAACGTCTGAGTCGATACACCCGGAGGGAAATACGTACTCATAACTACAGTTGTTATTATATACATGTTATATACCTAATATTTTTGTAGTTCTGAACTAAATTTAGATGGTGGATTTTAATTATGTAAACAGTATTTTTCTAACCGTATGCAAATATGATATTCTAATATATAGGCCTATATATGTAGGCGTAGATCTACGATAAGTTTAATTAGTAAAGGTATGCTTTACGAAAACCTGATTGTTTTTTTTTTATATTAAGCAATAATTATGATCATGCATTTCGTTCTAAATTCATAATTTTCATATTATGCTTTATTGAAAATCAACCATGTTTGCTATTTTTCTTCAAACCCTATTGAATCCTGTATATCTTCATAATCCTTTAATATAGTATGCTCAAACTTAAAATATAAAAGATATATGATCGCTTGCCAAATTTACGAAACTTACCTAAGTTATTATCGTACGAACATACCAACCCAAATCGAATCTAAAATCTCACATCTTGGTCGATAAAGTAAATAAAAAAAATACTACAAATCTAGAAACACTTTCAAAATAACACTTAGAAAAAATTACACTAAGGCAGCCATTACCATTCTACATACCTTGTTTAATGACACAAAAACCAACGAAAATCTTAGCTGAAACACCGTAATGGGATATCCAAACGTATCGTTTATGTTCCTTAGCTAAAACCATCCCTGGGGAGAGATGAGCGCGTTTTCATGACTACTTACAAATAACGAGTTCTGTAAATAAGACACTCGCACCGTACGCACGAGAATGGTTATGTGCTATGTTACTACAGTAATGCTTTTTAAAAATGAAACCTGATTTTGTTAAGGAAAATCGCTTGTAGAACATGTTGATTGTATAATTTAATATATGAATGAGTTTGGAAATTACTTTTTGTTTTGGTTTCTTTTCTTGCGCCGCTTTTATACTAAGTTTGTGCCATAATTAGGTACTTAATAATATTACGTAATCAGAATAATTCAATGTAATGATAATGTGGTTATTATTTAGGTACGATATTATTTTACTACTTTTTAGTTCGACTACTTATGTTGTCATTATTATATTTTTTATTTCTTTATCTATGGAATAATATGAATTGGACAAACTAACATAATAACAAGATCACATACGGAATTTTCAATAAAAATATATTACCTACATAATATATATAACAATTTAATAGATTGGTATTTATACAGCCAAATGTATGTTTGAAATAAATACAGAAATTGTAATAGAATACCAACGTAAAATCTCTCGCACATAATGTGTTTGAAACCAAAACTGAAATCTGTTTAGGGGCTTACTAAATTGAGTTGGTAACTTTGTCCTACATTCACTATCGGAATTAGATTGTACCTGCTCTGAGCAGCACTTTAAGGCACAGAAAGTAGGTAGGAGTATTGTAACGTAAGGCGTAAAACATGTTAGGCACTTTCAAAGTACCTTAAAGACTTATTTTATATAATTATATAAGTTCAGTTATGTACTTAGTTAAATCTTCGAAATTCATACTTATGCACTTTACATAGGAATTTGGATATGATTTTTTTTAACTTATTTCTATCGCTATTTCATTCACTTATCATATAGTGCCAAATAATATAGGAAATATTTGTATGTACTTATGTACTAAAAAAAATATTTAGTCCAATCATTCAAAATGATTGGATACGTGAGTTTTTTGTCTTCTCAACTAAATAAACAATAACCGAGATAATTGCTACTATAATAAGTTAGGAGTGGGGGTTTGTGACGTCACGTTATGGTACAGTTTGTACTATAAAACGTGACGTCACGCGCTACTTCCGAACATTAGACGCACTTATCTATATCGTATTTTTTGTTTGGTTGAGAAAAGTCCAATTATTTCTCGTAGATAATCTTAACTTGATGGACAGAAAAAACCAGTTGTCATGCCTATTACACTATGTAAGCACACTAAAGATCAACCACACAAACGTAAACAGAATTTCCATGCGAAAACCGAAACACCTTAATTCAGCGCACACTGGTTTATTCATAAGCAAACTACCGATTCCAGCATGAATATTTTGTTCTCAAAAATGTTCATAGGAAAAATTCGTGACGAACCGGTGGTATGCAGGTTTCGACAAATGCATTCAGCGGCCCCTTGTGAATACAAATAGCCCACATCTGAGAGAAATAGGCGGAACGCATATATTACGGGGATGCTTTTAATATCTCAAAATGCGTCATATTTTGTTGTCGTCTCGAATAAGATTTGTGGAATATTTTTGTTTATGTCTGATATTTTTGCACATTGCCAGTAATGCGGGTTGTATGGAAATGGAATGAATGTAGTGGTTAGTGGAATCACGATATTGTTTTTTGTTTCTCGGGTTCCTTCCTAAAGGACAGCCGCCGAGCACAGCGAAATATGAACGTTGCCCTTTTTCTTGAAGGTTACTATACGAGCGTGAGGACACTATTACTACGCGCGTGCTACAGAGACAATTAGAAAAAGGTCAACGTCCGTTTTTCGCTGTGATCGGCGATCGTCCTTACCTAATATTTTAAGGAAAAGTATTAAGAGTCATTCAACGAGATCACAACGGATTTTGAACCAGTCACATTCGTCTTAGTTGAAGAATAATACAACCAGTTAACATAAAAACATTTTTCTTAAATAAAGTTACCTCTTATTTACGCATAGAATAATATGACCAAAAAAAAAAGATTACTTACACAATTATTTCAGCATTAAATTTTCGTCAAACTGAAGTAAAACGTTTAAATCTTAATAAACGCTTAAGGTTTTTATGTCTCAATGACTTTCCAGCTTAAGTTAAATGAAAAACCACCTAACAAGACCATAATCTCATTATAATCCTATCACAAAACGAATGCGAAAGGCAAATGTCTAGTTAAATTGTCCCCATTAACTTCTGAAAAGGTTTTTTTATGACCTGGCTTTCAAATGAACCACCGGCCTACGAAGAGGGAGCGTATAAAACCTGTCCCCTTTTTTCCAAGGGAACCCCAACCGCTAATAAGGCACGGACCATCGCTTCTGACGCGATGTACTGGAGACGGGATGATTCTGGATTCAAGGATATCGATATCTCTAGCGATGTTCTTGAATCTTATAGCGATTTATTAAACGTCTTAAGTGCCTCGCAACTTAGAAGTTATTTCTGACATAATAATATGCACAACTTTGAAGTTTCTGTTACTGAGAATGTTAACTATGGGAGAAAAATTACGTCATCTTAGGTCTACCCCTTTGCGCGCTGAATATACAGTAATATACATAAGATAATGATTAAAAAAATATATTTAGCCATTTCGAGAACTGATTGATTTGAGTTAAAATTAAAAGGGTTGTAGATTTAAAATTGTATATTTGGGACTTATTTCGTAACTACTTAATAAGGCTATTCGCAATTTATCTCACAGATAGAAACATTATATTGTAGGGAAATCTTCTACACTTCCCAGAATAAGACCGTGCAACTAATGAGTTTTAACCCTTTCAATCACCACCCATCAATGTAAAAAAGATTAACCCTTCGGTACTACTGCTCTGATTAATTACTGGCCCGCTTCATTTACTATAATCCTAAGGTTAATAACGGCTTGCCTTTTGATAGAAATGTGTAAGTTCTATAGAAGAAATTCCTTGTTAACTTAGTCACATAATTATACTCATACTAGCTGTCCGCCCCGGCTTCGCACGGATCATCTTTTTTTTTATAGCATATGTCACTCGGGAATAGTGTAGCTACACAGTGAAAGAATTTTTGAAATCGGTTCAGCCGTTCTGGAGCCTATTCAATCCAAACAAACAAACAAACCTTTCCTCTTTATAATATTAGTATAGATATATGAGTATCTCACACTAACTTAACATAATGTACCAAATCCATAAAAGGTACGTAATAGTGTTTGCACTTTCAAAAAATAATTAAAAAAATTATTACCGTTTATTATTTAATCGTTTAATATAAAAACAACACCTAAAGTACAAAGAAAAGTACTCAATTACTGAAGGAGTTATGAAAAAGGCATTAATTAAAATTCACCAACAAATTCAATCGAACTAACGGAAGTAATCGAAACGAATCATCGAAAACAATTCACTTAAACCTGTTTAACAACTCCGGATCTGATCTCAATACTTACGGGGTTAAGCCAATGAAGTCATCAATTTGAATGAAATCTACTTTGGGGTCCCCCTTAGCTAATCAAAGACGAGTGCAGGGTTAACGTTGGTGGTTTTTTCTTACAGATTTCCTCGATACTTCCCGTGCTTTTTCATTTAAGTAAGTAGCGATTGCAAGGGTGCCCTATGCTATACCTTGTAACGTGATTACAATCGAAATGTTGTGATGGGAAAAATCAGTTTTGTTTTGTTACCTATTCTTAAGTGACGCCTAGTGTTAGTGTCTACCTGCAATATTAGTTAAGTTTAGAATTAAACATTATTAAGTAGATCTGAGATATCACTTTATTAAAAAATTATGTATTAGCTAGAAGCTAAATTGAAATCGTATTGCTACTATTATGGTCATATCTTCAGCTCAGTCTGCTACGAATATGGCAACTGTAATTCAATATAGGATGCTTTAGCCGTTATAATTGCTGTACTAAACATGTACATACCTACTTACTTTTTCGTGAAAATTAATGTCAGAGAGCAGTTAGAAGTGACTTTGTGTGTCAATTCTTTTGTTCTCGCTGTCTTTCCTTTTTCCGTATTTCCCTTTTTTAATAGTTCAAAGTGGTTTCCCGCTACTGGGCAAAGACTTCGCCAATTTTTACAAGTTCCGTCCTGTTTTTAGCAATATCTCTATTTCCTATTGAACGAGTCTAGGTCATCCCTCTTAATCTCTTAAAAACTGTCAACATAATTGGTGAAAAATATAAGTTTATGATATTATGAAGATTCTTTTTCAAATTACGATTCCAACACTACTATAGGCATCAGAAATTATTAACACTACTATAGTTATATTTTCCAAAATCTACGCATCACTTAAGGCGCATCGGTGAATGTTTAAGATTGTCTATTCAGTCGCACTTCTGATTTCCCAAGGGTTGGCCTCGTAAATAATTCTTCGCGTCCCGTGTCCAAGTTGGAACCTCACCTGAGCTGCGAATAATTAATTCGTTAGCACTTGCAACTTTAGTGACCTACTTCAAACCATTTTGCAAGTTATCGACGTTTCTTGAACGCAAAGTTTTCCTCGTTTTTATCGAATACGTTGGAGGCTGTTAATACTCGTTATGTGTTCGTGAAATAGTAGGTACCTATATGCTATTTTTGATTTCTCGATTTAGAAAAAGATTGTAAAATCATGAAGAATAAAAAAAGGATATAGGTAAATTATAAAATTATAATGTAAATTCAAAAACATTGTATATCTGATTAGCACTTTCATTGTCGCTGTAACAGCTAAGTTTAACTATAGTTTTAGTTTAGTCTAATACCTACAATATATAATGAAAAAAATATGAAAAAAAATGTATGTAGTCTTTACCAGCACCTGTACACTTAAATAAAATAGTCGTCGATGGTAACAAATGTTCCTGAACATATTGAAATTCTGAACGTTCCCCATCTCCTCCATAAAAACCACTATGTCAAGATTTTGTATTTTCAATGCATACAATTTTTTAAATAGACGTACCTGTTCCTTGACAGAGTAAAATTGGTCTTATGTATAAAGCCTTTAGGTTGGTTTTTGATTTCGATTTTAAAAAGAATAACTGCAGTATGTCGAAACCGATTTCGGTCCCACCTTTGAGCACAGGTGCAATTCTGTCATGGCGGTTTTCAAAACATTGTGATTTAGAATGAATGAACTTTCCAATATTAAAACAGAGAAAAATGTTACTTCACCTGTGTACCTCGTTTCCTGGATGAATCCTTGAATACCAGATTTGTGAAATTTCAATGAATAACACCGTGGATTGAACAATTTTTTTGGTTGTTGTAACTTTTTTTTTTAATTAGAGGATAGATACGATAGGTACTACCAATTGAAAAAAAAAAACAACTAGGTACATTTACTTGGCGATAAAAACATATCCAAGAACATTTTTTGTACTTATTATTTTCTTAATAGGAAACAAATTGTCACGACCATTCCGTTTCGTTATAGCACTACATTTTATCAAGAGGTCATTGTAATCGTTACATAAAAGGGCCATTAAAGGCCATTTCCCTCGAATGTGAACAAAAAACAAGCAATAAATTAAAAGACCGCAACCATGTGTCTTCCCCTGCGTACTAAATTCATGGCCAACGTATTTAGTAGTATGTAACGTCGGCTTTATTTGGGGTTCAAAATTAGATTGATTCATGGTTCATAGTCTTCCTACGGTAGCTTTCTGAAAATGTATAGATGCGCTTAAAAATGATCCTGGCCATAACTCTTGTAGAATTTAGTTACGGCCGATTTTTATAGATGATGGAAACATTTTTCAAGTTTCAAGTAGTTGATGTAATTAGGCAAATTATCATCAGAATGAGTGATTTTGCTATTTTAATTTAAATTCGCATAATCGCATTTCTAGTTGGGCCACCACTATACTGAAATAATATAATCTCAGTTGAAAGATCTCAAAAATAATATATTTTTGGGAATCAAATAGAATTTTTTGTAGCTTTGCTGTTATTAATGTATTTTTTTATTTAATCTCCGATTTTCATCGTTTTTCAGTTATCCCTTTTTATAAAATCGTGCAATCATTATCATCTTTTTTGCATATTATAGACAATACTCAAATTAGTAAAGAAGGTAAACTATCTTTGTATAAAACAAAGATAGTTTTAATGTAGCATATATTTGTAACGGTACAAATATAATATTATTATGTAGACGAAAAAAGGCAGAAGTCAGTACCTCCAGTTTTAATTATAAAATCGATATCTATCGTAAGAGATATTCTTTAAAGTTATTTTATTATTTATAGAGCTGCTTATTTAACTTATAACTTCGTAGGTTTCATAATCTATTGTTAACAACTACTTGAGAATACTTCAGCTACGGATAACTTTAGCAATATGATTAAAACTTTCATAGTTTTGGAATAATAAAGATCTTGTAACATGGTAATTAATACAACGATGACGGTTAATTTATTGAAAATTCGTAGAACATTTTATTACTTTGATAAGAGCAAAAGTTTAAACTTTAGACTAAAAGTCAATTTATGAATATAAGTACATAGGTATCGAATTTGTGATATTATGTGTCTTTAGACACTAATAATGGGCACGAATTATGGTATCACTAGATGTAGTTCTACTGAGCTGGTACTACGTAGGCTCTTCTTTCGGATATTTCAGTGTTTCGTTTCACTTAGGTAGTCCCGTGCGCTGCAGTACAGTAGTACTGCGCTACAGTACAGTAGTACTGCGCTACAGTACAGTAGTACAGTACGGTAGTACAGTACGGTAGTACGGTACGGTAGTACTGAAGCGCACGGGACCATTCCGTAACGTTTCTGTCTAGCGGATTATATTGACCTTAGAATCATGAATATTATGAGACTTTTTATTACATTATGTCAAACATAATTTGATTTATGTACTCGTATTTATTTGGCTTTTGAAAACAAAAGAAAATATTTTCAAAAATTGAACTGTTAATCATTAATAGTATTGTGATTACAGTTCATAACAAATTCATTACTAGTTAATAAACGATTGATTAAACTTTGAACAATAGAAATTAATTAAGTATTTAAACAATGGTGGTTTAATTACAAATTAACGAGATCATAGTTGCAAATCACAAACAGAATCAATCTTCGGTTTAAATATTATGCATATTTTAACATATTTCATTCGGGTGACAGATGAATTAAAATGATAATTTACTATGAATAAACAATATTTGCAATCATTTAAATAAACAGTAGGATAGTGTGTGTGCAATTAATTATCAGTTTTGTGGAGCAAACATACTAGTATCATTATTTAGGGATTACAGAAAACGTTTTGAAAGTTTGCTTTGAATATTTAGCTGTCGTTTTAATGGTTGTTATGTTTATTTATCTATCATCCAAAGATGAAAGGCTGTGTTTTTTTAATCACGAAGTATATTATTACGACTTAAGTTTCTAGTTAACAAGATCGGGTGTTTTGTTTTGTTTGAAAAAATAAAAACACTCCAAACTTTTTAACATGTTTGATGTTCTTATTACAATTATTATTCCTAAAACTTTAACAACTTAAAACCATGAAGGTGTATACTCAGCATCATATGTAGGCGGTCAAGCTGGTCGAATTCATCAGAATACTTACGTGCTTATATTTTTGAAATACATTTTATTATATTATATCGATGTATTAGAGCACGGCTACCAATGTCTCTGTTCGGTGACCAAGTACCTACTTTATTGTGATTTTACGTGTTACAGTAGTTACATTAGCATAAGTTACTCTAACCATAATCGTGCATTACGCTAGTGTTTATTACACAAAAGAGTAAACAAATGTAGCAAACTCTTAAGTTTACACGTAAACATAAAGTAAGGTAAACAAGGAGAAACAAACAGTGTGTAACTGTGTAAACAAACATCGTAAACTTTAAAGAGTCAACGCACGTGACTGGAACCTTTATCGTGGATTGTTACCGAAATCCAATTGGGCTATTCAGGGTCTAAGAATCTGACTTATTTAGGTACAGTAAACAATATATACTTACCATGGCAACCAAAGTAGTCAAAAAAGTAGGAACATCCCCTAACGCTCTTTTGACAGTAAGGACTTGTATTTGCCAATAAATTTAAATCTAATTGTATGTAACTGGCAATGTGTCATCTTTTCTTAAGTTAGTATTTATTTTTTGTATGACGAAGGAGTCTTAATTAAAATAGAAGGACTACATAAATGTTGCTACCTAATTAATAAAACCGTTATTAAGTAAAGTAAGCGAACACCATGTACACATAAATCAAAATGTATTAAGTTATGAAACAAAATCACAAAATTATTGAAACAATCACGCGCGTGATACCTGAAATTCAATTTTCTTTTGATCAAAAGTAAATTGAAGAAACAGACGTTTGTAATATGTTTTATAAAAGTATCGGTTTCCCAGGTAACTGCATTTTGGTCGGGAAATAAAATTATAGAGTACCTTTTTGCAGAAGGAGAGCGTAACATACTTGAGTCGCGATCCGCATACTAAGGCAGTAACGGGAAGCTTCAGGTATCGATTCCTTCACAATTTTACTGTTATTCGATATTTTTATGTTTCGATGGTGTTTTATTGAAGAATGACCTGCCCGTGGTAAGATAGCTCGCATAAAATACCATGGTCAGATTATAAAGTTAAATAAATAGTAATTATGTATGCATATTTTTTTCGTATGATAAAAATATGTTATGAAAACTTCAGTAATTTATGAAAACATGCCTGCAATTTTATAACATCGAAATTAATTACTTTTGAAACTATTGGAATTTCAAAAAAATATTCGATAAATTATTGTGATAGTTAAATGTATTTCAAAGTTACAGAACATTCACGAAATCGCAGATATACTTTATTCAATGTAAGGAGTGACTTAATCTTACATCGAAGTCGATTTCAAATATTCGTAGCAGCAAAACCACTCCAAAAACTATAAACGGGATAAAAAGTATAAGTGAACTCCCATGTCCACGATACGTGACGTTGTGCTGAATACAAACGACACATAACAAAACCGCAGTCGAATACCCTCCAACCCTTTTAAAAAACCGTCTTCAAAAAATATCCTCCGGACAATTACTTGATGACCTCACACTGGCGAAAAACATGAGCATTGAAAAACAAAAACGCTTAAAGTTCTGCGTTTGATTGAGTGCGATTAGGGTCAGAGAAAAGAGCAAAGGTAAATCCCTCCTGACCAAACAGCACTTAAGGATGTCCACTTAACGTCAGAGACGGAATGAAAGCCCATGGAATCGGTCAAAATAAATAGATTGGACTCCTTTTGACGAACGTAGTCGGTGTTAAGAAAATAGTGTACCGTTGTCATGTAAAAACGGAGTTGGGAATTAAATTCTGTGTCGGAAGGGAGTTAGTGCAACGCCGCTGACCTCAGTTGCGTTTATGTCCGTGACAGAAACCTACGCTTGGGAAAGTTTGGTGACAGTGTTAAAAATTTGGAGCCGTAGCTGAGTTTGTAGAAAAATATTGCGACTAAAACTCTTTATAAAATAGTAAATATTAGGTAAGATAGGGATAACTTCTTTGAATCGTTTTACAAACTTCGTTGTGTATAATATCTGGGTCTGCCTATATTTGTATTAACAAAATTATTATAGTTTCTGCCAGCGATTTCGTACGCGTGGAACTCCTCCTGTTTTGCAGTCGGTTAAAAAGTAGCATATGTCCTTTCTCAGGCTTCAGATTTTCTTTGTACCAAATTTCCAGTAGTTTTAGCGTGAAAGCGTAACAGACAGACATACAGAGTTACTTTCGCATTTATAATATTAGTAGGGATTTTAAATAATTGCCTATTGACCCCGATGTAATACCGGTCGGATCTTCGACAACCTCTAGTTTATCAAAATCCTGTCACACAAGTACACGTCACGAGCGTCTGTATTAACGGTCCGTTCATTATCTTATTGAATGGTCACGAAAATTGCTACGTTTCTGATTCTTGGTATGTAAGAAGATTGCGGGCGCGTAACAGGATATCCGCCGTGGTTATCGTTTTCTCCCTCTTTCACGGTAAATGAACGTTATTTTATTGGGTTTCAGGTAGGCTTTGATGTTTTGATTTATTTGCAACCTGTTTTTGTATCGTAAGAGGATGAGAGAAAGGTAAGAAAATATCAAAGACTTTTATTATTCGATATAGCCTTTGTGACTGAATCCAGTTTTGGAACGTTGTTATGAGAACAATTACGTTAATACAATGGAAAATGTGTTGAACTATCATATTATTATATACCTATTATGATTCATAATGGTCAGTAGACTTGTTACTCGAATTTTTTTTTTAGCAATGAGTTAAATTTTAAGAATAAGCTTTCTTGAAAAATATCTTTACATATGGAAAGAACATAATTTTATCCATATTTTCAGAGTAATCGAATACAATAGGAAAAAATACTTTATAATCATTTTTTTTTTGCATTACCATACCAACCTTTACAGTTTATAATTAGGTAGGTATTATTGATTTAGTTAAAGTCGAGTCGACATGTTAATTAGCAGGTGCACGTGTTATTTCTGTAAGTATCTTCAAAATAATGACATTTTCCGATGCATTCTTTCGTATCAAAATAGTACTTATTCTATACTTTACGTTTTTTTTTATAATGTTCTGACGATCTCAATATGAGTGCATATAATTTGACATAATAGTGTAATAATTTTGAGAAATAAATAAATCTGATCTAACAAATATTAACGGATTTAACTCGCGTATTTTTATTTTATTTTTACAATAGTGTAACGCTAAAGTCTTTAGCGTGACTTTAGCGTTAGACTATTGTCTACGTCAGCAAATAAAATAAAATAAAAATACGCGAGTTAAATCCGTTAATAGTTGTTATTAAATCTAATCTAACCTAATAACGTTAAAGATCAAATGAAGTTCAGTGTTAGTCTATATTATTGCTCAGCACAACCGCGTAATGAATCGGTTGTCGCCGGCATTCAATTTATTTAATTGCTACGAGCAAAGTTGCTCTGATTTCATTGTTCCCTGCTCTCCGAGACTAGTTCCAAGCATGTGTTTAAATTTGCTCGAGATTGCTCGGTGATATTAACGTTATTTAATTGAGTTTTGAATTTTATTATTGACTTGACATTTTTTCTGGCTACAGTAGCGCGTTTTGCGAATTATGATATTGTAGCCAGATTAATGCAACATGTATTGTATAGACATGTTGCTGTATAATATTTTTATAATGAAAAATCTTCCTGACTAACACTACCTACTGTATAATAAAAGCTAAGATATTAAAAAAAAAAACTCATTAGCGATAGTAAGTAGGTATTGCGATTAATTATATCACATTAGGGTGATTTGGGGTCTTATGATCATAAGGCAGTTCTGTACCTTTTTAACTATTTTTTTTTATTTGTGTTCTATTTGACTGTAACTAAGCTAATCAAAATTTTCAAGCTATTCTATTTAAAATTTCATACATACTAGAGTTTACATCGCTAAAATAATAACAACGTTATTTTAACCCTTTTCATTTATCGTAACAAAAACTTTTCGATATTAAATTTTCAATAGCAATTGTTTCACCCCAAAAACTGTATTCTGAAAGTCACATTTTTTATAAAGTAAACATCAGCCGGCTTTTGATTTGATACTCGCGGTAATAATATCAGGTTCAACCGTCAGTGACATTAAACTTATAAGTATCTATAAAATAAATAATATTTTTATTTATTAATAAAATATTATTATCTCATGCACGATAAGGAACCTAGTGTAGACTGACCTGTTAGTTTGAATAAAATTTCCTTATATATTCTTTCTAGTAAGGTAACGAAAAAATTAGTTTTATAACACCAAAAAAGTCAAACAATGGACATTGTAAAAATATTTGTAATAAAAATGAATACTTAACATATTATACAAAATATTTAAAAATTTAAAATATTATAAAATAAAATTAATTGGCACGATAGTTTTTTATCATAGTTGAAAAAGTATGTATTTTATAATAGTGTTAGTATAAAAAATGCTATCAACGTCTAATATTGATACATAAACGGCAGTGCCGAACAATTTCAGCCTGGCATAGTGTAGGGGAACGTCAGGCGAGTGACATGTATGGCACTGATTGGTTATTGTGAAATAATGGCCCAGCTATAAAACCCCACAACTCAGGAACCATTTTGGCCCAACTTCCCTCAACCAACAATATCGAACAATTACTTAGCTATTTTATTTTTCCGCTAAATTGGACAGATTTTGTGAAAAGAGAACATATTGACCGGTAGGTCGTTAAATATAACGAGATTGTTATGATGGTAAATAAATTCACATAGAGATGGCTTATTATCTGGACAATATTTTATTTCTTCTATCTGTCTTATGTTAAGAACATCAAGTTTTTTAGATCGCTGAAGGTAATCAAAACAAAGTAAGTATGCTTTTACTAAAGTCCTAAAGTATAAGCATACTTGCGGTTATATTATAACTAACTAACTTATATTAAAAACGTAGGTATTGTATTTATATTAAAAATAAAATAAGTAAATAGGTACCTACATTCATTCAACATTAATTTTGTATTCAAAGCGAGTGAAACAGCGGGATACAGCAAGTCTTTACAGAATAAGCATTAAATTAGAACGATTATTTTTATCTAGTTCAAATGTCTCTTACAAGTTGTTTGTAATATTCCTACTAAAAGTCGAACACAAGATTGCACCTTAAGTATCAGGAACTCTATCCAAAATATGTTGTTATCTACTTACTCCAATAAAGATTTAAGTCGTCAATATAAATCTGAATTCACAAAATAAATATAATCGAGTCAAGTGGCTATTCTATTAAAGCAACAATGCATCTTTAATTCTTTACAAAGCACCTTACAGCTTCTATTACAACGAAAGTGCCACCATTTCTATCACTTTCCCGTTGTGTTAGAAACAATTTGCGAGCAAATGCAATATCGCATGTGATAAGTCGACGCGTGTCGCGGCACAGAGGGTCTCGTGACATTTGACACTGACATTAACTGTATAGATTAACATTGACAGTTGTTACTTTTCGGCACTGCTGTACTTGCCAAAGTTCAATTATCTTGACCGTATCGAATGACCGGCTTATGATTGAATTATATCGAATTGAGTTTACCTACGGGGAAGTTGATTGCGATTGGAATTTCATGGAATATTTTGACCGAGTTATTTTAGTAAATTGGATATTTAATACGTTCGATTTATTATAAAAAAATGTGGTTTGTTTTTTTTTGTGCATATTGTATTTATGTAAACTTTGTATATTATTTAAGCGTTAGACGATCAGTTCAGTTATGCTACGAATATGAGTAAGTACTGTAAAGTTTTCGAAACGTTAGCTAATCCGTTATTTTTGCTACTATTAGCATCCAAATATAAATATAAGATAATACCTACTTATATTATTATGTTCTGAGCATCAAAAACCAATTCTTTTTTTATTGAATAGAGATATTGGAATAAAACAAATATAACGGATTTAAAATGCGAATCTTATTTTATTAGCTGCTAACTAACATAGGTTAGTTAGTATTAGATTGTAACTAGATGAGATAGATTGGGGAACTAAGGATGAATATACCTAGAATGACGTCATTATTTCTTAATAATTTCTAATGCTTTTGCGGTTTAATACACATTGAGAAAAAACAACCATTACAGATTGAATTTGCACACATTAAAAACTTTACCCATATTCTTAGTACACTAAGCTGCCGATACTCTAACACAATTTATATTAGACTATCGTTATAATTTCTGATGCCTTCGCGGTTATTACACATTGGAATGAAACAACTATTAACGGATTTAACTAACTAACGCTAAAGTTAGACTTTTGTCAGCTCAGTCATGCTACGATTATGGAAACTGTAAAGAATCCGAAACGTCAGCAAATAAAATAAAATAAAAATACGCGAGTTAAATCCGTTAATAGTTGTTTCATTCCAATTAGACTATCGTTGTTTTATTTCAATGTCATTATTTCTTCTTTTATGACTATTCCTTTGCATCATTTCAAGTTATAGAAATACCGGCATCTGCCTCACCTGGATCGAAGCAACGAGTATTTTATCGGCCACCTGAGTGCAGAACACTTTACAAATTGGAAATAAAACACCGATAGCTTGCACACTAAAAATTTACAGCCACAGGAAATCGATGTTGCCATTTGAGCTACAATTTTAATCCACGGTCAAATAAATACTATTTCAAATTGAAAAAGTAATTATTTTGCTTTGTATTGTTTGTGACCGCAGTAGTGACTAAGGTTTGAATGGTAAATGTGTTACTTACTTTATAATATAGGTAGTTAACCACTTGTAATTTTACAAATAATACTAAATTATCTTTTCTTACAATTTAATAATTATATATTAAATTAAACTTAACAGTAGGTACTAAACAATAAATTGAAATCCGACATTACCTTTTCCTCTTTGTCCAAAATCGGTACCCACCAGCCTCCTTCTCCGTTACTTATCCGCACGCTACAGTTCGGAGCCTAAATTATTTATTTTAATAAAAAATCTGCTAGGATAATCTTCTTATCTTCTTCTTCTTTATATATAAAAATGAATCGCAAAATGTGTTGGTAAGCGCATAACTCGACAACGCCTGGACCAATTTGGCTAATTTTTTTTTTGAATGTTCGTTGAAGTCCAAGGATGGTTCTTACGGCGAGAAAAAATCGAATAATTGCCGGGAAAACCCTAAAAACAGCCCTTTTCTTTTCCCATACAAATGTTGTCTAACTAAAGTTACCTAATTTGAATTTCGAACGGGCAGGATGACGTCTGCCGGGACCGCTATTTTAAATAAGTTTACTCTAAACTCGCGCTAAGTCTCACGCGCTTAGTGTCATTTAGAGACCAACGTCATGTAACACTAAGAGTACTTTTAAATTTGACCGCTAAATAGGAAAACGAGACTGAAGATCGTGAGGTCTGTTCGAAAACCGTGGCTGATGGTATCGTGGCTCACGATAACGTTTTGACCATTTAGCTACAAGCTCACTCTTCCTACGTCATTAACGTACTAAGAATCACACCCTTAGGTGCGTTTTATTGCCAATATTAAAAAAAACAACGTCAAATGAGAAAGCTACTCTACGTACACAGAAAGCAAGTGTACTTATGTAGGTTTCCTACTCTATGTAAAACTTACATATTCTATGTATTACTTAATCTATCTAAGTTCTGAGTTTTAGCATGAAGCCTAATTATTTTAGGAATTACTTGGATAATAAGACGTAATTATAACATTTACAGCATACTTACTTATAAGTAATTATAGCATACCAGCTTGGACGTGATAGGCCCTAAAGTAAATTTTATACCAGAGTTCAGAGCATCTAGGATTAATCCCCTCTGGAGACAGATAAAAAAGTGTAAGTACTTTGACACTGAATTATAAATACACATCATAAACTTCAAAGTTACGCGCCGAATAATGAAACAAATAAAAACTAAATTATTTTTATTGTCACTTTATAGCCCTTTCATTTGTTAGTTTTATTGGTAAACTTTTTTATTAATTCGTTAAACTGTTTACTGCTGTAACTTGATATTAATTTGTCATGCCTCTTTTACTAGTTGAGGGGAGAGTTTTAATAAACGACGCGACGAGGGTTATATGAACAGAAAATACGATTGCATGTTTTTATGCCTGTTACAACTTTTATAGTATTTTATATAACAATATTACTATAGATATTTACAAACCACATATATTTACGATGTGACCTGTAACAAAAACAATAATAAATTCTGATGTCTTTGAGGTTATTACCTACATATTAGGTAGAATGAAATGGTTATAACTGATTATCTTCTGAGCTTATAAGGGACTAAATTAAATGAATATATTTTTGTGTTTGATTTAACTCAAGTGTTTTATATTATTTAATTTTGCTGACGTTTCGAGAACTTTACACATCATATTATATTCATAGCACGACTGAGCTGACGATAGTCTAATGCTAAAGCTGGTACTTTAAAAAAGGAACTGTAAAATTTTCGAAAAGTCAGCAAATATAATAAAATACGCGAATTAAAATCGTTATAACAGTTTCATTCCCACAAAAAATCCTATTTATAATAACCGCAATATCGATCATTAGGTATGTAATGTTTTCAAACAAAAAAATACTTTAAACTTGTGCTTATACCTCTATACTTTTATAGGTATTTAGTGTAAAAAATTGAAGCGAAAGTAAATTTAATTTGAAAATTTCGAATTGATAGAAAGATCCGTATGTTTCTACCCTCGTTGTTCAGTTTTCAATATCTTTGTTTAAACTTGAGACAGTCTCGGATTAGGTTAGATTAATTTTGATGGACTGAACGGAATTGTTTAGTTGACAGCCGGCTTAGGGGTGAAATTATTTTATAATTTTCCCGTTTGAGTTGTTTTAATTAAAATGAATTATAAATTGGAATGAGTTAATGCTTCTTGATGGGAGGGATATTAAGTGATAAATGGCTTACAAGATACTATCAAATACTGTAGATTTTTTTTCAAAGTCGATGATAATACAAACAAATATTTTATGTTTATGTAACTAATATATAATTAGGTACCTAAGTAGATAATTAGTATGAAAAAAATCATTGGTAAAACTTGTTCCATCTAGCGGCGAATAGCAGAAGTTAATTGTTTAAGATAGTTTCAACAGATGGCGCTAGTAACACTGTCTGCGCAAGAGTCTCCGTACTCACAGAACGACTAAAAATTGTTTTGAGAAAAATAATTTTAGTTATTTACAATAATATTGAGGTAATACGTTATAAATATCAAAAGGAATACATACATAGATAATTAATGATGTAAGTACCTAATAATTGTACCTGCCTTCTTACACGACTGTAAGTAGGTTCCTATAAAAAAATAATTTAGGCAATAAGATTGTAGTATACTTACTATTTATTTACCGATACATTTATTAATTTAAATTTAAACTAGAAAAGTAGTTATAGTGAATTTTATTAAAAATAACACCACAATCAGTAGCAGGAACTCATAATTTTAAATAATTAACAAAATTTTACGAAAATTGAAACGGCAAATTAAAAGCAGCCTTCCGAATCCATTCCGCTTTTTCACATCCGCAACGTGTTTAAAATTAAACATTAATTCAGATTTCGAACAGAATCCGTTCCATTCCTGAACTCAATTGTCATGTTTGTTTTTTTTCTTTGAATCTCAGTTCCGGCGTCTGTAATTGGATCCAAGGCGGTTGGAGCTCCGTGAAATCACTAATCCTACTAATTTTGACAGCCATATGTCACGGGGTAACGACTGCGTTGGCGGCGTATAGGCAAATCGTATAGATTTCGTAATTTTTAGTGACGTCATATTTTTGACTTACTACTATTAAGTAGGTAGTTAAGTACTCTTCAAAACTCAAAGAAAATATATTTTTTCGGATGTTAGCTTTTGTAAAATATGATATTATGTAGGATTTTATGAAAATAGTTAATATTATTTGTCAAGTTGAAATTAGACTTTGTGGCTGTTTTATGTTACCTATCTTAGTCGAATGAAATGTCAGAAATTTTATAAAACGAACAAGTCCGTGTTCGTCAAAGAGAAAACAGTAATGTCGGAATTGAAAAAATATCATTAGGCCATTGAATTGAATGTTCATTACTGTTAAGTTTAATTTAACATCTAGGTATAATTGAACGAAAAAATAACTCAGTATTATTTATAAGAGTGTGTACGTGGCTTAAATAAATATGACTTACATGCAAACTTCATCGTTATTCATGTGTAAACGGATATTACAAGACAAAAGGTAAAGAGATCGGTATCAACGCACCGTGTTGTTTGAGCGACACGGGTGTGAAATAAATACGTTTTTTTGATTCGAGCACGCGGTTTCGAATTCGTTTTGCGGTTTCGAAAATTTTTGCGCGAGCCATCAAAACGATTTGGGATAAACACACGACTGGTTTGTAACGCAAATTACATTCGATGTTTAAAAAATAAAAGTATTCTCCCGTAATCAACTTCATACCTGTCTTAAATTCGACATTTAGTGTCAAATAAGAAAATTGTACACTTAACTTTAGTACCCAAGTTAAAATTGTCCTTATATATTTTACCTGGTCTACATAATTAATCTGATTTGATTTAACATAATAATTTCTGATGCCTTTGCGGTTATTATGCATCGGTACAAATAAAATAAAATGCGCAAGTTAAATCAGTTACAATTGTTTAATTTGATATAACATTTTTGAAGTCTTGAAATTCATATAATGGGTAGGTATGTAGGTATTTAGCACGATCACGATTTGGTAGGGTCGCTTGTTCCATTTTGCGTTTACAATAACTTCTTATGAAACATAATCGTACTCGTTGTAATTACACCAACAATTTGTAAATAGGAAAGTACCTACCTACCCAAATGTTAAAAAAGTATCACTGAATGAAAATTTAGACATAATCAAGTCCCTATTAAGTTGCATTTATTTACTAAACGTACACAAATAATGATATATTCTTAGAGGGCAACCAAATGACATACCCGACGCATGTAACGTTCCAAAAAAAATGGTACCACCATAACTCAGTAGAACGGATACAAAAAAAAATGTCTCGGGTCGTCGCCTCGCGTATTTCAGTGGTTATTTTTACACATGTCAGAAAAATCTCATAATCTTAAGCTGCAGAGCAGAACATTTTAAAAGCAATATGTCAGCAGGCAGATGCAACGTTTACCGGGATTAACTTTAATACGCGCACCTGTTTTGAGTTGAATTTTAATTTGGGTTAGAAATTGTAGCGTCTTTCATTATTACCATGTCAAATGTAAGTAATGAATACCTATAGCACTAATAACATTCCTGAAAACGACTTAGGACGGTATGCGGTTGAAAACAGGAAGCGAGTAAAGTGACAAACACAGACAGAAAGTAGGATCGTGCGCCCTTTTTGTGTACCTAATGCACTTGGTTTGATCAATATGCATCAACACACGCAAAAATGCTTATTTTGTCATTCCGGAACTTTCGACAATCTTCAAATGAAGTTCATTTGTTTGGTTTAAGTTATTAAGAATTGCGAAAGTTATTTAGTATTTTGAAACCAAATGGGATCCTTCAAAGTCCAGGCGCGTGCAGTGGGGGAAGCGGAAGTATGGCACCAGGGTAGGCACTTCATACATTAGTGACATTGTGCCTACCTATATGGAATGCACGCCCTTGCTTCAAAGTTCTGTCTGTATACCTGTTTGTTAACCTATTTTAAAACACGTGCCGTGACAAAAACGTTTTCACGTGCCGTGAAAGTGATGTTGATACAGTTTTTATTGTTATTTTATGGAAGGAATAACAAAAATAATGATTCCACTATGATCCTTTGTAAGTTATTTAAAATATCAACTAATTAGAATAACGTTAAGCTACCTTACAAAAATATATTTAAACTGTACACTCGACAGCACTCACAAACAACTTATCAGTAAGCGGTAGAAACAACCGTAATATAGTATCAAATGTTACGACTGCATAAATAAGAGCGAGATTTTACATTAAAAGCCGTTTTATCTTTCATTTTAATGACGAATAAACGTGTTTACATAAACCCATAGAACGGCAAACCCTTGTTAATTAAGGCGATTATTTTTAGGTACGTTGCACTGAGCATTATCTTATCTCCCCTACTTCCAGGAGCCACTTAAAAGAACTTGAAAATACTAAAAAAGCTCTATGATAGACGATTACGAGTTATGAAAAAGTGTTCAAAGTAAGTTCGGAATACTTCGGAACAGGAAAGTGGAGTATGAAATATTAACGTGTCGTGTGTGTAAGTAAATGCAGAAGAGAAAGGTTTGTTTTTAAATCGCCAAAACGCCCACGTTTCAATATGAATTAGACCTTGTAAACGTTCTCGATTAAAAAAAGAAAAAGCTATTATTAAAGATCCGTCTGATACTGCCGAAAGCTAAGTTTATTTAAGGATCCAATCCATCCAAACTCGTTTCCAAACCTAAAATCAATAAAATTGGGCCAATTTGCACAAAAGCCAAGCGTGAACAGAAAAGGGGATAATAGCGCTTTTCGAATTTCTTTTTTAAGTCATATTGGGAACTGTGAGAAATGTGGTGTTAATTTTCACACGGGGTTTTTTATCTGTCCCCTGAGGCGTTTTCAATGATTGAACACAATCTGTGCGACGGATAACAGCACTTACCTAGCGGCAACGGATTTTTGAGAAAAAACGCCCATGTTTTAGCAACACAAAATGTTAAAAAAGTAAAATACATTAGAGCGACACGGATAACGGATGTCACACGTGAGTTTTTTATCTGATTTTATTTAGTATTACTCGGTACATGAAAATGATTTAAATTTAGTACTCGTAAACTGTGAATATGTAACAGGTTTATATTTAAAAATGCACTAGATTATATTTTAAAACTAATTACAATCATAAACCTTAAAGACGCTGTAAGCCTTATTACGCAATCTTGTTTAAGGGTTGAGGTCTCTTGAAATCGGGTCGTGTATGGGCCTATTACACTCGCCCTGTTTGGACAATGGACGTTCAAAGGACGCTATAAAATGATGCTCCGTGCCCACTCGACTGCCGCACTTGAAACCAATTATACTTTTAACTAACCTACTCGAAGGGTCCCGGAATTTTTAAAGCTCGCAACGTATTGGATGTTATTTTGCTCCCAGTTCATTTAATTAAATGTAAACAAATTATCGTGCAAATTTTGTTAACATTCACGGAGATGAAAACGGATTGTTTATTCTTGGATGTTTGTTGTAATAAATTAGGGTATATTTTTATCGATATAAAGCCTTTTGAAGTCAGTATTATTAGGAAAAAGTTTTCGCCGATAATTAAAATAAATTCAATAAACAAATTCAAGATCTCAAAATGACATTTAAGATGCATGTGACATTGATATCCTTTAAATTATTCCTCCATTAATTTAAGAAAAAATGTGCACAAATAAACATTCAAACTCCATTATACGGTATATAAATAAATAACCCAATTTATCTTTTGGACCGGGAAATGCGAATGCATTTACGTCTAGTTTCGTTTGTTTGTTTAAAATCACGCATCCGTACACATCGACGGCAACAAAACGCATAACTCAATCAACATCAATCCGGTTGGACGACGTGAATTTAACAGGCCACGTGCTGTTTCGGCCTATTTCGTATTTGCCTGTAGATTGTTAAGCCTTGGACAAACTTGCGACAAATACTAATGACGAGTGGTTTTTGTTTTCCTTCGCTTCTTGCCCACGTAAATCGCCACAAACTGCGCGTTCTCATTTCTAAACTGCAACTACACTTGTTTGGTAAATTAAATGTTTGCTTTCAGATAAGGACTTAGTAAAAGTTATGATAACGAAATTCTATTTAGTCCGTCAGCTATATTATCAAAAATTATTCGACACCTATTTTTTCTTTTCTCAAACAATCATTGATAATTGCTTCTAAAGTTCGGCACCGGGGTCTAATGATGACGTCACGTTATCGTATAATTTATACCATACCATGACGTCACAAGTCCCTTCCGAGCCGCTCATCTTTGTCATTTATTGTTCGATTGATAAAATAATTAGTAATCCAATCATTTTTGGTAATCTACTTAATAAACAAACAAAAAAACCGCGGTCATGTCTGCTATTTCCCTAATGTCTTGATTTTTTATAAACTGGTACCTAGTTAATCTAACGTGTGAAGTGAGTCTCAGTCGAAAGTACATCTAGTCGATTCGGGTAGACTCGTGAAATGTTCGGTGTACGCTGAGCCTTCGAACTAGCCTGTCACTACGACGAATGTGAGCCACAAATCACCGCGGCGGTACTATTTTTTGTCGTTTCGTTCATTTTGCAGGGAAATTGAGTTGGGCGTAGGGCCGAAAATTTGACCCACCGGGCATTGTCAGCCGATCGGTCATTCGTATCCAAAATATATTGTGTAAACAAAGGCCATAAGTAGGATTTATGGTATGGACGCAGACTAGACGGGATTTGAAACAGGATGGCATGTTATCAAGTGGCAGGTTTTTTATTTAAATAGTTTTGACGCTTTCGTTTGATTTCAGAGTTATGGACTTTTAGCTGTGTACATAGATTTGAGGTTCGTTTTGAGAAATAAATTATTAAAATTTTGAGTATACCTATCTACTTCGTTGCAAATTCTTATTGTAGGTATTTATTATTTATAAAACTTTGTGGGATAGGTACGAAAGGTATAATTATTTTCGGAGATGTTAAGGTTTTTTTATCGGTAGGTAAGCATTTTTATTTTCTTAACGAAAGAGTTTACAGTGGTTTAATTATAGCGACTGTTAAAACCATAACCGAAAAACAACATCCTTTGATCTCGAAATGAAATCACCCAATATTTTAAAACCCAAAACTATAAATCAATACAGGAAGAATACCAAAATTATCGTTTTTCACTCACTCCTTCAAAAGCCTTCTATAAACATAAATTATTGCGCGGACTGTAACTTGAACTCGCGTTATTGTATTTCAAGCCTTTTGGTAGTAAATCTCGCTGGATTTAATTTTTATGTGACAGTCGAGACGATGAGTGTATCTCTCGAGAACGTTCTTTGAAATGTTCAAAAATGATTTTAGGGTTCCGTACCCAAAGGGTAAAACGGGACGCTAATGACACTCTGCTGTCCGTCCGTCTATTGCCAGGCTGTATTCCATAAACTGTGACAGCCAGTTGAAGTTTTCACAGATGATTATAATTATAACGATAAAAACTAAAAAACAGAAGGAAATAAACATTTAAGGAGGCTCACAAACGTGTTTTTTTATTTTTAAAGCTAATGGTAGGGAACCCTTCGTGCGCGAGTCCGACTCGCACTTGGCCGGTTTTAATTATTCCTGATAATTTAAGAGATATTCACTGAGCAACAGCTTATCTATATCTATACGTAGGTACATAGTAGGTGTGTCTACTACAAAGTGAGTATGTCTGTCTGTTACCTCATCATGCTTTAACCTCCGATTATCGATGATGCTACTAATAATCATTGTCAATATATTTATGAACTAAAATGCAGTGCCTTATTTTAAAAATATTAAAACTATTTTTTTAGTCCTCTCCGGATTGATACTTTTATTTTAATGACAACCGCCAAAGAAATCCTTTAAAAATGCTATAACCACAAGTCGAAAATACATTAATATTCCCATTTAAACCATAAATCATAAGCGTGAAATATAATTAAACACGCGAACCAATTTACATTAATGTCCAAACAGATACCCATAAACGGTCAAAACTGTGAAATGATTGATTATTCCTTGGGAGAAAAAATATGATTGCATTTCTAAAGAAAAAAATATGCCATGTCATTATTTATTTGCTAAGATAGTTGGTTTTTGTGTAGACCCTTAGTAGACCCATTGATAAGTACGATTGTCGTTTGTTTTTAGAGTTTGTAGGTACTTTCTATTTCGTCTACGCCTATATACTATGGCAATGTAACAAATTAAATGTAAGTACATTTTATTATATCGATATAATAAAATTGCCCTAACGATTTTTAAAACGAATTACAGTAAGTACTATAATCCTTTAGATGAGGCAGAGTTAGTATCCTTCCTAGTAAACTTATTTCAACATAAGCAATATTAATCTGTTGTATTCTAATACTTAAGTTTTTCAACCTATAGCTAGGAGTACTAATAGCGTGAAGAAAGATCAATCCTTATCCCCCGTCAAACAAAACCAAAACATTAATGCATTCCCAAATTTCCCATTCCCTCACAATGCCTCCAAAGCCGATCCTCATCAACATCGGACAGTCTATCAGAATAATATGTTTGCCAACAAATTAGTCAGCCCGCAAACGCGGAGCGCATCTGAGTCAATTTAGTTAGCCCTTATTGAATTACAGACCGACACGTTTTGGCCCATCCTCGCACTTGTACCTCCGGCACAATGCAGCAATCAAAATATCAACCGTGTTCGTAACTACCTAAGATCGATTTTCGATTATTGGCTCCTGGTCAATTATGGGGTGGGTGTTGTTTGATTCGAAACTTTATTGGGAGGTGGTTTAGGTTGAGTTTTGGTTGGTGTAAGGAAAGTTCAGGAGTTGTAGCGAAGGGACACGTGAGAGGTAAAAGGGGCGCGATGAATGATGTGACGTACGTAGCCTCTGACTCGGCGTCGTGCGATCGTCTGTACAGACGGGTTGCAGTTCTGATGTTGGATGGGAATTCATAGTGGGACTGGGAAATTGAACTTTAAAGGAAAAAATAAGTATTTCTTAAAATATGTTGTGATTATTAAATATAAATAAACGTTCAAGAATAGGTTAATCCGGCTTCTTTCTAGTTAAAATAAATGCACATAGGTAGCGAAAGTTACACTGAGTGTATACCTATAAGGTAATTTTAAAATAATGACAAATGTTGTAAATAAGAATGAGACTAAAAATAAAGTTAAATAAAAAGCTTTTGAAAAAAAAATCGCTGCCAAAACGTTGCTTTCGATGATAAGTACAGGTAGGTACCAATTTAATCACGTTAAATAGTTACTACGTGCCACCAACGTATTCGTAACTTTAATAAGATATCTATACTAATATTATAAAGCTGAAGAGTTTGTTTGTTTGTTTGAACGCGCTAATCTCAGGAACTACTGGTTCGAATTCAAAAATTCTTTTTTTGTTGGATACATCATTTATCGAGGAAGGCTTTAGGCTATATAACATCACGCTGCGACCAATAGGAGCGAAGAAACAGTGGAAAATGTGTCAAAAATGGGGAAAATATAAAGCCTTATGAAGAATTACTATTTACAGAAGACTTTGACAGATCTTTGACGAAACAATCGGACGGGCAGGACGACGTCTGCCGGGGCCGCTAGTATTTAATAGTCGTGAAGTCTATACTATAGAATGTCCTATTATTGCATAAGTGAGAGACGAGAGGTGCGATCCGCATGGGCATTGTGGTAACACCATGCCACTAACTCTATACCGTGTTCTGAGGATTACAATTGGATTGTGGGACTAAGTTCATTAATTGGAATACACCAAAAAAATCGATTAAGTGTAAAACCAGGTGACCCGTGGGATTAATAGGTACCCTATGCTGACCAATAACACTACGGCTGACCCTTCTCGATAGGATTTTTTACGTAGATACCTATATAACGAATGCACTTATTAAATTAACGAATCTTTAGCAAGCATCAGAATTTATTACGTACCTACTTAATCATTTGTTTAATTCGCGAAACTTCTACTAACTACTTCGGGAATCGGGCGGTTCGTTCTTTATTTATTATAAAAAGTCGAAAGGGCGTAAAAGCATAGTGATGATATCATAGTGATGAGTGATACCTAACTGGTACTACGTTAGTTTCGCGTAAACCTAAAAATGACTATAATATACTATCAAAACATGGCATTATAAAATAGGTTAAGGTATAAGTAGCCAGATTACGGTAACCTGAAATCTGATTTTATAAAAACTACAAAATAATATTTAGTTTTATGGTGTTTCAATTTAAATAGCTGAATTAGTTTTATTACATTAGTTTGAACTCGTATTCAAGTTACTCGTCGAGTATAAAAACGGAGTAGGAGTGGCCATTATTACAAATTATGCAAATTTGAATATTCACACGCCTATGTGGAATGAAACTAGCTAAAACACACACACGCATATATTATAACATGAATACTGAATTTATTAATTATATTAAGAGCGGATAGGTATAATTAAAATACAGGTTGAATGATGTTTTACGCAACACTTAATACTTCGGTGCTTTTATGTAACATGTATTATGAACTTTTGTGTTCATTTCTCTGTCGTATCTACTCACATAATATCTGTGTTTAATTAATATAATATATTATTATGTTAAAGGCAATAGAAAACTTATTGACAGATAGTGACAAGTGCCGTTCGATAATAAGGAACACAAATAAATGAATGAAAAATGCATCAATGACTTTTCATTAGCTTGCATCAATTCCATACATTTTACTTCATTTCGTTTGTCCCAAAATGATTTCATCTTGTCTACCCCCCATAAACTTTGTTAGAACATTACACTTTGCTCTTAAAGTTTTTCTGCATTCACTATTCCTTTTAAAATGAACAAAAATATCCAGCAAATAATTTTCACTGAGCTACAAATATTTGTTTAAAATTTATTCGGAAACGCGTTCGTAATCAAATAACGTCGCATTTACAGCTACACAAATAGACGACGGGGGACATCCCTAGTTATAAACAGTCGTAATCCAATTGCAAACTCATCTGAGATGTGTCGAGTTGTGTCGACTTGTGTCTACTTGTGCCTACTAATGCCGGTTGGTGTCGTGAATGCGCATTCCAAGTATAGATAAAGGCGACACATACTGGCACGTGTCAAACGCGTGGCCATTGCAATATGGAAACAATGGGGTGAAAAAGCATTTTAGGCTCCTTTACCGGTCGACTATCAGACCGATTGGATTTTGATTTATGTCGGAATTAATGCAAAGAATAAGTAAAATTATGATCTCATAATCTTGTCTTTGATCATGTATTAACATTTTTTAAAATACAAAAGTAAGAGATAAACTTGTAACTTTTAGTTCTGTTCTCAGAATATTTTAACATTCATTAAAATTGTATTAAGGTCTAGGTTGATATTTTAAATTGAAACAAAAGTTATAAGGTCAAGATGATCAAATGATGGTCTTTATTGCTCCAAGTGTTCTTAAGTATTTGAGCGACTTGGCTGCTACTACAAGTACATCAATTAACTGTCAACATAGTACAAGTATTATGGCGGACATACAAACAACACGGTGTAAATGATTCCAAACACGAAAAGCGTGCCGACGTATAAAACTAAAAATAAACCCCCTTTAGGTTTTAATGTGTTAACAATGTTCGTCCTCGAAAACGGGGATTGCACATTTTACGAATGAGTGGAACCATCCAATCAGAACTCTTCAGTCAACGCGACTGCCCATGATATTGCCGGCTACCGTGCTCGTTCAAAAATGCAATTTTCCTTTTTAAATACTGCGAAAGGCGAAAATTGTTACGCCAATACGCAGATCTGCATCATTTTCCGTTGGATACGGCCTCTGTTATTGTTAACCGTAAAACAATTGAGTTACAATGTTTCGCTGGTTACGTTTTTTCTGTTTGGGTTAATGTCGACAATGCAATTGGACGGTCAACGATGATTGGGTTGGATTTTGTTCCAACCAAACGCAATTTTTTAGTAGTTAGGTATACTGAACTTTTAAAAACGAAACGATTGCATGTGTAGAAAAAAGGTCCAATGATACTCATTCGTACGTGGTATTCGAACAATTGTAGATAACTTAAATATACTCGTACAATATTTATCTACCTATTTCAGATTAAGGCATTTTCCTATTAGGGCCTATACTGTAGAGCCTCCAGAAAAGAAGATGCAAAGCCTGTATCGTTTAAGGGTTTTTAGCCCGACCGACCAGAGGGCTCCCAGAGTTTGCACCTCGGCTGGGGCACGGGAAGTGTGTTAACACGATCATGTTGCAGGGGGACCGAAAGGTTCCTGCGGATAAGGTATTGAGTTGAACGTATCTTTGAAAGAGTAAATCAAAAGTTTCCAAAGCTTGAATTGATTAAAATCGAGCCTAGAGAGATATGTTACAAATGATCCAAAAACTTTAACCAACTCCTAGAACCGTGTAAACCAACCTTCACGAACTGACAGCAATAAACGCTTAATTAAAAGAAAGTGGTCGCCTCCCGTTTCACAGACGTTTCCTCATTAAAGTAGGTTTTAGAGATGATCTCATGTATCAAAGCTCACGCCTGTTTCAATAGTTTAAAGCGTCTCGGATTCCCATCGGAATCTAGTGTCATATCAAGCTGTTTGATCATCTCAGGAGTTCTTAAACATATTTTCCAGATCCGATTTTAGAGGGTGATAAAAAGATATAAATGAGTTTTAACAAGCGTTAATAGGTGCTTGTTAATTTTAACGTTAATGTTGTTGGTAAGAGAAGTGATTAGTCACGTCGTAGTTATCATGATTACAAGAGTACTTCGGAGAGGAGAAAAAAGTAGATCCTTGTTGGTGTAAGAAAGCTAATGATTTTGAATGTGTGCATAACATAAAATGATTTCACTATTACCTAAGGTATCGTCCGCGTCAGCTATAAATCTGTTACGAAAAATACGCGAGTTTAATGGTTCTAATTGTTTTATTTCAATATTTCTATTCGCAAAGTAGGTTGTTTTCTATTAATTTCTATAAAGAAATTTCATCACATGCATATGATTGGAAAATCAACAATACCTATTTAAAAAAATAATGTTTAGGAGCAACTCTTTATATGAGAGTCGTAATACTATAATGTTGGATTGATTTCCTTTGTTTAAAATTTATAGAGTGTTGTTTAAACGTCAATGATTACTAAATCACGCACTTCATCGAATGTATTCTGTTGACGCTGACAACACAATTGGCCCCATAATGTAGCCTATTACGCTTTGTTTTACGGTCAATTAGGTAACATAGGTGAAATATATTTAAGGTACGTATACAATATTTTACTATTTCCTGTTAAGCAATTGATAAAAATAAAATTTAGATTCACAACATTTTTTTTTATAGATAACTAGTGGTCCCGGCAGACTTCGTCCCGCCCGGCATTGTCGAGTTGACAGTTGTCATTGTTGCGTTTTGTTATACTATTTCTAACAAATCAGCTTAATATTTTTTTCTTTTTTTTACTGGAACGTGATAAAAAGTATCCTATGTCCTTTTCCTGGCTCCGAGCTACCTCCCCGCCAATTTTCAGCCAAATCAGTTCAGCCGTTCTCGAGTTATAAACGGGGTAACTAACACAACTTTCTTTTATATATATAGATGTGGTGTTGGACCAATCACACTAATTAAAGTATGGTACTACTTCCAAACTAAGCGAAACTTGCACTTACCTACCTACTAAACAGCGGATAAACATATAATTACACGGTCCAATCAAAGTTGATATGGAACATCCTTAGGGAATCACGTTGTCCCATACAAACTGCACTCCTGTTTTAAGGAGTTTTTTATCATTAAAGTGTGATGTATGTGACAGGTAATGTCACTCTTTTGTTCAGTCGTAAAATAAAGGCTTTGCAATAACGTCTTGCGTTTCTTCATACATATCAATTGGCGACGATTTGAAAAATCCGTGTAGTTTTATGGTAAATAAAAAGAACGGAGCAAGGAAAAACGCGTGCAACAATCATGTCTATTGGGAAGATTCGTGAATTCGTTGTTGGAAGCGGCAGTTGGAGCGCTTACTGCGAACGACTCGAGATGTATTTCAGCGCGAATGAGGTTGAAAAAGACAAGCGGCTGGCCACTTTAATTTCGGTTGTCGGTGATCAGTGCTATGACTTGATGGTAGACCTAGCAAGTCCGAAGAAACCCTCGGAGTTAACTTATGAAGAGTTAGTAGAGCTAACGGGCGGCCATTTAAATCCGAAGCCGTCAATATTGGCGGAACGTTATCGGTTTCGGCTACGTAGGCAGGGAGCGAATGAAAGCATCGCTCAGTACGTAGCGGAATTAAGGAAGTTGGCTCGTTCGTGTGATTTTAAGGATACGCTGAACGACAATCTTAGGGATCAGTTCGTGTGTGGAGTCGCGGGAGATATTTCAAGGCAGAGGCTGTTTGCGGAGGATAAGTTAGATTTTGACAAGGCAGTGAAAATAGCGAGTACGCTAGAGGCGGCGGAGCGCAATTCAGCCGTTGTTACGCAGCAGCATACTGGACAGTCGAAGGTCGAAGAAACAGGTCATTTACACGTCATGATGCCGGGCGGCGGAGGCCCAGCACGAGGGAAGCAGCTGCGTCCACAAGGTTATCAGGCGGCCGCGGGCCGAGATGACCGCGTAGTTGCTTGCCGTGCTTGTGGTGCGACGAATCATGATATGAGTCAGTGTAAATTCAAAAATTATGTTTGCAGTGCATGCCAGGTTACAGGGCATTTGCGGCGAGTTTGTCCTCGGGCGTCGAGGGAGATGCCGATGGCAAGTAGGGGTCGCAGTAAGGGTCGCCAAGCTCGCAACCACTTTGTTGAGGAGGAGGACGACGGTGATGATGTTAGCGAGTCTGAAGCGGAAGATTCTCTCTATAGGATGGCGTTAAGCAAATACAAGCCGGTGAGTCTCCCTGTGCGGGTGAATGGTACTGAGCTGGTCATGGAAATAGATACTGGAGCGGCTAGTTCATTTATCAGCAAGAAAACTTATGATTTGTATTTTAGTAGCATGACATTGAGCCCGTCAAATACTATGTTTAAGTTTTATGACGGAACTAAGGTGAAACCGGTAGGTATGTTAACACCGATTGTATCGTACGGGTCTGTAAGTAAACAGTTGGATTTGTATGTTGTTCATAGGGGCGAGGCTAATTTAATGGGTAGACAGTGGCTAGCGGAATTAGCGATTCAGATACCTGTATTGCGTTATGAAGGTGTCGTTAGTAGGCCTGATGTTCATAGTATTAAGCCCGCTAGTAACGATCTTAATGTCATCCTCGACAGACATAGAGAGGTGTTCGACGGGACTCTGGGGTGCTATAATGGTGGAACGGCGACTTTGCGAGTGCGGGAAGGTGCGACGCCCGTGTTCCGGCGGGCGCGGCCATTGCCTTTTGCGCTGCGGGCGCGTGTCGACGCCGAGCTGGATGCCATGCTGCGGGATGGTATAATTGAGCCTGTTGATTGCTCGGACTGGGCGACGCCTCTAGTGCCGGTTAATAAGAAGGATGGGGGTTTAGGGGTATGTGCCGATTTTAAGGTAACGTTAAACCCTGCATTAATGGTAGACAGATACCCGCTTCCACGCGTGGAGGAGTTGTTTGCGAACTTGTCTGGTGCCAGATTTTTCACAAAAATTGATCTATCTCAGGCGTATAATCAGATTTCTTTATCGGATGAATCTAAAATGCTAACTGTAATCAATACGCACCGGGGTCTTTTTAAGTATAACCGGTTAGTTTTTGGGCTTTCGTCAAGTTCGGGAATATTTTGTAGAATTAGTGAGTCGATTGTAGCGGGTATTCCTAACGTACAGGTGTTCTGCGATGACATATTGGTATATGGTCGATCGGAGGAATCTCATATGATTGCACTGGATGCGGTGTTAAGCAAGCTCGCGATGTCGGGGATGAAAGTAAAAAAAAGCAAATGTACTTTTTTGGCAAGTGAGGTCAGCTATTTAGGTTTTGTTGTCAGTAAAGATGGCATTAAACCGGACGCGAATAAGGTGTCGGCTATAGTTAAGATGCCGCAGCCTAGCAATGTGTCGGAAGTAAGATCGTTTTTAGGCATGGTAAACTTTTATGCGAAATTTATCCAGAACGCTAGTGATGTTTTGCATCCGCTCCATTGTTTATTGAAAAAAAATGGTCGTTGGAATTGGACCGAGCAATGTTCGGCAGCTTTCGGTAAAGTTAAGTCATTGTTGGTAGGCAGCCAGATACTGGCGCATTACAACCCTGATGCTGATCTTACGTTAACGTGTGATGCTAGTGCGCGCGGTGTCGGGGGGGTTCTGACTCAACCAGACGGACACGGCCGCGAGCGTCCTGTCGCGTATGTTTCGCGTAAGTTAAATTCAGCGGAGCAGAATTATTCGCAAATTCATCGGGAGGCGCTGGCGATAGTTTTTTGTACGCAAAAGTTTCACCAGTATCTGTATGGTAGGCGTTTCATCCTTAAAACGGATCATAAACCACTTGTAAGTTTGTTTGGTCCTCATTCTGGGGTGCCTAGTATGACGTCGAGTCGTATGCAAAGGTGGGCGTTAATATTAATGGCCTATGACTTCGATATTAAGTATGTGAACACGGCCTATAACTGTGCAGATGCGCTGTCACGTTTGCCAATAGGCGAGTGTAAGGAGTTCGAGCCTCCAGAGCAATCGTTTTTACATTTTGCTTCCAACGCGTTATTGCTTGATAGTAATGAGGTTAAGTTGTTGACGGCCAAGGACCCGATGCTAGGCCGGGTGGTGAATTTCATAAAAGGTGGGTGGCCAGATAGGGTGGAGATTGTTGCGTTACGACCTTATCACAATAGGCGTGAGGAGTTGTATTTGGAGTTAGGGTGCGTTATGTGGGGTCACCGGGTGGTTATTCCAGAGGCATGTCGTGAAAGAGTTTTGGGTGAACTTCATGAACCTCATATGGGTGTGGTGAAAACTAAGGCTTTGGCCAGGAGTTATGTGTGGTGGCCAGGAATTGATGAAGCTATTGAAGCGCAGTGCGGTTCGTGCGGTACGTGCGCAGCTGTAGCGCCGGCGCCGCCGGCTAGCGCGCCAGTGCTGTGGCACTGGCCGGCTCGGCCGTACGAAAGGGTCCACTTGGATTTTTTGGGTCCAATTGAGGGTCAAACCTTTTTGGTGGCGGTCGACGCGAAGTCGAAGTGGATTGAGGTTTTTCGAATGGTTCGAACTACGACGGAGAGCGTTGTAGCGAAGTTGCTGGAGTCGTGGTCGAGGTGGGGTATTCCGAAGCAGATTGTTACTGACAATGGTCCTCCTTTTTCGAGTAAGGAGTTTAATGACGTCTTAAGTCAGAATGGTGTTCGCCATATATTTTCAGCCCCTTACCATCCGTCGTCAAACGGTGCTGCTGAGGGAGCTGTTAAGTTGATTAAGAACGTCATCAAGAAGGCTAGGCATGAAAGAGCTAATGTTGACCAGGCTATATTGAAGTTTTTGTTGTTTTATCACAATACTCCCCATTGTACGACAGGTCAAACGCCGGCTAGAATACTGCAGGGTCGAGACTTGCGGATTCGTCTGGACGTGGTTAGGCCTGATAGTAATGCGAGAGTAGTTCATGAGCAGGCTAAGACTGTTCAACGGTCGGCTGGTGTCTCTAGGGAATTTGGGTTAGGTGACCAGGTCAGGTATAGAAGTTTCAGACCCGGTGCGAAATGGTTTGACGGTGTGATCGCCGACCGATTAGGGAAGTCTGATTATACAGTCTTGGGTAATGATGGGGTCTCTCGGCACAGGCATATAGACCAGCTCCGTCGGCAAGCGAGGAGTTTGATGGTTTGTCCTTCTCAGGGGTTAGAGGATGGTAATGGAGGTGACGTTTCGTCCGAGCAACCGAGTCCCGTAGTGGGTGAGAGTAGCCAGCAGGATGGTTTAGATTCCGGTATGGGTTCGGTGCCGGCTGCTCTATCGGAGGCGGTGGGTGTGTCGAGTGACCGTGAGGGTGAGGTAGAGTGTGGTAACGCGAGTCCGTTGCGGCCGGGTTTAAGAAAAACCGCCAGAGTTCCCAAACCCGTTAAACGTTACGGTTTTGATTTTGAAATTGATTAGGGTTAATTTTATTTGTTATATAAGGAGAGGTATTGTTGTTTTGTTTGTATTTGTTACATTTTGTTATTTGTTAAGAGTGTTTAGTCTATCTTTATTAGTAATAGTAATATGAGTTACGTTGTTTGTTTTGTTTGAGTTATTGTGTGTGTTAATTTCTATATATTTGTTGTTTAATAAGTGTGAGGGTGTGATGTATGTGACAGGTAATGTCACTCTTTTGTTCAGTCGTAAAATAAAGGCTTTGCAATAACGTCTTGCGTTTCTTCATACATATCATAAAGCTCTAGAGTTCCCTACAGTACAAAATTGGTAATTCTACACACAAGTAAAACATGCATTAACCGCTATGTACAGTAGATGCATAATAATGCTTGAACCCAGTTCGCCTTAACAACTCATTTTGCTGCATGAAATCAGTTTAATGTGTTCATTATGAACTAAGTTCAGCATAAAAGCTGATAGCCAAAAAGTAAAGAGTACTGTTTAAGACTTACAACTTTTAAGTTGTTAGCAGTGCGCACTAAATTATAAATGTGAGAATCTACCTTGGAATTGATTTATAGGATAGTTACTTTGTACTGCGAAAAAATCCCCTCTTCGAGATAATAGAAAATGCTTAAGGGAGGACCCAGTCAGTTTAAAATAAGTATAATATAACTGTCATCTTGGATTATATCACTAGTCACTGGCATCATTTGAAGGAACAATAAGTAGAATTTAGGTAATACTGAGTAAAGATTCACATTGTCGGTCAAAAAACTAACGAAGACTATATAAGTGATCATTCCTAATCAATTTACTAGTGAGGCATTTGGATCGGTCAGTAATTTAAACAGGTAGTCGACTATATAGTATTTGGCCTGTGGCCTGTACCAGGTCGACTTACCCGAAAAAACCTACTAATCCGTCACAGTCAATCAAAATACACAATTACAATAAGTATTTAAACAAGTTATTCTTAGTACCCCTTTATGTCCTCCGACCTCTATTTTTAAAGATCCATTTCACACCGAAATGCTGAGTTTTATGTTCGCCCATAATCACATCCTTTGCGTTAAGTGTCTCAATTATGTACGCGAGGATGTGTGGACGCCAGTTTACGACTTTTGGATACAAAAGTCGACGCTGCGACTTTTTGATGACTGAATTATTGCTTTTGTTCGTGCTGTTGTTTGAAATTTTTGACGTTTTCTTCAAAATAGGATCGCAGCTGGTTGAAATTAAAGTTATGTATCGTATTTAAGAGCAGTGTAGCAATGAAATGGATTTTCCATGACATAATTGTAACTGCTATTTGTGATATTACTTTCATAGGATTTATCAGCAATTTTAAGCTTGTATTTCTCTTCTTTATTTAGAATCCTACTATTATATAATTAAGTATATTTCACACTTTTACTTGGAAAGAGTTACAACTCGAAATGAATTCAAATTATGCGTTATGTTTGTGTCATTCTAATGTGTACCTATGTAATAAGGCATCACAAATTCTTGCGACCTCTTTCTTTCTTTACGTTTATATCTACTCCATCTTTCCAGCTTCACTGTTAAAGCTTGCAACTATTTTAAAATAACATTTTGTCATTTGAAATAATTCAAAACTAATAGATACAAGTACTTATCGTAATCGATAGATAGTTCGGTGACCCCAGGTCAGGATGGTACAACAATGACGATATAGTATCACCCCCGCACCAATCTGTATCTAACATCTAACGCCTACGACTGTTTTGTAACTTATTATAATTTTGTAATTGTAATATTCGATTCATGTTACAACAATGAAAAATAATCCGTGAATTGTAAATGCTGTATCGATATGTTAAAAGTTTTATTTAAGTATATGCCGTTTTAGGACAGATCACAGTGTGATGAGCACTGGCTTCTGTACCTAAGTCTTGGATCACTTAAATATGTGTTTATGTACGTTGTCTAGTAGCCATAGTACAAGTTTTGCTAAATTTGGGACTAGATTAATTGGTGTGAATTGATATTTATTTATATATTGATATATATATCAATATATAAATAAATATATTGATATATATTTATAAGCAGACAGAATAAATGAATCAAAAAGCCAGGTCCTTTATAAGGTTGTCCGGTGACCTGCTGAAGTAGTTGAAACCCGGTGGATACGAGCGGCGCAGGACCGTCGTTGTGGAGGATTTGAGAGAGATTCGAGTCTAGGCAATGAACGTTTTCTGGGTGCATGACAGTAATGATTAGACACCATTATGGCAGCATATAATATAGTAGCGCATTATAATATAATAATATTATGGCGCTGCAACTTAACAAAATTAAATTTCTAATTAAGTACGCTAATAAAGTCGAAGGATAAGTGAAATAAAAAGCAAATAATGTTCGTATTTTTAGACAGGTCACAAAAAAGGAAAAAAAAGATATGATAATTATTTCCTCGATTCGAAATATTATTTTGGCATGTGGGTATAATAGGAGTCGGAACTTCAAAAGTCGTCCAGCCTACACTTTCAAAACTCATTATCAAAAGAAAGTACCTTAACATAGATAACAGTCTTTACAAATGAACAGTGTAGTTATCTTATGAACGGATCTGAATAAATTTTAGAATAAATAATAAGAGGGCCTTTTGTCTTTGCCCTCCCACGTCGGTCCCAAAATAAAGGACTTAATGAGGCCGTTCATAGCTTTAGTAAGTCATTCAGACTTGGTACTTGTCTGGTAACTTGTCGACTATAATAGGGACAATAAACTTGATTGCTTACATGAGAACCTATAAAAGAAATCTGGTTTAATTTTAATTTACTTATATGTCACTTTTATTTACAATACTCTTTTAGATTTATATGCCGTACAAGAACGTTTCACTTACGAAAGTGTTAGACTATGTGTTTTTCAAAACGCGGTAGTTTATATAATTAAACTAACTGTAAATATTAAACTAACTCTTACGAATATGCTAACTGAAAATTTTCCTAAATACTAGTTGGATCACAGTTGAGTAGAATCCTTTACAGTAGTTTAATCAAAATGTGTAATAACGGCGAAAGCATCAAAAATTTTATCACAATCCCATATGTGTGTCGTGTTTTACGTGTTACATCAGCGTTGACAGTTTCCTTCAGCAAATCGTCCTACTTTCCCTTAATAATGGCCACATCGGTAACAAAAGAAAATTCCCCGCGATGCAGTCTCCGCTCCAAGTAACCCTGTAGTGGCAGGGGAGACTAGCAAGTTATATCGCGAGACGACCTACAACTCTAGTGCTCGGGCGACTCATTAGGAACCCCGCTCCACGAGGAAGGGGCCTGAGGGGCCTCAACTCCCAGCAAAAGGGACCCTTCAGCTCTCAAGTATCATCCGTAACACCGCGTTCACACAACGACACTGTTTAAATCCGATAGCAAAAATCAAAACATCAAACTTACGTACCGCCATTCCCGGGATGCTAGATACGAATTGATGTTAGTCTGTGGTCTGTTGAATAAAGATGTTATTCAAATATGCAATTATAGCACCTGTCCTTGTGGCAGTTAGGTCGCGAGTTCCACGTTCTGTACCTACAAGTAATTCAAGTACGTTATGTGGCTTGGATTCTCGACGCACATATTTCAGACTTTGTAGTCTCTAATTCGAAATTGTCTTAATTTGTTTTGTCGGCGAGGTACATTTATTTCTTTGTCTCTAGGGCTGCTAATGTTTACTTCGTTTGGAATAAACTTCTGTTGTCTCACGTTTTGAGAAATAAGGACTTTTGTTTCAAGTCGTTTTAGACATTTGTTATCTTTTTCATTTTTAAATTGTTTGTTATTTATTTAAAGTATTTATAGGTCTACGTAGTTTATTTCTTTAATAACATTTAAAGTGTATTGTATGATTTTTGAGTTGATTTTTGTTATCCTAAAGCAAATGTTTATATAAAACAAACACTGGCCCGTTATAATTTTACGCAATCAAGATTCAGCTTTATTATCTCGTAAGGTTACGAGATAGTCAAAATATCTTGAATGTTTACATTATACTCAATGTTATGACTAATAAAATTATAACAGTTCTTTAGGAATCATAAATAACATTAGCTTCAAAACATGAAGTTAAAAGAGATGTAATAAAACAATATTGGAACTAAGTAGGCAGGTAATATTATAATAACAAACATAATTTATTAAAAGATAAGCTAACTTTTAATTATTTACAAATACCTATAATATACCTAGTAAAAAAAATTGTACATACCTACATAGTTAATGTTATAAAAACATTATTGAATAATGTCCATGGCCATTTCACATCAATATACCAAATAATAAATAACACTTAAAACTCATGTACAAATATTCATGATTTTCACACTGACATATTCTATCCTAAGCAGGAATCAAACCCGCATGCTCCGGTATCCTGTAATGCACTTTTAAATTCAACCTGAACGTTCATAACAATATGAGTCTAATTTCAACTGTATAAAGCCTATTATATATTGCAAGTGTCCTTGACCACTATTCGATCATAGTGCCTTACGCAAACAGATACGTTTACACCTCTCCCTAATACTGCTTCTGCTCCCCTAGAGGCCTGTATCGTTAGACTAAACCTGAGATAAATCCGCACTCAGTCCGCAGACCTATCACTCTTAATAATGAAGGATCATAATGTAGATTGATAAGCTCACCCTAGGTTTGGTGGGAAGAGTTAGGAATGTTTAGAGATGTTAAAATACTGTTTCGGGGTGTACTTCTGCAACCAGTTATAACGGTAAGCCTCTTGACCTGAGACAAGTGCCAACCAATATATCACATGGTCAGTTTTCGTTCGCTCATGTCATTTCTATATTATTATAATCTTGCATTTGAGTTATTCCATTTCTATTTTCTATTGTCATTTGTCTAGGGGCCTTAAGGTTTACTCCTTGAGCATGAATCTCTTTCATAAAAGTATTATAATTCGACCTAAGTATTTGACGGAAATATTTGAGATTTCTTTTCACTCAATACAGACACGTGCCACTGAAACAACCGGTGTGTAAAATACTTGTGTCTTGTTGAAAAAAATACGAAAGGCAATGGATTGGTAAGTAGATAGATTTGTCGAATGAGAGAAAGATTTGAAGAATGTATGTTGATTGTAGGTATGTTTACAGACATGACTATTAAAATTTATTGTTTTTATAGACAACGGTGCGTGAGCCCTAATTGCATTTGGCTTTTTCAATAAAAGTCGACTTGTTTTCTTACTGGTAAGTGACGTAGTGAAGCTATGGTGCAGTGATAGGTTTCCCCTCTTGTCTATTTATTCTTAACACTATAACGCACTTGCTCATTACTTAAAAGGATTACAGTTTTATCCCGGACGACGCTATCGGTGTTTTTGCCTAATCTGCCACCAGGGTTTACGTCATGATTGATGTGGTGACTTTCATTAATGTAATCAATGCTTTTATTTGACACGTATCCTTTCTAAGCTGAGATTATTTGACAGTTTATTCTATAAGATGATAAGTGTTTGTGGACAAGAGAGAAAAATATTCCTTTTCTTAACCTGTAGCTACTATGTATAGTAAGCTGTAATTTTCCCTTTTATTTAGTTGTCGTGGAATTTTTGGTAATTTTGAAATAAACTACCTCAAAATACTATTTTATAAAAAATGCATTTTTATAAAGTAGGTGCCACATAACAAAATGAACCAAATACATGGCAAATAAAAAATGATTTTATTGATGATTGATGCCAGATTTTGCATAAGTAGGTACCTCATGTAAGTACTACTTACCTACCTTTAAATTGCAGAAGCTTTACAGCTATTAAGTGAACATAAGACAATTGGAACATATTTAACACACGTTTCAAATTAATTTGATTAACACTGAAATAAATACCTAACTGTTTTAATCCTAGAAGTATAAGTTCTTAAATTTGATTTCACCTAAATTACTATATGTTTTTAGATATTACATGCACTTTAATCATATCGGCTGTTTCAAAAATGTTCAGTTGTTCGCTTACTAAATAGACATGAAAATAACCTTCCATTAGAGATAGCTCGTGGACACGGCACGTGTCTATACTTAGTGAAACGAATTCTTAAAGATGTTCGTTAAATTTCTGCATGGGTCGAAAGGGACGTCACGTAAGGGATAGGATTTAGGGTTGCGACCCTACCTTTAACCGTTAAAGGCAAATACTATATGTGTATTATTTTTTTTGTCATTCGTATGGTTATTTATGTACCAACTACTACTAGTTGGTACATGAATAACCATACCTACGACATCTTGCTGCGATTTTTTTTTCGGAACTTTTTATTATCTAGGTACCTATGTATATATAAATAAAAGAAGAAGCTGACTTAATTTCTGACGTATAATTACCAACACAGGGCTAAACTTAAAATTTTACTATATATTTATATTGTAATTTTATTATTTCGAAATTTTATTACTATTTTTGAAAATCCATGTCCTAAGTAGATAAAACAGGGGTGCTAATCGTGGGCAGACGAAGTCGTGTGCAGAAGCTAGTACATTATATGTTTCTTAAACGATATATATTTTGATATTAATATTCTATTGTAATGTTACTTGTCAGTGTCTTATTAAATTCAACATTATTTAATATCGGTTCATACATATTTAATTCATAACATACAGAAGTCATATAAATTCTTGTGTAAGATACTGTGCATTATTATGTAGTTTTTTATTTTATTTAAAAAAAGGCATAACAGCTAAAGAGTTTCTTGCAGTATTTTTTATCGCAGTACCAATATTTTTTAGCCGAAGCGCTATTGTAAATACTGATGTGTAAAAGTGACCTTTGGGTCCTATTTACTTAATAAAACATTTTATATTCTTTATTACAATTATTTTAAGTATGCACTTAGCTACCTACGTACTACTAGACTAATAAGTAAGTACATGTCAGCAATTTAAAATCTACATACGAGTAATAAAGAGATCATAGCGTGTAATATAAGCTTCAATAATAAATGGTGAGCTTTTATCAAAATTACTTTTATATAATTGAAATGTCTGTCTCTAAATAGCCTATTTTACGAATAATGAAAAAATACATTCTCATAACAAATTAATGAAACTTTCCAGGTATTAATAATAATAAAGGCCGTCATTCACGATGCGATTTAGTAAACGATCTTACGTTATAATGTTGATCAAGTAAATGTTCCGAAACACTCCATTGGACGAAGCCGGAAAGTGGTTTTGTTACCCGCTTGATGTATATCGGAAAAAAATAGTCGTTCAGTAAATAGCCCTCATTAATGGCAACTTTCGAGTATAAGACTGGGAGTAAATTAATTTTGTTAAAGTGTTTACCGAAATTATATTTAGGCAAAACAAAAACGAAATTACGAGTACGATGTTTAAGGTTAAATAAATTGCAATCATTATCTCGACGAATTGGAAATTTTAAATTGAAATAATGTCAACATAAGAGCGCTGGCAACACTAAGTTGGTAAATATTAAAAAATATTCACCCTCAGAAATTACGTGCACGTAAACTCACCTTACACAAAAAATAATCAGACGCTTTTATGAATAATACAAAATTATGCAAATAACGTATTTTTAAACACAAAATTAATTCAAAACATCTCGTCTATTGTTAAACGTATTCTCACAAGTAAAACATTTCATCTAGATTGATATTTAATAGCACCGTTTATATTGGCATCGTATCTCGAACACCTTGGCCTCCACAATAATTTGATCTAATAAAAAATTAAAAGCATTTCGAAAACATCATAATGGTAACAACGGGATAATTGCTTAATGGCAACCCAAATTGTGATTCCATTATATATTATTTATTCATGAGGCCAGCCTTGCCGATCTTCACATGCGATCGACGTATGCGCAGCCCCAAAATTATCTATCCCATTATGTCATCAGGCGTTTTATGAATCTAAATTCTTTATTATATTCATTTGGTATCTTTTTATAATGATCGTCATGCTTGCTTACCTTCTCTCGATTACCCGTAATAAGCGTTTAACAACATTTTGAGACCGTTTAGCTTGACTCAGTTTTTCGGAATTTCAATGGGTTGTTATTTTGAATAGTTCATCACTTTGTATAAGCTATTTAAAATTCAGTGCAGTTATTTTTTACGGGCAGGGTGATGTTTTGGTCAACCATTTTGTAATATAAGTTACTTATGCTAAAGTGTTTTCTTTTTTTATGCAAGCACCTTAGGTAGGCACGTTTATTATTTTATATTATAGGTATAATATCAATATAGGTACATATAACAAAAAAAATAATATCTTCTAGATTTTAAATTCTGACGGTTATTACACTTTAGCGTTAGACTATCGTCAGCTCAGTCATGCTACGAGTATTGGAACTGTAAAGTTCTCGAAACGTCAGCAAATAAAATAAAATATGCGAGTTTAATCCGTTATAGTTGTTTTATTCCAATAACTAGATTTTTATTTCATACTAGCTTCTGCCCGCGACTTCGTCCGCGTGGAACTCCTCCTTTTTTGCAGTCGGTTAAAAAGTAGCCTATGTCCTTTCTCAGGTTTCAGACTTTCTTTGTACCAAATTTCATTTAAATCGGTCCAGTAGTTTTAGCGTCAAAGCGTAACAGACAGACAGACAGACAGAGTTACTTTCGCATTTATAATATTAGTAAGGATTAACTCTTTTTAGTTTAAAAGTCACGCTCCCAAAATTCCTAGCTCAAAAAAAAAACTTGCACGAAGCAAAAAACATACCGGACGATTACCGCTTCAAAATTAGTCATAGCTATAAGCGATCTCATTTCCAGAGATCCCTCATTATAATCATGTTACGAACATAACAGAATATAATAATTTTATATTAGCATTTAATTTTCTAGGCCAACGATCGCTGTCGATTTTGACGTTCCCACAAACTTAAAATTACTGTCTTTTGTCTTGTGTAATTTAATGAAACTATGGCCGTTTAGGTCGGTGCGGCCTATACTGGATTAATACTGTATTTAATTTAAAAACCTATGATTTGTGTTTACATTTTTGATGTTCAAACGTTCACACGATGCTTAAGTAATCTTAAAAAAAAAATTGTTTGGACCCTAACTTTAACAAAACGACAAGTTAAGTTAAGTACCTAATCTTAATATTAAAAAAAAAATAGAAAAATATTGAAGGTTTCTAATGAAATTAGTCTGTCAGCAGACAAACTTTATTTTGCTAATTATACTGATGTAACAACTAAGTAAGCAAAATTTGCCCGTTATATTTTACATTTATTTCATTACATTATACTGCTAAATTTTCCTATTTATGTTCATTATGTTTTTGTGCGTATTAATAGCCTTCTTGGTATTGTGTTAAATAATAATTATCTAAAATTATGTACTTAACGTCGAGAACCTCAATTAAAGCAAGCTTTGGTTGTGCAAATGATAATATTCTAAGAAACCCGAATCAGAAGTTTTATTACTGTATTTTTCGATTCTTTGGAATGTGTGTTATTAAGTTAATTATATGAATCACTGTTATTCAGGTTTACCCAACTTGACATTATACATAAAATACACCAAACTTCTTAAATATTAGGTATATTAGGTAGGAACCTACGTAAATATAAAATTCTGTCGTCAGCTTAGTATAATGACCACGAAGGATCAAAAATGGCTAGTCCAAAATAATTCACATAATTAAACGAAATAAAATCAATATTAACTTATTTATTTTTTATCATGTTATGGTGAAATGTTTGTATAAAAATCTTACCTCGTTAAATCAAATAAAGTAATTTATTAATATTCAAAATTTAATGCTGTACCTACATTCACAAAAAATAAACTTTTTAATAATTAAAAGGATCAAAATGTCCAACAAAATTAACAGGAGCATCGTAATTAAAAGTGACGAACAGAAAAAATCTTTTCCCCAAATTTTTAGCTAAGGCAATTTGTTATTCCAATTATAACTTAATAGATATTATTTTCCAGTCAAAATTCAGAAGAAAAGCGATAATTAAGAACGCTTACTCGTCTGCGAAAGTACGAGTAAGTTTTAATGAACCTTTTAATGTTTACTGTTTGTTTAAACTTTTAGAATTTTATATAAATCATAGACGTTTACTTAATTGAGAACAAATTTAACCATTCCCAAGTTTCAATTAAATTACTTCAAGTTTACCTAAGTATCGGAATTTTCTACTGATTTTCTTTGTTTTGCTACTTTGTTTTGTTTTTCTGTAACTTTTAATTATGTTTTATGAGTATTATTAGAAATGTGTATACCTAATTTGGCGAAAATGATTAAGGTTATTTTAAATAAGCTGTTGACTTGAAATACTTGTAGCCAATTTAAACGGTGGATAACAACAATAGTGAGAGAACAAAAAAATAAAGTTAAGCTTTAATAAAATGCAAAATCTATACTTTATTGGCAACATCGCCAAAAGTTTTGCATTTATTTCACCAATAATTTACCTTTGCTTGTCAGTGAGGATTTAGTTATGGATATAATTTTCTTTTTCAGCGTTTTTGTTTTTTCCGAATATTGTAGTAGTCATTTAGGTATCTTCTTAGTTTGATCTAGTATTTTTCTAGTCTTCTATGTTATAAATATTTTTATCTTTAGATCTTTTGATATAGATATCAACTAATCGAATGCAGCTCGATTATTACTAGATCTTAATAAGAACCCAATAACTATATTCATTTTTATATTCTGACTTTTAGTGTCAACGGTTTAAAGAGCTTTTTTGTAATGAGATCAAGTTTTGTTAAATAGGCAGGCAGTCATCTAAAGAGACATGAATTTTGAAATAAAACCTTTGTCATAAACATTGGAATATGGTATCTTTTAGTTCTGTTCGAGCATAAATATTCTGTGACTTGAATGAAACTGTGGTGGAGCAAAGGTAAGTAGTTGTCATAAGCTCAAATGATAGTAGTATTTTTTTAATCCATTTAATATTTATTTACATGATTTCATATTAGTTCTACCCACGTTATATTCGAGGTTCATAATTTGATGGTGAAATCCATTAGCCGGCTAGACAAGAAAACATAGATCTTTAAGTACAAAATAGTAAAGTTCATTTATGTTTCTTTCCATAGGACAAGGATTGCCAAAAAAAATGTTTCATCCAAATTTTTAATTACTTTCCAATATTTGTACATTTACAAATTCCCACGATCACCCCATAGAACCGTCACTCACATCATAGGCTGACTCACTAATAGCGTGTTCTTGTTATTAGCTACCTCCGTGCAATTTATTGAAACTAAACGAAAAGTAATATTTTTTTATGAAAAAAAAAACAATACAGTTAATAATAACCAATATTATGATATTCATTGGTTAGGTTACCTAACAGTTAAGTTTTATGTTCATTTATCTAGTTGGAAAACAAATATGCATACTTTGTCTACTTTTGACAACGGTGTTGGTACTTATCACCTTGTCTCTTTTTTTTTTGTACAATATACTAAGTACCTATAGTTATGAATTGAAAAAAAAAAATGTATTTATTTACGGTGTGTTATTTTATAAACACATTATATATTTATACATCCTTCAGTTTTTAAAGTCCCAAATATATATAGGATTGGATTTACATAGGTAGGTATAACAATAAATCGCCAGTAGGTATAATAATATCGAGGCACAAAAATAATATTTAAATAATATGTCTGACTACTACTTACCATCTTACTTACATTTGAAAGCAATGCTTTAAGTGCTAACCACCGATTATCCAGATTATATGATTGTACTAAATCATCCAATACTAGCCTCTTTCTTTGCCCACAGCCCAGCTTGTGAACTATGAACTATAAAATTTAAGGATTGCCCTTTATCACAAAAGGGCCTCGTATCTCGTAGGCAATATTCGTTCAAAAGAACGCTCGTAAAAATTGCAAATAAGCCAGTTTTATACGAATGGGCCGGCCATAATGAGATGGATTTAAGATTATGCTAAGGCATGATGATTTATAACATTTTTGCATAAACCTTTCAGTTTTATTAGTGGACTTTATTGTTATTGATGGTTATCTTCGGATGGAAATGTTTTTTTCATTTATAAAGCAACTTGGTCATAAGTATTTTAATAACAAAACGATATTAAAAAAGTTTATCTAACGTGAGCGAGGTTTTATATGCCAAAATATGTAGGTATAACATAAGCCAAAATAAAAACAAATTTCATTTTCAAATGTCAGCGTAGAACCTTTCTAAAGTTTAAAAGCGCTGACGCCGTAAAATTTCATTCTGCACAACATTTTGTAAGTTTCAACGTTTCTTAGTTCCTAAAAGACATTCAAAGCACCAGTTGTACTGACAATGCGATGAAAAGTGAAACAAACGCGATTCAGCAAGACAATTGTAAAGGATTCTGTGCAGAAGCCTTTGGGTGCACATACTATTGGCTTTGAGTCTAGACTAGACAATAGGACGTTAGCAGATGATACTGAACTAAGTTCGAACATTAGACCTGTTCTTGCATAACGACACGAGTACGGTACGACAAATGCGACGATATTAATCAGAGTACAGGAAGAAAAATTCGTCGATTGAATTTCAATTTACTTCAATGGTATCCGTAGTATTAGTACGTTTTCCAATTTTGCTACGGCTGATCTTGCATACTTGTTGAAATCTCTAATGTGTTTTGTCTACTGATTGTTGTTAAACTGCAGTATGTGACACTAGCATAGTTATCGTAAGTATCGTATGAATATTTAGAAAATGAATATTACATTTATTTACAAGATTGTTAGCGGGTTGTCTTGTCACGTACTTATTGGTACCTATTATATAAAAAGTAGATGGACTGTCTACTACTACTACTACTAGTATGAAATACTGTAGTCATGTACCTACTTTTACAACGAATTAAATATACAACGCATAGCCGCAATATGTAAAGGTAACTTATTTTATAAGGGTTTGGTTCAAACGACTTTGTTTCGTCAACACTGAGTTTGTCTGGAAAATCTTATTGTCTTTGTAGTTTTAGTAAAATATCGAAATTTTATTTTAGATTTTTATTATCAAGAAATCTTAATTGTTAATACCTATTTCCTTAACCCTAATATAACTATGTGCTAGTAGGTTCATTACACATCTGTGTAGAAGTACTTTTCACCAATAAATCATCTAATTTATTGATCTGATCTACCTACCTATAGGCACTACTCTTTAAAAAGACCTAGATATTTAAATATCGAAGCGTTATAAAATCAAAAAATACCGTTTACCAGCTTCCATCTTCACAATTCAAACGAGGCAGTAGGGTAATAACTTGGGGTTTCCAATTACATAGCAATAAGCAGTCAATCACGCACTTTGCAGACAGCTCATTTCTGCGTCACATTTTGTTGCGGGCCGAACTTTATGGTTCCGACACCGCGGTGTGCGGTTTGCGAATACGTTTAGCAATAATGTTTTGCTTTTAAAACGCCTTTCTTTTCAAAGACAACATGCAACACTGAATGAATAGTAAAAACGAAACTTTACTGCGCTTTATAATTGCCTTTTGTTGTTTTGAATTACAATACGTCGTGTACATACATAATTGTAAAATTTCTACATTAAGGCAAGTTGGTAAAAATTATATTAGGTTTTCACTTTAAATCTTTGTGATTGACGATAATTGCATATTTTCTAAAAGATAAAAATAGTGTCTAAGATTCAAATAGATAAATAATAAGTACCTACTATGTGGTATCGGTTATTGCGTAGATAATTTAATTTATTTAACTAGTTGGAGTCTGGAAAACTTTTATTAACCTATATTGATTTGTATTTTATTATACCTATGTCTTGTATTCCGTTGTTGCGAGAATTTAATGTGCATTTGATAGTTTATAGGTAAGTATTAAATACATATTTTAATAGACTAGAAAAGTGATAAAAAGCTATCTAGGGCATCGAGAAATAGTCAGTTAATGTAACTGAATATCGACCAGTGTTACGGCAGGTATAAAATTAATCAGTAAATTGTAGGTTGCAGAAAATGGCAGGACGTTTCGTTTATCACTAAGTTCCGACAAAATAAATGTATGTTATGACCCTCAAGTCACGGTTGACGTAACGCGTGATGTTGTTAGGTTACAATTCTGGCACTAAGTAGGGTCAATTTGCATAAATTGGCAGGTAATGCAACCTATGTATGATTGAATGATAAATGTTTGAAACGATTGTAAACTTGTAATACGCTAATGTTGAGTTAACTTTTATGTAGTTTTGCGAATTAAGTTAAGGATTGATTTTTTTTGGTAAATCTTCAGTTTATTTGTTTAACGTAAAGCATACATACTGGAGTAAAACAAATAAGTAGGTAAGTAATAAAGAAAACTTTTGTTTTTGTTGAGATATAAATTATAATTAATTTATTCCAATCTCTTATAAGCGCATTATTATCAGAAATTATTAACTAGTACATAAATAACATCGATAATTGTGTTTTGCACATATTTGTTTTTTAAACTTATGTCATTTTTAATAACAAAAAATGGAAATTCAATTACCTACGAAAAATTTTAATATGACCCAATAACCAATGTCTGCGGAGCTAATCAGCGCCAACAAAAATAAATAATTTATGAAACAAAATAAGACGTTAAAGGTTTAAATTATAATATTATTATGTTAAAACCATATTGTCCATCGTGATTCTCCCAATGGCTTTAAATAAGGTGCATAAATGCATTCAATAGATAAACTGCATTCCGCTTAAAAGTTTCCATTGAACTGCAAACTGCATCGACTGCAGGCGACAGCCTCTAATTACTCCTACAGTTGAAACTGTGACCTCGAACCTATTCAACGCCAATACGGCATTATTTCTATGGCCCAGGAGCAAAAAGATGCAAGTCTAGAGGTATAATTTTAGATGAAATTAACGTAAAATAGAAGATTTCGGACAACCTCCTTTAGGAACTAAAGGGTTTTTTTAGGGCTCCCTGTTCAAAGGGTTAAAATTCCGCTGTCTGTCCGTCCGTCTATCTGTCGCCTGCTGTAGCTCTCATGAATCGTGATAGTTACCAAGTTAAAATTTTCATAGATGATGTTTTTCTGTTGCCGCTATAACAACGAATAGGTACTAAAAAAAATATTTCAGGGGACTCCTATAAAACAAACCCAATCTTTTTACTGTTTATAAAGATGGTATGGAACTCTTCGTGTGCGAATCCGACTCAAACTTGGCCGGTTAATTTAGTCTCTTATAGACACAAATTGCATTGTCATTATTGTCATTTATAAATTTATGTCTACTTATTTGTTAAAGACCGTCAAATAATGTATAAACAATAGAGACATACATTTATATTTATAACTTAATCTTAATCCTACTTTTTTTTTATCTTCTTGTAAAAATCGCACTTGCATACTTTTTGAATGCAGATTTTGGCTTCGATTTTAAATAGAAAACCGATGTCAGCTGTTCGGTATTGATTAGCTCAGTTGTTAGTTCAATTAATTAAACCAAGTTGAATTAGCCTTTTCAATTAAAGGTCCACTTTTATTTCAAAGAATAAATCTGTCCCAATATAAGCAAAGTAAATATTTTTTGACAATTCTTGTTTCTTTTCTATTTAAAGCTTAACTTACTGACTCGCAGGTCTTAATTTTGTGAAAAGACCTATTTTATGAATTATCAATTTATTTTTCTTTATCCAATCCTTATTATTATTGTCCAATTATATTTATTGATTTATGACTTCCAAAAAGGGACAGTACCGAGTAACCTTAAGGCTTCACTACTGACATGTTATTTTACCTTATAATGAGCAAACAACACATAATGACCGGACTGACCTATATATAAATGCATTATGAGTCCATCGATCCTACTTTGCTGCGATAGCTGTAAAGGTGTCATAATTTGACACAGGAGTCAATTACTATCACGCTGGCATTAATTTACAAATAAAATAAACAACACTAAATCCGTTATAGTTGTTTATTCCAATATTTTAATGCTGTTTTTTCTAATGATCGTAATGTATGAACAACAAACATAGGAATACTTTGAAACAAAGAAACAACTGGAAGGTGAGCCCCAATTTAACACTTTGCCGCTACACCTCGGGTCATCCAGAACTTTCTATTCGAAACCGTTGGAAACCAGAACGTCGTATGATCTACAGAAAATGGGCTAACTTATATCCTTTGCTAAAGTTTCATTCAGAGTGGGGACACTAATTAGTACATTTGGTCGAGACAGTACAGGATCGACAAAAGGACAAAGTTTGAGATTGCAATACTACAATGAGAAGATATCTGGCTGGTTTGTATTGTCGAGTACGTTGTTAGGGAACTTTGTCTATAGTTTTGATTTTATAAACGAGTTTAGATGTCGTTATTGCATTTGGTTTGACATAGACACAAGTTAAGGGTATTAAGTGTTTAGAACACATAACTACAAAATCGAATTAAATCCATTATTGAATGACGGGTATAATGGCACTGGTAAATAAAATAAAGTGAATAATTATTTTATAATTGTATAAAAAATATGGAAGAGTGATTGGGGAGATGAATAGTTTTTATAGATGCTAGCGGTCAGATACTACGATGTAAGAACAATTAATAGAATGCAAACAGAATTCGATAAGTTTCACCCCATTGGCCCTGGTGTACCTAATGGAGAACCACTATGTCCGAGATTCAATATGGTTCTATAATATGACAGTGCACTACCTACGCACTGTCTCCGAATGTGAGTTCAAATCACATTGACTAATGAATCTCTTAAATGGTCAGTTTTATATCTTAAAAAAAAACTTTTCTTATCTATATCTATACTTATTATATATATAATATAATTAATAATAATATAATATTATAAAGAGGAAATAATAATATTATTAATATTATAAAGAGGAAAGATTTGTATTTTTGTATTTTTGTATGTTTGTAATGAATAGGCTCCAAAACTACTGGACCGATTTCAAAAATTCTTTCACCTTTGGAAAGCTACATTATCCCCGAGTAACATAGGCTATATAATATCACGCTAGGTCTTATAGTTGCGGAGCAGTAACCGAAAATGTTTCAAAAACGGGGGAAAAGTATCGTTTACGAGGCCTTAAAAAAATCTTAAGTCCCCCCGTGCGAAGCCGGGACGGGCCGCTAGTACTTAAATAATTAAAAACTTAAGCCGGAAGCGAATTTATAATTACTTTAAAATAACATTGACGACTTTAATTAAAATAAACACGGAGACTTATCACCTCGTCACAAATTAAATTGGTAAAACGAAAACCACAATTTCACACCTGGTTTCTTCCCTCGTGTCCCGTTCCTATGTGAACTAGAAGCGCGGTGTTGGGTGTCGACTAATTAGTCCATTCGTTGACGCGGAATGACGTCGGGACAAATGCAAGGTGAAGAGTGAAGCATTACCGTGAACTCCGTTGACAGATTTTTGTGTAACCCCCTGATTGTTTAAAGCGCTTGGTTAAAAAGTTATCCCAATTGGAACTGTGTTTAAAATCCGCTAGATGCGCTAATGTTTGATGAGTTATAGCACTAATAGCTGTCATGTATCGTACTGGCCAGAGATTGGTGGAATATGTCAGCTGGAGTGGATAATGGCCGACTATTGAATACTAATTAATGATGTATTTTGCCTTGATAGCTTTATACGTAGGTACTTAACTAAGTACAATAAAAATCATAAATCGTTAACAAAATATAAAAAATATTTAAAGTTATCGAGTTTTTGACACGTGGCGGCGCCCATTGGTATGCTTCAAAACGCTATACCTATATTTATAGCATTTTTCAAACACCTCGGTTCATATTAAGATCAGCAAACAAATAATATGTAATAAGATTCAATTAAGTACATCTTACCTCGTTTTATAAAAACTTTACTTACTCGTTTATGTGAAATAGAAGAAACAAATTATGTCTTATCATAATTCATTAAGGTACCGATTATTATAATATATACCATCTTACCTATTGATTTCTGATGCCTTCGCGTTTACTCCACATGTTTCATTCCAACAAGTATAATCGCCTACTTACTTTTTACTTTTAGTACTTTTACCTATTCTATAATTACCTATATTTTGCATATAGTAAATCATAATGGATTATCCATATATGAATAATGTGAGATATTAATGTCAGCATAATTCATAACTTGTTAAGCATCTCGCGAGAGCTCATTACTATGAATTGATGGCTTTGCCAGTGCTAACAAAATGACATCTGTTTTCAATATTAATATGCATTCCTACTGTTGCACGTTCATTAAGAAACACATATTTGCTTTTTACAGCGCACTAGTGATAAAAAATCCACCTAATTTGCTGTTCTTCTCTTAAAAAAATCATACAGTGTATAACAATTTCTGATGCCTTCGCGGTTATTATACATTGGAATGAAACAACTTTATCGGATTCAGGCTCCGAAACGTCAGCCAATAAAATAAAATACGCGAGTTAAATCCGATAAAGTTGTTTCATTCCAACATACAGTGTTTGTATATAATATATGATAATAAGTTCCCAAAGCTACTATATTTAATAGTTTGTTTTTATTAAGTACAGTATGGTCACTTTGACCCATTGTTTTGACTATGCTCTATTCACATTTATTTTTCAAAATTACGTAGTGCAAAATTACCCCCTAGGATTAAAGTAACCCGACTTCATCGTATTTTAAATAACGCTAAAATTATATTTTATCATCCAGACAAGTATGTATTGTTAAAAATATTAATAGTACTAAATGTTTTAGAATATTAGTCAGTTATTTTAACAATAAACTAAATGATAACTACTAAAATTTACACAATATAATACGTAATTGTGTAGGTATATAATAATATACTCGCATAAAAGTTTCTCAATAGCAAAAAAACACCTGAGTCTAGCTAATAACCGTTAAGCACGTATCATTAACAATAATCAACGCGACCCCCAAACTTTATTATAAACCCATCATCAAGCCCTGATACACCCATACAAAGTACACGTGCACTTTTAAAGTAATGATAGATATCATTAACCACGCATCCCAAGGGTTCTGTAGGGAATAAATATGCGAATCACTCTCGAAATGTCGCTAAAGCGTACATAATTCACAAACTGAAACCACATGTTTTGTTCACATTGAATAATAATAGATCGCTACCCCTAGCTAGATGTCGCGTCATAGATGAAAAACGTCCTCGGAGTTTTGGTACCGCATACGCAGTATCCAAAGAAGTGGCTGTGAATTTTATTTATGTTGTGCGTTCGGTAGTTAAGGGTAGGGTTGCTCAGTAAATTAGGATAAAGGGGTCAGTAGTGGGTCAGATAAAGACGGCTGCAACAAATTGTGTGCTCTCCCGCCTTTGTTATCGTCCCTGCTGTACTTAATTGTGCTTTTGTCCGTTGTTAGACCGCTGTGATTGGTCAGTTCCTATTGAATTTTAGCTAAAATTGTACCATTACAATTGACATAGTACCTACTACCTAGATTTGTAGGTAGGTATTATTATTAAATAATAATATTATTTGAAAGGCTTTTTGTTGAATGTCAGGTTACGTAAAGTAAATAAAGATGCAATGAATTTGGCAATTGGATTAAAACCTAAATTAGTAGGTAGGTATTATTATTAGATAATAATATTATTTGAAATGCTTTTTGTTGAATGTCAGTTACGTAAAGTAAATAAAGATGCAATGAATTTGGCAATTGGATTTTTTTCTATATTACTGTAGAATATCTTTCATGTTATGTTTTAGAAACACATTTTTCTACTCAGGAGAAATCATATTTAAGACGTTATTATTATCATTATAGTAATAATATTAATAAGCTTATATGTTTCTATTGACTCGTGTATTCTCAGGTTATGAGGTAAATCACATTCACGTGTCTTAGTTTGTTTTGAATAAACATGAATAAAAGGAGAAGAACACTTCATGTTTATATAATTCTACTTACATTATAAACGCGAAAGTTTGTACGGATGGACGTGTGAGTGTTTTTTATACTTTCATACAAAAACTACTAAGGGATTTAAATGAAACTTTACAATAATATAGCTCATAGGTGTCAAAATGACACATAGGTAGGTTCTGCTCAGTTGTAGTCGCGGGCAGAAGCTTGTAGAAAAATAATCCGGAGAAATGATAATTCCGTTATGTTCAATTACTTATACAACTTTTTATTTAGACTTTACTACAATATCGCAATTCCCTAACTAATAGGAGTAAGTAAATTGTCCAAAAACATTTATTTTTAGTTATATATCACTTTGCTATGAATGAAACATCTGGTTGAATTTTCCTAATTCCGAAATGAAACTCAATCACAACTCTTATAAAGCTGTCTACACACTGAAGTGTCCTTTAAGTCCATCGTGATAGCACTTGCGGGGACAATCATATTACGCACGCCTCGAAAACCGGTTTTCACCGCGAATAGCCATCCTAAATAAACAATAACAGGGGTGGGGACAGCTTTTAAACGATCTCTAGCGGCTCGGCTAAGAGATTAGCTCACCCTAATAACCACTTTAAACTAACATCTCGCTAAACTCGATACAATCTTATCGTTGAAGGCGTAAGGGATATTTTGGATTGATTTTAAGTTTTCCAGGTGCAAGACAAGATTTTAATGCAGATGGGTTTGCCTGATAGGTGCTTATAGAGTTTTTGACGAGACAAAGGGTTGAAGGACCTGATTGAGCTACATGCTAATGGTGTGCACTGTGCAGCGGTTTGCTTTTTTATCTTGACACATCATTCAGAGTTAAATCGTTTAGGGACGACTTGTTAAAAAAATGTTTTTTTAAATCTCAAAATGAACTTAATTAAAGCTTTCATATTAAAAATTAGAGGTAATTTAATTTTTTATATTAAAGTTGAAAGTCCATTTCGCCAATATGCAAAGTTGACAGGCTAATATGAAAAAGAAAAGCAGAGCTTAAAAAGTTCAAAGAAACTTTTATATTTTCTTATTGAATTAGTCGCTCATTGATCTTTTTCGATAAAGATAAAACTTTATCAATTTGGTGCTCTTTGTCCTTTAGTCTTATAGTTTCAGATGAAAAAAGTTACCTGTAACCATTTCAGTCTTACTTACATGCGAGCTTGAGGATATTGGAAAACCTTTTACCTTTGTAATAAGAGCTAACTTTCAAACACAATTTGTAACCCTTAATAATAATACAAAAAAATCTAATCGCAATTACATTGAAATTAACTAACTGACCTGGATTTAACTCATCTATATTTATTTTTGTTAACGTTTCAAGTAGGTACTTTACATTATGTTGACGAATATGGCACCTCGATAACAGTTTCGGAACGTCAGTATTAAATAATTCCACTAGACAATAAAAAATCCATTAAAAAAAAATACTCGCGATAATATAATAAGTCCTGTTAAACAATAAATTTTAATACTTCAACCCATACGCATAGCTTAGATTCACAATTACTAAAATTCACCCACAAAGCGTATTAAACCCAAAAAACATATTCCACAATTTGAACAAAATCCGTCACATATAAATGCGTTTCTCGTTAAGCAGGCGAGATCCTCGTGGGACGGTAAGCATATGCGCCCGTTATAATTAGCGAACAATGTTTAGCTTTACCTAATCCCCGAGGGCGTAAATTAAGAGATTTCGCTCTCGGACGGCTTACCGAGACATTTGCGTTTAAGCCCAGTCGAGGACACGCCGATGTTTGTTTGTACCTCACATGTATTTGCTTGGCCTTATTAGGGAATAATATGAGACCGCCCAGCACTTCTTCTAGCTTGTAATTGTAAGCATTTAAATCCGCCAATAATATTTCTTTATTCTGTTGACCACGACCAACCTATCAACTGTGCTGTGACTGAGAATGGTGGCACGAATAGGGTACATAATAATATTATCTTTCTTCATGTGATCTACTAGGTATTAATAAAGCTTTTCACCATCCGAATCCGTTGGTCCTCCTGACCTATATATTCCACATAGATCACAAGGCCGTCCCCCCACGGACACATCCCGTACAGCAACACAGCAGCTGCAGCACGGCACGCGACCTCACACACATTTAGCAAACTCTATGACTTAGTATTACAAGCGGCCCCGCCGGCGGGGTCGAAGACGTGCACGTAAGGATCCTTTTATCAAAATAATATTATTCCTTATTTTAAAATTGATATACTGGCACGAGTCGGACTTACACGCAAGGAACCTTTTATCAAAATAATATTATTCCTTATTTTAAAATTGATATACTTACGTAGGTAGGTACGTAATAGCGGAAATAGTTATAAAATAGGTACCTACAGAAAATATTTTTAGTAGTAAACGTTGTAGCCTTAGAAATGTTGTAAAATATTAAACATAAGGCGTAAGGTTATAGAAAATACCATAATTTATAAAAATGTAGGTTATTATGTTACGTCCTAGTAATAAATAACTAAGTTTTTGCTCTGCTTCGCATGTTACGCTTACATTTATTCTTGATTACTATTTAATTTTTAATTAACCACCACCGTAATTTATTACTGTTTAAAGAACATTAGAATATTCAACATCGCCTGAAATTATTTTTGATGTGGTAACCATTATTTTGTTCTAAAACATTTCTAGCAGTGATAAACACAGATAGGTACCTAAAATGTTTCGTGAATGTTTGTTTCTCACGATATTTGGATTTACGTGAAAGAGCTAGATGTATTTGAATGAAAATCTATTTAAACAGGTAAAGATGAAAGATAAAAAGGAAAATAGATTAGGCTAGGCACTTTAATTTTATAAAGTTTACTGATTCATACACGACTAGGTACTTTAATATAAATTTTATAAGCAAAGCAAGCATCATATTTTTTTTAATGTCTAATCTCTTGAATAAATATTCATATTCACGTTGTTTAATGTTTATATTTTAGAAAGTACATTCCGGAAATGATACTGATATTACGAATTTATGCACCCTTTTTCAGTTGACACAGAAAAAACATGATCACTGTCCAAATGAATTATGACCACCCTTTTTGTCTGTCAATGTTTGTACGGATAACTCTGTTTCGTTTTATGCATATGTAGAATTTCTATTACTGTAGGTATATATATAGGTAGGTACTTTTACACAAATATTGAATTGTCCTTTACCTTCTATTAAGGCTGGATTCACACTTTAAGTTCGATCACGGTTTGTTCGTGGTCAAGTACGGATTGTTTTTCATTTAATAATATTTTATCGGAACGAGATCGGACCTATTCACAATATATGAATTGTCGTAAATATTGTGTAGGTATACGAGATTAAAAACTTTTGAAGACATCATCTTTCGCCTCCATAATTCATAAAATGGATTAACGGAGGCGAAATACCTACTTTTCAACTAACATTTAAAAAAATCACCTCTAACTAGCTTGCGATATAAATAAATATGCGCTTAAAGTAAGTAGGTAGGTACTAGGTACTAACGCACGTGCACATTTTCTAACTTTGTAGAACTGCGTGTGCCAATATTTACAACTATTATTTAAAAGAGCAACATTTTCCTATAGCAAATAAAAAACAAAAATACCTACTAATAAAAACAAATTTCCTATGAAAAATAAAACTTTCGGAAAGTTACAAAAACGCGAAACCGTAGCTTTTTAGTATTATGATTTTATGCACCTTATCGCGACACAGATAAAGTCTATTTTCGTTTGTGTTGATAAATTTTATTTTATTGCAATTTTAAAAAGTCCGTGCCAATTAATATTTGCTTTCGTTCATCAGAGAGGTTGCTCATGATCGTTTGTTTTCTGAGAGCTATGGAATATGGATTTATAAAATGACCTGGTTTGCCTTACCTGCTTAATATAACAGTATTTTTTTAAATGCCTTGTTTTAAATATTATTCCTTAAGGATGAATAAAACGTAATTCCTGTGATAAATTATTTAGACTTAAGGTGACATTGAGATTTTTGAATTTTTAACTGACTTGTTTAGGTAGGGAATAGGCCTTTTTTACACTTAGTGTAGGTAAGGTATGTTATCACGTGTGTAATTTTAGCATCCAAAATTAAATTGAAAATAAAAAAACAAAACATAAATATACTTTTGCATTCATTATTTACGTACCAACTATCCCTACTAATATTATAAATGCGAAAGTAACTCTGTCTGTCTGTCTGTCTGTCTGTTACGCTTTCACGCTAAAACTACTGGACCAATTTAAATGAAATTTGGTACAAAGAAAGTCTGGAACCCGAGAAAGGACATAGGCTACTCTTTAACCGACTGCAAAAAAGGAGGAGTTCCACGCGGACGAAGTCGCGGGCAGAAGCTAGTAAAAAATAAATGCAAAAAGGATATACTTATTAAATAATACAGGTGCAATATTATTAAATTTTTATTCCAATTTCTTAATAACGTTAGTTTTAGAACGAATAAGAAAATTGCTAACAAGTAGCGACAGATGCCGAGGTTTTAATTAATGAGAAATTTTTAAAGTTCCATTCGATATTGAAGTTCAAAGTTTTCCTCGTTTTTACTCCGAATGTTTTTTAGCTGCAGTAGCTATGCTGCTAGCTATAGGTATAGGTACCTATGCTTTCGAATTTAGTGTTTGGGACATTTAGTTTCCGAACTTCGGCTAGTACTTGCGAAAGTCGTTAAAAGTATAATTTTTAAGGCAACGTAAAAACCTAAGGTGTATAGCCAATATTACAAGCTTTTTTTAATCATAATAAAGTACAATAGAAATTCTCTTGTTTGCTACAACGTAAAAAAAAAAACAATTATTTTAAGGACCCTATTTTTGTATGTAAAATAAAATACAATAAGGTATAGAAAGTTTTCGATAGAACATAAAAGACGTATTAAAATTATTATTTCCCAGTCTGTATGTAAACAGTGTGAGAGAATAATACTTTAAAATATGTAATATATAGGTATACAGATGCAAAACAAGAATTTACCTAACTACTACTTCAGGCTTATTAATAAAACAACAGCAAAACATATACACACTTTATGTATTAGGTATGTAATGACTAAGTAAATTTCGTCTCATCCTTTTTGTACCAGAACCTACCTCACTCAAAACGTCACCGCAAGTTCGAAAAATCCATAAATTCCCCGTAGCGGCGCGAACAAAACAAAGAACAAGATGGCGATATGTTCATTAAAGTGGTTCGAATTCCGTTCAGTCCATTAGCCAGATATTTTAATTGTGTGTTGTCCCTTCCGAAACTTTGCAGCTGGGCGCCTACCGCGATGAGCTATTTCGAGACAAATTGCTCTAAAAGTGATGGCTGTTTCCGAAATTCTATATTTGAATGTGTTAAAACTGGCCATTATTCAAAGTGAAATTTCAGATTGGGTTCTAAGAAAGTCGGGTAACTTTGGATTTAACTTGCGCATTAATACTTATTACGCTGACATTTCCAGGAATGTACGGTTTCTAATTTTAGGAGTACCTACTAAGGTAGTAATGGAAATAAATAGGTAATAATAGTCTATTTAATTACAATGAGTAGGTAGGCGGTAGTCGTTAAAACATCAGATGTCACGAAATGATTTGTGCTTATAATATAAAGACTACAAAGTGCTTTTTTTTTAAATAGCGTTTTTTTTTGTACGTACACATGTAGTTACTGATATGTATATGTGTTACGCCGTAAAAAATATTAATAAAATATAAAATATTTACCAAAAGATGATTAATATTATTTATAAAAATAATATTAAATTTAATATTTTATTACATAGCATCCAATTTATGACACTACATAAGAAGAAAAAAATATAATACAACAACAGATGTTCACGACGGAAAACAAACACCCAATCAAAGCCCACTTACTAAAACGATATAAAAATCAATTTACAATTTTATCAAACTAAGCCGTAATATTTCACACATATCAAAAGCACCCTCAGAAAGCTTTGTACCCAAATTTTATTATCGCACGATAAATCATATTCAAATGATAATTCAATAACGAAGTGATTTCTGACCCGTGCTATGTGGGGTCGAGATAAAAGAGAGTATAATCCGAATAGGCATAAAATTACTGATACGCGTCGCTTGGGACGGCTTATTTAAGACCAAATTTATGCCTAAATAGATAAAGACTATGCGGTGGAGATTAGAATTGTTGAGAAAAATACAGCGGACTTCAGCAATACGCTGGAAATTGTACAGATCACAACAAACGAACAACAAATCTGTTCCAACAGATTTGTTAAATTTCATGCTTAAATGACTCAATTTTGTTTTCAACAGAAAAATACATTCAACAAAAACATTAAGTCATTTTTTTGTTTCATAGATGATTTTAAACAGGTATAGGTAGTTATTAATATTTTGACATACTTAAAACAGTTTTCACTTTAATGTCTTATCAATCGACGTAAACTGAAAAAATGTGAGAGTAGCCGGTCTTTTCACAAGGTGCATATATTTGGGAAAATCACACGTAATACAAACAGAGAAAAGCTCATTTATATGCACGTATTATGACTGTCAATTCGTAATCCCGTGAAAACTACAGTTCCTACAATCGTAGCCACAAAATATAGGTACAATATACGTATGACGATGTATGTTCATATATTATGTTGAGTTTGTGTCAAAGCTTGCCTGCTGTAGTTTTCTCCATCACTTAAGATTAGCAAGTAGAAAACCTAATAGGTATAATTTATGTGGGTTTGCATTTGCTTATCACTAATGTCACCAGACGCGTGGCCGTTTATTAAATAAAAACAATTTAAAACCAAAACTTGTTATTTATAATCAATTTAAAGGCGCAACCCCATTATGATCGGCTGTTATGACCGTTTGAGATTAAAATATTGTTATTTAATTTTAATAATGTGACTTTTTTATTTAATTTAGTGCATAAATAAATTCAATTGGATTGGTAAAGTAATTTAGTATTTTATGTTTCATTTGAAATAAATCACGTTAATGCAATGAGAATAACATAATTGAAGCATAAAATGGATAGAATAGAATCGGATTCCCACTTGGCCGGGATTTTTTTATGGTTCTTTTACAAAATAAAAAACAAATATGGTGAGTGAAACGTTCTTTATAAAACCTTATAAAGAATTAAATAAAAAAATGATTTTGTATTCCCTATATCTTTTATATCATGTTGTTACGTCCCTAATATCCAACAAACAGCAAGTAGGCAATCTTTATTTCTTAATCTGAAATTTAAATAAACTTAAAGTGACGGTCAAGCGAATTTCATTTCGAGCGCAAATAATGAGAAATTTCTGCTTCTGTTCGTAATATTGGGTTACTCAGCAAACACGGTGCCATCAACTCGACTCTCCGGTTACGCTTAAGTGAGTAGTAGACCACCACAGAATATTCCATTAAACTGTTTTCTTTGCTGAACACAATCCGTCTTACACAAGACAAATAGTAGCCCTTTAGCGAGAAATTATCTGTGTAGCTGTTTGTGTGAGTGACCCATATTTTGGGTCCTGTTATGAGTGGCATCAATCAAAGTAGTTGATTAAGCATTTCGTTGCATGGACCAAGGGGCAAGACAAGTGCCCAACGTTCAACGTTAACGTTAAACGTTAGCACCAAAATGTATGGGATTTGACATTTGTGACGTACGTGACAGTCGTTCGCGGATGTCAAATCCCATACATTTTGGTCCTAACGTTTAACGTTAACGTTGAACGTTGGGCACTTGTCTAGGGCCCCAACTCTATATATTTTTTAAATGTCTTAATAGGACCTATCTAACCTTAGGGGTTTTGATTTAATTTTGATCCTTATTTAATGACCGATTCTACGTAGCAGCAAAAGTTCCGTAATTCTATCAATTATAATTCGGCACTCGACAGATCTCTTAGAATACGAGTATCTCAAAAATAAATAACTAAATTGTGTACAGAATTCAACAAATACATCTGTTTAGGTTATTTCTGAATCTCAAAAGAATATTTATACTTTTACCATCATTCTTGAAATTTCTGACTCGAAAATAAATTTAAATTGTCCAAGACAATTTTTAATTGAATTAGGTTTACCCAACCCTATCCTTTTGTCTAAAAGCACTTGGGCTTTCCACTTGTTACTTGAGACTGCACTTGACAAAGTAAACTCGTTAATTACAAATTTAAAAGCAAAAAGCACAAAATGCTAACAACGAGCGCTGCCCTTTTAATAAGGACTAGGCCCTTTTTTCTGACAAAAGGATTGCTCTTTCATTAGATTATTTCTCAAAAAGCGTTGTGGAATTCAAACTATTTTTGTTGAATTTTAGATTAATCGCCATTTTTGAAGTTCATTAGTAATCTCTCTTATTTTACAGCGCAATTTTTTATAGTTTTAAAATTAACAAATTCTATGGACTGGTAGTTTTTTCTGATTATTTTGAATGATATCACTAAAGTCAATAAGAAAGAAAAACTACAAAAAAATTTATTATTGTTCACTACATTTTAATACCAAGAAGCAATAAAACCTATATCCGAATTTGTTTCAAATAAGAACACTAAGTACTGCATAATTTTAATTTGGCACCTTTATTACCAAGGCAAAGAGGCCACAATCTGGTTTTACTAAAACTCGCATAAAGACCCCTATCCAGGCTCTTCTGAAATGTTGATACAAATTAATGATTCTTCCGGCTATGAACCCGAAATAGGTTAACGACCAATAGCTCTAATTAATGTCATCAGCACATTGAGATAGACGCCATTACAGTCTTACAAGATGTAAATAAATAGTCTATTTGTTTCTCACGACATATTTAACCCGAGTGTGGTGGTCCACTTGTCACTTGTCATGTTCGCAATATGTTTAGTAGATTGAATAACCTTGAGTATAATTTGTTTCTAAGTGTGGTCTACATTATATAATTGAAAGAATAAACTCGACCGAAATGAACGCTCAACTGAAACTTCTGAGTCTAGAAGCTTGAAATATCGTGTTGATGTCTAAACAGAAGTAAGTAAGCCCTCAGATTTTATTATTTTTAGAAATTCATCCACTGAGGTGGTAGAATAAAATAAAAGGTGTCCTAAAATAAAAATACTACGATTGGTAAAAACATTATCAAAATAATAATAATACAGACAATTATCAACCCTTGCATCTAAACATGAAAAATCCGATAACACGAAGTCAACTATATTCAACTAGGGTCCGGGACAATTGGTTCGTTAGAGCCAGAGTATAGCTAATTGTTGCAAATGGTCGACAGTTAAGCAATAAAAGGCTTTCTGAATGCACTAGCTGTTCCTAGAACATTTGATTTAGGTCACTTTGGTTAGACGTAATAATAAATGGATAATACAGATATCTAGGCAGCCATTTCATAATAAAACCTAGTTGCCACACATTGGTATTGTGTATTCACTAGCGAACCTAACGAGTATACTCAAATCGTATATCAACAACAATTCTATTCATAAAAACAAACAATAAGATAATTTGTGTGATAGCAGTATACTCGTAGGTAGCAATAACACAAGAACATTAAGAATTATACAGGGACTTAATTATCTACACGATAGTTGTAGTTTACAACTTAAATCCAACAATAAATATAAGGAGCTTTGTTGTCTTTTCTTCACATTAGTCATAGGTAAAGCTAGTATAAAGCCCTTTAGTCATTATAATGTTCACACGCGACAAAGTCATGCCATAATTTAGGCGGATGCTAGCCGGCAAACTTCAGGACACAATAAAGCACTATGCAGCGACATTAATTACAAGTTATCGTAAAACATGGAGTGCGCCTCGCCGTCTCACTATAAATAAGTTGAGGGGACATTTGCATGCTAGGAAGCACAAAGAAGTCGATATCGGTACCTAATTATGAATTGTTATAAGACACGATACCTTACCTGATTTATTGTGCCTTATGGTTAAACATAAATCTAGAACTGGATGTGCGTGTTTTATTCTATAAGCGACCGCCAATTTCGAACGCCCGCGGCTAGATGTCGCAAGACTTTGATTAATCTTCGTGCATAATCCTGGATTACATTATACGGTGCTTTAGTTTTACCATCTCCGACTCGAATCTGTTACGCCGTATTTTTCTTGTTTGTAATTTAAAAAGGACTGCAATAATAAAGATATTTTCAATTTCGACTAAATAACTGGACCAAAAAAACCTCTCAGAATAACCAACGCCATTATCGTAGAAGACACCGGAGAAACAAATTTGCAATAAGAAGAAAATATTAAAATTAACAGGCACGTTAGGTACATAAATAAAAGAAAATCTGATTGCATTCGCGGTGGCGGGCGAGTATAATTGAAAAAATTGTCTCTTGGATTGTTGGCAACGACTCTGAGTCGGCCACAGTAATAAGATGGGATTACGCCCCCATGTTATTGCTTGCGAGCGAACCGACCGTCACTCAGATAATTTTCCTCGAAGGTTTCTTATTGCAAGTTTTTGTTTAATTTCGCCTATATTCAGGCTCATCAGCCCGGAGTTAATGAAGGCCTTTGAAGTTGTACATGCTACTTAAACAGCAACGTTTTGGCCATTAATCAAATTTATGTCTGGTCCTCGTCACAAAATGCAAAATTAGTAATTATATCGAAGTATCTAACGCTCCAAATGAGACTACTAATCCGGCAACAAATTGTGAAATAGGTCAGCCTTTTATTGTGTGTAGTGTAATTAGACATAAATTAATACTCTTTTGCGAGCGGTTCTCATCATCCTTCATAAATATCATAACACGTGTTATGGAGTTAAAACTGGGCCAACACCCGCAGCTGCCAAATATGTTTCAACAGTGTCAAACAGCACGATATTTGCTGGAACATGACCAAAACCTATCATTTTATATTAGCACTTAGTATGACAATTTAAGTTCCTTGTTTTAAGTATTACCTACACTATTGTTGTTGTGGTTTTATCGTCATGAAGCGGTCTAAGTTCGCTTTTGAACATTTTAAAAACTGCTCCAGTTCTTTGTTTTATATTTGCATGCACGTCGTGAACTGTTATGGTTGCTCGCGCTATAAAACCAGTATTTTTACAGTTTCTTCTCTTTATGAGATTTTATTGTATCAACATTTTCTTTATTAACTGAAGAAAGAATATTTTCTTTGAAAGAAATAACACACTGATTTTTAGGTTTCTTAGAAACAGAACTAAGCAGTCGAGTGAATAAAAAAAATCGACGCCTCTAGTAAAGTAGAGTTAATTCAATTCGATGCCAATATAAAATGAATACACAGCTATCAAATCACGTATCTCTTATGTTAATGATATCGTATTGTTCTTGGTTAGGAAGTTTTATTCTAAAGATGACATTAATCTTAAGAAACGGTGACATTTGCTCGTAGAATATGGTTAATTTAAATACAGTTAACAACAAATCCTCTACATTTGTAAAGTGACACCCACGTACGACATTTTGATGATACTTAATTATAACTCGATAAGGAACGAGTTATCTTAACATTTTGCCGTCGGAAGAAAGTAGAACGCGTGTTTTTTTCGGCAAATTAATTTAAACATTGATTCATCAGATTTAGGACATACCTACGTGTAAGATGTATCCTAGGTAAAATAGTCAGAATCGTAATAGTTTTTTTTTGCATAAATTAGTTAATAATATATACATTAATTTTATTATTAATACATTGTATAAGTTATACCTAACTATAAGTAGGTAATAAATGTAAAGACTTTATTTTTCATGACCATAGTTTAATTTCTTGTATCTGATCTTAAATTATTTCGAAAAAAAGTTCTCAGTTAAGGAGGGAAGGAGGAGCGGATTAAAAGAAGAATAAACATGGCCAATATATACGGTAGTTAAGAAGGTAAAAAATAAGTGATTAAAAGTATTTACTTTTTATAGGTCATGGTTGGATTTTGAAATCAAGAATTGATGTTTGAATATTAATAATGTAAGTTGACACTGTAATTAGTTTCTAAATTAAATATTTACGTACCTACCTAGTTAGTGATCTGTGTCGTATTAGGTACTTTTATCATTATTCAGTTCTTTAAAGTCCATAACTTAATATATTCACATCGTATTCGCTCGAAATGTTATTTATAAAGCATTATCTTTTTCTATTTGCTTTAGCATTAGCCGTGGTAAGAGGATTATGGAAATCATCTAAAGCTTAATATTCTCGTTATTTATATTATTACTAATTTATTTATGCTTGTCAACGAATGATTCTGATAATATACCCTAAGTATATGTATTTAATAATTTGCAAATTATAGCCAGGTATATATTTATCCGTCATATTAAAACACCTTTTTGGTATCATTAGAGCATCATCAATCATAGAGCGAGAGATTGATTCCATAAATGACGCAAATCATTAACACGTTCCTGAGGTACTGATGCCGTATTTACCACCGTCTCATTACATCTATGTAAATAAACATAAACATGGATATAAACTTAAAACTTTTTGATAAATATATATTTCAAATTTGAAAATTTATATTTGCAGAATATGTTATATAAATAAAATAAACTAAATCTTTAGGACACTTCCATTGGGTATACGGAGAAACCGCAATTGTCTTCTATGGTAATTTTTCCGTCCATCTTAACTCTCTCGCTGCATTAACACTTCATTGTAAATTCTTAGAGTCGAGTAACTTTATCATTCCACATCAAATAAATCCGCAAGGGTGGCACATGGTGGAAATTTTAATGATTCCAACGTCCATCGCGAAGCGGGAGAAATTAAAAAGAATGGCAAGGAAACGGTCCCCGCTTTGCTTTTTAATTTTCCGTTCGCCGCCGGCTGTGGCTGGGGCTTTACAGTTTACGGCTGATTCAATCTACACCAGTTCAAGTCGAGACGTTGTGTGAAAAATTGAATTTGTTCTCATTATAAAATTGCGCAACGATTATCTTGAAAATTCATGTTACGCTATTTCCTTCGAGATACCCGGTCTCTTTTTATAAATAAAATAATTAACTGACATGAATTAAATTTATATTAAAGTACGGTCAATAAATTTGAGTAGGTACTTAGTTGTACCTACATAAAAATGCCCAAGATTCTGTAATCGACGAATTATTATTATTGTATGTTGTAGGTTTATTTTACATTTAACGTTATTTGAAAAACATTTTCTTATTTTGAAGTATATTCTACACCTCTAACTCAATGAAAGCGTGGTCTGTTCCTCAGAGTAGCTTACAGTCATTAATTTAAAGTAAAAGAAACATTTCCGTACAGACGATTTCCGCATTTCAAGTCAAGTTATAACAACGTCCTAATTAAGTTATTGAGATATTGAAGATTTCATGTAAAGCCCAAACTGCCCCAGATTACTTGTAAATTAAGCTGATACGAAAGTAATTTCCGTTTAACCCGCTTGCTCAATTTCAGTGTTAGCGCCAGTATTTTCTGGATGACCTAGCTCAAGCAAAGAAGAGATCTAACAAACTGCAGTATTGCTAAAAAGTAACAAATATCTACATTGTATGTCACTTTGATCGTCTCGTTCTTTTATCAGAGTCTTTCCAATAATAAACCAAATGTGATTACCTAAATAAATAACGTTGAAATTCGGAATGGAAGCTATTACAAAAAATCTGCCAACACCATAAACAAAGCAAAGTGGTCTATGGGAAAATTTAAATTCAAATCACAATATTCGAAATAGCCTCCGGGCACCGTTAAAAAATGTATGCCCGCCTAATTTCATAGGCACCGAACAACTTCGAATGCCTTCATGTACTTAATCGTTTCTAATAGGTAGAGCGTCATGCGCGGGAGGTGTCAACGTACACTAATATCCAATTAATATGCCGTTTCATTCGAGACCTCTCTAAATTTATTGTGAACTAATGGAATATATTCTCATTAGTTTGACACCCAATGCCGTATTATAAGTTGGCCGATCATTAGATGCCACTGATAAATGGCGATAGGACCGAATCGAAATTGAGATATTGACCCCGTCTATAAATTTTTAAGGCTACCGTTGATATGACGTTTTTCTTTTTGTCGGTTAGCAAGTTTCTTATCAGATATTCGAATGCAGTTAAGTTGTAATGCTTTAAGTGGGAGTGAGGAACTGGTCTAAGGGCGGTATTTCCTTTTGATTGTAGCCGGCTTATTAATGGCCTATGTTAAGTAAAACAATAATGGCCTTTTAATGTTTGTCATTCTATGTAACGTCACGCCGTACAAGACAATGGACTTTTGACTTTACCTTACAGAGTTCGTCTTTTGTATTCAACTTATAAGCTAAAATTTATTACTTAACATTATAATTCTGGAGTCTGAGTATGTTATTATATCAAGCTTTCTTTTCATAGTAATAATAGAATGTAGACGATTTGATGAATACTGAGTGGCCGCGCCTAAAAAGATACATAAATACCTATAGTAAAACGGTTGTCGGTTTTCATAACATCTAATGAAAATATTTAAATAATTTAATATAAATAAAGACATTGAATATCAAATCGACTGATTCTGAAGATACACGCATCATAAAAGCCAGACGCAGATGTGTTTTTTACGGTTCAATAATTATTTCAAATCCGAATCGTGTACAAGATAAAGCAATCGAATTTTACGAGCAGAGGACCAATATGGGCTTCGGATCCACGGGGAGCTAGGGAAGCCGGTATAAGGGGAAAAGGTCGAAAAAAACAAGAGCAGTTTAATTCCTAAATTATTGACGCAATAAAAAACAACGCCGCTGTAATGTATTCAAACTGTGACCGAAGATGTTCGATCGATGTATATGTAAATACGCCCAACTCCTTCCACATTGAGATGTTCCGTATATTTATGTCAATAATGAACGTCCACCTACTGAGTCTCTTAATTATTGATTTAATTATTTTAAGAGGCCTGTTCGAATTTATTTTGCGAGAAATAATGGCTTATTGACAGTTAACACACGTTATAGGGCTATAAATTAGAATGAACAACTGCTTACTAAATGGACGAGCATCTTGGAACGGGAAATCGAGATTTGTTATAGACGGAGCGGTCAGATGAAGAGCAAATTATATTTAAAATATTGAGCGGGTGTTTGTAAAATATGACTGTTTTTGATTTATTGTTGAATAATTTTATTCAAGAATAGTAATTACACGCTTATTTAAAGCAGTCTTATTTATTGGCCATTTTATTATTTATTTCGTATTTTTAACACAGGAAATGTCGTTTAGATGTTTCTTAAAAATTGGCATAATTATGTACCTATTATTTTAAAAGCACGGTACTTACCAACAATTTTTTTGCGATCACTGTATCAACTAAAACCGAAAAAAAAAGTCCCGATTCCCAAAAATTCAAAACAATAAATGTCAATCAACAACTTTTGTCACTATTATCTTTAAAATAAAATATATCATTTAAAGGACAAAGGGAGACAAAATGGCAATAAATCAGTATTTGGGTCATTAGGGCAGGCCCAGTGTCCAAACCGCCCAGGTATAGAAAAAAATAAACAATGCCTTTTGTGCTAACAATGCAAATTGCTACTGAACTGGATAAAAACTAACCGAACAATATGGCACGCTTCTATTCTAACCTTAGATGGCAACTGTAAAAATAGATACGGGATTAGAAAAAAGGGAACTCGATAGTTAATATTTTTCTGAAATATTATTGATATGATAAGTATATTATAAAAGACTGAAATTGATTGAATTATGATTGAGTAAAAATTCTTGCAGGTGCATTAAATTTGTTGTCATTGTTTACGCTAGAAATAGTACCTATGTATAATAACAAAAAAAAAAAACTTAAATAACTTCTGATGCCGTCGCGGGTATTACACATTTAACTCTATGAGTGTTAGGCTATTCTCAGCTCAGTCGGCTACGAACATGGAAAGTGTTAAGTTTTTTTAATGTCAGCAAATAAAATACATCAGTTTAGTCCGTTAATAATGTTTCATTTCAAAATCTTACTTTGTTCTCTGTCCATGCGGATGAATTACACATTGAATATATTCAAATACCTATTGAATTCGCTACGTTTCCGTACAATAACTATATTAACGGGTCTATGCAAATCTCTTTCTATCTTAAATTTAATCTATTCACCCAACACTCGAAAGTCGCATCTACGAAGCCAAACAGTGTGTCATTAAGTTTTTCTCGGAAGGTTGTAAAAAGGCGACTGTCTTCAACCGTTTCTATCTCAGTATAATAAGTTTTTATGTTTTGCAATGCAAGGATAAGTACGCTTTCTTATGCTTTACTCACAGCGTACAGAGTTTATTAAACTAAATATCAAACTATTTAAAGTTAGCGTTGTTAGTTTAGGTCTCGAAACAGTTGGCTTATTTTTTAACCATTTATAACTTTCGTTGAAAAAATAATCACAATTTTATCGAAATTTCGATTTCTTATGTCATAAATGTACCTACCTACTTACTGTATGTACTCTTCCCTATTTTATTATATCAAAGACTACAATGACATGTCATATACCTACTTCAAAACTAAAAATCGATATTTCGTATATTATTTACTAGCTGTCCGCCCCGGCTTCGCATGGATCATCTTTTTTTATAGCCTATGTCACTCGCGAATAGTGTAACTTCCCAACAGTAAAAGAATTTTTGAAATCGGTCCAGCCGTTCTGGAGCCTATTCAATCCAAACAAACAAATAAACCTTTCCTCTTTATAATATTAGTATAGATAAACTTTATCTATTGTCAAAAACATTCTCTTACCTTTTAAAATCTGTGTAATGTTTTTCAGTTTCGCCACCTCGTTTCAATGTTGGATGTGGTGTGAAACGTACAGTTTGTTAACTTTAGTATTGTCGTTATTTGAATGAGTAGTGAAACGTTTTTATTATTCAAACCTACTGTTGTTGAAATTGCTATGGCTCCCTAAAAGGTTTTGTCTCTTAAATGTTTAGTGCCTTCCGTTTCTTAGACCCTTTGTTCGAAAGAAGGGTATTATTATAGAACTAAACAAGCTTTTGTGCAATATTTTGTTTTATATTTGTAACTCAATAAGTCGAACTATTATTTTTGAGTATTCTCGGAGTTTCCTCGCATGATCGAATTAGAAACAATGACATCCGGAGAAGCAGAAAAGTTACCTACATAGAAATGAGCATTGCTAGAAAGAAGTAGCCGAAGTAGATGTAGATTGCTTGATGACGGAATGGATTTAGGACCACAGCCTGGTTCCATGACCTGGTGAAGGTCGCTCAATTTCGCTGGACCTGGGACCTTGGGAAATACCTATCCAACAGTTAACGTCTTTCCATTAAATTATGCTAATAAGTTAATTTTAATAAGCACAAATCTTCCAACTATGATACTTCCGTTATGTTACTCATCGAAATCGGTATTTTGAATTTCATTCCAAATATTAGTCATGCTGTCATATCCCAAACAATCTGTGAGTGTGTAAAAAAAGAACTTATTAAAGGAAAAAAATCTTGCCGTGATTCCACGAAGCATTTAAGCAGGTGAACCTGACATCGTATTAAAGTATCCGCCATGGATTATTAAAATATTTTTATTTCTTGCAATTGAGACATTTCATTTCAAACAATATCTTGAAGCCTGTTGGAACTTCAAGAAAAATAAATCTAAATACTACTACTAAGGTGGATATGGCAGACTTATTTTTCATTATAATATTTTTATTTGTTTTAAATCAAGTGTTGATTTTAAACATAAGTACATACAGTTTTTAAAGCCAGCAGAACTGCCGTGCTTACGATAAACGCAGTAAATAGAACTGTTTAAAGAATCATCATCAGATTTAGGTACCTACTCACCTACAGGGTTTATCATTATCAAATCAGAGAAGGATAGTTATAGATTAAAATATAATCAGATATTATTTCATTATTCAATAAAGATACAATATGACTTTGACGAGAATCCAATTCAAACACTAATCTATAATGGTTAAAAAAACTTTAAAATACGTAGGTATGTCACTAAATTAATAGAAGCTAAGTTGTATATCCAAAGCCGATAAACTTTGAGCCGGTAATCATTCCCACACATCCACAGTAAAACCGACATCTGTCATTCAAATAGGATTAATTTGACAACGACTTGAAGAATTTGAAATTTTTAATTTGAATCACATTTCACACTTGTACTCTTTTTTGTTTTATAACAAAGTTGCTTCGTTTTTTGTTACACCGCTTCTTTTGATTTTGGTTATTTTGTTATATTCTTTATTAGCTTGTAGGTATATTATGATAATTCCAGGACTATAAGGTCAAGTATTAGGTTAATTTAAAAATCATATTATTAAATAATATTGTACACGCACCTACCTATTATAATACCTATACTATAATGTAAGCACTACTTTGTTTTTTCATTAAATACTAGCGGTTCGCCCCGGCTTCACACCCCTATCCCTATTTTTAGGATCCCTATTTTTTTCAAAATATTCTATAGCCTATGTTAGTCAGGGTGAACGTAGCTACCCAACAGTGAAAGAATTATTAAAATAGGTCCAGTAGTTTTTGAGCCTATTCATTACAAACATACAAAAATAGGTACAAATCTTTCCTCTTTATAATATTAGTAAAGATAAGGTAGGTACCTATTCTATTGTAATTTCCATTTAAACGGATTTATGTATACATATTTAGAAGATTAATAATAAACAAGATACAAAATCAAAAACTATTTAGAAAAAAGTTTGAAAGTATTACGTTTAAAAAGGTACTTAGTTACATTGTTTGTTTCAATACCTCATGGTGAAAATAGTTTATTTTCTTTAAGTTAAACGATATTTTTTCTTTTCTTATTGACTTGTCGGGAAACTTCGTAGACATTTTCTTTGATCGATTGAATGTAGAAAAACTATATTAAGTAAAAGAAATATTAGTTCAGGACCGTTAGGTACTACTTTAGGTATATTTTTGTTATTGTGTAGCAATTATACCTAGGATATATGTTTTGCAATGATACCTAGGTATAAAACAGGTCTACTTACCTAATAACTAGTATAACATATTACACACGAAACATTTAAAAGGAATGTTTAGCAATTATTTACTTTAAAAGCTATCTTTATTACTTACATTAACAAATTACGCAAACACACGTGTATAAATCGAAACAGATACAAATATTATGGAAGAGTGCTAATATAATAATGAAGTACTTAAATATAATAGGTTCTTAATTCATCATCATCATTTTCAATAAATTATGTCATTAGATATTTTTGGCATATTCACCGTGGCCGCTCCAGAATTTTCAGGCAGCAATCTGCTCCGCCCACCAATTCCAGTAATTCTTAGGGGTACTTACTTATAAATTAATAACAATTTCAACAAAGATATATCTTCTATCCCTACTAATATTATAAATGGGAAAGTAACTCTGTCTGTCTGTCTGTTACGCTTTCACGCTAAAACTACTGGACCGATTTAAATGAAATTTGGTACAAAGATAGTCTGGAGCCTGAGAAAGGACATAGGCTGCTTTTTAACCGACTGCAAAAAAGGAGGAATTCCACGCAGACGAAGACGCGGGCAGAAGCTAGTTGTTAATAAACGCTTATTACATTTGTAACACGGGCTACTTATTCCGGGAATCTATGAGGACACTGCGAAACGTGTAAACGTATGGAATTCTATACGAGCGAACCTGCGTAACAAACTATATAGTCTAGCCCTTTATTTACCGTATAAAATTCATCCTCATTCAAAATATCCAGTAAGTAAAACAGTAAAGTGATATAAAAAGCTACTTCTAGCAAGTTCCATTTTCCTTACAAACCCCGTACACAATTTACCGACGCAATACAACGGTGGCTGAGTGCTTGTGATTAAACAATAAATCGTGCTAGAACGGCGTTCCTTAAGAAAGCTCTGCCGTCGGTTTGTGGGTCAGGAATTGCGTTAAAGTAATAAGGACTATTTACTGACGGATTTAAACGTTTGGTGCGTTAACTGTGATATTTTTATAAAACTAAAGAAGTTTGTTTTGAGAGTAATTTGTTGATCATTGTGATTAGGTACCTACCTCTAAAGTATATTTTTTGTCTTAACTACGCTTCATCTTCTCACAATCATCTAAAGGTTATTTCTTAAAGGAATAAGTCCGCTCTTGTAAATTTGTATTAATTTTGTTGTACAATAAAGAGTTTACATACATACATTCTCAGTATCATCAGGTATCTATACTAATATTATAAAGCTGAAGAGTTTGTTTGTTTGTTTGTTTGAACGCGCTAATCTCAAGAACTACTGGTTCGAATTGGAAAATTCTTTTTTTTTTGGATAGACCGTTTATCGAGGAAGGCTTTAGGCTATATAACATCACGCTGCGACTAATAGGAGCGAAGAAACAGTGGAAAATGTGAAAAAAACGGGGAAAATAACTATTCCACGCGGACGAAGTCGCTGGCAGAAGCTAGTTCATTAATTCATTATGCAAAGTAAAGTAGGCACCTACGACAGCTGAGAAGTGAAATTATTACATAAAGATAAGATTTGCATAAAAAGTTCAGATTAACGTAGGTACTTTTTTTTAATTATTTACGCTGTCAGCAACTATCAACATTGTATTGATATAATTCAATTTCGAGTTTCTAAACTCTCGTCAAGTGCGAGTAATTACAAAGAAAGAGACGTCACGCAGAGAACAACAGAATGTTACAAGTGACATAAAATGCGACTAAATTTACTTTACATGCCTTTTAAGTTGCTTTGAACATGTCAATTGAAACAATGAGACAAAGAAAACAACAATAGAGACAATACAAAAATAGCAGTGTGAAGATACCCCCCATGGTAGTAATTTCCTTTTTGGGTGCAACCCCGAAGTGTCAGATTTTAAGGTTCCGTAACGTTTCGAATTGTTGAATAGGTGATTTAGTTCTGTTACAATTAGGTAGTTTTGGGACTCGAAAAAATAAGTTGACCTTAAAGTCTAAGTTAAGAGATTGAGATTTAGGTACATGGGAATACTGAGTTTAGTTAGTACATCGAATAAAAGAATTACTTCATAATAATTCTTAATAAATATGGGGACTGACTTGGATAATTGACAACAATTGACCTAGTCTCAAACTAGGACAAATGTTCGTGTTCTTCACACCGATATTTGCCCAGCAGGATTTGAACTCACGACCTCCAGCTTTGTAGTCAGGGGACTACACAGTCCCAATATTATACCATGGGTACGTTTTAAAAAACGGATAAATATATTATGTCGACGTACAAGTCATGGATGTCTTATATGAGGAACCCCTCATGTAAGGCATTGATAAGACATCATATAAGACTTGGGAGCGAATTCATGTGGTCTTCACAATGAGCCCTCTGGTGTTGTAATCTTGGCGACAATATGAACGTTTTAAGAAAAGTTGTATAAGACTTTAAGCTCCCTTACAGAACCCGTACCATAATTCCAGCTCCGGATCATCTACTCGGAAAGAAACATATTTTTTAAAGTCAAAAGGCATTCATAATTAATTAACGGTCGTTGAGCGTATCGGACGCATGGCGGGGGTAAATGGGACGGATGGCCACATTCCATTGTCGTGTAACTTACGCACATCGTTCATCAAGTTGACAAGCGTTAATCCAGTTTCCGGGGGTCCTACTGTTGGTTCGATTCTCGATGATGACACAAAAAATTGCATTGAAGAAGACAGCAAAGGTATTGAAAGCTTCATGCTTAAAATATTTTTCTAAATAAGTGCATCTAAAAACAAGCCGTTTCATTCATGTGAATTATTATTCTCCTTATTGATGGTAACAAGGACCCTATGTGCATTTCTAAAGTCACGTCTACATTTACTATAATGTCAAAATTAATAAAAAATAGTTTACGTATTAAATGCGAATGGTCACTATTATATACTTGGACATTGTGGCGGTCTCATTCATTCTCCCTATAAAAAATGAACACGATCTCTCCTAGAACGGCGCCTTGTGGGAACCCGTAGTAGCAACCGCGTTCAAAACGCCTCCCTCCGCCAAATCTCGATGACAAATCGTTGCGTAAATGATAGTGTTCGCTCGTTCGTGTACATCGGTCGAGAGCTCTGTTTTTGTTGTTTGATGTATGTCTGCGCTTTTGTGCAGTGCGCACCTATTGTTCGCCGGTAGGCTTGGATTGCACGGTTTTTGCGTTCACGCTCCATCGGGTCAGCCCTCATGCTACAGGGAATTTAAATTTAGAATTTGTCGACGGTTAATGACGGAATTGGAAATTCAAATTTGGATTTTGGGTGAATATGTTAATGAGTTGTTTCATATTTGATTCTGATAGTGTATTTTAAGTCAATTTAATATTCTTTACTCGAGTACCGTTTACGATAGTTGCGACTACAAACGTCATGCGGACGGTTAAAGAAAAATATACATGAATGATTACATAAAGATCAATAGTTTTTGGACGTCAGGGATCATAAATAGAAAAAAACCTATATTTTTTTTTGGGTTTCGATGGTTATAATTATCATAGATATAGAATTTTTATTTTGAGTTTGTGTAAATATTACTAAAATATTCTCTATCATTATTTAGGAAAACTCCAACGGCTAGAAAGTGTGACCTTCCATAAAGACATTTTATTAGAGCACGTTTATCAAAATCAAAAGGGTTTCCAAGAACAAATTTCACTGCGGCGCTATCGTGATGTCCATTTAAACCCTTTTACGGAACGATCTGATAAACTGGCACCTGGTCGGATGAAACTATTGGGAGGGCCCACACGCCATGTGGAAGCCCGATGACAAGGACTAAAGTGTACAATTAATCATTATTCCGTACAGAACCCTAATTTGAAGAACAACGCCGTAATGACGAACGCCCGCGGGTGGTTTTTTGTCTGACCATACGTTTCCTGTACCTATTCCGTGCGTTTTGTCTATTAATCAATATAACCACAATAACGAAGAGTTGAAAGACTTTTTTTAATGCAAAGCATTATTATTGAATTCTCGGGTTATTTCCAAGGCGGTTCAAAAGGCTTCGATTCCAATCCCATGTGTGTGATCTACGTTTTGACAGCACATGTCATCCGCACTGAGTTGTCATATTAAAATGCTCTTTGCGACGTACAATTCTTATATCAAATATAAATAAAAAGTTGTCATTGTTAACCGAAACCGGAGAATAAAAATTTAAACTTGATACTTAAATTTTATATAGACAGGAAAATTAAAAAACGGTCCTCGAGGGTGTTGTTCAGATTTCAATTACGGGACAGCATATTCACGGTATCGTGTTTTGCTTTCATTCATTCCAACCGAAATAATCTCTACCGCAAACAACGTTTGTACAGTCGACTTGTCAGATATAATGCTCCTTTTGTGGGCTCAAAATCGATTATGGCCTTTTTGTTGTCAAAATTGAGGTTCAGAATTCTCAAGTTTCACAATAGTTACGATGTTTATCGTAGCCAGGTGCATACGGTCCCTTAAACGTATTTTAATTGAGTGCAAGAAACATGGTTGCCCAATGCAAAGAGTACACGACGTGTATTGAGAAAGGTGTGTTATTATTTGAAGATAAACGGCTGCTTAAAGTACTTTGTTTACTTATTTGTATAAAGGCCTGCTTAACGGCTTACTTTGCTATTAACATTAACGCGCAAGTTCGCCACATGCTACAAAAAATGCATAAAAACATACTTAACATGTACAATAGCTGTCCTACGAGTGTATGATACATATAAAAAGCTAGACAGACACTGTGACCAGACATGGCGTTAAATTAATTACTAGTTGAGGCAGAGCAAACGAAACCGCCTCGTAGTTGCGGCTTGCCTAAATAGCTTAGTACGTGAGAGAGCGATTATACAAACCACTTTGTGCAAAAAGTGACACAGGTCAGATTAGAGTATGGTACTCAACTAAGTTATTTTTACATTGGAATGAAACACTATAACGGATTTTACTCGTGTATTTTTTTTTCGCTGACGTTTTGAAATATATAGTGTAATGCTAGAATTATTTTAGTGTTTTAAAAATGTTTGGGTATTTTTTGGCTTTTTTTGATCGGAATTTATTTATATTATTATTCTGTGACATGCAATTCGATATAATTTATAATCAGCCTTCTGAAGTAGATTTTTTTAGCTCTACCTATTGCACAATATCAGCAAAATATAAACTTTGGATGTACCGGTCATAGGTAGGTACCTACTGTCTTCCACGCATTAAGTATCTATGTATATATTAAAAAGTTATGGCTCTATGACATTTACTTTCATATTTAGGTACATGAAATATAACGGTAGGCAACTGTCTACCTTAATAATTTCTCCGCTCAGTGCAGTTCCTACATCGCAGCTTGCATAAAGCCGGTTGCAGACAGGCCGGGCCGACGACACGGCCAGCCTACTGCCGACAAAGCTGCACCAATTTGCAGATTAGCTGATGCGTAAATTGTTGCATTAGCCCATACAGGAGTGGTTCCAATGGCGAAGGCTCGACCAATTACAGCTGTAATTCGACACCAAAAGCCGCGCGTAAACCGATGTGCGTACACAATTATTTTGAATTCTGGTATAATTGTATTTAAAAGTCGGCATGCTACTGTTATTGATGTTTACAAGCTTAGGGATATTTTTAGCCAAGTGCTACAGCCAAATTCTTTAGTTATTAATGAATACAATGCACGAATGCAGACGTAGAATAATTTGTCAATTTCGGAGAATACACAGTGAATTCTTCAAAGTAGAAAATAGATTCACAAAGACAGAATCCACATATTTCAATTTACTATTCATGCATAAATTTCTTGAAAACAACGAAATGTGAACTCATGAAATTGGCAAACAAAATAACAAATAAACAAACACCGACAATGTTTTCATTACATTTTCTTGCAAATAGGCAAACGATATTACGAATTTATATTATATGAAAAAATCTTCTCAAGGCATTGTCTAAAGAAAGAAATTAAATTACGGTTGCCTATTCATAAAATTCGTAACGTAATACAAGATGAACAATCTTGACGAATGTTTCTTGGAATAGGTAAAGATATTGCTACCTTTTCCCTCCGGCTAGTGGGCAATAAAAATGAAAATAAAGAGGGAAACAGCTAGCTCTTTATCACACAAGATAAAGATGTTACACTATATTGTCATAATAATGTATTCTACAGTTTCAAACTTGAACTGGGACCAGTTCTGTCCTAAAAAACAGGTACAGATTAAGTTACCACAAACTTGGGGACATACACTATAAACATAATAACGTAATTGATACGACCGCCATCGCCAGACTGATTCAATGTCTTTATTTATTCAATAATAACCTGTGGGTTTGAATCACTTTTTACTCAAAGGAAATGTAGGAGTTGAATAGAAAAAGCTATCCGTTTCTTGTAGGTCAGACTTCAATTAAAAAAACGAGACGATTAAAACTAAAAAATTCTATGGTTCTTATAATTCAGAAAGCGACTTAGATGATTCGTTGATTTTGTATTTATGACTTACCTATATTATGATAACTCTAGCCCGGTGGACGGAGTCACTGCCTAGCTATAGGGGTTATTCTAGATTATAATTCTATAAGGAACCTGTTATTGTGACGGAAATTATAATTACCTATTGCCTAATCTAAGATTAGGAAGATATGTATGTATGTAAGAACATACTCGCGTTTATCTTTCAATTTGTATGAGTCGTCCTAAGGTATTTGTTTTTTTTTTAATTATTGACTCGTTTAAAGGACCTATATTCATAATTACTACACGTGTTGCTGTTATGAAATATTATAATAATAGTTTTACCAATTTAACTTTGTCGTCATTTGAATCCATCCGATATTTCACGCATCGTCAGTACAACTAGAGCCATATTTCATAGATCAAAGGATTTCTATTTATGATCCTCGAGTTAAGTTTGATTAAATATAGTTAGAGCTAAACACAAGAATTCTAAGTAACTCCTTCTGGACTAAATTACCACTTAATCTAGTTTAAGTTTGCACATGAAAATAAAATCAGAACGGTATAAATGTTTGCTTTTACGGCATTATTGGCTTTTTGATAGTTGTTTAGAAGTAGGTAAATGTCTTCCATGTTCGATTATGTTGTGTTCTAGATAAGTTCCAATAAAACTATAATGCAAACTTGTATGAAATATACGCGAACGAAAACTAATCACGGTTTTTTGGCGTACCTATGTCTATTCCATACAAGGTTGAGTTCTTTTCGTTCAGTTGCTATTAACGATTGGCACTTGTCACGTAAAGTGATTAATGTAACTAAGTAAACTTCGCCATCAAAAGAAACCTTAAACAACATTCGTTCTGTTTTCTTACTTGAAGATGCCAAACTTAATCGTAAGCAAGATTAATTTGGGCACCGCATGTAACTTGGTGAAGGAATAAATCAAGACCAGGATAAAAACGAACGTTCATTCGAGTAGAAAATTTATTTCTTTCTTCTACATTTCACTGGTTTTGGTAAAAGTTTTAATTATTTGCCGGATGCGCTTCGGCGCCGCTCCATTTGAGATCAACGCTTTGTTGCTGTTTGACTCGTTAATTTTTTAATCCCTTGCCAAAATGCAAAATAGCATTGGCTTTAGTTGTTAAGACAGTATCGTTAGCATCGAGGCTGATGGTAAGGTTAGAAGTTATTTATAAATCTAAAATCGTACTTACAAGTGCCTTATAAAACACCTATATTAAAATGGTCATTGAATTTCGTTAATCCTGATATATGTCCATATAACGGAGTATATGAAGATATATGAAACAATTCGATCGAATCGATTTAATCATAAAAATAGAAAACCATCAATAATTTATACCTTTGTTTCGTTCTTTTAGGGAATATTAATATCGCAGGGCAGTAAAGCTTGCAAACTCCACTACGGGAGCAAGTATGAGATAAATAAAAGAGATCCAGGTAATGACCCAAGTTCCACCTCGTCACCTGACAGCGAACTGGAGGTAAATATTACACAAAATAGTCACGTCAAATCCACTGGACCATTTCAACCATTCCTCCAGCTCATTGTAGTCCTACGGTCCAAATGTGAAACTTTTAGCGACTGAATATTGTGGAAAAGAAATCAAAAACACAAAATTCGTATATATTTTTTTTGTTAAATTTATACAGTAAAGTAATATTTAAAGAGAAAAAGACGTAAATCAAACATTAATAACAGTTTTAACCACTATTCTTCTACAGTTACCCATAGGGCTCACGCAAAGACATATCCTGTGCTGCTTGTATCCGTCGATTCCGGAGTCTAGAGGTTGTAAGACTATTCTATCTATCTTTTCTCCAGAAATAGCACCTAAATTTCAATCGTCAGACTATCTTGCAGGAATAAAATATATATTTTTCAGATAAATTATGCTATTCTATAGATACACTATTCTGAACCGTTTTTAATCAAAATTTTGGTTTGTAACTTTTTCCGCCACCTTTTGTTTTTCACTCCTCTCGCCAAGACATAACAACGTATCTTGGAGTTCATTCCGTGTATAGAATAAGAAATGGCCCCTGATAAAGATAAAGCGTGCTACGGTCATTACGACTTACAATCCAGACGTCTCCATTGCGTATATTGCGTAGGCATTATTTCGCAATCACTCGATAAGGAACACTCAGGGTAGGTCCATTTTAGTGGCATGTTTGATAACTCAGGACTATGCAATGATATGCGACAACCCGCGACAATAAATTTTGTGCAATCGAATCATTTTGTATCTTTGGACATAAATAGTAGTAAAGATGAGGTGAAGAATTGTAGTGACGACTCTGAAGAAAGATAAATACACAACATTAAGTTATTCCGGTAAAATTCTCAGGGTATTTTTCTAATGGGTTATTCTTAATAAATCAATCACGTCATATTTTTGGTTACAATTCAGTAGAATTAAGAACAATTCAAGCGAATTTAGAAACACACTTCAGTAGCGAGCCTATGATGAATTATCGAGTCGACATCTTGTCATGTCGATGTCGTCTTATTCTCCCTGTGATCTGTCAAAAATCGGTAAGGTTGTCGACAACAAGAAATCTTGACATGTCGATGTCGTCTCTTATGTTAACAACGGAATAATATCGACACGAAAAACCTTCTCCTTGTCGATAACGTTCTCAATATTATGTCGACAAGATGTCGACTCGACAGTTCATCATAGGCTCGCAGATGCTAACACTTGACATTGAGTGGATCTTCTAAAATACTCTAAAAGGAAGGATATACCTACTTACTTACTATAATTTGCAAATCAAACTGTACGTTCGATATTGAAAGACATTACGAAAAGAATCTAAGTACTTAACTGTTTCATAAGAAAAACAAACTTCAAATACAATATCAGCTCACAAGATTTTGAGTTAGTTGCCCGGAGTGTGTTTGTCCAATATAATGGGTCCGATGTTTGCCCTCTGTGATTGATGTTCAGCTACCGAACTAATGGATCGATTTCCGTTATAACTAGGTTCTTGTAACTTGGTGATGTTTTATTAGGTCGCAGTTTTTTGTTCTAATACGATTTGTGGATTTGGTGAATGAGTGGTAGTAAATTATATAATAATGATAGGTTTTACTCGATTTCGTCCGCGTAGGAGTCGAAAATGAATGATTCTTAATTTTACTATTTTGGATTTATAGGGGACTAGCTTCTGCCCGTGACTTCGTCCGCGTGGAACTCCTCCTTTTTTGCAGTCGGTTAAAAAGTAGCCTATATCCTTTCTCAGGCTCCAGACTTTCTTTGTACCAAATTTCATTTAAATCGGTCCAGTAGTTTTAGCGTGAAAGCGTAACAGACAGACAGACAGACAGACAGAGTTACTTTCGCATTTATAATATTAGTAAGGATGAATTTCTATGCAGTTTTGGCTGTTAGTACCTGCGTCTAGGTACATAGGTCCCTAGTTAGTTATTTGAAAGCTTAAAGTGAAAGATTAGAAACAAATATATACCTAAGTATATGTACCTACGGCAATGTATAAAATAACATCCGGACTACGAAAGCCCTTGTTACATTGAACTGGAAATAATGACAGGTTTAAACCGCGCGGAATTATCGAACTTTTAACAAGCTGTACTGTCAATCACGTTCCTGCTCGTGTTTTACGAATGTAAAAATTTTCATTTCGTCGGATACAAAAATGTGGGACATGGAAATGTTTTTATGAAAGATTTATGGGTTGCGTTTGTCATTATTTTAAAAATGAAAAAAATAAACAAAGACAAGTAAGTACTTATATGAAACTTACAAGTAAGTAGTTCATGTATTACCTAAGCAATCTGCAGGAAGTAAGAATGGAGCTGTAGTGACATTTTTATTTAGCCTAAGCGTGGCGCATAAGCATTAATATACGATATTAGGTACCTGGTCTATGTAGTTTTAAATTGAGGCAAACGGTGTACAGATAAAATACTTAAAATAACACTCAGAAAAGTTAATTTTAGTTAGCTCAATATAATTTCTTAATTGATTTTGTAATAAGTATATCTGAAAACATATTTTAAAAGATTTTTTCTTCAAAAATTAGAGTGTTTCGAGAGGTTTTTAGACTCCTTGATTTATTTTGCTTTTACATACCTACTTCTTCAACTTAAGTTATTGCAATAAACGATATCGCGGTAAATAATATATGATAATACTCATCTATATTCAGCCTTAACGAGACTGAATCGCGCTGTTTTCGACTTGAACTACTCGTTAACATGATATCAAAATATTTATTATGAATTCATTTACATAAGAACCCACCAAACGTACTTCGGTATTATAATAACCAGTAGGTACTATTGTTTTTTTGTACGACCGTTTTTGTTCCCAGTAGCTTTTGTTCCCGCTCGAATTAAAATCTGAATGTTTTGCCATCTGAATATTGAGCTGTCAAAATAAGTCTTTTGATAAGACTGCGACTGTATAATTATTCCCGTGCTTTGATATACATTTAGCTTGGAAAGCGTTTCATTATGCTGCGATTAAATATTTAAAATGCATTTAGTAGTGGCGCTTTGTGATTGTGTTTAGATAAGACAGTAAATGATAGACAACTTGGATGAATTGTTCTGTTTAGAATTGAAATCGTAGGTCGAACTTGAAAAGTTCGCTAGAAGCACAATTCGAAACAATATTGAATTTCTGACTCAAAATGTATTTTCAGTTGTACCAAAATAAATAAACATGCATCCTTTCGTACATTTACAAATTTCAACCCTCACAAAATTGGATACCGTTTGTTTTCTGAGAAAACATTGCATCCAATCTATATTCGTTATTAATGTTTCGTGTGACAGTGAAAAATCGATGGATGTATGTTGAAAGTAAATAATAGAGGAAGCTCAGTGTTTCCATTATTAGGAACATTGATAGAAATCAATTTATCTTTATAATTATTACTGTTATACCTATATTTTTATTTAACAAAGGAACGTAAAAGGTAATTTGCTGTTTTGGCAAATTACAAATATAACCATAAGCCATATCGTTACTAATGATTGCTACTGTTACTCCATTAGGCCTATACTAAAATAGGCGGGTTTCTTAAAAACTCCCATACATTTTATTTTTATACAACGAACCTACTTCAAATTAAAAACGCAACCTTCTTAAATTTTGCAACCCCTTTTACTTCATTCCTTTAAGCAAAATCCGTCGCGTCTCATTATTGCAGTCCATAAGAAACACTGTCAATAGTCAAGCTTGTTGACGTTCAGACACACTTGTACTAACAAATCCTTTGTTGTCATTTTTTCTATCAACCCGTGACAAACCCAAAGGATTCGCGGCGAGCCGTGTCCACTCGAGATGGGAACATCTGTTATATTAAATTAAATGTCTTCCGTTGGCGGGTCTAGAAATAAATTTATGTCGTTTGTTAGCAACATAAAGGTGTTTTGAGTTGTACAAATGTACTGCCTGTTGGTACTTTGTTTTGGTGAGACAAGTAAGAAGATTTCGGTATTGAAGTCTATAAATAAAAAATAATTACCGAAATGTATGTTTGTGTATAACTTTCAAACGACTGCACCAAATTGGATAATACTTTATTTGTGTTCGTTATTGTCAGGTTACTTATAAGAAAATAAAAATAAATAAAAATATTATTATTAATATCTGAATATGGCTAAAATACAAGAAAAAATATTTTGTTACATTGTTATTTATATTTTTTTAGAAAAGTAGTATTCAAAAAGGCATGTTCGAATAAAATTATTACAATTTTATTATGTAGGTAATGGAACATTTATTAGCTTGAAATCTCATAATGCATTCATTTTTTTAAAGCAGGCAATAGCTTTTCTTTACAACATAGTTTTATTGTAGGTAAGTATAAGAGAGAATGCAGTAAAAGCTAGTCACAGTAAGTAAACAATCGCGATAAGCAATTAGGTATATTATTATTACAGCATAGCAGGCAGTTTGCTCATAAAAAAGTCCACATACGTCATTTTACTTAATTACGCGGATCCTAACAATAACACAAAGTAAACACAAAAGCAAATTATTTCAAAATCAAAATTAAAATTCAATTAAGGGAAACGTTCGAGCTTTCCCTTTCTCAGCGCAGGCCTTCATTATGATATCGTAAAACATACAATTTTACTGCGTACAAGCAATGAACACACGCGAAAACGACTAATATGCGGCGGGACACGTACCTCCGTAATTGAGGAGTCTTATGGCGAACTGAATGAAATTTTGCACAATGAAATTAGACGGTGAAATAATGTTACCATTTAAGGTGTTCAACAAACCATGAATGATAATAATAGGCACTCCCCGGCAAAGGAAAGCGCGAACGATATTATAGTAATTAAGAACAAACTACCAGAAAATTCTGTCCCGGAACAATGTTTTTGCGACAACAATGTCGTTAAATAAGGACTTTCGGTTCTATTAAGCAAATAAAACTGTTCATTAAATTCGTAATTTATGCGTTCGCGGCTTGTATTCATCGCGTTATAAATTTTCCTCGTTCGAGAGTTTCGGCTTGAAATTGACGGCATTTATACGAAAAATTTCCTTCAAACGGCGTCATTACGAGTTTTTCAAATTAAAATAAATTTAAACAACTTCGTCGCTACCGAAACGTTATGTTTCACGGAAAACATTCAACGCGGATGACGTCAACAGGTGTGTTTAAGTTTTAACTATAATTCATTCACACGAAATTAAATAAGCCTTAAAGTGTCGTATGAAAGAGCTGTCCACACTTGATTATTTATTACCGCCTTCCTCCGTTCCAGGTATCCACATTGTAGAGAAAGTCTCTTAATTCAAACAAGGCCCGTTGACAACGGGCAAATAAAAAACCGTCCCAGCGTCTCATTCCACGATATGACCCATTTTTACGCCATAAAATTATTCTCGTCTCCCATCATTTCGGCTGTAAAGCTTGTTATCATTGTCTAATATTTGGTTTTTTTATTACCGGCCGAGTTTGCCTAAACTTGAATGTTGGGATTCTCGGTGTTTTAATTTAGGAATGTTTTAAGAGTCGACTGCGTCTTGCATTGTGATGACGAAGACGGTCGTCTCAAAAGAAAATTAATGCTGCTCTCGATGGTTGAGCGAGACATTGAATTTCCTGCTTAGTTAAATAAAGGGTTATAAGATATTGTTTTCGTAATTGAATGTTATCTGAATTATACTATTCAGCGGCTCGTCTAATCATGACAACGGTATAACAAAAATGAAATATTTTATCAGCAATGTTTTGTATTGAAGTTTAAATGTAATTTTGCATTTATTTCGTTACTCGGAAAAATAAATATAAATGTTGCTATATTTCAAGCTAAATAGGAGAAAAAAGTAAGTCTATTTATTAAAGTATCTAAATTGAAATTGAAACTCGAACGAACTGGCCGGAGCCCGGTCCGTAGTGAATACCGATGGACTTCACGAATAGGAAAAGAAATAGAGTGGTTTACAAATAGTGTCATACAGGTATTGCAATATTAATTAATTATAACATTTTGATGATATTTTACTCAAATAATTAATTAAATAAAGTTTATTTCAGTCAAAGGTGGATATGAGCGTGATGACATTTAAGGATTTTTGTATCTAAATATACCAATTTAGAATTGAATGTACTTAAGTAAATTATTTCGCAGTTAGGTGACACTATTATGTAGGTACAAAACGAATACGTATTTTCTAATGTGCCTACTTCTGATTTTGCTTCATATACATTCAGTTCATTAAGGTGTTGTTAACCACAGTGAACATAACCTTGTCCCATAAAATGCCGTTTTTTGAAATTGATTAAATTTATTTATTGCCCAACTTATTTTTTATTAACTCATCTCTATTATATTTCCTGTCCCGTTTCCGTAGACCTCTTTGAAACTATTTCCTATTCACATAGTCCACAGGGTTGGCAAGTGGACTAGAAATCTGCGGCAGTCGCGAACTATGCACGGAGTCTCCCGTAAGTCACTAGTAATCATCATACATTGTATGCTGTTTTAATATTTGAAGGCCTCAGCCTCTACTTAGTGTAACGCACTTGGTTTGAAAGCGATTCCAATTGGTATACTACTACATTTATTTATACATATCAATTGTAGTAGGTGTCCCCAGAAGAATTTGTCGCGATTCACTGATATCTGCAAGCCTATGATGAATTGTCGAGTCGACATCTTGTCATGTCGATGTCGTCTTATTTTCGCGATGATCTGTTAAAAATCAACGTTGTCGACAACGAAAAATCTTGTCATGTCGATATCGTTTTTTATTTTTACATGTCGATAACAAAACAATATCGTCACGACAAACCTGCTTGTCGACAACGTTCTTAATATTATGTCGGCTCGCTGTATTTCTGATATTAATAAATTGTTGCATTACGAGTAGCGGACGCGGCGGGTGCAATGGTGGTAGCGGACGAATGGCACCAGGGTAGGCACTTCATACATTTGTGGCATTGTGCCTATATGGAATGCACGCCTTTGACGAGGAGTGCATAGTAAATACATAGAAAACGAGTCATACGTGGGTCGTATAGGTATTTGAAAAATATACCGTTTTTCTAAGTTGCAAATTGAGTATAAGTTAAATATGAATTTTACGTTTCGACAGATCGAGTTGCCCCAAAATTCGTGCAAGCGGAAAACCATAATTGGTTTTTATAACAAGCCTATTCCAGTAAATACAATAAGAAATGAATATGTTCTAACTAATTGATTAAATTATGATCCATGAACACTTACCCACCGACAAGGGTATTACTGCCTTTGACATTTGCACAAGGATTACGTACGTCTAAAGTCAATCAATAGAACTGAAAATCATAATTGAAAACTCAATGAACCTATTCAGTAATATCTATTTCTCCAAAAGACAATACGGTCACGATCATTTCAAAAAGTATTTATTACATAACCTCACTGCGAAAGAGCTTCAAACTTCATTATAAAAAGTGGCATCGTGAGTGACAATTTAATGAAGTGTTGGCCTATTGTATAATTAAAGACGAGGTTATTAAAAGGCATACATTTGATCTATGAATGCAATATGCGCGTAAGTGAAACGGGTTTCGTAAGTATAGTAGATATTTTAATATTTCAACGACTATTTACAATCGTCTAAGAGAGGAATTCTAAATTAGTTATATAACCTAAGTCATAACGAAAGGTGTTGAACAATTAATACTACAAAAATTATCATTGAACTTGTGTCAAAGTTTAACCATACATAATGCACCATTTGCCACTGTCGGGACTCAAACAGTAGCTACCTACTCTGTGTTTAAGCATCAAATTGTCGTCGAACCTTTTTGTTTATAAACCTTTTCTATTTAATTATGGTTGATAAGATTTTGTTTTGCTTTTAGTTACCAAGTACGTTAAGGACAATACTTTTTTCCTCGAGAAAAATAAAATAGATCAAATTTTCTATAAGGCTGTATATAACGAGGATAGGTAGTATTAAAAGGATGTGGGTATCTGGATATCACACACACACAAGTGGAATTACGCTTAGGTCACATCATTAGTGTAAGTTTACAACAGTAAATTCATCAGTTACAATCCGCAATTGATGAAACAAGGCAGGTAGGTATATCTCGTTTCCGTAATAGCATTAATAATTAACAATTTGAATTTTGATGCCGCAAATCTCCTATTACGTAGCCATTAGTTCCATTCCTCTAAAATTCGAAATTAAAGGGAACACCGAGCTCCTTTGTTGATACGGCAATTACAAACAAGCCTAACCGTACCAGCGTTTAGATAATTGTTCGTTCCGAAATTTTCATTAGCTTGTTGGTAATCAATCAGTGATGAATAAGCCGAGATTTTGGTGTACTTACCTATTATTAAACTGCAACATGGCGTTAGAGAATATGTTTTATGTTGCCACTTGCTATATAGTCAAGGAAGAAGAAAAAACAGGTTATTTAGAAAAAGTTTATATTAACTTAATTTGAATGGGTGGACATGAAAATTTGAACCTGTTACTTCATGATCGCAAGGTCCGCTTTTATAAAACACCGAGTTATACCATACAACATCTCTTCAATGTTTAACTTCTTTTATCCTTATCCTAACTAATATTATAAATGCGAAAGTAACTCTCTCTGTCTGCTACGCGTTCACGCTAAAACTACAGGACCGATTTAAATGAAATTTGGTACAAAGAAAGTCTGGAGCCTGAGAAAGGACATAGGCTACTTTTTAACCGACTGCAGAAGGAAAGGAGGAGTTCCACGCGGACGAAGTCGCGGGCAGAAGCTATAACTAATAAATATGAGAATTGATAAACCTATTGTCCTACCTAAATTGTTAAAAAAAACCTAACAGTTCCCATGTTTATTCAGAAAACCAAATTTTTTTCAAATAAGTAGGTTTATCATTGTATAGCACAATCAATACAAGTTAAAAAAAAACAAAACTGTGCTAAGCTATGTAAAATGAAACTTTTAACACAATTAAAGTAGGTATTGTAATTAAATTGCTTTGGTTAATTGTGATTCAAATATCATAGACGTTTGTGCTTTGTGATATGTATACCTGTAATCTCTTCAGCAATTAATTTAATCCGTACTTAATTGTATATTACAGACATTTTGATTGATAATACTTTATTAGAGTAATTTGGTTTGTGTAGTTGAGAAGGTTCCCCAAATTGCATAATTACGTCAAAGGTCAAACAGGTAATAAAAAGACATCATAACCTACCAAGTCATTAGAAATGAAAAATCTGTACCTAGTTGTTTTAAGGTTACAGTAATGATTTTGATTACCTTGAAACCGATAGCGTGCTCTTATTCCAAAGGAAAATCATAGGTACTTAATAATGACACAAACACAAACGGTCATTTAAAAAAAGTCACAAATGTCACTATGCATGAGGTAGTTAATGAGTCATTGTAATAAAATAGGGCTGGTTGAAGATTTCTTTAAAACAACGCACAGAAATTCATGAATATTTTAATTGGTAAACAAAGAAGTACCCTCTAAAAATCGATACTACTAATATTATAAACACGAAAGTTTGTAAGAATGTATGGATGTATGTTTGTTATTCTTTGACGCAAAAACAAGTGATACTTAACTAATATTATACATTTGATATCGATATTATATAAAGCACTCCTCGTGCGCAGACGAAGTCGAGGATAGAAGCTAGTATAGTGTTATCTAGGTATACATCGATAAAAAAAACATTTTTAGGAATGAAACAACTATTAACGGATTTAACTCGCGTATTTTTATTTTATTTTATTTGCTGACGTTTCGGATTTTTTACAGTTTCCATAATCGTAGTACGACTGAGCTGACAATAGTCGAACGCTAAAGTGATTTATACAAATAGCTGACGTTTCGGATTCCGAAACGTCAGCTAATAAAATAAAATAAAAATACGCGAGTTAAATCCGTTAATAGTTGTTTCATTCCAATGTGTAATAACCGCGATGTCATCAGAAATTAGTAAAAACTTATTTATAAAGAGGTTATAACTTAAAAATCCATTGTTGTTTTCTAAACACGAAACAAAAGGGTCAGTACCTACAATGATGTATTTTGGGATCATTTTACGGTCCCTTTGACGACGTCAATAGGGAGTCAACAACAAGTCATAACATTTGTTTGATTTATGTGTTTCAAGCATTATGTTTTGTCAAGGAAAGAAAGGAGCTACCGGTGTTCGTAACAATAACTATTTTTTTTCGTATTTAATGGCCACGTGTAAGCTCTTTCACTCTATAATCTAACTTTGTCGATTCTTAAAAGTATGTTTAATATTTTATAAGCATGGACGAAACAGCAACGTTAGTTGCTTAGAGGAAAAATCATTTTATTTACAAAATACCACTCCAGTAGGTAATGCTAAAAAAATGTCAGTAGGTAGATATATGAAAATCAACAATTACTATTACTAACCTAACTATATCTTGTATCAAGACTTAACTAGGTAACGGATTGCGCCTAAAATGTTCATGTTACTTACATGGCATTTCCGCAGAAATAGATCATTCTTCTCATTTACCCTACGATATGAAATGAGTCCATAGTCTGCAACAGATTTTCAAACTCGAATATGAATTCCATCATTACAATATCACTTACCAAACTTTAATATCAGTTATCCTTCACTTCCGCTATATCTACGAAGTCGGCACAAACTTGGCAAACGAAGTTGTCCTTACTCAATGGGGCTTCTTATGCTCGGCAGGAGACCTCAATTAGAGTCCATTTGTGTTAATCCACGGAGTTGACCGGATAGGCGAGAGTGGGACGATCGCTGATGATTCATTGTTAGATGGCGTAACTTTGTATATGAAGCTCCTAAACCATCTTTAAAGTTTCAAATTAACATTCATTCATTGTTGGTACAAAATATTATGTTTCTTTTTGACGGCTGTTGGCCTTGCCCCTTGGCTACGTAGCTGGAGATTGCGAATTTGCAGCCTACTAGAAACAGATGGCGTTAGTATGCTTAACATAAGCATTGGTACCTAAGTCTTGGATATCATAATTATAAGTACCTATATCAAATTGATTTTAGTACCTATATGTATGTTTATAAGTTCACTCTTACCTATAGTAGGTACGTGCAGGTCTTAGTTTGGAACTAGATCAAAAGGCTTGAATTATTCCCAGTGATATATTTATTGATCATTTTAATCTTTAAAAAAAACATCATTTACCGAATACTATTCTGAAAAAAAAACTGTAAACTAATTACGAAGAAATACAAAACTAACCTATCTAGTTCACCTTTGTGCTTTTGATACTGTATTTGAGCAGACAATTATACTTTCAACAGAAAAAAGGTATTTAGAGGATTGTGCTCAATTAACCTGCTTTCGTTGATTCCTATCTTTAGGATAGAACCTAAAATGTCTATTATTATCATATACCTAATTAATTCTGTTTTGAAAGAAACTAGTGTCATGGATTCAATTCTTATTTCAATTGCGCAAATCTAAATTACTAGTTAAGCTACTGACGCTGCAATTGCAAAAAAGAACTTAACTGCAGATAACGTTAATGACGCCGAGTTAACGGAATGTTTACCTGATACGAACCTCAAAGCACCACTTAAGTCATTTTATGGCTCTAAGGTAAAATTGACAATTGCAACCACGCAATTTGCAAGCGGCCTTCTTTTGTAGATTACAGGAGACTACAATTTAAAATTCTGAAGGTGCCTTACCTTAGGCTTATGATACGCTATGAAAGTTGACCGCCTCATTCTGGTCACGTTTGCCGTCCTGTGCTTTGTCAGATTTAGGTGGTGCAAGTATAGAACCTTTTTATAATCTCAAGCTTTGAAAAAAGGGTCCGTTTTTCCCTGGTGTAATGTATACTTTTACTGGAAGAGCTTTTATTGGTTCTTCACGCAATTCTCTCTCGCACAGTTTTCTTACTTTATTTTGTTTTTGAAACATACACATACATTAAAAACGTATACCTAGTAGGAAATTTTTATTTTATTTAAGGAATGATGTCATTCAGAGATTAGAGCAGACATTTTATTTTAAAAGCATTTACTAGGAATAAGGGTGAGTAATGGAAATGAAATACTAATTTTATGCAAAAATTATCACAATGGCTTTATTAAAGTATATAAATAGTATACTCGTGACTTATTCTATATGGACAATTATTTACACTATATACAATTAACATATTCTATAGCAGTCTTATAGAATGTATTTACACCAACATTACGAAACATATACGCCCTTTGGAATGGCGAGGAATTACAAAAATAGATAAAACATTTAATTATTTGGTATAGCGCTTGTTGCAATTACAATGATTTACACAAAGCTGACTAAATGATTTTATATTGAGTTCATGAGAAGCACAGAGACTAGACAAGATAGGCTTGACCTGATGGCTGAGTATCAATTAGTGGAGGCGGCGGAGGCCAATGTCGGAAATCTCGTCGTCGATTCTGATTGCTCCCCGCTAGTTCTAATGAGGAGTAATCAGAGTCGATTGAGGAGTAAATATGATCTGACGGAGGCCTACCATCAGGGCCGTATGCCGCCATTTGAACCTGCTGTGAACCTACTGCCATGAACTCTGAAGGAGCACCCATACCACCAGCTGGCCCTTGAATTTTCTCTGTAAACGAAAACGACCTCATCGTTCCGTTTTGCATACCGCTCCTCATCGAATATGAGCTGATATTATTCTTGTAACTAGACGATTTTGTTTTTTGCCTCCGATCCGGCAATGCATACCACAATTTTTCCCAGAATTTACTTTGGCCCCACCGTATTCTGGAACTGGTTTTCAAATACGGTTTTAAATCAGGATCGCATTCAGCTTCGGGCAAAACTGAACTCTCTTCTATTATAACTAAACTATAAATTCGCGTTTTGAGTATTTCATGTAATGATTGACGAAATTCAAAACGCGACCACTCGGTTTCAATGAAATTTCTAGTAAGTACGATTATTATACGTTTTGATGCTTCCGCTGCCTCGGGGAGCGGTAATGTGCATTGCATATAAGCTGTCCCGTGTTGTGGTATATCTCTATAATGCAAACAAAGGTGATACGATGGGCTCCCATTTTCTAACTCAGCGGCTAATGTTTGAATAACGAAGTCATCATCCTTGGGGCTGTAGCATACGTAAGCATCGTATAATTTATCAGTGTCATCGTACGCCCCGGTGAATGGGAACAATCTTATTCCACAGCTTGTATAAAGCCAGATGCGAATTGTGTCTCTAAATAAGAAAATCAAAAGGATGACTAGCATGATTAGCATAAAACCCGTGAGCGTAGTCACCATCATGGGCATGTAATTTGAGACGAGCATGTTATCTATAACAGAATCGCCGGCGTAATAGTCGCTACATATCGTGCCGTTGAGATTGAGTTCTTTCTTTTGTGGCAATTGACCGTCGGCGTTCCAACAAAATAAATCTGATACATCCATGATTTTAAGTACGTTGTCAGCTACAAAAGCGGTAAATCTTTGTAAATATCTACATTTACAGGACCACATATTATTACCTAACGAGAGAGCATTCAGATTTAATTTACTATTTAAATTCCACACTGCGAAATCTACTAGTCTATTTCCATGTAACTTTAATATTTTCAATGAATATAGAGATGAAAATGTTGAATTGGCTATATAGCTGATAAAGTTGTCATGCAAATACAGTTTCTTTAACTGTGAAAGATGTTCAAACTCAAAACCCCTTAACTGTTTGAGTTTATTACTTCCAAGATTTAATATCAATAGAGACGATAAGCCTGCAAACGTCCTATTCTGTATGTTCTCGACTCCGCTCGAATTAACATACAGCGACCTCATATTTTTTCGGCCGATGAATGCATAATTTTGCAATTCTTTAAAGTCGTTACCATCTAAGTAGACCTCGGTTGCATCCATAGGGATTTTTTCTGGTATGTCGGTTGCACGTTGACTGGAGCAATCGACTACATTTGTATGCCAAGTTGGATCGTGATAACAAGAGCAATTCGTAGGACAGGTCATTTGACAATCGCAGGCGAAGTAATCACAACAGTGGCATAATGTAAAACAATGAGTTTCATAAGTGCAAAGAAAGTCGGTGGATTTTAAATTACTGAGTGGAGTATGGGTCACACCTCTCGTGTGTGTCATATTGCATAAAACGTTTTCGAGATCCATTATTCTAGGGTGTTGTCTCATTGCGGTCATGTTATTTATCATAGGCAGCCATTCCATGGAGCAATCACAATTAAACGGATTTCCTCCGATATAGAACTCAGGCAATGACTTGTTCAAGGGAACCGGGGACAGCCGGAGGCTGTTGATATCTAAATGAGATATCTCATTTGCGTAAATATCAACTCGAGTGAGATTACGTTTCTCCATAAATGTGTTTACTTGAATATTGTTAATGTGGTTATTGTTTATGAACAATAGTTCTACAGTGTTGGGGATAGCTAGTGGCGATATTTCGACTATACGATTATGACTCACGTCTAAAGTTTTAATATTAATTTCATCTTGAAGTTTATAATAATTTCCTAAATGTTCAATAAAATTGCTATGTACATCAAGCCACTTCAGTTTACTTGGAACAAAGGCGTAATCGAACCAAACTAAATGGTTTTCCGATAAATTAAGCCAGAGCAAACTTAATAAAGTAGAAAATACCCCGTTAATGTCTGATATATAATTACCGTCTAATCTTATAGCTTCTACTTGGGAGTTTCTTGTGAAAGTTCCTCTTTCTATGGCTTGTATTTTGTTCTTTGCTAAATTTAATACTTGTAAACTTGGCAAATCCCAAAACATGCCTACTGTCAAATTTCCGATAAGATTATCAATCATTCTTAAGCCAGTCAATTGATCCAAATTCTTAAACGAACCATTTTTTATATCTGTTATTTGATTTTCTCCAAGGTCCAAAGTCTTTAATAGAGATAATTCCCAAATAGCTTTAGGAACTTCTGTCAGCTGATTAGAACTAAGGTCCAATTCCTTCAGATCGGAACAATTCTTAAAAGATTTTGGATCAATGTTTACTAAAAGGTTATTATTTAAATTTAACTTACTTAATACGAATAATCCATTGAAAAGAAGCTCATCTATTGTATGCAAGCGATTTTCAGCTAAATTTAAAGTATGTAAATTATACAAAGGAAGGAACGTGTTCTCTTCTATATATCCAATCGAGTTATTCCTTAAATCTAATATCTGTAGGAAGAATAAATCCTTAAACGTCTTACCATCTATCCTCGTCAAGGCGTTATTGGATAAATTCAGAATGACTAAGCGTATAAGGCCAATAAATGTACTGCCGTCGATATGAGAGCTCGAAAGCTGATTATTAGATAAATCTAAGACAAGCAGCTGTTCTAATCGGTGGAACACGCCTCTGGCTAATTCAAATAGCAAGTTATTATTTAAATATATTTCTCGTAACTCCTTCGTGTTCGTGAATGTGCCCTCGGGTACGATCTGGAGGTTATTGTAGGAAATATTTAATATCCGTAGTGAAATGAGTCCATTAAATGATTCGCCAGAAATATCGGTGATGTTATTATTTTGTAATCGCAGTTCTTGAAGATTTTTCAATCCGGTAATTTCCGAGTCATCGTTTAATGACGTGAGATCGTTATCACTTAAATCCAAACTTCGAAGACCGGAACCACAGTTCTTTCCAAATCCGAGGCGATCCACGCTTTTAATTTTGTTTTGTGTGAGATTTAACTTTTGTAAATTTCCCAACGGACAGAATACATCTGATGGTACTGCTTTCAAATTATTCTTGCCTAGATCGAGTACTTGTAATTCTCTTAATCCATTGAAAGTTCCAAGAGAAAGTTCTAAGTTTTTATTTGGACTCCAATTGTAGTTTTTAGATCGAATCGACAACTTTTTCAGTTCACGTAATCCTTCGAAAGCGTTGCCTGGCACTCTGAGAAGTTTACAGTTCTCTAGTGATAGTTCTGCAAGCGTTGGAAATCTTTGAAAATAGTTCGCTTCGAGATAACTTTCGAAGAGTAGCAGTTGGTTACACTCGATGGTGAGTCGCTTTATGGAGTCAGAAGATGCAAATGTCAAACTGGATCCATCGGCTTCAAGAGTTCGCACGCGACACAGCGTACCGCCCTCGTCACCTTTTGGCAGGCGACTGCAATTATCCACACCTTTGGGAGCAAAGGCATCGTTAACACCCAGAGTCACTAGCAAAAGAGTCAGAAGTTGAAACATTTTTCACACTCATTGGTCTTTGGAGATATAATCAAAACTAAAACTTAAACGAGTCACTTTACACATAACATCAAAGTCTTTTTGTCAGAGTTCCTTAGACAGCGTTTGTATGTCACTTCACCAATGTTTATGTTGTGGCGCACGTACGTTCGTTGTGAGAAGCGACGCGAACGCGTGTCGCCCTCATCGTGGGTCGAGTGCGACTGAGCGGTTGAACTGCGAACTCAGTCAGCGAGAGTAGTGCGCTGCGACCGCCCGCTGCACTCCCCCGCACTCTCCTCCCCCACATAGTTACACGTTCCCTTGCATGGCGCCACTTGCGCGCCCGACCGCTCTCGCACAATTATGTAATGTTTTCTTAATCAAGCTACCGCATCGCGTTAAAAGCAAGCCTGCCTGAAATATGATTGCAGGTGCAATTTTAAAGCGTAATTTACAAAAAATATGTATTTGGCTAGTTTTCTACCGCAAAGAGCGATGTTTAACTTTAGTTGGTAAGTTTTTTTAACTATTACACACACTTGTCACTTTGTTTTCTGTTAGATATTAAACAAGTGATATATGACTTATTAAGGTTTAATTACAATGCATAATTATAAATTAGTTTTTTTAATAAGTAGAAAAAAAATAAGAAATTGGACTGAAACAATTATAAATCAGCTACGAATGTATAAGTTTTCGAAACGTCAGATAAGTTAACTACGCGAGTTAAATAATACTTCCAATATTGAGTTATCTCTGTCTGAACTCCTTTGTCTTTTATACAAAGTAATGTTGAATGTTACTTTTTTCATAATATTGGACCTTAAAAATAGTTAGTTGATTAAAAATAAAAGCAATAACATTGTATAAGAGCACACATAAAGCCATCAAGAAGTGAAAGAGCCATAAAGTAGAATTTAGTGTAAATCGAAGACAAAAGCGAACATCAAAGTGACAATCATGAACAAAGTGCAGCTATGTTGCAAACGGGCATCCTTAATTCTTTTTACTCACTTATTGGATTCTCAGCACACATAGTTTGGCGAGGACACCCAATAAAGCTACTTTGGCGTTGTGTGCCCCTTCACATATTTTTGTCTAGAGAAACGTACAGAATTTTCAAATAGAGCAGGGCTACAATTTCGGGTAACAAATTCCGGTATCTCCGACGGGCTGGAAGAGGTGCGAAGTTGGTGGGAGTTGATAATTTGATTTCCTTGTTCGACACGTAAAGTCGTTTACGGGCCTAACTGGAAGTTAGCTGTGTAGAATTCGAGCCAGAAGTTTGCCAACAAACGCTGAGAATAATACTTCACTAACGTTGTATCTTGATATTTTTATCCTGTTATTCTTGCAAACTTCACGAGGAATAAAGTTTTCATTTCATTTCAAATTACGTTACAAATCTCAAAAGATTCAACTTACCTAAATGAATAACAAAACATAAGTAACTTTACTGAAATATCCAATTAGAATTTCGAACATATCTAATTACTTCTAAACTTGCTTAATAACTTCTAACAAAAATGTATACAAAATGACCATTAAGAAACTTGCGATGTATTATCACATAAGAAAGAACGGGACCACTAAAGCTGTCCAATTTAGGACGCAGTTAACACCGAAAGAGCACAAAAACAACGCGACGTTAAGAGGAAAGTTTTCCTTGTTTGAAGACACCCTAAAAACACTTCGACCACTATGATATCCTTAATATTAATGTCTGTTGGCAGCATATCCTGTATCAAAAGTTGTCGCTGTCGAGAGTTCTTAGCGCTAGCTTGATAAATGACTTCTCCCACTTTTGCGAAAGTTGTTCGTGTTTTTTTTTATGTTACAGGAGGCTGGATGTCACAGGCTGGCTGCGACGTGCTCCGACTGCCGATGACGTTTTCCTAACGCGACCTCCGTATCATCCTGTCGGATTATGCGGATCGGTGTCGCTTTTTAACTCAATCTTTATTTCTCCGATAGGTATGTATATTCTTTGTAGGTTATAGGTACGTTCTTTGCTGTTTATAGGATTGTCTATTGAAGGAAAATATAAACAAAGAGACAGAGAAATTGATGGCGTCACTTAGATTATCAAATAACAATGAATATGTACTTTTTATTTTGCCATTAAGACAGAATGGTGAATATATAATTATGACCACTGAAATTCGCATTATGTCACACTCTTTATACCTCGAAATTAAATTATATCATGAGCCTCCACTCTCGAAACTTGACTCGTTTTATCATTGTCATTTTTAGTTTGATTGCGAAAAAATGTGTGCATCATTTTTAGTGTTCCGTACCCAAAGGTTGTCGTTTTTGTAGATGGTATGGAACCTTTCGTGCGTGAGTCCGACTCGCAATTGTGATAACAATAATGTTTATAAAGATTTTCTCTACTGATGAATTTCTAAACCACATTTTCGTTTTCTAGTAAAATATTTATTGCGAACTATTTGCAAGAACCACTTTGTATAAGCTTAAATTCAGTCCCAGGATCGCTTTTCTATCTTGGTAACATATAATTTATAGCGGTCAGTTTTCATACTGGATTTCATCTGGTCCATTAAGACTGAGACACTGCAACACGCATAATTTAAAACATAGGAAGTGTAATTAAAATGCATGTATTTTGCGCCTTCGGCCAGTTTATTCTATTGTTATCTATTATCTGGTTGCGTATAGAATATGTCGTGGGAGCTGTTATTCGCTGGTTATCTGCAGGCGTATTAACGCATTGCCACCGTTTATCAAGTACTTTCTAAGGCAGAATATAAAGAGAACAGAGACTACTATAGACGGATTTAAATAGCGTATTTTATTTTATTGGCTTACGTTTCGAGCTTTTACAGATTCCTTAATCTATGTGTAAAATGAAACAGAAATATCTAATACTTTAAAACTGGGTAGTACTTAAATTTTGTAATTTAGTAAATTAGGTATTTTGCATAACTTTAGGTTTTAATCACTGTAGCGTAAGATTATTGTCAGCTTATCGGAATTAAACTGCTAAAACCGATTTAACTCGCGTATTTTATTTTGTTTTCTGACGTTTCGAAAACTTTATAGTTGGTACCCTATATATTTGAGTTGACGATAGTCCAACACTAAAGAGGTCTTTTTAAATCAATTTAGCGTAAGACTAGAATATTTTGGAATGAAACAACTTTAACGGATTTAACTCGTGTATTTTATTTTTATTGGCTGACGTTTCGAATTACTTTAGCTATTGTTAGCTCAGTCGTGCTATGATTATGGAATCTGTAAAGGCTCCGAAGCATCAACCAATAAAAATAAAATACGCGAGTTAAATCCGTTAAAGTTGTTTCATTCCAATGTATAATAACCGCGAAAGCATCAGAAATGATTACTATAATATTTGTATTACCATTTAAAGAGTACCTATAAGTAATTACTAGTAGTGCCCCATAAACTTTCACACTTTATATTTTTTATTATTTTAAAATATGTGACGATTAGTAATACTATGCTATTTATGAACCTTTAATTATCCTAAAAAAATCACAATAACTTCAACAAAAAATCCTAATCATCACTAAAAACAAAACAACATCAACAGAAACTGTACCTGAATGGTCACAGTCAAGCTTTTCGAAAACTTATTCCCATCAGATTGGAAATAATTAATTTATTTTCACTATAGTATCTATATCCTGGAGAGCTGCGTGTGCGCATATCGGCGGGATCTGGCGTAATCGCCTGCGCCGGCGTCGATTCGCAGCGACAGTGGACCATTGCGTGTTCTATTCAAATCGAATAACTTGCTTTACACATACCGATTACTCATATTTAATGGTTCATTACTTATTTAGAAAATCCCAAAATTTTACATCCGTTACAATTGCTATGTTGAAAACGTAGCGTATTTATTGCAAATTTCATAAAAATAATTACATACTTATTGTACTAGCTTCTGCCCGCTATTTCATCTGCGCATGATGAGTACTTTACATAGTATTGTTATAAAGTTTAGCCTTAATGCTATTCTGATGTACTTACAGTCTATTTTATTGTAAAGTTTTATCAAAATACATTCATTACTTTTTGCGTGAATGAGTACCTAACAAACATACGTTCAGACATCCAGACACCCAGACATCCATAAATTCTTACAAGTTTTCGCTTATTTCCATAAAGTCTTACAAGTTTTCGCTTATTTCCATAAATTCTTACAATTTTTCGCTTATTTCCATAAATTCTTACAAGTTTTCGCGTTTATAATACCTAATTATTAGTAAGGATAAGGATATTGTAAAACAAGTAAGTTTGTATGACATTATTTCAAATTGCTGAAGAAACTTGCTTTTGAAATTTACCTATGTTGGTATATCGTTCCATTCTCGCTTAAAAAAATACAGAAGCATTTATTTCAGCACAAAGTCAAAAGATCGGAAGGTGTAAAGACGGTGTGAATCTGCTAGAGGCGATACAATAACACATCGATATCGACAATCGACATTAAAACTAGACAAAGCGGCGAAATTTAGAACCTGCATCTATTCAGAACGAGATCTCGCCCGGATTGTGGGTAACAGTCCTATTGCTAATAGGCGAATAACTTGTAATAGATAACACTATGAGGCGTTAAATATAAGGGTGTGAATAATAGATCTTAGATGTTTTATGTTTTGTTATAAAGTTTTTTTTTTAACCACTGGGTATTGATGAAATCCTATTTAGTCCGTCAGTTAGATTATTTAAAATTTATCGATACATATTTGTTCATCTCTCAAATAAACAAAAAATTATGAGTGTTTCTATGGTTCGGGAGTGGGGGCTCGTGACGTCATATTATGGTACAATTTATACCATAATGTCACGAGTTCCATATCCAATATTTGGCTGTACACAAAGATTTGTTAGTAGTTCAGGACAACTTTTAGTATTAAATTCAATGGCCGAGTCACGTGACTTCGTTTTTGCAAACATTAAGAGATTACTGTATACATGTATATTGTGCTATTAGCTAGGGAAATAGTGCTCGACACCCTGCACTTTTTGACTATGCGATGAAACTTGGCACAGTTGATCCTTAGGTAGTCCTGAGTCAATTTAGATCGGTAGCCATCAGTAGCCCCCCCGCATTTTGTGGGGGGAGGGGGGCAAAGTTCGACCCTGCCGCGCTTTAATTGAAGCAATATTTTTCTCAAACTATAGTAATTATGTGGTGCGATATATCATTTTCGGATAAATTAGGGATGAGGAATTCACTTTTTGAATAAAAACAATGCACTTTCTTACAAAAATAATTAATAAAGTAGAAAAAACTAGAAATTGATTTTTGATTTTTTTTATATAACTGCCTATATTTTTACTAAGTATGACAAAAATCGCAAAACTAAAAATACGATTGGAAAGCTACACTAATTAGCTTTTTAAAAATATATAACTTTATATATAAATAATTTAATTCATAGGAAAAAAAAATAATATTAATTGTCGGTCAGGGTGCTCTCAATGGGTGTTCGTCCGTGAAGTAGGGTTAGGTATTGTTTTAAACACACAAATAGTGCGCATATTCTATAGTTTTAAATACAGTTGATCCTTAAGTAAACCAGAGTGAATTTAGACCGGTAGCCATCAGTAGCCACCACGCATTTAGTGGGGGGAGGGGGGGGAAAGTTCGACACTTCCGCGCTTTAATTGAAGAAATATTTTTCAAAAACTATAGTAATTAGGCAGTGCGATATATCATTTTCGGATAAATCAAGGATGAGGAATCTATTTTTGGAACAAAAACAATGCACTTTCTCACTAAAATAATTAATAAAATAAAAAAACTAGAAATTGAAATTTGAGTTTTTTTATATAATAACCTATTTTATATTACGTATGACAAAAATCTCAAAACTAAAAATACGAACAGAAAGCTAGACTAATTAGCTTTTTAAAAACATACAACTTTATATATAAATAGTTTAATACATAGGAGGAAAAAAATAATATTAAGCATCGGTCAGGGTGTTTTTAATGCATGTTCGTCCGTAAAGTAGGGTTGGGTGTTGTTGTGTTTAAAAAAACAAGTGGTGCAAATATTTTATAGTTTTAGGGTTCTTAATATTCTAAATACATAACTGAAAAGATCAAACTTTTAAACCAAAGCAATCAATAAATACAGCCGTAATGTCGCAAACCGCCGCTAATTTCAAAATACTCGCAAGGGAATTAAAACCTACAGGGTACTTCCCGTGAACTCAATGTCGTGATATTTGGTACAAAGTAACGTCTTATAACACAGATAATGGAAAAATTGCTAAAAGTATACATTTAGTTACATTATGCAATAATAATATTTTTAAACTTATATACCTACTTAAGTACCTAATTTTCGATACTCGCAAAGAAATCAAAATGTATATCTAGAGTACTTCCCATGAACTCAGAATTTTGAAATTTGGTACGCAGCACCATCTTATAGCACAGATAAAGGGGAAATCGCAAAAACTATACATTATTAGTTATGTTAAATAACAAAAAATACTTTAAAACTCATACACCTATTTATTGATAACCGCGAGGGAATCAAAACCTACAGGGTACTTCCTGTGAACACAGAATCATGGAATTTGGGACGAAGCAACGTCTTATAGCACAGATAAAGGGAAAATTATGAAAACCATATACTTTTAGTGAAATTGTATAATAAAAATATTTTTAAACTTATACACCTAATTCTCGACACTCGCAATGAAATCAAAACCGAAGCAATGTCTTATAGCATAGATAAAGGGAAAATTGCAAAAACTATAAATTTTTAGTTTCATCACATAATAAAATATTTTCAAACTTATATACTTAATTTTCGACAATCGCAAAGGAAATATAAACTACAAGGTACTTCCCGTGAACTTAGAAACTTTAAATTTTATACCAAGCAACGTCTATTAGCACAGATAAAGGGAAAATTGTGAAACCATACATTTTTAGTTACATTAATATAATACTTATAAATATTTTTAAACTTATTTACCTACAGGTTTGGACGGTTCCCACTGTGCGCGAGTCCGACTCGCACTGGGCTAGTATTTTTAGGTAGCTGTACCTAACATTTATTTGAGTTTTGGTTATAAAGTAAAGTAAGTTAATGAATAAATAAAAATGCTGCGGCAAATGTAAATGCACAAGAACTGCAGGTTAAGTGTTTAGACCTTACCTCTGTGTCTATAGTGGATCTTGTGATACCTTAGTACAAAATAAAATATATAACTAAGTATTTACATAGAAACGGGTCTTTGTTTCATTTAAGGTAGTAAAAAATCTAAAACTATAAAATATTTGCAGCACTTGTGTGTTTAAAACAACACCCAACCCTACTTTACGGACGAACATGCATTAAAAACACCCTGACCGATGCTTAATATTATTTTTTTCCTCCTATGTATTAAACTATTTATATATAAAGTTGTAAGTATGTTTTTAAAAAGCTAATTAGTCTAGCTTTCTGTTCGTATTTTTAGATTTGAGATTTTTGTCATACGTAATATAAAATAGGTTATTATATAAAAAAACTCAAATTTCAATTTCTAGTTTTTTTTATTTTACTAATTATTTTTGTGAGAAAGTGCATTGTTTTTGTTCAAAAAATAGATTCCTCATCCTTAATTTATCCGAAAATGATATATCGCACCCCCTAATTACTATAGTTTTTGAAAAATATTTCTTCAATTAAAGCGCGGAAGTGTCGAACTTTCCCCCCCTCCCCCCACTAAATGCGTGGTGGCTACTGATGGCTACCGGTCTAAATTCACTCTGGTTTACTTAAGGATCAACTGTATTTAAAACTATAGAATATGCGCACTATTTGTGTGTTTAAAACAATACCTAACCCTACTTCACGGACGAACACCCATTGAGAGCACCCTGACCGACAATTAATATTATTTTTTCCTCCTATGAATTAAATTATTTATATATAAAGTTATATATTTTTAAAAAGCTAATTAGTGTAGCTTTCCAATCGTATTTTTAGTTTTGCGATTTTTGTCATACTTAGTAAAAATATAGGCAGTTATATAAAAAAAATCAAAAATCAATTTCTAGTTTTTTCTACTTTATTAATTATTTTTGTAAGAAAGTGCATTGTTTTTATTCAAAAAGTGAATTCCTCATCCCTAATTTATCCGAAAATGATATATCGCACCACATAATTACTATAGTTTGAGAAAAATATTGCTTCAATTAAAGCGCGGCAGGGTCGAACTTTGCCCCCCTCCCCCCACAAAATGCGGGGGGGCTACTGATGGCTACCGATCTAAATTGACTCAGGACTACCTAAGGATCAACTGTGCCAAGTTTCATCGCATAGTCAAAAAGTGCAGGGTTCCCATACAAAGTTGAGCACTAAAAACCCAGCTATATGGATATTTCAATGAAGTAAAATGTATAATATATAAAACTTGTTTAAATAAAACAATGACAGGAACAATCTTATCTTTTCCGCTCTCCGTGTAACGTCGCGTGAGGAAGAACGGAAATAGAAACAGAGATTAGTTTCTTAAGTAAAATGACATAAAGGTACCCGTATAAAAGTTTACTAGGTTGAAAATTGAAAAAAATTGCTCAAAAATTATTGATCTTAAATATCGCCTAAGTATCATCAATGAAAAAAACAGTTCACCATTTTGCATAATGTTCTGCAATTCGCATTTCAAAAACTTTAATAACTTTTAAAAGTGCTATTGAAATTTTATCTTACCACCAAGTAATTGAAAGATGATTTTTGATAGTGATAATATTCAGATTGGATTGTACAATAATAACATATACCTCATACGGCGACATATCATCTTGGCACAAAACGGCGATCGATATTTATTTAAACACTCTGAAATCTTGGTAGTATAAATTGTACCACTGGAAAGAAAAAACTAAACTGCGAGTTAACAGTAAATCTTCAACAGCACTTTATAAAATATTCAACAAAGTCAATCCCTGATCGTAACTTTGTAAGACATTGCACTTCAGTTGCTACTTATGCTGTACTTGAGACTCGCTCCAAAGTAGCTAGAATATAATCTTAAAACAAAGTGATTCTGGAAAGTTCGTTGCAATAGCAAAGTCGTCAAGTTGTTTCGCAACTGACATACGAGTGAAGGCTTGAATGGATTGTAAATTTTAGACAAAAATAAACAGATGTCGTAGCACAGTGGTAAAGGAGGCGACTAGCGTACGTGCGGTTGCAAGTTCTAATCCTGGGGGAATTTGTAAAAAAATATTTTCGCACGCTTTTTCTATGTCTTCAACCAAAGACAAAATGGCGTAATTAATTAAGGCGTGTAATTCACCAATTGGTCCAGTTTTGTAAGAACTGGGTCTTGTCCTCTAGATATTTTATAGACAAGCCGGAGTAATAGTTGGACGAGGTTACAGACAGAATTATAAAATAAAAATAAAAATATCATGCAATTAGGTAATTAGGTAATTAAGTCTGTTTCAGGTTAAGCAAATTAATTTTGCACTAACCTTACCATCATTTGATACCCAATATAGGTTTCTTTACAAACCTCGTTTGAATCGCCAACGAACAACACGGTCAAATTTGACCACACGGAATCAAATAACGGTCGAATTCAACACAAAGCTTTGTGCAAACGAAAACTGAAACAAACAAGGAAATTAAAGCCTCTCGCATATTGCAATCGAGTTCCCGCGAAGGATATTACTAGAAGATTGCTCGTCAACTCACTTCTCGGTTCAATCACTTCGAATGCATCCAATAGTTGGATCCCGGACGCGTTGATTATGAAATCGGTTCAGTGGGACTCTGTTGACATTTTGCTAATCGATGCAGTGTTTGGCTATACTAACCCGAAGTCACAATTCAGCTGTTTCTTCCAAAAAATAATGTAAGAAGTAAATGATCGCTTTATTCGTGTGTCCATTATGCTTCTATATAGGTACCTACTGTTGCGTACTCCTTGCGCTTTGTATATAGTTTTATAGTTTTACTTTTTTATATATCGTTTGTTTTCTAATTGTCAGTTTTGTTAGTTGGTTGTTTTTGTTGTGTCGTAATATTGTTCGTGTGTTCGTTTGTAAAGTTACCTATTAAATTCCTATATTCCTTAAACCTATTTCATTACAGTCCATACTTCACTAACAGGTACCTAAGATTTAAAAAATGTCTATAATTAAGACATCCAAGACTCGGGGACAGATGCTTGTGCATATTGACATCTACCCCTATCAGGATTAGAATTTGAAACCTCCGGTTCGTAGTCAGGGATTCTGTCCACTAAGACCAACAGGCCGTAACGTTATCCACATACAAAAGTAAATAAAATAAATACAATATGACTTGTAATGTAAAGAAAGTCAAATATTATCAGATAACTGATGTATTCGACTTTAAATAATTTCAAATAAACAATTTTCATTTTACTTTTAACGCAAAAAGTTTTCAAAGCAAAAACGAATATTCATTTCCAATATTTATACAAGTGTGTATAAGTTATTGAATTAATTTCAAGTAAAACTTCGTCATAACTTCAACAAAACTTTTAAATCGTTCGCAATCATTTTATTTATACTCAAAAGTTATTTTATCATAACATTCGTGGCCCATAAAATGCTGCAATTAATACAATATAATAATTACATTTTTATTTTTAAACTCTTATAATAATTATATTACGTATTAGGTACCTACTTTGTTCTTTAAAAGTAAGTACCTATTTAAATTAGTCGGTACTTATTTAATTTAAATAAAATTATATTTAATCGGTATTAAAATACATGATTTATTCATGACTTCAAAATATATAACGAAAGTTAAGAATAATAATTTCTGATGCTTTCCCGGTTATTATACTTTCGAATATTTATGTACGTAACGGACTTAACTCGCGTATTTTATTTTATTGACTGACGTTTCCAAAACTTTACAGTTCCCATATTCGTACTAAGCTTTAGCTTTCGTCAGCTTAGGAACTGTTTTCAAAATGTCAGTTTTATAGTTAAATCATTCCGATTATATGTAGGTACGTACTTTACATACAAACCTATCCATTAACCACAGCGTCATTTTACTCTCAACAAAATAATTTCCTCATAAACAAACAGAGCCGGTCTGGGATACTATTTGCAAGCAATTTTCACTGATACCAATGTTTGAGTTGTCACCGTTGCAAGGTAGTGTTTGTAGTTAATTATGATAATGGACTGCAGTGTAAACAAGCTGGGATCTCGCCCCGTCTCAGACTGTTTGCTTTATAAGTTCCCGGTATACCCGATTGGGATATGTTCTGTATATTTGATAGTGTTTAATTGACGTGGAATGAAGCTATATTTGTTCAAAGGTAAATTATTGCAATGTGATTTCCTGCAATTATAAATGTTGATAGTGATTAGCATGATATTTGTAGATGCTGTTTACTGCTATATAAATAGGTGTTAATATGTATGACCGTTTTAAATGAGCATTAAAGATAGCGTTATTGTTTGTTAGTCATAACAGTATATGGCTAATGTCTAGTCCAGTTAGTCATATGAAAGACTAGCGGGTTCGCCCCGGTTTCGCACGGATCAATAATTTTTTTCAAAATATTCTATAGCCTATGTTACTCAGGGTGAACGTAGCTTCCCAACAGTGATAGAATTATTAAAATCGGTCCAGTAGTTTTTGAGCCTATTCATAACAAACATACAAAAATAGGTACAAATCTTTGCTCTTTATAATCATACTAGCGGTTCGCCCCGGCTTCGCACGGATCCCTATTTTTTTTCAAAATATTTTATAGCCTATGTTACTCAGGGTGAACGTAGCTTCCCAACAGTGAAAGAATTATTAAAATCGGTCCAGTAGTTTTTGAGCCTATTCATTACAAACATACACACACACAAAAATACAAATCTTTCCTCTTTATAATATTAGTATAGATAGTATAGATAAAAGATAAAAGATATAAAAGACTTGGGTTTAAATTTGAATTAGGAATACCTACATAATAATATCTTATTTTCAATTTCAACAACAGGCATGACGAATATTTTTTTTTTCTTTGTTGATTTTGTAGATTATTAAAAATTATTACACCAGCATTTTTTCTTTTCTCAATCGAACAATAATTGACAAAAATAATCGGTTCAAAAGTTTAGGAGCGGAGGCTCGTGACGTCACCTTAAAGTACATTTTATACCATAGCGTGACGTCACGGGTCCGCATTCTCGGACTTTTGAGAAAATAAAAAAATATGTGTCCAATATTTTTTTAATACCCAATCTAGCTGATGGACATAACTGAATTCTTATACCTAATGGAAATTTCCCACAGTAAGTTACAGAAAGTTATACCCTATAATTGTCATCGTAATAATTAATCAACACTGAATCGTAATTTGCGGTAATTAAAAACAGTTTAGCAAAATATTTCATAGCACTGACAACCATAAGTGTATTCCAACGATAGCAACAAATCAACCAGCAAAGGCTTCAACCTTTATTTATAGTCACCTTATTTCATTAGTCATATTTCACACCCAGTCGAGTCCGTTCTCGATCCACTTTGATCACTTAAAGCAAAATATGTAGACGTTCACACTGGAATACTCTCATAGATACTGCGATAGAAACGCTTTAGATGCTGCGGGTAGGCTTTGAAGTAGATAGTTTTAATTTAGTCTGTGGAAGGTTGTATAATTTGAACGGGGAATTGTGGAAGGAACGCGAAATGAATTGTGATGAACGAGCCAGAGCGCGTGCCGAGGTGAAATACTCGCCTGCCTTTTGGCGATGAAGTATTGATGGAGGCCTGTTCTGACGTACATGTAAAATATTGCTGTGAAAATTGTTTTTTTTATTCGTCTGTCAGCACTGAACGCTTTTCGACTACGTCAAAATAAAAAAGCGTTTTTGTAGCATACGGTGACTTAATTTGAAAGTGAATAGACGAGATTTTTTTGCTCGAATTTAATTAGAAAAGTTTGTTCCATTTCTTTAGGACGATTGGTAATAGTAAAATTATCTTTTAATTTTACTATTTTTATTTAGATTCTATTGTGTTTATTTATTGTATAATATTTTTTTGTAGAATATGTTTATTTGAATAAAAAGAAAAATACGTCATAGGAAGAAACAAGGTTTTGAAATTTCCATTCTGACTACAAAGCCTTTACAATAATAATACTTTGTTTATTTTCAAAACATATTTGAGGCGGCTAAAGTTGGGTCAAATAACAAAGTTGTCAAATTTGATTAAGTATATGTACTTATTTACGAGAAATTGTTCCTTCATCCGTTATATTACATTTCCTTTTAAGATAAATATAATATCAAAATACAACATCAAACAATTTATCCCTAAGGTTACCTCCGTCCGGTCTCAATGCTTAATTAACAAGTTGGGTCTAGCTATACAAGTAATAGGATCAAAAACTCCAATTATGTTAGGAACCGGCATGCGAGATAACAGGCAATTTAGCGCAGATTATACGAAACAACGTTGTTCCTAACTAATGATATCGGGTAAGGAGTTGGGATCAAACTTTCGTTAATACGATTATAAAGAAGTTTGGCGTAAGCAATTGGTCTAATTGGTGTAGACATTCAAAATTAGTGCTTTTGATTTATACTGTTTGATAATGCATTGTTAAGGGATTGAGGGTTATTTAGGTTATAAAAAATATAAAATTAAAAAAAGATATTATATATATAATATCTTTTTTTAATTTTTACTTTGCGAAATATGTAAAATACTAGCTTCTGTCCGCGACTTCGTGTACACAGAATTCGTACTTAACACTTTTGTTGACTAGAATAGCTCGCAGAAGGCGATTTTTTTTCAATTATTCGCGTTTATAAATACCTAATATTAGTATGTTTTTTTTCTTTATGTAATAATAATGCCAATTAAGAGAATATTATTTATAAGGACGCAAAGAACTACTTCAGTTGTTCATGTCCAAATATGGTTGCGAATCAAGAAAAAAATGCACAATCGCATCTGCCATCGGTGGCGGTAAAAAATTACATTCGATAGGCAGTATGTTGTCATCTCCAGTTTATGCCCTGTGCCTTCAAGAAACTTTTTTACTCCGCAAAAAAACACACCCGCATTGTTTCCATTCGTTTACAAACAAAGCTACGTAAAAACATGGCCCCCTAAAAACCGGCATCGACATAAAACCGCGTCATAATATATCTCAGTTATACCGGGCTCTCGCTTAAGTGTGAAATATACGGTTGTTCAATATTTATAGGATTTTTATTTGTGTTATTTATTCAAGAGGCACGTTTTGTCGTCGAGACAAAAGGAGAGATGCTAAGTCTGTACGTTCTTTTTCGTTAGTATCTTGCATTCAGTTTGGTTGTCTTAGGGCGTATAAATAATGCATCATCACGCGTAGGGTCGACTCGATACGGCGAATGGTCAGTAGGAATAAAATTATAATACAACGATTTAGCACGTTTTAAACCATTGTCGCATGCGAAATTTGAATTTGATAAAGAATCGCATTCGTGGTTTATGGTTTACTTTTTGATTCTATTGTACTTTATAATTGCTTGATTTGAAAATATTATATCTTATTTCTGAAGTCTATTTTTGCCTTTTCATAATATAATTTAATTTCGAACTAAATGTACCTAGGTAATCATCATCATCATCATCATCAGCCCGTCGCAGTCCACTGCTGGACATAGGCCTCTCCAATTGCACGCCACTTTGCTCTATCCTCGGCTGCTCGCATCCAGCTCCTGCCAGCCATCCTACGCAAATCGTCACTCCACCTTGCCTGAGGACGTCCTACACTACGCTTGCCGAGACGCGGTCTCCACTCTAGAACACGTTTACTCCAACGGTTATCGGTTCTTCGGCTAATATGGCCAGCCCACTGCCACTTTAGCTTGCTAATCCGGTGGGCTATGTCGATGACTCTGGTTCTCTGCCGAATCACCTCATTTTTGATTCGATCCCGCAGAGAAACGTCGAGCATAGCCCTTTCCATAGCCCGCTGAGCGACTTTAAATTTGTGAACCAGCCGTACCGTCAGTGTCCACGTTTCGGCTCCGTATGTCATGACGGGTAGGACGCACTGATTGTAGACTTTCGTCTTCAGGCACTGTGGGAGTGACGATATGAAGACTTGACGTAGTTTCCCAAACGCTGCCCAACCTAACTGAATTTTTCTATCCACCTCATCCTCGAAGTTGTTTCTACCTAACTGTAATGTCTGTCCAAGGTAGACATATTTTTGAACAACTTCGAGAACGGCGCCGTGTACCGCAATTGGTTCCGGTAGTACATGTTCATTGAACATGACCTTGGTTTTGTCCAAGTTCATCCGTAGGCCAATGCGTACAGAAGAGTCAGCCAGATCATTCAGCATCTGTTGTAGGTCCTGCAGCGTTTCTGCCACGATGACGATATCATCAGCAAATCGCAAGTGAGAGATGTACTCGCCATTTACTTTGATGCCACGTCCTTGCCAGTTCAGCGTTTTGAACATATCCTCCATTGCATTTGTGAACAATTTCAGGAGATAACGTCCCCTTGTCTCACACCGCGATGCAATGGTATAGGCATTGTTTGCTGATTCTGGACTTGGACGGACATGGTAGCGGCTTCGTATAAACATCTCATCACTTGGATGTATCGCCAATCGACTTGGCATCGTTGCAGGGACTCCAGAACAGACCAGATCTCGATCGAGTCAAAGGCCTTCTCATAGTCCACAAATGCTAAACACAGGGGCTGATTATACTCTTCGGTCTTCTGTATAATCTGCCGCACTGTGTGGATGTGGTCTATGGTGCCGTATCCGCTCGAAACCCAGCCTGCTCCGGTGGTTGGAATTCGTCAAATCTTCGCGCAAGACGGTTCGTGATTACTCTGAGAACAGCTTATAGACGTGGCTTAGAAGGGAAATGGGTCGATAGTTCTTCAACAGGGTTTTATCTCCCTTTTTGAAGAACAAGACGACCACACCTCTACTCCACATCTCTGGAGTTCTCCCTTCAAACAAGACAGCGTTAAAGAGTTTTTGGAGCTCCCTAAGTATAGGTTTACCTCCTGCTTTTAATAACTCTGTTGTAACGCCATCTTCTCCAGGGGCTTTTCCGTTTTGAGCTGTCCAAGAGCGATCTCGATTTCGCCAATACTGACTTCTGGCAGGTCTTCGCTGTAGTGGCGTGTTAAAGTGGCTCTAGGATCCTCATTTCCGGGATCAGGTCGAGATGCATGCGAAGCGTACAACCGGCCATAGAAGTTTTCCACTTCGGTTAGGACTGCCGGCTTCGAAGCAACGACTTCTCCAATTTCTGTGGTCAACTTCGTCAGGTGGCTTCTTCCAAGAGATTGTACAAACACTTTTGCTCCCCGGTTTTGCTCGATCGCTCTTTCGATCGAAAGAGTATTGAAGGACCGAAGATCGTGTCGTACGCGTTTACTAATCTCTCGGTTTAGAATCCGTTTCTCTGACGAAGTGACGGGTGGGTTTTCACGTCGTTTCTTCATTAGCCCTAAAGTCTCTTCCGAAAGCTTCGACTTCCTGCCATTACGTTGCATTTTACAGAATCTCGTACCTTCTTCCCTGAGAATCCGAACCACATTTTCAAGGTTCTGGTCAACGTCAGTTGTGGTTTCCACGGCAGCGAATCGGTTCTCCAGATTGGACTGGAACGTTTCAGATCCCATCATAGTTTGGAGCAAAGTTGGTCGGAGCCTGGCCTTCATCAAGCGAACACGTTCAGCCCTGAAGTCAATATTCAGAGAGCCTCGGACGAGTCGGTGATCGCTTCCGGTATTGAACCTATTGATCACAGAGACGTCTCTGAATATATGCTTTTGTCCGTCATGATGAAGTCGATCTCGTTTTTGTCACAGTGCCCGGTCTTTGCCACGTCCACTTCCTTTGGGGCTTTTTATTGATAAAGGATTTCATCAAGTAGAGGCCCTAGAGTTACATGAAGTTGACGAGCATTTTGCACATATGATTTCTGCTCCCTTATCGATGGGATGCTAGTACCGATTCGTTACAATTTTGTACTCCCACTTTAGCGTTAAAGTCCCCATGACATCGTTGTAATGGGTCTTAGTAGTGAAGTGAAGGGCCCTCGATATGTCATCGAACATAACCTCCACCTCATCATCCGAGTGTGTCGAGGTCGGTGCGTACACTTGCACCACCTTGAGGCTGTACCTCTCGGTGAGCTTGATGATGAGGTACGCTACCCTATTCGACACACTGGACACTTCGACAACATTGTCAGCCAGGGACTTATTGACCAGAAACCCAACGCCACCTTGAGATTGTTGGTCTCCCTCTCGGAAGTACATTAGGTGGCCTGATTCGAGAGATATGGTGTCCTCCCCCCTCTCTTCGGACTTCACATAACCCTAATACGTGCCACCTAATCTTCTCAAGTTCCACCTCCAGTTGCGCCAGATGCGAGTCGAGCCGTAGCGTGCGTCCGTTGTACGTCGCCAGGGTCAGTTTTGTGTGATGGCCTCCCGTAGCCCGGGGATTCTTCGCACCCCCCGTCCCACCGTTACCATGGTCGCCACCGTGACCAGGAATAGCGGGACCGCCGGGAACTAGGGGCCGTGGTCTTTGGTGTGCCTTCATGGAGGTAAAAGCCCATAATCGCCACGCTGGGCAGGCGGGTTGGCGATCGCAGGGCGTAGCTTCTTGCTTCGATGACGCTGCTGCCCGTCATCGAGCGGAATTTAGCTACGCCTATGTAGGGTGGATATACCGCCATCAGTCGGTCGCCAGAGCCTCGTTCGTTGGACAGCAGGGTGCACCGCGTGCAGGTGAGGTTGGCTTGGGGCGAGTGATGATGATGGTTTCGCCCCCTCTCACCCTACCTAGGTAATACCTGCATAAAATTCTTTAAACAACTCACACCAATTAATCTTATTGCAAACTAAGAAAATGTTGTACCACTTTGAATAAAAAACCACGTATAAATATATATTAATACATAATATTATTAGACATCCAAATTTTAAATCTGCCCTATTAGAATTTGAACCTGCAACCTCTGGTTTCATAGTCACGGGCACTCACTGGACTACTAGATCAACAGAACGTCAAGAACATTAACACAACACGAAATATTCTGTAACTCAACCTATTATTCTCACCTACTTATTAACACTCGGCCATATTTTTTAAACTGAACGTGAAAGTTACAAAACTTCACACAACTTGTCAAAAATTATTTAAGAACTCTCTGCAAAAATTTACTCATAGACATCCAGCTCAAAACGCCTAACGAATACAGCCAATAGCGTTGTCTCGTTTTAATTAGAATGCAAATCTAATAGCCTTAAGGCATTTACATGTCAATGGGTCCCTAAATAACGCAATCTGAGGCACAAAGGCTTCACGGAGGCTAGTGGCTGCTTACTAGCTTTGGCATATTGATCTTCAAGTTTATAACCCTTGGAGTCTTTGAGTGTGTATGAATTTATAAACGTGTATTTTAGGTTGCTCTCTCTTTGAAGGTATATTTCACACCTAAATCTAAACGCTAACTTAAAAACCGGAATTTGCATTATGCACACAATCGAATTTCTTAGCAAAACCTACCAAACAACATAATATATTACTCTTCTAGATTGATATAAATAGCATACATCTATAGATACAGAAAACTCCTGCAGTGCACATAGACAGATTAACCAATTTTACACTTTTCTTTTCTTTTTCCATTCCTGAAAAAAACAACATTTTTGAGTTAGCTCCCTTTAGAGTGTGCGATTTTATACTTTAATATCATTTATCGTAAAAAGTAAATATCTTCAGATTACGATGTCAAAAATAATTATGAGGAAACTTCACTGAATGAACCGATCTTTGAAAATACCTTAAAGCATTATGGATATTATTTCAGCATCAATTGTTCCAGAACCCAGAAACTGCATCCATTGTTCAAGTTAATGCAACTTAAGGCTATTCTCGTACATACTCCACTAATACTCTTGCGGAAATTTCTCTAGGTTAAGACTCGCAATTATTACGGGACCTAACGTGGTTTTCCACAAAGCTGCAGTTTCAGTGGAAAATGGGATCAAAAATTAAAGCACCGTCTAACTTAGATAGACCAGGAGGCGTAGACAAGGTGCCAACGTTCAACGTTAACGTTAAACGTTGGCACCAAAACGTATGGGATTTGACATCAGCCGACAACTGTCACGTACGTCACAAACGTTCGCGGATGTCAAATTCCATACATTTTGGTCGTTTCGTTTAACGATAACGTTGAACGTTAGCACCTTGTCTACGCCCCCAGGTATGTCAGATAAAATGTTAGTATAAAGCCTTATAAAATATGTTAATTGTCAATGAATCAGTCAATCAGTCACAACACTAGCAATAAATTAACGATTAAGTACGTTATTTATTTGTACAAAAACTTATAAAATAAATTTAGGGAGGAAATGCTCGCTGAATTTTCGCGGTGGCCTTATAAGACACAGCCTTAATTAAAACAGTAGCGCACCTCAATGACGTTTATAGGGCAATATATAAATAAAAACATGCTAATCCCATTACTGATATTACTGTTTTACGAGGTTATTGAGGTGTGACAAATTTAGGGATAGCCGCTGGAGAGAAATTCTTTTAAGCATTTACGCAAATCTTCAATGTGAAAATTATCAACTTGCTGGGACACGTTTTTATGTTATAGTTTACTTTTACAAACAAACAATATTATATATGTACTTACCTATTGTATATCAAATACATGTAGGTATGTCATCAGAAGTACACAAATAATAACAATACAGAGTTGGTACCTATGATAACTCTTTTGTCACGCGTTGATCGACGTTACGTCGTGTAGTAAATGTCAAAGTCGATTCGATATCTAGTCCACTTTTGACATCAACGTGCCTAAATTACCTACCGATTTATGACAAATCACCGCGACAAATAAACGATATCGATGTGAGAAAATTTCGAGGGAGGAGACTTGTCTTACTTGTCTTTAAACGTAAAATTATTTATTAACCGGTCTACATAGTACAATTTTTATAATAAATAAATATCTTTGGACAATTCACACCAATTGATCTAGGCCCAATTTAAGCAAAGCTTGTACTATGGGTACTAGACAACGGATAAACATACATAAATACATAATAATATAACATATCCAAGACTCAGGTACAGATGCCAGTGCTCATCACATTGACAACTGCCGCTAGCAGGATTCGAACCCGCAACCTCCGGTTTCGTAGTCAGGGGCTCTGACCACTAGACCAACAGGCCGTTTATTCAGTTTAGGGTTAAACCGATTGGTGTGAATTGTCTAAAGCTATTAGTTTATTATTGAATACGCTGGAAAAACGCAGGTAAAAATGTGCAATATAGCTCGTACCGTATAAATTTTAAAAGATTTCCGAGTAATAAAATTTAACAAACTCAGTACAGTTTTATAAATGGATTAATTTCGAATGGAAACGGAACATTGTTTCCACATAGCCGTTAGCCTATTGCCTGTTACACAAAGAGCTGCGAATATTTTAAAGATGGTAAAATTATGTTTTCGGTTTGTTAACACTGTGTCTTTTAATAATATGTGCAAGAAATTTATAAGAAAAAGTAAACATTTTTGTAAAAATGAATTAACGAAATGTACGTACGTGCATAACTTCCGATCGACTGCACCAAATGGAATTCCTTTCTTGTTGTGTTCGTCATTGTCATGAAAATGTTTGTACTCGTATATTGGCACCCGTGCAAAGCCGGGGCGGGCAGCTATTACGGAATAAAAACCTTAACATGTTGTAATTTCTAATATAAGCTAAGTAGCTTATACAGTTTAAACTAGCGAATTTTATTTTATTTGCTGATGTTTCGATAATTTTGCAGTTTATATAATAAGTAAATAAAAATCATTAGTGTTATACTGTCGTAAGTCCAAATCTGTTATAGCTGTTTGAATCCATTAAAAACGTTATCAAAACTCAGCCTAAACCTCAAAATGTTCTCAAATTGTACATCCACGGTGCAACTAGTCCGCACAGATTCGATTAAAGACAACGATCGCGTTTCCTATTAGGTTCTGTTGCAGCGATCGTGACGTCACGCGCTACCCTCTAAGCCTCACCCCAAGTTTTATTTTTAGTGTTCCGCAATAAAACGGAAAAGCCCCCACCGTACTAGCTTCCATTTGGACTGTAAATTGAATTGTTTATTCTGAGGACTGAATAGGACCCAAGATGTTGGTTGCTTTTTTTTGTTTGATTTTTAAAAAACAGTTTTGTAAAACCTCAGCTTACAATTAATACATATGAGTTGAATTGGTGTTTTATTTGAATGCATAATAGTCGCAAAAGCATCAGTGTTGGTGAGTAATGGACTGTAATGCAAACAATAGGATAAAGGAATAATAGTGGAATTTAATTAGGTAACTTTACAACGAACAGTACAACACAATATCAGAACACAATCAAATCAAAAACTAAACTAAGTGAGTGACAATACAAAAACAATCGATTTATAAAAAAGGGCAATAGCCAATAAAAGTAAAACTATAAAACTATATACACACACAGCAAGGAGTTCGCAACAATCAGAATTAAATGAATAAAGTGCGCGACTTTTAATTTATTTCTGGTAATACTAATTACTACAGACCTGGTTATCCCAAATAATACCTATAATATTTGATAACCTAATTGGATACAGTTGAATAGCGTCCATGCTTGTTCTTATATATAATAACAAGCATGGACGTAGGTAACATTATACTTTTTTAAACGGAACCGTGTCTCTGGTAAAAAATATTCGCGCTTTTAATTTTTTTTATACGGCAAGAAAATTTCTACAGGCTACAGCAACCAGGATTCCATTGCCGCCAGTAATTGGAGTGCATTGGATATTGTTATAAAGGAGTTTTACAGGTTTTCCTATTAAGAAGGGAACATTCTTTCCAGCTATCGAAAAATAAACTAAAAAACACCTTCCTTCCATAAGTGACTTGGTATTCTGGAAACTGTAACTAATAGTTAATCGATATCGTCAAACTATACTAAACCTAACTAGGTAGGATTTAATATTAAACATGATTGTGGTCACATAATTTTAGCTCTCATACAGGTATGAGTTCAAGATAAATAAATACTAAGATAATTAATAACAAACGTAATAATTGATAGTCTTAATAAAACAACTATAACGGACTTAGCGTATTTATTTTTGCTAACGTTTTGAGAACTTTACAGTTCCCGAATTATTTAAGCTGGTGACAGTCTCATGCTAGCTAGTTAGGTAGGTATAAATGTTTTATTCCAATACGTAGGTACTAGTATTAGCCTCGAAAGAATCAGAAATTATTAGTATAAGCATTTAATCCCTTTCGGAACTGTGTAAAGCTTATTTTTTTATTCTGTTAATCTGATTAAAATCGTGAAGACAAATTAAATTCAACATGACGGCTGAATTAGGTCTTAAGTAATCCTAAAGCTGTGTCCATCAAGGGTGCTAAAATAACACCTACCCTTTAAAATAAGCTACGACCCTGATTAAAGCGTTAGATCCCCAGGGAGTCAAATGTGAAAATTAAAAATAATATCCACCATTTCAGTTGGTATACTTCACTTGCGACCCCGCCTGGAATTTACTCGTAATAATGTTACTTACCTCATGGTAAACTTCTGATCTCTTAGGATAATAATGAAAGGTAGCTTGTGTTTAAACGTCTAATTTAACTGTGTACCATAATTCATAAATATTGGTTAAGGCGTAGATGCGTAAAAAAAATTGACACTCATTCGCATTTTTGGTATGTTCTGTTCGCAATATTTACCAAATAGTGAAATATTTTTTGTATTCCTATTAGTCGACATTTTATTTATTCCAAAATAAAATTAATATGATATTTTATACGCTAATTTGGAGAAGTCGTTGCTTCGAAGCCGGCAGTCCTAACCGAAGTGGAAAACTTCTATGGCCGGTTGTACGCTTCGCATGCATCTCGACCTGATCCCGGAAATGAGGATCCTAGAGCCACTTTAACACGCCACTACAGCGAAGACCTGCCAGAAGTCAGTATTGGCGAAATCGAGATCGCTCTTGGACAGCTCAAAAACGGAAAAGCCCCTGGAGAAGATGGCGTTACAACAGAGTTATTAAAAGCAGGAGGTAAACCTATACTTAGGGAGCTCCAAAAACTCTTTAACGCTGTCTTGTTTGAAGGGAGAACTCCAGAGATGTGGAGTAGAGGTGTGGTCGTCTTGTTCTTCAAAAAGGGAGATAAAACCCTGTTGAAGAACTATCGACCCATTTCCCTTCTAAGCCACGTCTATAAGCTGTTCTCAAGAGTAATCACGAACCGTCTTGCGCGAAGATTTGACGAATTCCAACCACCGGAGCAGGCTGGGTTTCGGAGCGGATACGGCACCATAGACCACATCCACACAGTGCGGCAGATTATACAGAAGACCGAAGAGTATAATCAGCCCCTGTGTTTAGCATTTGTGGACTATGAGAAGGCCTTTGACTCGATCGAGATCTGGTCTGTTCTGGAGTCCCTGCAACGATGCCAAGTCGATTGGCGATACATCCAAGTGATGAGATGTTTATACGAAGCCGCTACCATGTCCGTCCAAGTCCAGAATCAGCAAACAATGCCTATACCATTGCATCGCGGTGTGAGACAAGGGGACGTTATCTCCCCGAAATTGTTCACAAATGCAATGGAGGATATGTTCAAAACGCTGAACTGGCAAGGACGTGGCATCAAAGTAAATGGCGAGTACATCTCTCACTTGCGATTTGCTGATGATATCGTCATCGTGGCAGAAACGCTGCAGGACCTACAACAGATGCTGAATGATCTGGCTGACTCTTCTGTACGCATTGGCCTACGGATGAACTTGGACAAAACCAAGGTCATGTTCAATGAACATGTACTACCGGAACCAATTGCGGTACACGGCGCCGTTCTCGAAGTTGTTCAAAAATATGTCTACCTTGGACAGACATTACAGTTAGGTAGAAACAACTTCGAGGATGAGGTGGATAGAAGAATTCAGTTAGGTTGGGCAGCGTTTGGGAAACTACGTCAAGTCTTTATATCGTCACTCCCACAGTGCCTGAAGACGAAAGTCTACAATCAGTGCGTCTTACCCGTCATGACATACGGAGCCGAAACGTGGACACTGACGGTACGGCTGGTTCACAAATTTAAAGTCGCTCAGCGGGCTATGGAAAGGGCTATGCTCGGCGTTTCTCTGCGGGATCGAATCAAAAATGAGGTGATTCGGCAGAGAACCAGAGTCATCGACATAGCCCACCGGATTAGCAAGCTAAAGTGGCAGTGGGCTGGCCATATTAGCCGAAGAACCGATAACCGTTGGAGTAAACGTGTTCTAGAGTGGAGACCGCGTCTCGGCAAGCGTAGTGTAGGACGTCCTCAGGCAAGGTGGAGTGACGATTTGCGTAGGATGGCTGGCAGGAGCTGGATGCGAGCAGCCGAGGATAGAGCAAAGTGGCGTGCAATTGGAGAGGCCTATGTCCAGCAGTGGACTGCGACGGGCTGATGATGATGATGATGATGATGATGATACGCTAATTATCCACCTCACAAGCCTTTAATGGTCGACAAGTTATGTCGTTTATTAAAAGTCAAACGTCCACATTGACGTTAAAAAAACGACATTTTGTCGAAATATTGATAACATCATGTCATCTGGTAATTCTTAACTTAGGTACCTTGTTCACTTTTGGCACTTAGAGACTAAAATTGGATACCTCGTCCAAATTGATATGACAAAATGTCGACGTTACAAATCATAATACGTTAGCAGACGTCATTACAAAATCAATGTAATAAAATGCGGTTCAGTTTGTTTATTTCCAAGTGGAGTAAACCGTAGCCCGCACGGACGTTTGCAATGACGCTCTGAGATAAGCTCGAGCAAAAAGAGATTGCAAATTATGCGTCCCCATATCATGTTATTACAACTGGTGGGTGCTCATCTTCGGTGCATTAACGTGGGACCGGGTATGTGGTATTTGAGTAAATGGTTAGGTGCGGTCCTGTCACGTATTGAGTGTTTGGTTTATTACTTGGGATTTTGTATAATAAAGAGAGGAAGATGATGCACATTGGTTTGGAACTGTAACGGATCTCGGTTGTTTATATTAGTTGCTGACGTTTTGAAAATTTTAAAGTTCTCATATTCGTAGCCGACTGAGGACTGAGATAGTCTAACACTATAATAGTGTTCAGTCACGTAATTTACGTTTATTCAGCAATGATGTGTTACTGCTGATATGTCATAAAAAATAGATAGAAATATATATATTCTATTTTGATTTTATAAACCTAATTTTCATTTGCCCAACTATATTACAAAGGTATTTTTTTTAATTCACTATACATTTATAGGTACTTGTAAATCAAGAAGTTAAGGTTAGACTAATTTGGTAGTCCAGGTACCTACTAAACTATAAAAACCATAAGTTTTATTAAATTCGGATAAAAAATATTATGATCCAAGAAAAGTGTAATATGTAGTTACTAATTTTGTTCGTAGCACGTTTCGTAGCTTATCGCTACGACATCAACTAACAAAAAATACGCTACGATAATTGAAAATCGTTACTTACGTTAAATTCAATAAAGTAATGTAAACTGTGTTAATAATTTTGTGACTGAACGATGGTAATAATTTTACATTAATAAATACATATTAAGTGATTTGCAATTCTGAAATCATCAGAATATTATTCTACAAATCCCATTAGAAAACAAAACTAAACCTAAATCAAGCAAGTGAAACAATGAGGTAATAATTAAATATTTTACAGCAACCAACTTAAACTTGTCAGCTACTATGTTCCTTGTCACGTTAGTAGAGACGCGAAGTCTCAGCTTTGGTTTACCCAAGACTGTCTCAAATGAATATTAACACACGATGTTTCAACCTTGTGTATCTAATGTCTATGCATTATCTATTGCGGTACCGTCTTTCAAGGTGGCATTAGAAATTAAATTGGTTAGAATTTTGGATTTAGTTTATGTGTGTACTTCCACTGTTACATTGTCAAAGACTATTGGACAATAGTACATTACGTACCAAGGTCAGTAAAATGAAAAATGTCTCAGATCACATGTAATTGTCGTTCGAGGCGAAGCCGAGGTTGACAAAAATGTGATCTCAGGCTTTTTTATTTTACTGGCCGAGGTCAGTATACAATTTTTCTGTTCGACGAAGCCAGAAAGCGGAAATTTCATTTAGCGAAGCGGCCACAAAGTTGGCGCTTTCTGGCCGGAGGACGGAAAATTATTTTTTCTGCTGCCAATGAAGTAAAAATATAGTTCGATAAAGTTCTGTGTGACTTCACACTCTTCCACAGTTTTGCCGTGAAGTGATATCACAAGTTACGATTTTAAGAGTTTTGCCTTTGATATTCTGTGTTCGATAAAAAATGCGCGTCCAAGAATATTTTGATAAAGTGACCAACGAACTGAATAAAACAACTTTTTACCAGCGTTCTTTTAAGCTATACTTATAATAACATTATTACACTTAATTCCGAAATTAATCCAAATCAACCTCAATGCTTTTAGTAATATTTCATGTTATGTACGAAACATACAGGCAATTTTTCGTGAATTATGTTAATTTAAATTCTGAACAAAATATTACTGATTATCTTTCCATGATATTATGTTTCAAGTTAATTACGAAAATGCAGTAATTATTATTCTATTATAGAAAATGAAAATACAACATTTTTAAAACTTTATTATGCCAAGTACCTAATTGAAATGTGTATAATATATTTTTAATTTTAGTTACATGCATTCTGCCTACATACCCGGAAAAACTTGTATTGTTATTGCATATAACACTACATACGATATTATTGTCCCTCATGGACTAAGATCCCAGTTCCCAGACACTACGTCATCTGAGGAAATATTTTTTTTTATATTGGCCGTATAAAACTTAGAAAGGATTAGATACTCGCTGTACTAATATCTGAGCCGTTTTACAGGTAGCAGGTATCAAAGGTGGAAAACAATCATACTAACTATTTATCCCACGGATTTATTTTCTATAGTTTCTGCCCGCGACTACGTCCGCGTGGAACTCCTCCTTTTTGCCTTTTTTGCAGTCTGTTAAAAAGTAGCCTTTCTCAGGTTCCAGACTTTCTTTGTACCAAATTCATTTAAATCGGTCCAGTAGTTTTAGCGTGAAAGCGTAACAGACAGACAGACAGAGTTACTTTCGCATTTATAAATATAATATTAGTAGGGAAGTAGGGACTAGCAATGCTAAAAAATGTATCCTTGTAAGTCTGGACTGACTAGCTCTCTCACCCTATAAAGAGACTGACTAAATTTTAAACAGGAATAAATCTTTAACTACGTAGAAAGTAAACTTTGAAAACGTAGTGCTATTATTAATTCTATGCTCGTACGTCAGGCGGCGCGTCGATTTGTCTGAACTCTGGCTCCCCCGAGGCGTGCCTTAATGAATATTAACAGCATTGCATCTAGACTAGGTTGACTGTTTCGATAATATATTAAGATCTAGACGCTCCGTGTGTCTCTTGTCAGAGTTCATCATCCGATAAAAGTAACAGACGTAAATTGATATTAAGTTATTAGCATGGTATTTCGAAAAAAAAAAAACTAATATTTTGTCGATGTTGTGTCCACTGTTTGTGTTATGTAAAATGAAAGTACCTACTGCACCTAGTATTTTATTTCATATATTTAGAATTATCTAGAACTATATTTCAACTATCCCGAAGAACAACTACCGATAAAATATAGTCTGTTTTATTGAAGACTTATTTGTCTTCATCTTCAGTGTAAGTCTGACAAAACTTCCATTTAGAATCTCAAGTATGTATAAGCGTAACGTAATAAATCAAAAGCACACACAGACAGAGATACGTAAATGATTGCCATATTATATCTCCACAAATTGCAGGAACGTACATGCAAAACCAGATGCATACAAGACTGTCGCCAGCTCAGTGTTTGCATTCCACTCAGCAGCCAACGACGGGCATTAAAAGAAAATTAACGGAATTTGATGCACAGATTATGCAAATCAACGCATATCCAGCCAGGTTCTTTGTTATCACGTACACTAAATGAGTTTTAATAGGGACGCCTGACGAGTCATTTACATGAAAGGAGTTCTTGCTCCGAGTTTTTGCTTGTTTTACTAAGCTTGTAATTGTTTTCGACTTCGGTGCAAGCTTAGTTTTAAGTTTGGAATAGTCGCCTTTTTCATCAAGCGACTGGGATGAAGTCCCAAAACAAGTTTTATTTATCGCTTGACGTTCTCATTTTACATAGTATTGTCGTCTAAGCTTTTTATCCAAGCGTTGTTCAGATATCAAGTATCCTGTTTACCATATAATTTGTTTTTAAATTTTTAGGAGGAAAATTATTAAATGTAAATTTATAATGCATTTTTCACGTTCTAATTTCGTATTCTGATTCCATGATTTAAGTAGCAAAGCACTTTTCTTAAGGATCTTTTTAAAAGAAGATCATGAATTTGTTTATATAATCAATCTGAATTTATGATAACAAGGGGAATGAGAAATGTGAAACCAATTTTAAAACACACGCCCAAAGTTTAAAAAACCATTTTGGGCCCCCGCAAACAAAATTACTGTATCGTAAAACAATGATTTAGAATCTCGAAGTTCGTTATTTTCGTCGGGGGAGGTGGATCGACATGCAATGCTATCTACCTAGGTATCTATAACTTGATTTGATAATAATAAGTTACAAACGGAAATGTGGAAATCAGGGGGCGAGTCGACGTGGGGCGTGAAAATGTTTATACACTTTCATAATTTTGAGGGGATGATATCAGATACGGAGCGAAGAAGGGTCGCGAGGAAAGGGCTTTCAACAAAATACTTAATACGGAAAATACGAGGTGGAAAACCTGGTTATTTTTAGTCCTGTTATTGTGGCTGATGTTGTATTTTAAAGGCTTTGCACCGGGATGTGCATTACCATAAAGAACAGTAAATCGATTCACTGTTGGAACTTTGTTTTCTGCGTTTCCTCTTCCTGTAACTATCCGAATATATCCTTACTAACACATTTAAGTTGGTATATTACTAACGTCATGTATTGAAACTTGTTTAATTTAATTCTTTGATATCTGAAGATCTTTAACATTCTTTAAAGATCTGTACTGAAGAGTAAGAAAATGATAAATTTTCCGTTTTAGGTATTTCCAGTGTATATGTTTCACTTAATTTTCATTTATTTAGTTCGTAATGATAATTGATAATATTGAGTAATAATAATGATAGTAATGAGTTTGTACACTACTTTACAAACTCAATAAGATATATTATCAGTTTGTAGTAATACAATACATATTATTATCATAAGCTTTAATAATAATCATTAAGCCGCATCAACTACCTATTACTGTATTAACGATCTAACAAGCCATTTTCAGAATGTCAGAAACGCATCAAAAGAAACATACCTAATAGTGCTAACAGTCGTAGCATTTCAATCTTTAAAAGATTCTTAGCAAACGGCGTCGATACGAATCATGCCCTTTTACAAGCTCTTTTAAATGCCACCACGACTTAAGTATCGCTTATTGGAAGTAATGTTAAAGGTATTGCAACACTTCGATAGAGAGGTAAATTGTATGGTAAGCTCTCTTGCCGTAACACTTTAGCACGAGACATGGTTAAGAAAGGGCATTCAAAGAACGTTAATATGCTTGCATAATGAATGTGATTCTGAATTAAAGTGTCGATATTGATGTTTTTATAATGAGTTGTCGAGGCCTATATTAAGATGTGAACATAACGATCTATTTTAATGATTTTAGTATTTGATGTTAAGTTGATTCGTTGCTGAAATTTATAAGTGTAATCTTTCAACTTGGTTGAAGTTCTGAACAGTACTTTTCATTTGACTTTGCTGTATCTTATTGGTTCAATGTCCGAGTCTTAATTCAGGCAATGAAATATTAATTACCATGCTAACAGGGATCAGCGCTAATGTTATGGGTCGAGAAATTGAAGTTCATGGGCCAAGAAATAAGCAATTATAGGTAGAGTAGGTACTTCCTGATATTCCATTCTTCCAAAAGGGTTTAAGTCTTTCTTATGCAGGTTCACTAGAACCCCAGAATCTTTAAACGGCCTCAGAATTGATGTTTTCCCAAAAATAGAAAATACAAAACATTATTTATAAATTGGGTAATCTTAAATTTTGTATAAAAATATTGTTGCGATACTATAAACAAGTTGGCTTTTATTTAATATAATTAGGTACATTTTTGAAAAATGCAAAGCTTAAGAGATAAACGAAAATGCAGGTTTAATCCGAAATTTAAAGTAAACAAACTTCCAAAAGAATACTCTTTTTAATTAAAATCTTCTAAGCGAAATTGGTTGGGTCTTGTTCTTAATCTTGAATTTATTTGGGTATTTTTTGCCCAAATTATTCAGGTTTATTGAATATCGGACGCGGGAGAGGGCAATCTATCACAGGGATACACGAGACCCGAGGCCTTGTAAAGAAAACTCGACCCCCGATAAATAGGTCGCCCAAATCCTTTGAAAGCCGGACTTTTAAAAATTGGATTTATCCGTTCACATGTTGGTTTGAGTTGATTATACTCCGTTAATAACTATATCAGTTATGTTTCAGCGGAAGGTATTCAAAAATGATTTCTACTGCTGTCACCTGTTTTATAGTACCTATAGTATTTGGTCATTAGGAAGCTCGTCGGGTACAGATGTGATCTGATTATAAATTGTTCACGTAAGTATTGTGTATAAGTGTACAGTTAAGTACTTCTATTTACAGATCATCATGTTAGCAAATTTACCTCCTTAGCTTAGTAAGTAAATTTTCAAAAATCATGTCATAGTCATTAAGTCAGCTTCTCTTTTTATATCTATAGATAGGTAGGTAAGCATTGAAAACTATTTTCAACCTAGTATTCATTTCATTTACTCTATATCATCACCACATTATATAATTCAACAAAATATAAAGAAAACCCAAAGTCAAATTTATAGTTCAGAATTTTTCTTTCACGACGTAACTACAAGTTTATAAACATCGCACCACAAAAGGTTTTTTATATTACCGTCCCGAAATGTATTAGTTAAAGTCTACCATTATCATTTTATTCTACAAAAATGCCGTTTACAGGACAATTTGCCGCGAAGGAAGGTAACCTTTTACTTCGGCGTCGTATCTGAGATTCACAGGCTTTCTGGACCCTCATTCGTTGGATAACCTCGGATCTTTTATTACTATTGTAAGACATCGCCGTGGGACATGGATTTTGAAGATAGGTGAGGTAGACAGTTATATTAAGGCTTAGGGTAGTTTTACAGCTTTACGTTACGTTAACAACGTATGGAGTCTGTACGGTGTGGTTTAACTTTCCAACGTAGATGGGCAATATGACGTCCCTTTACTATTGTGTATTTCTGTTGTATTTCATAATAAAAAAGTGGTTTTAGTTTTTATATTTTTTAAGTACCTATGTGTGGATGGAAGGCAGCTGACTTATAAGGCTATAGCAATTAGTCACAGTTAGTTACTATTAATTATAAGCTCGTGGGTTTTTATAGCCGGATTATGAATCACCTGATTTAAATGCTGATTTCTGAGATTATTTTGATTTCTCTTAGAATAAAAAGGAGATAATGACTAACGCTTGCTTTTCCTTTATTTGCTAATCATAACCTAGTCACACCACATGTGGAGTGACGTCATGACGTATAAATGCATCATCAAAAAAGATACTGACAGCTTGTTTTGAGTTCCTATATAAATTTAATTCTTTGAAGAATGTATTTCTGTGATACATTTATATTGATGTAGATCCTAGATAAACTAAAATGTTTAAAATAAAAATATAACTATGTTTAAAAATTACGTTCTAGAAACATTATTTAATTAATCTTAGTTAGCCTAGACATTGCTTGAGGGTACTTAATATTCCTGAGTAAACTAGCGAAACAGACGACCCCAGTCTTGGGCACTGCAATTAGGACTTCAAACAAGGTATAAGATAAGAATCCAACCCAACTTTTCTTAGGCTCAAGAAAACCTCTACAGCTACTTTTTCAATCTCTTAACTTCCTCTACCTTTTTTAGTTACGCAATTTGCAAATATTATTATAATTGAAACTGAGTTTGAAATCCCTGTAGAGGTCGGTAAGGAAATATTTTCTATTAGGACGGTGTGAATTTCATTAGCACCCCCCTGAACGTCAACAAAAAACAGTGACGAATATAATTGGCATAAAGAAAGTGCATTATCGATAGGTTCCTGAGGGATGGGGTGCATGGAAAATGTCGGTAAACACAACCGCCGATATAGAATGATAACATGTATTTATAAGTATCTTCGCACAGATGACAATGAAAAAGTCATGCAACTGAAATTTTTAAGAAATACTACCATGCTGTAAAATTATCTGTAAATATCTTAGAACATTTCTCCCGCTGGCAACATTGTCAGTCGACTCTTGAAACTACATTTTATACCTCGTAACCCTATAAGTTTCAGTAACCCACACCGCGGCAAACAGCGTTGCACTTAAACAGTATTCTTTGTACCGCCTTGGACGCTCCTAATGCAAATTTTATTTATTCATGTAAATTAATATCTAGTCTCCGAGACATTCAGTGAAGCGACAAATTGAGTACGTGCAAAAATAAAGCTGGCTGCTTCACCCCAGCTTATGCAAAGGCCGTAGCGCTTGACGGTTACCAATTACCCGGTATACTGTCTTGCCTTATAAGTACAAATAGCGAGTAAGTGAACAATATGGTAATACAATGGTTACGTAATTGACACACAATGTAAGGTTCTACCGTTCTGAATTTTGACAGTTACGGAACAATAATAGGTCTAAATCTAAGTCACATTGTTTACCAAGTATTTTAATCATACGTTTCTAGTCTCTTCAACCTGTAATTTAAAATTTTAAAAGCATGCCCTTTTCGAATTGTTAGAATTAACTGTTCTCAATTTGGAGAATAAGTACTAATTTATCAAAAGGACATTAAGTAAATGAATACTTTAAATTTTTTATGTTATTTAAATTTACATAATGAAAGAAACGAAACTGCAAGTTATTACTGAGAGTAGCTACAAGATTCATAATCCCCCTGTTATTATAGCCACGTTCATTCTTGACATACATCTTTTGTTGAAGAAACCTTGGCTGATTATAATGTGATAGCTTCAGCCCGCGACTACGTCTGCGTACAATAACTACCCCCGTTTTACACCTTTAGGGGGTAAAATTAAAAAAAAATCCTTAGTACTCTCCTACATTATAAAAAGAACCCCTGTGCAAAATTTTAAGTTTTTAACCCTTATAGTTTGGGCCATGCGTTGATATGTCAGTCATTAAGTCAACTTCTCCTTTTATATGTAGGTAATATTATGAAGATAAAAAAGATAATATTCATATTATAACACGTGTAACAATATACTAAGCGACGGTTGTCACCTCGTGTTCGACGACATATACTAACCTATGATAACTTGAAAGAACTTTTTCTTAACGCACCATTTGCCTTGAAAGAAAATATGAAAAGGGTTCGCTCGAATTGCGATGTCACTTGTCAACCGCCTTTTCGGGTTCTGTGTAAATGGTTTTTTTTAGTTTTCACAATACAACTTTTCTTTCCTTTGTGTAGTGTCCGGCGCTCTTGTTTCTCAAAGAACTAGAAATTGGAATGACCCATGTCTTCTCTAAAATGGAATAACTCCAGTATTTGATTGACATTTACAGTCTTTTATGTTTGAACGTCAACATTTAGGTTCGTCGATTTCCATTAAATTACAACTTGATAATAAATCTCTGTTATCAAAATAAAAAAATATATTTAATAGTTGGCATATAACATTCTCATGTCGGAGAAGTTTGTCAACAAACACCATGTAGTTGCCAAACTTCTCTGCTTGACCGATTTTTATAAAATTTTGTTTGTATATCGGGTAGGTCTAAAAATCGGCCAACCTCTATTTTTCATACCTCTAAAGGTAGGTTGTAGGGGTAGTCTACCCTAAAGTATTTTTTGCATTAAAAAATAGTTAATGTACCTACCATAGAATATAATATATTAATGGTTGAAAGGTTACATAATAATAATATGATCTTATTAACTTAATATTCTACTTTAAAATTCGTGTTGGCTAAATACACTTACAATAGTAACCTGATTTCTTTAGCATATGGGTTTTCCTCACGTTTTACCCAACATTTGTTTGAGACAAACAAAGTCTTTGATATCTTACTGTTTACCGACAACTACCTATTCACGCGTTTATTATTTACGAATTCTTCCGGCAATTTTTAATCGATGTATCCAGTTTTGTGGCACGTTCTTATATTTGTTTACTTTTAAAGTTTATTAGCAAATTTTGTTTACACTTTCACCGCCGTGGGTGGCTAGAATAATTGTTTTAGGAAACTTATATTTCGTGGTACTTACTTACTTTTGTGTACAAATATAATTATTTTCGTAAACACATCCCCCTTATTTAATCAATGTTAAGTGTTAATGACATGTCGTTACAAGTGTTTGTATCGTATTCTATATTGTGATACAATTCCGTTGGGTTTTGTTTTGGACAACTATTTGATTATGCACTTGTAATTCTCTATAGGTAGATTCTGGTATAGGTTGGATCTTTGTAATAGAGGCAAATAGTTTAACTATGTTTGTATACTTTATTAAAACTCAATATTTCATGAAATTACATAATCTTAAAATTATCATCATTATCCGATGTCATTTTAGGGTTCCGTGCCCAAAGCGTAAAATGGGACCTACTGCGACTTCACTGACCGTCCGTCTGTCACCAGACTGTATCTTATTAACCGTGCCAGTAAGCCGGTTAAAAAATTCACTATTTTTGTATTTTTATTGCCGCTATAAAAGCAAATACTGGAAAAATAAAATATTTTTTTTGAGTGGGCTCCCATAGAGACCGTCTCGCAGTATGCCGGTTTATTTTACAAGTTAAAATAGCATTTGTACATTTGTATTGTTTTCGCTACTGTATTTGTTTTGTTCTGTAATAAAGAGTTTACATACATACAAAATAAAATAAAATTAAAACTATTTGGACAGCAAGACATTTACGACTTTTACACCTTTGAGTAGGTTGTCTATTCGTAGGGAACTTTACATAACACCAAACTAACAACCATGCATAAATTACAGCGATATTATAATCACTTCATTATTTCATTCAATTCTCTCGTCAACAATGGGTTAGATCCATATTCTGCTTTTTCCCATCTTATCACAGAATCTTAAACGTATAAGAACAATAGCGACTTTGCAACAATGTACAACTTCAGAGACATCGTGTGCAATATCCATGCAATGCAAAGGATAAGATCGGCCGATATACTAACATTTTACAACGGGTTTCGCACGATTCCATATCGATAACGTTATTTACGGTGTTTAGATACTAAAACAGACGTAACTTACATAAATACGGACTGTTTAAACTGTTTGTGACTAGTAAATGAAGTTATCGGAAAGTGTTTTAAGTTGTGATTGATCCATACGAATTTTTGTTTAAAATAGTAGCAGAAAATGTGTTTATCTATACTAATATTATAAAGAGGAAAGATTTGTACTTACCTATTTTTGTATAATAATTTCTGATGCCTTCGCGGTTATTACACATTGGAATGAAACAACTGTTAACGGATTTAACTCGCGTATTTTTATTTTATTTTATTAGCTGACGTTTTTTTATTTTTGTATGTTTGTAATGAATAGGCTCAAAAACTACTGGACTGATTTTAATAATTCTTTCACTGTTCGGAAGCTACGTTCACCCTGAGTAACATGGGCTATAGAATATTTTGAAAAAAATAGGGATCCATGCGAAGCCGGGGCGAACCGCTAGTTGTTAAATATAATAATCCTAGTAAATATATAACAATAATAGTCTAACGCTAAAGACGTAGCGTTAGACTGTCTATCTATATAGAGGTAACCGTAAAGTTTTCAAAACGTCAGCAATTAAAATAAAACACGCCAGTTAAATCAGGTCCAATACATCTCACTTGTTGTAAAATTGAAAAAAATAAAACAGATTTCATACTTACGTATGTACCTACAGTATGGGTACGAGTATGACTGAATGCCATTCTCGTGCAAAGTATACATAATATACATACGAGTATAGATATTTGAAAATTTACGCCTCGAGATTATTATTTTCGAACGTGCTGAATATCTCTTGAAATGAACCCCTATTAAAGAGTCAGTGCGAAAACTTAATTTTCAAATTCGAATTTGAAATTAAATTCCACATGACCAAACATTAATTTGGGTGCCTATTCTCAAGACTGGCTGTGACAGTAACATCAAAAATAATGTCGATAACAGTTGAGCCTTCTAATTTTCTCTCCCTTTTGACTCATTATAATAAGCGAGATATTGGGGGCTTTGAGCTCCTACTACGATAAATCTTTTATACTACCTACATTAATGTCAAACGAATATAATTGGAATCATAATAAATTAAACTGGATTAAATGTTTGTCTTACAAAACGAAACTAAATGGAACTAGAGCTACTCATTGTCCACCTAGCTATTAAGTACTTCTTTTTATTTTTTTAATAAAACTTATAAATTCTAGTACATTATTAATTCTTGCTTATGTAAGTTATGACTCATTTTTTTGTTCCGTCAAATCAAGCAATAAGTCATGTCCTACCTACTCCGATTTTTTTAGGAATGTCCAACACATTTATACGTCGATATCACATTTCTTAAAAAATACACCTAAGTCGTTAAAGTTTAATTTATGTGCAATTTTTATTTCATTATAACATTAAATTATAATTACGTATAAAACCAGAAGCTGGGGCCAATTCCTGCTAGGGGTACATGGAGAGTTTTGGATGTCTACTTATACGTAATTATGTTTAGTACCCAAATTACTGTACTTTGAGACTAAATTGAAGAAAATATAAACTACGCACAGTAGTTACTCACCAACAACTCACTTCAATATATTAACAGCATCGAGATCTTTTAGTATGGGATGGATTTTTGTTAATTCTGTTGCGACATTCACGCCGTCGCTGCAGCCGACGAAATGTTTACGGCGGTATTAATGGACGATCCAGGGACGTGATTCTTTTAAATCGTACTAATTGTCTGATGTGATACTATGGATCTGGTCTTTGTTCTGTTATGACAGTGAGCATATTAAAAAATGTTTTTGTTATAGCTAAAGTCACGTTTCTCCCCCGTAGTGGTAACCTCACTTATTTTTGACAATTCCATTACTGCATTTTTAATTAGCTTATAAAATATCGATTCCATCAGAGCTCCAGATGCCGAGATAAGGACTTATATTATGTAATTGTTAACATAATATAGGTAAATTACTCAACAATGCAAGTAGGTAGAATAAATGTGATTTTGTCACGGCTGATTCGATTAATTTCGTAAGTGTAATTTTATATTTTATTTTATAATAAGATCAGATGGAACATTTCTATAATATTTTTTAGTATGTTCACTTCCACCGTAACAAAATGAAATCCATTACGATCCCAAAACACTTTTGATTTCATAACAAAATAACAAACGTCCAAATTCACTTTGTCGTTCCAAGTCATTAGATACTTAGATAGTAACACACGAATTGACTTCTTAGAGTCGCGCTTGATAAACCGCGCCACATGGGTCGTTTTACGACTCAGCTGTAAAAGTATATGTCGTCTTAAATGAGACATAAACACAGGGACGTGTAAACGAATGTTGCACATTTATTTTATTAGCATCATTAATTCCTACGCTTTCGACGCGTCGGAAACGGCTTCGGATGGACGGCCGAAAATTATATAAAAAGTTGAAAAAACTTGTGTGGTCGTCATGTCACTACAGACGTTGATATTTTATAATAAAAACAATCTTTGGCAAAATTATACCTCCCAAATTTTGATAGCTCAAATTGAGCTGCCTTCGACATTTAAAAGTAACAAATTTAATAATGAAAGTATATTCTGGTAATAATTATTGTTTATATTTTATTATGTATAAATTTGAAAGACGTCGTTCAGTGGTAAGTAAGCGATCTAGTGTTTTTGAGCTGACAGGGTCTTATCGATAACGAAAATTTTATTGTGCACATTTTTCCAATATACCAATGTGACTACGTTTAAACGCCCATGATGTACCCTGTAGCTCAATACCTCCCGTTTAGAGGTAGATAAGCCAAATCGTAATGGGGTCTCGATTATGTGTCCGTGTTTATACTGATAACATAATATCATACCTAATTCATAACTATAAGCAGTGTGTATTGTCAAAAATCCATAGAATATCTAACCTAGCGCTTAAACGTGCAATCGTCCGCGTCACTGCACGAACCTAAATATAAGTATCATAGATGTCCATAGCTAACATTGTTGTTGCTACAAAATCAGTTAAAAGCATTGTTCTCACAAAATAAGATAAAACACTTATTTGCAGTGAGTGAACGTTCAAACCGAAAGAATTGCTGACGATGCAACCAAGTTGTAAAGTGCAGTAGGAGCTTAGCCGCCAATGGTTTTGTTGCTCCAAATCTTGTTTAGATCTCTTTGCAGACTGAGATAAAAGGCTGTTCGCTCGTTTTAAGAACTTCCCCTTTTAGACGTCTAGGTATAACCCCAGCGAAATGTCTAAAAATACTCCTTTTACATTGTTTAGTAATTATTGTATTGTTTATTTCTCAATTCGATTACAGTAAAGTTTTTACTTTAGCCCTAAGGGGTATCTAACATTATACAAACAAATTTTCAATTAGGTACCTACTTAATTGTATTCAATGCTGTTTCAATGCAGAATATTAAATAACAAAATATTATTTTTTGAGCATCATTTGTAGATAGGTAGGTACAATTTGTTTAACAAGCACGTTAATTACATTAAGATGAGTAAATATAAATAGAAATTCACAACGTAATTGCTATAGGTACCCCATTACAAATATATAATATACTGGTTTAAATAAGATAAAAGCTTGTCTTATTTAATACTACATACTAACATAAAATATATTGACTAGATAAGTAAGAGCTACAGTAAAGTCTACTAAAAATGTTGCAAGCTATCAACTATTAATACTTAAAACCACAACATTGATTGATCCTCTTATATGCCAAAATAAAACATTTACTCAGTAAATTATTAACAGTTACCGACGAAAAATACCAATATTTCCGATACTATAAAAGCAATAAGGCATTTCCCTTCCAAAATTAAATCACCCGCGTTGCACCCATTTCCCGTACATTATTTACGCATATCACTTTATTATTGTACGTACAAAGAATGCATTATCCTTTCATATTTTGACGTACCTAATGGCGTTGAAAAATAAACCAGGCTTAGACTGTGCAGGTTTTAATAAAAGGGTGTGAGGGTGATGTATCGTGCCTCATATTTTCCACATCATTATGGCATGAGCTGCTTAGGTGACTTTTTGTTTTGAACCGGAGACAGGTTTAGGTATACTGGGAAATATGTTTAGAAAGAAGTCATTGACCTTCTATTACGTTTTTGTTACAATGATCGATTACTTTCTATACTTTTTTGGGACTGATGAATTTAATTATAGATCCCGTAATGACACGTTAACAAATAATAAATAGTTTAACAAATAATAACTTTGTTTACAATAATAAATAATAAATAAATATCTTTGGACAATTCACACCAATTATCTAGTCCCATTTTAAGCAAAGCTTTGCTTGTGTTATGGGTACTAGACAACGGATAAATATACATAAATACATATAAGACATCCAAGACTCAGGTACAGATGCCAGTGCTCATCACATTGACATCTGCCCCTAGCGGGATTCGAACCCGCAACCTCCGGTTTCGTAGTCAGGGCCTCAAACCACTAGACCAACCGGCCGTCCCAATACTTAGCTTTTTGAGTGAAAATCTATGAATATTTATCTACTACAATCTGTGATATAAGATTACAGTACCGTTACTTCTATTATTGTGTTAAATATAACTTCATAAATGCATTAATGATACTGTAATATTATTTTTCGTGGTGAAAATTATTTTAATTTATTCACACTTACTAGCTCAAACATTATTTTAATTTAATCGTAATTCCTTTAAGAAAAAACGCACCTAATTATGCAAAGAATTAAGTGAATGAAAATGACCCGGAATTTCTACCACATCGCATGCTAATGGGTTTTATTTATTTGTTTGTATTTGTGCCAACCCCGGTTTACTGGTGACCTAAAATGTTTAGAAATGCTTGCAAATGTAATACAGGATTCCATGCTTTATTTTACAAAATAAATTAATGTTTCAACTATGTACATCCTTAAATTTAAATTTTTATGACGTCCTTATTTCTCTTAATTTAAGCTGAGAGGAGGTAGTAACACGAAAACATGACGAAAATCATTAGACCAGGTATGTACCTAATTTTTACATTGTACTTAATGATTTTTTCCTTGTTTATATAACTGCATATTATTATTTTTCTTTATAAGAACAAAAAAAATGTAAGCGAAACGTAATTTCAAAAATTTTGGTTCAGGATAATACACAAACTCTAATACAGTGAGCATTACAAGGACATAATGAGAATTTACGCCTTAATTTAAACGTAAATTTGTTCCATTTTGCAAGCAAGGCTTGTTTTTTGTAATCCAGGTTAGGCTGAAGTAGAATAACGGCCATATCCGGTTGAAGAAAAACGCAAATAAGGCTCGGTGTTAACTGTTAAGGCAAGTATTTGTGAGCTAATAAACAAATTAAAATAAACACTAGCCTGTTCTAACAATAGTTCCCAAGCGAAGCACGAGCTTAATAAATTTTTGTAGTATATAGGTTGTATTGTTGGTCTCTCTTTTCCATCCTTTCTGCAGCTGTTTATTTGCTTGTGTTTTATCTTTGGCATCTTGTACATCTAGTATAATCATTAGTAATACATCTCGTCGTCATTGCATAAGGATTCGTATTGATTATGACTTGAGTACTACCTTCTGCATATTATAGACTTGCATTCTTATGGTTGTATCCATAGTAAGTGTTCAGTTTATTTTTTTCAGATTAACAAATGTAGTCTGAAAATTATAACTTTAGGGATATTGTAGAATGCGGTCCGACTGTCTTGTTCTACTAATGAGAGACAAGCTACTGGTTGATTGGTGATTGGTAGTACATGACAAAGGGACCTCATTATAAATGTGGATTTGAAGCCCCCATTTTGTTAAAGGTTGATCTCACAACGTTTTTCATGCTCACATATACAGGTAGCGTCTATATGTGATGAACAGACAAGATTAAAATCCAAGATATATTCAAACAAAGTATAAAAACAAATTATCATTCTGCCAACAAAAGCGACAGTCAGAAGGCTCTATAATGGTATTGCAGGGGAGCGTCGAGTGACAGTTTCACCACCATCCATTATAACCGAGGTGATATTCTGGTGAATTAATATTACGTCATTACGATAATTTTAATGTTACTCGTATGTATTTAATAAATCAATCGAAATTCGATCGATATTTTTGGTTCAATACATTACAAAAATATCTTGGTACAAAAATATCATTATATATTAGGTAAAGTAATTAAAAAAAGAAACATCCCTGTAATATCTACATATTAAATAAGGAAATTGATCAAACAAATTTAAAGGAAAAGTACAAGGGGCTACATCAGAAGCAAAATTGAACGCACAAAAATGCCAAGAAAACGTCTGCATGTAAATTATAACGAAATTCTCAGTAACAAGTTTGCATAAACTGTCAAGAAATAGAGGAATTTCCTATAAAGTTCCTGCCTCGTGGAACTCTAGGGGCGGATATACGGAATAGGGGCGCAAAGACGTCTCGTATACAAGCTGCATTCATTAACTAATGTAATACACTTTCAAAATATTTGCACATAAATTTCGCTTAAGGGAAAAAACTTGGGGTAAACGTCGAGAGGAAAATGAATGGTCCCGAAGCGTCATTATTTTTATGTCGATGGTATCTCGCCGGCGAATTAAAAACAACTAAACGCTGATGATGTTAAAGACTCGAATTTGACGTGTATGGCTTTGTGATTAATGGTGTTAAAGTGCTGAGTCTTGTTATGTTTTCATTTCTGATTAATGTTTAAAGTGATATTGGAAAAAGCTAAGATGTTACGTCTTTTTGTGCCGTTTATGTTGACTTTAGGTGAAAGAAAGTGCCTTCATTAAGAATTTCTCCGTAAGAATATTAATCAATTTATTAAGTAGGTAACTTATTTGTTTTTGTTCGGAATGTAAACTTATCAATTAGAATTTCATAGCTAAACAAAAGATTGAGAAATAATTAAAAATCTCAAGTAATTATTAGGAAGCAAAAAGCAAAAATGTTATTCAGAGAATACTTATCAAATTAGTTATGTCTATTATAATATATATATATTTTTCGAACTGAATACTGAAGCGCAGTTGGCCAGCTAATGGGCCACTTTTCACTGCAAAACCGGACGGGTGGCGAGACTCCTGAAAGGAGGCTCTTAAGCCTTTATTATAATATTATATCTACGAAATACTACGAATGAACACGATGTTCAAAGCGTCTGTAAAATTAAACTTAATAACAGCGTCTTCATTTTACTGAAGAAATTCAGTTCAATTAAAACTATTAAAACACGTTCACATGTAGTTAAATAATTTGGAATGCATATTTTAACACTGAATTAATACCCCGCTCGAGGGTAGCCAGGGAGACAATCTCAGACTTGAAAGTTTAAACCAGGGAATTAAATATCAGGCAGCGGTACCTACATTAACTGAACCGAGGCTTTCAATGCGTAGAAAAGAATATAAAAGTCAGGTATATTTCACACAACGGGAAAACAGGTATTAATCTGATCACACTGTTTAGTGATTATACCGTCTAACTTGGATTAGTCTTTCGTTTTTTCTTCAGCTCTTAGTTACTGAAATAATTATAGTAAACTAGCTTCTTCCCGCGACTTCGTCCGCGTGGAACTCCTCCTTTTTTGCAGTCGGTTAAAAAGTAGCCTATGTCCTTTCTCAGGCTCCAGACTCTCTTTTTACCAAATTTCATTTAAATCGGTCCAGTAGTTTTAGCGTGAAAGTGTAACAGACAGACAGATAGACAGACAGACAGAGTTACTATCGCATTTATAATATTAGTAGGGATTTACATACATATCACACTAATATTATTATAAAAGCGAAAGTGCCACGAGGAGTACCTACTTTACACAATACCTATCGTTATAAAATATAGCCAATACGAGTATGTGATTCTGATGTAGCTATATTATTGTAAAAAAACATCAAAATCCATTTAATAATTTTTGCGTGAAAGAGTAACAAACATACGCACTTACAAACTTTAGCCTTTATAACATTAACTGTGTGATAAGGATATAAACATGGAGAAATGGCGGTAGATTGTGATAAAAGCTGTGTCCGCCTCAAAAACTAACGTGGACGCCTCATTATGACCAAGACCGCTCTGTCAAGAATAAGATAGATACTAATTTTAAGCATGTCTCATCCAGGAGATCTATAACATTTCTTTATTTCGCTGTTTGCCTGCACCAGACGGGGCAAGTTTAATATCTCAGGCGTCAAGACAGCGCAATCACGGCACGCGTCTGGCCTGTCCAATGCTTTGTCGCTTGACATTTTCTTGTTAGAGCGCACTTCGCCTACTGCGCCTTCTAGTTAAACTATGAAACTATTCCCATTATTCTTTGAATTAATACCTTGTGAATTGCTAGGATATGGTAACTTCTGTATGAAGTTTGAAGTTTTGGTTTATCTTGGTTAGTACTTTATATTTATTAGGTAGTTCGATATGAAAGTTCTAAGTATTTAAGTACGTATGAATTCAGAATTATAAATGGAAATATAACATGCATTCGAAATTCAACCCCTTGTTACTTTCAAGCATGTTCTATGTTAGGTAACTTGTCACGCTTGCTGACACTTATTAACGACATGTTTTGATAACATAACGTGATGTTTTTTTACATAAATATTACAACTTTGATGGAAGCATGACTAACCTAAAAATATTACAGTTAGGGGCATGTTTTCCTAACACAATGTTAGTTTCATAAATTTGGTACGGATTGTAGAAAACAATAATATGAAACACAAAACAAAAATAATTCTTCAATTTGTTGCAGTCGCTCCAAAGTTATGAGCTTACATACATTCTGATTTACATAGATATACAATATTTTACATATTCTCTACTAGCTTTCCAGACGAAACTAATGCTTAAAACACCATACCAAAAACAGTACCGACAGCGCCAATTTATATCAGCCCAACAAAATAGACGAACATTTCAATTCAACCGGCATGCAAAATATATAAAGGTAACACGTAACGCGGATACGGCCTCGACTGCTTGTTGAATGAGCTCTTGGCCGAGCAGTCAAGCCAGAAGCATTGTACGTCAGTCTCACCACTTGGTCTTACCGTCGACTGAGGCGCCGAGCCGACGTTACCCTGTTATTTAGGGCTTCATTGTGCCACTGACCATTCAGATTTCGTGATAAGCGTGGATCGGTGCGACTGATGATACGTCACATTAGGTTTTAAAAATCTCGAGGGCGATTTATATTGTGGATCGCTGGCGTATCTGGAAGTGTTTGAGGTAGATCGAGGATTGTGTTTTTGGATTGTGAAATATTTTTACTAGGAGTATCTGGGATTAGTGTAAAGGAGTAAAGACTAAAATTTATTCTGGGATCGGGAATTTCAAAGACTTTGAATTTATAACGCAACTAGCAGCCCGTCCCGGCTTCGCACTGGGGACCTAAGATTTTTTTAAGGCCTCAGAAACGATACTTTTCCCCCGTTTTTGAAATATTTTCGGTTACTGCTCCGCAACTATAAGACCTAGCGTGATATTATATAGCCTATGTTACTCGGGGATAATGTAGCTTTCCAAAGGTGAAAGAATTTTTGAAATCGGTCCAGTAGTTTCGGAGCCTATTCATTACAAACATACAAAAATACAAATCTTTCCTCTTTATAATATTAGTATAGATAATTGACAAGTAAAACATGAAAGTAAAATAGAAACACGAGATATACTTAGAGATATATCTAATTTCTTGATATATATTTTCCAAGTAATATCGGTTGTTAAATATATCACGATTTCGTAGTAGATACGTATACAACGTAATTAAGTGCTATGAAAAAGTTGAACGATACCAAAGCAATCTTTATTAGCTCTGTTATATTGTTGATCTCTTATATTATGATTGTACGTGATTGCAATATTAATATTGGCAGCATAACTTCTTTTTGTAGGTAATTTGAGTTCGTAACTAAACATTTAAGCGACGGTATGCCGTTTTTAAAGAAATTTCGTAACCTAATAACAATGTGTCAAGTTTTTCTAAAAAAGGTTGACAAGGGTTTAATTGGTCTTCGACAATGTAAATTACATTCATAAAGCCCAAGACAAATAAAACAACAGGCAAATCTCATTAAGAACTCTTATTATTCTTAACCATTCTCATTGACCATACTTAATGTCAAATTAAGAAACAAAATAAACGAATATTTTATCTTGTTTGGCAACATCTCATCACCACTGAATTGATTTTACTGACCCATTCATCAATCTCTCTGACTTATTGATTGATGATTACGCCTTCTATTGACGGAAAGTAATTAAAAAAATCTATGGGCACATCGCGGTTCACACGTCAAAATCGATACTTTTGAAATGTCCAATTTAAATTTGCCTTCAAAGGTTTGTCCCGGCTGTGGAAGTGGTAATAAACTTCAAGGTTCACGAAGGTCTAATTAATTTGGTTTTTGTTTTAGTTAAAGTTATTATCTTAGTATCAAAACAATCGCGCAACACTATTTGTAGGTAATATTGCGTTACGTGTGACAGGTTATTTATTATTTGGGTCGCAGCGTGGTTTTCTTTATATAAGGTCGTGCAAGATTAGATACATTTAAGTAATAGGTTATTGGGAAACCTGTCAATGCCGTGTTTTCGTCATTCGTATGTTGCTATCATTTTGAGTCTGCAAGAAACTGTATCAGGAATAAGTAATGACCGAACGAAAGTGATGTGAATGGGATTAGAATTGTCTCGGTGAGGGGGACAGCTAAACTTTTTTTTATGATAATAATTTGAGTATCGTTGATGCAATTTTATGAAATTTGGAAAATCTATAAAATTATAGAATTCAAAGTTCCAACATGAGCATAATCGGGCAAGAGGTTCCGAAGATATATATTGATGTAAATAAAAATACATAGGTAATTATAGGCGAGGTCACTATTTGGGGTGAACTAAGTACCTACTAGTAAGTATTTGGTTAAATTGTAAATTCAATATTCGTACTATCAGAACATTTTCGCCGTGTAGACCTTGTCTGCAACCGTTATGTCGTGGTGGGCTATTAACATAGCGATATAAAAACATTATAAATTAAGCATGCCTAAAGATGCACTTCGGAAAGACCATCATTCCTGAAGAAATGCCGTAAAAACTCAGGACAAATTGATTTTTTTTAAAGTGAATTTGTAAAATTATACACTTAAGAATGACTGTCAGTTAGGACACTTAATCATAACATTTAGTTAAATTATGTTGTGCCAGTCTTCAAATTTCCCTAAGTAAGTAAATTGAATTTTCTAAGTAAGTAAATTGAATTTTCTAGGGCGTAAAGGAAAACTATTTTTTCCATTAGAAGATTTTTAGATTGTTTTAATTTAATACGTTACATCACCGATATATAGGAGTTATTTTTAATTGATTTGGTTAATTTATGTATGAATACAAAAAAAATATGAAAATACGCACCTAGGCCAGTAAAATAAAAAACGTTTCAGATCACATGTAATTGTCGTCCGAGGCGAAGCTTTTTTATTTACTTGCCTAGGTCAGTATACTATTTTTGTGTTCGACGAAGCCAGAAAGCGGCAACTTCATTAAGCGCAGCGTAGCGGCCCGAAAGTTGTCGCTTTCTGGCCGGAGAACAGAAAAGAATATTTTTTTCCTCTTCTGGAAAGTAGTATTTTGGTGACTGCGCCCTTTGACCCGAAAGGTATAGATATAAACTAGGGCTGTGTATTGTGTAAGGGTGGTCGTTCTTACATCATACAGCCTTTGTACAACTCATGCGTTGCTCAGGTCTGCTTAATGGCCCCAACTCGGCTAGTCGGCTGCCCAACGCTGTTCAATTAAACTAGAACCGCGAGATAACCGATGTCACGTACAGTTTCCTAGGATTGTATCTTGTCACATCTGTATGGATACACCGTATTCCACTAATGCTTTTAATTACTTACTCGAACCCTTGTATATTTTTAGTGTTTCTGTATGTAGATTAAAATAGGACTAAAGTTTTTATTGGAGATAAGGATCCATCCATTTTTCTTGTATATTTGAAACTAGCTGTGCACGCGACTTCGTCCCCGTGGAATAGTAATTCTTCATAAGGCTTCATATTTTCCCCGTTTTTTTACACATTTTCCACTGTTTCTTCGCTCCTATTGGTCGCAGCGTGATGTTATATAGCCTTAAAGCCTTTCTCGATAAATGGTCTATCCAAAAAAAAAGATTTTTTGAATTCAAATCAGTAGTTCCTGAGATTAGCGCGTTCAAACAAACAAACAAACAAACTCTTCAGCTTTAATATTATATTAGTATAAATATATAAAAATCTAAATAAATACATTTGAAGGATCACGATATATTTAGATAAAGGGCTCTTTATCTATATGTTAATAGACGGCTGTCTATTAACATATCTTATACGCTACGTAATAATCTTTAAAGAATCGAATTATGAAAACGTAATAGCAGGTGAAACAATGAACAAGTATTTGTGTGGTTTATATTCGTAATATAGAAAACCACTGTAAAATCCATGAAGGCCGATAAATAGTACCTATTAAAAAAAATAGAACGTAATTTATGTTGGAATGAAACAACTATTAACGGATTTAACTCGCGTATTTTTATTTTATTTTATTAGCTGACGTTTCGGATTCTTTACAGTTTCCATAATCGTAGCACATTGGAATGAAACAACTATTAACGGATTTAACTCGCGTATTTTTATTTTATTTTATTAGCTGACGTTTCGGATTCTTTACAGTTTCCATAATCGTAGCACGACTGAGCTGACAATAGTTTAACGCTAAAGTCACGTAAGTAACGAGTTAAATCCGTTAATAGTTGTTTCATTCCAATGTGTAATAACCGCGAAGGCATCAGAAATTATTATGTAATTTATGTTGTCAATGATCATGATTAAAAATGTATGCCTTCGAACCTTAAGTCTTTAGCATAGAATACGCGATTTAAATCCATTACAGCTTATTTGCTTGTTTCAAAATGCAATAACAACTAAAGCATCAGAAATCCTTACTAATATTATAAATGCGAAAGTAACTCTGTCTGTCTGTCTGTCTGTCTGTTACGCTTTCACGCTAAAACTACTGGACCGATTTAAATGAAATTTGGTACATAGAAAGTCTGGGGCCTGAGAAAGGACATAGGCTACTTTTTAACCGACTGCAAAAAAAGAGGAGTTCCACGCGGACGAAGTTGCGGGCAGAAGCTAGTTATTAATATTGTGATTATAAAATACCCGTTTTTGTCGTTCTGTCAATTGTAAACACTGAGATTAGATCAGTTTCACTCCTAATTAGGAACAGAGTAACTCGTGCAATTTATACAATTGATAAAGTCCCAGCTTCAATTGCTCTTACCTCTACAGTAGATAAGGAATAATGTAATCTATAAGGCTGAAGCCATAGTACCTATTTATTCTAGCACAATAATACTAAAATGAAAAAAAGATACTCCCCGAATAATTAGTAAGTGGGTGAATATTTGAGTTCGTACATATTGGGCAGTTGGAAAAAAATTCAGAATATCGTTTCAAATTGCGTATTTTATATTTTTAACCTAAGGTTTAATATATAAATATGGTAAAAAAAATAAAGGGACGTTAATATAACCAATAAATAAATACATATTTCAGTTTTTATTTTTTTTTAACGAACGGTAATGAGTACTCATTACCGTATCAGGAATGGTAATCAGAATGTATGAAATATGCGAACGGTAAGGAGACATAATACTTATGGTAGTGAGATTTGCATGGAAATGGTAATGTGACCGTAAATGGTAATGATAATAAAATATTTTTTATATGAAAATATAAGTGTGATTTAAAGAAAATGAGTCTCGAAATATTAGTTTTAAATACCTACATAATTATAATTATCAAAGTTTTAGAATAAAAAATTAAAATAGCCTATTAATACACATTACCATTCGAAATATCTCACCACCGTTTGTAAAATAAAACGGGAATAAACGGTAATTTCAAAAACGGTAACGAGATTTTTACGAATTTTGAACATTTGTGCATTATTAAATAGACTTAAAATTATATTTGACATATTAACATAAACACATACCACAGACACGTTTTTTGGTGCATTCGGCTTTAATAAGGTATTAACGAACTTGCCAATAAATCTTCAATGGTGAGGAGATAAAAATGTTGACAAACCGTATAAACGTACGAAGAGATCGTCATATTTTGACGGGAAATCGTTTCACACGCGTGCGACTAGTTTGGCTCGCTAGCGACAACTAAGATCGATTGCCGCGTCGATAGTTTGACCAATAATATGGCGCGAATATTTGTTTATGGCTTAGAACATTCCGACCAATGGTAATGAATGGTACCTGCATGGACATTTTTCAAAGCGATGGCAAACTACTTAAAAGTGCTCTTTAAGGTGTATAATTTTTATGATATCTAAACAAAGTTCTATTCTATAGAAATAACTACTTAAAAATACGATATTCGACATATAATTGAATCATTTTGATCATTCATTGATCAAAATTGGGATTTGGGACATGACGGGTAATGAGATTTGGCGAATATTTAAATTTATAAAAAATATTTCTATTCAAAAAATAAATATGTCATAAACTTCCAAACATAGAACTAGCTCTATTTGATATATAAAAAATAAACTAACTCAGATTCCTCCACGTCTCAATAGTTCTTTAGTGTTTGCCGCGTAATATGTACGAACTCAAATATTCACCCAAGTATTTAAATAATTTTTCGAGAGTAAACAAAAAAAAACAAGCTAACCTACGTTTCCTATTACACTGAATTTTTTATTAATATTTTTATTTTTCGTTCGTTAAAAAACAAGGTAAACCGACAATTAATACTAACAAACGACGTTGTCATATATACTACCTCAAAACAAACAAGGATAAATGTAGTTATTCAGTCATAATAACACCCAGAACTAAAACGTTATTTACGTTAACATATAAAAAATAGGTACCTACCTAACTATAATAATAGTATTAAATTAAGAATAAAAACATTATTGTATACAACAGACATGACGATCATTTTAATAAATAGAGTAGATAGAATTTCGTTTTCTTTACCCAGTCGTCTAATTACCAATAATATCATGTTTTGAAATTTGTTTTGAATTCACGTTTGGACCACTCATTGACGGAACAATTATAAATACCCTACTCTATTATTGGCATCATCGGACGAATCAAAATGGCTGCAGCCTTAGTAACCACTAACCGAGAATTAATTATTAGGGGAATCAACGATCGGTTCTGCTACTGACCTGTGCAAGGGAATTGCTAAATTAATTTTAAATTACTGACTGTTCCGTTCCGATTGGGATTTGAAAGGAAATTTTCACGTTAACTTACGTCCGCTGTGGTACTGGTCTCTATACTGGTCTCTACTTTTATAAATAATACAATATTATCTTCAATTACATAATAAATGGAATTAAACTAAAGAAGACTGAACAATCTATTTAAAACGGTCTAATTATATTTTTTCAAATTCCAACATAACTTTTTCTTCTATGTTCAAAATCGTAGGTAGTGCTCTTCCGTCATCGAACACAAACTTGTTTATTTTTTTAATTGTAATCGACTTAGATAACATCAAACAGCCACAAAGTTTAATTGATAAATAGGTATTAACTTTTTTCATAAAATTCTGCATATTATTTTACAAAAGCTATATTAAAGCTAAAATCTAGTAAGGGTGGGTTATATGCACCTTTCGTTGCTAATTACAGAAGCCCGCTTACATTGCTGTCACATCAGTTAATTTATCATGCACCTGGGACAAATTAACTAGATTTACCTACTCTTTTTTTTGCATATTCTTTATAAGTTATTATAAAAATTACTTTACACGTGTGTGATAGATGATAACATTATGAATTAAAAACTACTATAATAATATATTTAACTCAAGAAGTGTAATTTTTGTTCACTAATTAATGAATTTCCACATTCGAAATGAAATTTCTTTTATTTATTGTTTCTCAGTTATGTCTGTGTGGTAGGTACCTATTTTCAATACAGAATATTTTTCATGTAAGTAAGTATAGTACATATAATAAAAAAAGTTTCATTATACTAAATGAATAAATGTAACTCTTTAATATGGCCCAAAGCATGCCCAATCTCGATTTACATCCACATTACATTGTTACTTCTCAGTAACAGAGCAAGCTTTATTACAATTTTATTAGAAATATGTCATAAAACGTAACTCTTATAATATTATTATCGAAGCCGCAATAAAATAGTTATTTGCCAAACAAAATGTAACCCCCGCTTTTAAGCAGAAATCTATTCCGGCTGAAATATGACCGCATGAAAACTGATACGTAAAAGATAAATAAAACATTGTATATGCCATTAAAGGGATCGTAAAATTTTGAACCGACGAAATCCAGGATTTTGCTCACGTTTCACTATCTTTTAAAGGGAATAAGTCATATTCTGCGATACCTACGTTATAAAACTACTTATAGGTACCTAAGGTCTTTTTTATAAAGGGTAGGTAAACCTTCAAGGTTACTGTGCAAGCGTGAGGGCACTACTACTACGCGCGTGCGACAGAGACAAATAGAAAAAGGGAAACGTCCATTTTTCGCTGTTCTCCGCGACCGTCGTTTAGGTTAATCATTTTAATTTGTGAACGGTGATACTTATTAAAAACAAATTAAGGGCAACTTAAAATAACATATTTTAAGCAGCTACGCCACAGAATTGTTTAATAAAAAGTTTATTACACATGCATATACCGAATTATTATTTAAACGGCTTATTATTAACACGTTCTTTATTACAGAAAGTGGGGAAGTTAATTACACCTAGGCCCCTAGATAAGTGCCAATCGATAATAGCAACCAAACGAAACGAATTTGTTTCATACACTTTTGAATTCAAAATTGTATGGAAAAGACATGACGTACGCGAACGAAAAATGAATACGTGACTTCACACACAACCATTCGTTTCGTTCGGTTGCTGTTATCAATAGGCACTTGTTTAAGGGCTCTAAGTCCTTAAAGTAAAAAAGAGAAAGAAAATAAAAGAACGCTAAGTAATTTTATAGCAAAAATAATATGAACCAATAAGAATAAAATCAATGCCAACACCAACCCTTTTACCAAATTTAAAATCACAAATTGGCACTTCCGTTTAGCAAATTTTAAAGGTTGTGATTAAAATGCAAATTTAATAGACCATGTATAACGTTTGCATAATAATTCAGCTAATATACAGGTTTAAGGGTCCACGAGTGTACACTCACATGTCCCACTTGCAAACTCGGGAGTAACATGAGAGCAACGACCTTTGAAAGTGGGATTATTTCTTACTAGCTTCTGCCCGCGACTTCGTCTGCGCACGATAAGTGCTTTATACAACCATTTAACATTGTAATGAAACAACAACGGATTTAACTCGCATATTTTATTTGCTGAAAATTTAGACTATCGTCAGTTATGCTATATGGGAACTGTAAAGTCTTCGGAACGCCAGCAAACAAAATAAAATACGCTACGTAAATTCGTTATAGTTGTATAATTTTACATTAAAATCAACATACACATGACATTTAATTTTGTCATCTTCGTTATTGAGGGTGACACTCATCTGAACCCAACTCGTTTTATAAAAAGAGTAATTCTTGCTAAATTAATTCACCCTTTAAAATATCTAGTATAAATTATCCAAAAGTGGCAAGCCTTCAGACTTTTGGCAGCTTTTCATACCTACTTATTAATTAATGTCATTAAGTTGGCGCACAAGAAAGTTAAACCCAGTATTGAGATTTGGGATATTTTCCAAGTAGGTACTTAAATATCGGATGCTAGATGATTTGGCATGAATCGAGAAATTTCTTCATACTTATTAGATATCCAAAAAAAATTATTTACGTTCGGAAATATCTTTCATTAAAATGAATACCTCTCAATAACATTGTCTACCTTATTCATTTAATTAAACGTGTTCTGCATTACTGTCAAGTAATATCACAATAGTTCAACTAGAATGAGTTGGCAGATTTAATTTGGTGACCATGACAAAATTGCATACCTACTTATATTTCAACCATTACACTATGTCTCAACGATTCAACCTGTATGACATTGTTATAAGATGTAATCATTGGAATGAAGCAACTATTAACGGATTTAACTCGCGTATTTTTATTTTATTATATTTGCTGATGTTTCGGATTCTTTACAGTTTCCATAATCGTAGCACGACTGAGCTGACAATAGTCTAACGCTAAAGTCACAATACGCGAGTTAAATCCGTTAATAGTTGTTTCATTCCAATGTGTAATAACCGCGAAGGCATCAGAAATTATTAACATGTAATCGTTTAATCTATACTAATATTATAAAGTGGAAAGGTTTGTTTATTTGGAATGAATAAGGCTCCAAAACGACTGGTCCGATTTGAAAAATTCTTTAACTGTTTGAAAGCTACTCTATTCCCAAGTGACATAGGCAGAGATCGCAATAGGTAGTGCCAATTTACCTAAACTTGGCGGGAGGAGGTGACTAAGAGTGGTTACAACCACCAAAAATATTATTTATTTTTATTGAACGCGGGATTTCCCGGGATTTATAAGAATACATAATCGATATAGATTCACACTCAGGGTGTAATGATTAATATTACTTAAAATAAAGTTTTCAAATAGTGTTTGCGTTTACAGGATACCTTTAGTTACTGTTCAATAGTTGAATAATAATTAATTTATTCCTATTATTTCTTTTGCAAAGATAATTAATTAGACCATTACACCCTGAGTGTGAATCTATATCGATTATGTATTCTTATAAATCCCGGGAAATCCCGCGTTCAATAAAAATAAATAATATTTTTGGTGTTTGTAACCACTCTTAGTCATCTCCTCCCGCCAAGTTTAGGTAAATTGGCACTACCTATTGCGATCTCTGGACATAGGCTATAAAAAAAGGGAACCGGGCGAAGCCGGGGCGGGGCGCTGGTTTTATAATAAAGATGTATCCAAGATTGAGACAATTTGTGTCATTGAATTTTATGCAGTTACTGCATCTCATTTGCACTGTGTCTGGGGGACGCAGCATCTCATATAACGTGCCGAGTTCAACGAGGCGTATAATTAACTAGGTGTCAAAGCGTCTTCCAGGTATAATTACATAGTAAAATTAGTTTTTCGTCTACTGGAATAATAAGCAGAGATTTTCATTTCACACCTACTATTTGTGTTCGCCCCAGGCGCAACCTTTGTCTAAAAAAGGGAACCAAAATTATTTTACATATTTCGGAATTCTAAATTTCAGAGAGGACTTCAAAAATGTACGCTAATTAAGGAATGTAGTCTTACGTTGATATGTAAAGCTTCAAAGGTAAATAAATGTTACGTGACTTATAAATAAATGTTTATTATAGTCTAGAGCTATTTTATTGCGGTCAAATGAACTTCACATAGAAATTATTAAGTATATTTATTCAAAGAGGAGTCGCTTAATCAAATACCTAAATATAATACAAAAAGGTTTCTTCAATAAAAAAGAACTGATGTAATTCTGACACAAACTTGAAATTCTTTGGGCTAAAGTAGTTAACGTTACTCGTAAATAATTTTCGTAGAAGTGGTGTTATACATCATAAAAAAGATTTTACGCCGTTCGGCGGTGGCTTACTTTTTATTAAAAAAAACTTTCGTGATAACACCCACCTGCTTCTGAAATTTTATCTGTATTTTTTATGATTTGTGAAAATAAAATTCTGTTTGATTTGATTGTGGTTACTCAGGACTGGAGTCTACGTTCACGCATTCAGTAGTCTAGTACTTAAGTGAAATTATTTAATTTCACTTAAGTACTACTGTTAGTTACTGTTAATTAGGTACCTACTTATGATATTATGATTAATGTGGGTAACCATTTCATTTTCCATGTTATTTACTACGACTTATCAATCGAAATTCGATTGATATCTAAAAAAATATTTTAAATAATGTAAAAAATCAACATACTTAAACAATAAACTGCGACTTATTAGCTACAATAATACCTAGCCGTAGTTAAAGTAGAAATATCAAAGTGAAAATTTGCCATCGTTTGCAGTAACCGCCAAATCAAACTAAAACGTCAATCGAAAAGGTTTGAAATAAGTTGCAAGTAAGCGTCTAGCCAAGTCGGATTTACAGTTTAACGAGTTTTGTCCTAACTATAAATCGTTTAGCGAAAGTTAATAAAATCAAACGTTTTTACTTAGGTAAGATTCGAGAAGTGATCTACTTATTGTATCCTTTGTAATATTATTTATATATACGTTATTGGTCAAAATTTAACGGGAGTGAGTGTACTGTGTAATTTAGTACCGCTTTTGAGAATTTAATACCAATGGATCATAGAGTCATACCTACAGAAAAAAAAGTTCATCAGTGCAAAAAATTACTAAAAATAAAAAATAAAGACAACCATAAAATACCATAAGGGCACATTTTACTACAATGAAGAAAAATTCTGAATTTGAGTGACAACTTCACGGTTGAAATTTTTTTATCACATGATAATTTAGAAACTAAACTCTCAGAGAGAATTAGAAAAAAAATCGCGTTCGACCGGGTTTGAAAACACGCTGTATATAAAACGTCACAATACACACAACATTATGATGTCCAAGGAAGTTTCAATGTTGGACGTACACGTATTCACGAACATGCAAGGAAATATTGCATAGCAAAAATGCATGCAATAACGTACAGGTCGTTTCTGTTTTATGTCCTAAATTCAACGGTGCTGAATATCGAGATATGTGTAACGAAAATAAACGTAAGTGGGTCTTCGCATTTTGTAATATAAGAACGTTCACTGATAAGAATATTCTCTGATATGTTTTATCTAATTTCTCGTAATGTAATTTTGCTCATTTTTCCATACTTAGTCTTCATGTTTCCATGATACAACACAATTATATAAATAATATAATAGGTACAACACAGCACATGATATATAATTAAATAAAAAATAGAAATTCAATAACCTGCGTTCAATTTGAAAATGCTATAAGTAGCTACTATATATCATCAACCGAGTAATCCTAAAAAGGGGGTACCTATATTATAATTTATTTAACACTAGCGGTCACGGCAGACGTCATCCTGCCCGTTCGAAGTTCAAATTAACTTAGGTTAGAAAACGTTTGTATGTGAATAAGGATAGGGCTGTTTTTAGGCTTTTCCCGCCAATAATTTGAATTCTTCTCATCGTAAAAACCATCCTTGGACTTCAATGAACATCTAGAAAAAAGAATTATCCAAATTGGTCCAGGCGTTGTCGAGTTATGCGCTTACCAACACATTTTGCGATTCATTTTTATATATAAGAGAAGAAGAAGAAGAAGAAGAAGATTATCGACTAACGCAACCTATAAAAATAATGTCTTGTTTATAATCATACAGTTCGTGATCATTGCTTTATCTCTTATAAAAAAAACAATTGATTTTAAATGCAGCTTTTGTATAAAATGTTCAAACCTCACAGCTGTTTGTATAAGCTCTTTGAAACGCTTGGCTTCATACCAGTCGATTGTTTTGCTAACTGCCTTTACACTCGCGATGTTTTAATAAAGCCATATAAATGTTTTTATAAATCGACAAAGAAATGTTGGTCATGGTTTTGTTAGGAAACACGAAACTCAAACATTTATAAACAACGATTTTACATTTTAATAAAATAACTGTATAGAATTCTACTCGCATGTTATTTTATATTTTATAGTGACGTTTTCAAAACTATACAGTACCTACTACATATTCTAATATTCTACATATTCGTAGTGTACTGAAATGACGATAGACGATTTGTTTTAGACTATTTTAAACTCATCAGCTGGTACTTGATGCTATCAACAGCTGGGAAATGTAGTTTTCGAAATGTCCGCATAAAAAATAATATACCAGCTCAAATTAGTTGTTTTATTCCAATGTGTAATAACTGCCAAAGTATCTGAAATTATTATAACAGATTTGAGACGCATAATATTCATTTTATTCTTATGTTAAAAGAACTTATTCTTAGTAGACTACTTCGAATAATGACGAATTCATAAAACAGTATAAATTAATGTGAATACATAGTTACACATAGTATTGGAATGTATATTGGAAAAAGTTCTTTAACATATTTATTACGTGTCTCGTATTTGTTAGGTATTCTTTAATTAATTAATTTATTGAAAGAATACTATATTAAACACCTATTTGTTATAGAGTAAGATCCCAGAGCGATCTGACGTAACTTATTTTCTGACGAATGAAACCTTAAGATTTCAGTAGCGTCTAGAGTGCCTTGAATATCTACGGGCTTGTGAAAACTGTCAGAGTGACACCAGGGCTGGTACCAGGTGAGAAAGGTGACTAAAAATAAGAGTTATCTTACTTATTTTCTCATGGCTCATTTTTATATATATCATGTAGAATATTATTTTAAAGTAATGGATATAAGTGTCAGACACTTGAGATTGACCAGAACTTTTGTCAGACACTTTTAAGCTACCCAAAAAATGGATCTCAAAGATGGATGAACGTAAGCATATCATGTTTAGGCTCATTCGACTCGGTATGACGAGCACTTTCTAAATAGAATATGATGATGGTAGTGTTGATGATGAATCCTGAAGACTACTATGGATCTCGAAGTTGGATGATCATAGGCATATCGTGTTTGGGCTTATTCGACTCGGTATGACGAACACTTTCTAAACACAGTCATGATGATAGATACCCCACATGTAAAGGTGTGATGAAAAAAAAATGCTGAGTTTCAGTTCAATGTATGGGGAACCCCAAAAATTTTGTTTTTTTTCTGATTTTATTTTAAAATCTTAATGCGGTTTACAGAATACATCTACGCACCAAATTTTAATAATGTAGCTCTTATAGTTTCGGAATAAACTGGCTGTGACTAGAGTACCCGATTACTTGAGTAATCGGTTACTGAGTAATCAAATTAGTAATTGGATTACATTTGTAATCGATTGACGCCAACACTGATTGAAACAGATAATGCTCGTCATAGCGAGTCGAATAAGCCCAAACTCGATATGCCTATGATCATCCAACTTCGAGATCCGGAGTAGTCTTCAGGATTCATCATCAGCACTACTATCATCATGTGTTTAGAAAGCGTTCGTCATACCGAGTCGAATAAGCCCAAACACGGTATGCCTATGATCATCCAACTTCGAGATCCGGAGTAGTCTTCAGGATTCATCATCAGCACTACTATCATCATGTGTTTAGAAAGCGTTCGTCATACCGAGTCGAATGAGCCTAAACATGATATGCTTATGTTCATCCATCTTTGAGATCCATTTTTTGGGTAGCTTAAAAGTGTCTGACAAAAGTTCTGGTCAATCTCAAGTGTCTGACACTTATATCCATTACTTTAAAATAATATTCTACATGATATATATAAAAATGAGCCATGAGAAAATAAGTAAGATAACTCTTATTTTTAGTCACCTTTCTCACCTGGTACCAGCCCTGGTGTCACTCTGACAGTTTTCACAAGCCCGTAGATATTCAAGGCACTCTAGACGCTACTGAAATCTTAAGGTTTCATTCGTCAGAAAATAAGTTACGTCAGATCGCTCTGGGATCTTGGACCATTATAGTGTAGGTACAAAAACAACAAACCAACATTTCACAGCGAAATGAACCAATTTTTTCCACTGGCAATTGTCAAAAACTGCCCACCGCTTTGAGCTCCGAAAAGAGAGCAAAGTATTGTACAAAAAATACGTGTCAATGTTTCGCTAACATACGAGGTGCGAAAGCATCGAGGTATCCCGAGTGTCAACTTTAATTGGTGCTGTACGTCAAGCCCGGTTCGTGCTCACACCGCGGGCGATACGGCGGCCATTGAAAGCGGCCATCTTAAAAGAAAATTGCGACTCGTTAACTAAATAGGTATTATGTGAAAAGGCACTGAAAATCCTTACTAACATAAACGTGAAAGTTTGTAAGAATGTAAGGATAGATGTATGGATGTATGTTTGTTACTCTTTTACGCAAAAATTTAAACTTACACATAAAATCTAGACTGTATTTTATAACGATATTGTGTTAAGTGTGCAGATGAAGTCGTGGCCAGAAGCTAGTTATGAATAAAATAAGCTATACCTATATATATGAGTGCGGAGATATGTGTTGCAGAAACTAATTATTCGTTAAAGTTTAAACTATTAAGCGCGAAGGCATCAGAAATTATTATTTAAACTATTAGTCGTTGTAGTTAATAGTTCTTTTAACGGTTTGGTGGTGTAGTGGTCGGAACACCTGACTACAAAATCGGAAGTTGCGGGTTTGAATCCCGCTAGGGACTTAAGTGTGACGATGGCTTATAATACGTAATTATGTATGTTTATTTGTTGTACTGTATCCATAATGTTAGCTTTGGGACTAAATCAACTGGTGTCAATTGTCCAAGGATATTTTTTTGCCACGGGTATGCATAAGAAAATGTGACGCGCAGCATTTGTGTGAAAATTAACTTTGTTTTAAAGAGTGTCACAGTTAAGATTTATTTCATGTTATAATTTTTTTACAGCTTTTGATAATTTAGACACCGTTCTATATATATCCGTTTTAGCCGCTTTGATTTGTACCACACAACATAGCAATTTTTCGTACAATATCCAGAGTCGTGTTTGTTTTTCAATTGCAGTTTAAACTAAAGCCTAATTGGTTCCGTGATTTTTAAATTGTTTTTATTATAATGATAATTATCGTTAAGTGTGCTTTAAGTGTGTATGTTTTGATAATTATTTAAGGCATAATTATATTAATTATGTAGAAACTAATCGGGATGACGACTCTGTACATAGAAAACGAAATTTAATTAGATAAACGATAGAGACTAACAAAGATCTAACAAATAAATAATACCAAAGATAAGCTTCTAAAGTTCGCGAGTGACGTCACGGATGTACCCTTATTGGTAACTGACTATCATAAGCTCTATCAGAACCAACAAAATAAAACAAGGACATTAAATCCGTTGTAATTGTTTTATTACAATGTATTATAACCGCGAAGGCATCAGAGTTATTTATTAATATATTGAGAAAAGCCACTTAAACAGAAACAGCTCAGTTCAGTCTGCTCCTTAACAATAATGACCACTAAAATATTAAGTGTTGGCAGACAGTCAATGATTCCCGTAACTTTTATTCGAAACCCGTTTAAAAAATCGTGGATCCGATAACTCTTTGTTTGCCATATGAGCCTCTTTATATTAGCTTAACAACACTCAACTTTATATTCCGTAAGTGCAACGTCAATTTCGACTTTAACGACCCGGGAATAAGTTAAAAGTAGAATGCAGCGTTTAAGTAGTAAAAATATAAAGAGATCGGTAAGTATGTTTGCCAGCTTTAAGCTTTAGCTGTGAAAGGTTACTGAGCCTGTGATGGTGGGAACATTGATTCTACTTACAAATATTAAAACAGTGTTGCCTGCATTAAAATTTATGCGCGCGAAATAATGGAGGAGCTATAAATTATTTTCTTTTCATGAATCGAAAAATAGCCACAATGGATCCATTACCCCATTTCCATTGTGTGGAATAAGTGTCCGAAGTTGAATTATTATGTGCAGATAACTTCAAACAAACACCTATTAAATGCAGCTCAGTAATATCGCCTTATAAAATAAATTAATATTTTATTCGTTAAAATTAAACGTGCAGGTAGTTCTCATTAAAATGCATACCTACATCCTACACCTACGCTTGATACATACGGGTTTGTAAAACATTTTTCCTGAAATGACTACTTCATATACCTGTGTCGTTTTTATGTACCTACTATATATTTTATAAAGCACATCCTCTTTATTGTGTAGGTACCTGTTTAAACTTGAGAGTCCAGCAGACATCTTTTGATTAAAAATAATGATTATGATAATTAGCGCTGTTGCTGTGTAATCAAATTACATCAGTTTCAAAACGTCCCTACAATTTGTTTGCTTCTATTGTTCATAAATCTTTATTCAAAAGTGCCTTGTAAAATAACCCATTAATAAGTAGGTAATAGAGTTATTAAAATAACGTTAATAAAGCTTTGTATTCAAAAACTTGTTTCAAAAATGTTGACAATGTTAAACATTTATATTATAACACGTTTCACCCAGTAAATCGGCCGTCTTTTGCGGGTTAAATGCAGCGTGAGCAGATAATGTGCGCTCGTGAGCACAACTGACATATTTGAGAATTCTTTCGATAATATTGAATAAGCGTAAACTATAGCGCACGCCCACGGTTCAACTAGCCCACGAGATACTATGAAAACTCAAAATTTACCGGTGCCTGTTGAGTTATGCGCAACGTTTCCAACTGCAAAATTTATAACTGCAGATAGAAGCCACGAGCAATACTTAAACAGGCTAAGAAGCTTTAATTTCAGCCTTCAACATTATTCAATAACCCTCTTTCTCTTACGTAATAATCGATCAAGAATTTCAATCGAAAAATAATCGGGTAGGTGTCAACACAATAGAAAAGCTCTTAAATCAAAAATTCATTTCTCTTACCCGGAACCAGTCTTTCATTCTATTGTTAACCGATAATTTGAAGCGCCGATAGCCATAATCGAGCGCCTTCCGAAGTATCGATTATTCGGAAATATTTGACAAAAAATACAGTAATTCGAGTTAAGTTTATGGCGGTGTAATCACAGCCGTCGAGTTCCGAACGCTCGCAACTTTCCTCGGGGATAATTAGGTTTTTTTAGAACGGCCTTCGAGCGACATAAAAGTGAAATATTAGTCATTATAGGCATTTGCGCGGGTCGAGTCATCAGTCAGGAAGTTACTGTCGATGCCAGCAATTTGCATCGCAAATCTGCTCTCACAACGCATTCTTACCTCTTACGAGAAACCGTTTTGTTATGATTACGAAATTGTAAGTAAAGTGTTATACAAAACTTTGGCTATAAGTATCCATTGTTTTGTTATAAAACAACCAAATTGCGTCACTAATAGCTAATGCTTTTCGAGTCAACTTTACACAACAACGCTCGTAATTTCATATGATTAGTTACAAAACAAAATTAGTTTGTAAAATATTAAAATTTTGAGTTCGGATAGTGACAAATGACTAATTGGCTTTGTTCATTTCGTAATGCTTCGAACTTGGCCGGGACTGTTGATTTAACAAAGGCAATTACTTGGCGTCAGTAACTTGTGCCGCCGGCTTGGCCCCGGGGCGTCTTGACTATTCTTTAACATGACAGATGCCACTCCAGATTAATTAGTCTCATTTATTGCAGAGGGGAAGGCATCCGTGCCTTACGGTAGTGCCGTCATTTAGCAACATAACATAGTCTCGCCTAGTCTAAGGGCTTACATATAGCTCCTTAGAAGGACATTTATAAGTTGGATGGCCCCGCGTTTAACCATTTAAGCAGGATTTATATTTTTAATTTTGCAAGGGATACGTAACTGTCTTATGAACCCTAATATTATGTAGTAGTGTTATAATGTCTGTGTGGATATTAATTAATGTAGCTTTAGCGTTTAAGGTACTGTAAGAGATTAAGACTTAATTAATTTAGTCTAACATTTTTTGTACATTGTAAAAAGTTCTAAGTAGTCTCGAGTAGTCAGTCAAATAATTTAAAGCTGGTTATATCAAAAAATACATAAAAAAATATTGTCGGATAAATAAATAACTTATGTTTAAAATTATAAAAAAATTGTATGTATTTTAATTAATAATGCCGCTTATTGTAGCCATTGCACGGTCTTTTAAATATATTGTATTTAATTTCACGCGTGATATGAAAAATTCCTCAAATGCATGTAGCTCATATATTCACTGTATGAGCTTTATTTCAGACATAATTCCGGTTTTATTGAGACAGCAAAATATTCATATTAAGAGGATTATTATGAAAATATAGTGCGTGCTGTGAGTGCAAAAGGGGGCAAATAAGCGCTGCGATATGCAAAACAAAAAATATTTATGACATTTTTTACTAGACCGCGTTATTTATCTACGACTATCATACGAGAATTTATTTAAAAATAATTTAAATTTCAATAACCAAAGCACGGCAATATAATTGTAACTTTGATGCGCAATTGGAACCTGTTAATGACGTTGCGATATATTTTAGATAAGAAAATATTATTATTAATATCATTAGGTTCAGTAATATAGTATAGTTCTTTCATTATAAACTAGCTACCCACCCCGACTTTGAACGGGGGCTATTTTACAAACAATATCCTGACATACACGAACACAGCAAAAAGGAATTAGGTAATCAATTTGGTGCAGTGGTTCGGAAGTGAATTTGTCTTTATATAGATAGGTATTTCAATATAACAGCGGTAAATAATCTGCTTATATTTCTATTTACTAACAAAACTATGTATCTAGTAACTATAATAACAAAAGAAAAGACATTTAAAAGACCTTTAAGCTAGTACTCGTATATTACCAAAATTAATAAACTCAATTATCAACAACAAAAGAAAACATTCTCGACATTCAAAGTGAGAATAATTAGCGTAAATACCATCACAATGTAACTTTCGCGCGAGTTTATTAAATTAAGAGACGATGCTTTAATTTCGTGTCAAATTTGCGTACCTACATGTGCGTTACCCGATACGCAGCGTCCCCTTCCGTGGAGACGTGATGTGTGGATCAAGGAGCTCCCGTGGGCACAGGTGTATAGAAACAAAATACGACATGACCTTTACATGACGAATTTTGTACATATATTTGCATGATGCATTTGGTAACGGTTGATTGGATTTTGATGAATGGGTATATGCGGCATATTCATATATATGTATATGCCTGACACATTTGATTGAAAATCTCACCAATGCTGTGGATTGATTGGTTGCATTTATTAAATGCCATAAATGTCGGGTATGTGCATGAGTGCGCACTTGCATAAAAAATAAATTTTAGTATAATTATTCAAATCAACTTTCTTTAATTTAAATTTTTATTTATTATTATAAAAAACAATATACTTAATTAAGTATAAACAATACTCAATCACAATCGGAAAATGCGCACTCCTATACAGCTTAATGTACTAAAGTGCGCACTAAAATGGGCAAGAGTGCGTATTTCAATTATGAGAAAAATCACCCTTGGAGACGTCATATCCAGCAAAACTGTTTCATCGCGAACCACGTTTATTGCGGGGAGGTGTATCCTCATTTTGGAGTCATTACACGAAATAGTATCACCGTATAAAGTCCCCAGGGAGAAGGGAGTGACTTGTGCAGGTTGTTTGTTTATACCCTCCCATATATATTTTGGTTAATTAAGTTTTTGTGCGGTTTGCGGATTAGTACCGGGGGATAGCGAGAGTAATGGTGATAATTACATTATGGTGGTGGTAATGGAGAAAATTTGACTGTTTAAGTGGGAAAATAAATCTATTATTAGTGTCATGATGAGTGTTTACGGTTATTATCGGTTAAATTACCTTTAGGTACTAGGGTTTACCTTGCATCTACTAATATCAAGTAGGTAATATTTACCAAGACTTTATATTAGGTAGGTATAGGTAAGTAATTCTTTTTCAAATGCATAAGAAAACGTCTTTACTTTCTGACGCGCTCCTAAGCGGCACTTTTCTTATTTTCCCAGTAATTTTAATTATTATTCAATTTCCTTAAACAACATTAGCGAGCCATCTGTTTTAGCAATTTTCCTTGGATAATTTCAAAGTGTAATTGGCAAAAATTCCTTCACCTACTTACTGAGGAAATTACCGGGTTTCCGGTAACAGATTGAACATCAAAGAAGCCTTAATTAAGCCTTAGGAGGACCATAAATAGCTACCAAAGTAACACTGGAGTATTTACTTGGTCTCTGAACATTTTAATTGAGTGTAACGAAATTTCTTATGGTCGCTTTGAAGAGGGTATCGTGATAAACATCCGGTACAAATTAATTAATTACGACTTGTAAATTCGGATAATCATTATTTTGTATTTATTTACAGATTTTTGTTATGTATGAATTTAAAAGAAAAAGTATAAAAAGTATAGCGACTAAGGCAAAGCTGTAATAAGTTTTAATTTACGTAGTACTTTAAGATTGTCGTGATTTTGTTAAAAAGTCGCAAGGTCAAATTAGTAGTAGTTATTTAATTATTTTATGCGAATTTTACATAAGCAAAGTATATTAAATCGGAATCCATATTATTGTTACTTACATAATTCCTTAAGTAAAAGTTTGTAGTTACGTAGACTTTAAGCCTATACATACGAGCAATATACTTACAAGGTATTTTTATATGCTAAGGATCTAAACAAATGCTAATCGATAATAACGAATAAAATGCAAAATTGTATGGAATTGAAGTAAGCCAACGAATAGACACGTGGTGACAACGAACGAAAACTGATCACGTCATACAATTTTGCACTCGTTTCGTTCATTCGCTCTTATTGTTTGGTACTAATCCTGGCTGAAAGTTATATGTACTATCGGATGCTTTCGGGGTACGCCATTTTAGAAAAAAATTGCTTGCACTTGTTGCTTCACACACAGCCGCCAGGTACCAGGGTCGTTCAAGCGATTATTGCCTTAAAGGTGTAACATCGCCAGCACAGTTGATAGTACAGTATGAGTATATAAAAATTATCTTCAACTTTATATTAGAGAAGTTTGTGCTTGTACTTGTTTTATCTGCTGTAACTGTTCTTATTACCTTTCATGTTCCTGCAAAAAAGTATTACCTACATTATATTTACATAATTGAAAGTACCTACAATATCTTATGTATATACTTATGACAAAGAGTGCTTCGAAACAAAGTGAATTCCACGAACAAATCGAATCGTAGCCTATATAAAACCCTTCAAAAGTTACCGTAGTCGAGTATTCCATCCAGTTTTATGAGATCATACTTTTGTACAAATCACCGCGAACGCCTCACTGGCCCGATATTGAACTTCTGCTCAAAGGCACTCGTTCAAGCGAGAAATCCCTTCGAACTAAGTTGCCACTCATAACTAGAAGATATGCATATAAGATTCGAATCTGTCTGTATCTAACTGCCTAAGGCATTCGAAATTTTATTAAAACTTTGCCCCTTTGAGATAACTTCTGTTTGATAGAAACCAGAAGGAGAGCGGGTAGGGTGGTTACCCACCCTAACAATTAATGCCACCATTTACGAAATTTTATTTCATTTGCAAACGCGAACTCCCGTTATTTGATTATTAATAAAATGAGTTTATTTTGTTGCCATTTGCATAATTATCTTATTTTCACTTTCGCTTGAATACGATGAAAGTCCACGCTGAAGTATTAAAAAGAAATTAAACTTGCGTTATGGCATTGCGTTGAGTTTTTTTATTTTTCTTGGAATAGATTACCTAATTATTCCTTTTTCGAAAAGATAATCTCCGCCTCAAAGTAGATATAAAATAATTGTTATTTACTTAAGTAGTATTAACCTATTTATAAAAGGCATTCAAATATACCTAGTAAGCATAAGTATTGAAATAAAATTTTGACAAAGTAGCAATACCTACACAATAAATATCTAATTAAATTTAATATTAAAGAAACCTACTATTAAAAGACAGTTAATGTGATGTAGACATTGAAGCCAGGTCTTGTGTAACCTTAATATGTACTTTTAAGTACTTACCTATAAAGATATTTCATATTATCAAAGGTAATAGAAACGAAAGGTTTTTGCAAAATCCGCCCTTAAGGCACGGACCACTGTTGTCGGTAGCTATTTTATGTACAAATTCTCTATTTCACAAATGGTTGTGTGTTAGAGAAACTTCTGGAATTTTGAAAGTGAACCGCTAATAAAAGCTTTATTATGTTCGTATTTGGAGTGCAACTAGGGCAGTGTATAGTTGGTATACCTAATATGGCTTGACTTGTAATGCCATTCCACATTCCATTTCAATGTATTATCATAGCATTATTTTGATTTTCTTTAGTTAGATATTTACTTTATATATTCTCAGTGCAGTACTTACATTTGACGTTTAATTCTTTAACGTTAGAATATTGTCAGTTCAGTCGTACTACGATTATGGAAATTATAAAGATTCCGTAACTTACAATAACAATGAGCCACAATAATTTTAATTTTGACTTACAATGCAATCAATACAATGCGCATATTTTTTTTTTGTTAAATCGATTGACGGATTATTGTTTTTTGTTGTACTTACTATGACAGGTAAAAGACAACTTTATTTGACGGCCTGTTGGTCTAGTGGTCAGAGGCCCTGACTACGAAACCGGAGGTTGCGGGTTCGAATCCTGCTAGGGGCAGATGTCAATGTGATGAGCACTGGCATCTGTACCTGGGTCTTGGATGTCTATATGTATTTATGTATGTTTATCCGTTGTCTAGTACCCATAGTACAAGCTTTGCTTAGTTTGGGACTTTATCAATTGGTGTGAATTGTCCAAACATATATTTATATATATTCATATTTATTTCTGGAAAATGTAACTCAAACTGACCATATCAATTTTATGTCAAAGTATTGAATTCCACTCAGGTAAACGCATAGATCTAGTTAATAAAACAGACTGCGTTCCATGAAAGCATTTGAAGTGATTCAATTCAATATACTAACAAATAATTGTATAATATAACAATTATTACAAATAGAAACGTTTACTTCGATTTGTGGTTGAAACAAGTTAACAATATTTCAAGAGATACCGGTTTTATAGCGTTCTCTATGTGGATTAGAAACGACAGGACGTTTTGAAATGTTACCACCTGATTTTACTAAGTGCCTAAGTAGTAAGATTCCAGCGACTTTACACAAAAAGAATACAGTATTTGTTTAAAAGTAGGTAAATTATTAAGATGAATATAGTGAATAGGGTCATATGTTAGTCAGTGGCGCAGGCAGTTTCCCGTTTCATCACTTTAAGAATACTCTGGACGCCCGAGAATGATCAAACTAATATAGTGGCGCTTAGGCCGCAGAGTTGTTAAATGAGGAGGACTTTTTCATTAAAGCGTTAGACTATCACCAGCTCAGTCATGCTATGAATATGAGAACGGTAAATTTTTCGAAAAATAAAATATGCGGGTTAATCCGTTATAGTTGTTTCATTCCAATGTGTATTAAATAAATATGTAAATCAAATAGCCTTTTACTTGCAACCACTTTTACCGCCCGCATATTGCACGTAAGACACAGAACCGATTAATTTAAATAACTTGATAGTTGTAACTTGAAATTGTCTCAGTTCGCGACAGATTTCACAAGTTCCACGGCACCTGGTCTGCTAAGTTTGTTTTATTTGTAGTTTTAGTTTTAAGCAGTTTAGTTGATCAATGTGGCTGTACTTCATTCCCCGACGCTGATTTTGACAGAGTTTGGCCCTTGGCAAGTTTAGTTTCACAGTGGGGCTATACAGTGGTTCCTTAATGTTTTCAAAAATATCGTAATCATATCAACGATAAATATCAAGGGTTGTCCTGAACTGCTAGCAAATATTTGTATATATTTTATTTTGTTGCCTCTTCCGTCTCGTTCCGATCGCGATTAATCTGTCAAGAAGATTTTAATATATAATATAAAAATTTAATAATAAGTAAATTTTTAAGAACGTTTTTTAGTTGGTATTCGCTTACGTTATGACAGGAATCCCTGTGCAAAATTTAAAGCTTCTATATTTATAATTTTGGCTCTGCGTTAATAAGTCAGCTGCATTAATATAAATAGATGCACGACGCACTGAGGTGTTCTGCATAGGTACTTTTATATTGTACTTAATTAGGTACTTACTTTATAGGTTTATTAACTAATAAAATATTTATTAATTAGCTAAATGCATTAAAGTTTGTCTTTCATAAAAGTTTGATAGTCAGTTCAGTCAAAGGTATTTATGTACCTACCTGTATTTCATAATTCTTATGAACTCTTTTGGATTTTTACGTTATTACTAACACATAACAACAACAAAATAATATATAATAACGAGAACACACAATAATAATAATCATTAGCTAATGTTACTGGAAATGAGGACTTAAAAATTGCTTTTAAATACTTAATGGTACAAGTTGGTGACCCAGATCTTTACGTAGAAACCTGGCGTTGCGCTAACGAAACACTGTATTCATTATAGATCGATCTGACTATATTTCACTCTTATCTGACACTACACTTATTGGCTAAGATCTAGTTTAAGTTATGAAATGTCAAACTAGAATCGATATCGCTACCATTAAAAACATAAGCATACCTACTCGTATTACGCAAATAATGGAAAAGTAAGATAAAAAAGAAATCGCTTCTAAACTTGTGACTTTAGCGTTAGACTTGTCAGCTCAGTCGTGCTACGGTTATGGTAACTGTAAAGAATCGAAACGTCAGTAAATAAAATAAAATAAATATATGCGAGTTAAATCCGTTAATAGATGCTTTATTCCGATGTGTAATAACCGCGAAGGCATCAGAAATTATCTTATTTGTTTATATTACTCTTTGGAATACCCTAGTACAATAGTACAATAACCTAAGTTAAAAATTGTTTTACTTTTTTCATGTAGGTACCTACCTAAATCTCAGGAATAGCTATTAGTATCTTTCCTATCATCATATAAACTCCAAAAAGTTAACTAATAAATAAATTACCTGCCTGATAAGTAATACTAACTAATATTGTTTATTACTTACTTAAATGTTTTTTTTGTGTATAAACTATACCTACCTATTATTATTAACTATACCTACTTATTATTATTATTAACTCGAATCTTATTCAGACATCGTAAAACAGGTCCTAAAACAACTGAGTATCAAAACCGACAATGCTTAATTATAACGAGAAGTACAAAAAATCTATCAAATGATCAATTCTACACGACAACAGGTTACAGCATTCTGCACAATTCAATTCAAACCTTATTCAGTTACAATAAGGTCCTATACAATAGCTGTCGATATTCGGTCTCGATAGTTTGTTACCGACGGAACATGGTGGATATTGAATCGCATTCACATTTAAATGGCCAGTAAACACCGCTCCACTTTTATATTAACTGTATGGGAGTTTTGGATATAATTATAATATACAGAGTTGTTATAACCCCCAAAAAACTATTGATAGTGCGTCTGTCAATTGTTTTTGGGTTTTACAGACAAGGGGGCCTAGACAAGGTGCCAACGTTCAACGTTAACGCTGAACGTTGACACCAAAATGTATGGGATTTGACATCCGCGAGCGACTGTCACGTACGTCACGAACGTTTGCGGATGTCAAATCCCATACATTTTGGTCGTTTCGTTTAACGTTAACGTTGAACGTTGGCACCTTGTCTACGCCCCAAGAGGGTGGAACATGTAAGGGGTAAGATCTGTCACTCTAGAATCTAGATCATTTCTTCAACCTATTACAGTGACTGAGGCTTTGACCTTACGAAAACCTTACGAGCTAACCGTACAAAACGTAGAATTGCAATTGGAAAAAATATATTAGTTACATATTTATTTATTGCCTTGCAATATCCTAAAGACCAATATTTTTTAAAACTTTTTAACTCATATAATATTGGATTGAAATATACGCATATTTATAAAGTACCTGCACACAATTATTTTTACAACAAAATTAGGTATAATTAATGTATAGTAGAGATATAAAACTTTCTTTGGTACATTTTATATATACCAATAAAGCGAAAAAAATTTATAATTAATTTTATTTTATTTTTTAAATAAACTCAGTACTTATTATCAACTCTAATATTTCTATATCCGTCCAGAATAACAGAATTCCTGTAATGATTATAAAATATTATTTCTCAACTAACGATACATTTTGGAATGAAACAACTATTAACGGATTTAACTGGCGTATTTTTATTTTATTCTATTTGCTGACGTTTCGGATTCTTTACAATTTCCATAATCGTAGCACGACTGAGCTGATAATAGTCTAGAATATAGACTTTAGCTTTAGACTAAAATAAAAATACGCGAGTTAAATCCGTTAATAGTTGTTTCATTCCAATGTGTAATAACCGCGAAGGCATCAGAAATTATAACGATACATTATCAGCTCTATATAAATCATAGTTTGACCAGCAAGGCGGAATGCTGCCGTAGGTTGTTAACCTGGCGACCATTTACATCTCATACCTGATACGCCGGTATCAGGCTCTATCGGCTACCTAATAACTAATGCCTTCGGAATAATGAGATTGCTATTGGTCAAATATGACGTAACCGACCGCCTACGTTTAATATTGAAAGAATGTTCATTAATTCATAGCTTCAGGGCGGTTGGATTCGTCACATGCCGATATTTTAATAAGCTGCAGAATTTAATGTTGCCCCTTTTTCTTGTAACGGTTTTATGAGTTTTTTTTTGTTGTGGATAAAATCGATTATGTCAGAGGAGATAGACAAGTGCCAATCGATAATTGCAACCCAACGAAACGATTGCAAAAGTGTACAGAATTTAATTTTACAAGTAAATAATCTATACTAATATTATAAAGCTGAAGAGTTTGTTTGTTTGTTTTTTTGAACGCGCTAATCATAGGAACTACTGGTTCGAATTCAAAAAATCTTTTTTTGTTGGATAGACCATTTATCGAGGAAGGCTTTAGGCTATTTAACATCACGCTGCGACCAATAGGAGCGAAGAAACAGTGGAAAATGTGTAAAATATGAAGCCTTATGAAGAATTACTATTCATTAAGTAACAGTTAGAAGACATTGACAGATCTTTGACGAAACAATCGGACGAGCAGGACGACGTCTGCGGGGGCCGCTAGTAATATATAAATGTCTTCTATTACTTCTTTTGATGGCAAGTTTCCTTGTGCGAGCTTACAAATTAAAAACTCCTAGAACCTGGTATAAAGTAGGTAATGTAAAGCTTAATTAACAAATCAAAATATACATTATTATAATTAGTATTAAATTGTATAGTATAAAAATACTTAATTGTTATTTAAAAAAAATACCTAAGTACTACATGTAATATAGACTATATAAATTTATTATTTCATAACACTTGGGAAATCGGTTAAATTATACTTATATTATTAGGTTTGTTTTTTTTTTTAATCTTCACAGTTCGTATTCGCAGCATATTCTGAAGTGAAATCCGTTACAATTATTGTATTTCTAACACAAAGAGTTTTTCAATTGATTCTATCACATGTATTAGTAAATCAGAACTTGGTAGTAAAGAGGTATTGGAAGTGAAATTGAGTGTACCAACTCGAATAAGCATCGAATTTCAAACTCTTAATTAAAAAGGCGGGTAATTATGCACGGTCCGTGAATACGTTAATTAATATAAGGTTAATTCGTCAAAACAGTGCCATTGTTCTTTTCCAGTGAAAATATTTCGAGCACCAAGTACATTTGTATGGAAATACCTTAAACGGGCTGATTGATTTAAGAGGAACGGTTCGGCATGGATTGGTTTGCAATAAAATTTGTTTTCATTAGTCTTCTTGGACTGTGGATTTACACGAGGAATTGCAATTCCCAAATGTAATAATGATTTGGGCACGTAGGTAGGTAATGTATTCAAACGGCTTTAAGTTTAAATACTATTTATATTCGTTAATATATTATCTTTTTGTATTAACAAAGTTTCGATTTATGATGGCAAATAGCCAAAGAAATGAGGATAAATAAGATTCCGACAAATTATAATATATCTTTTTATAAAACGGCATACTTAATTCAAATTGAAACATTATAATGAATTTAACACGCGGATTTATTGCGCCAATTAGTTGCTTAGAACTTACTTAGCAGGTAAATAAATGGTTAGTTTTGTAATAATTAAAAAAGTTATTTTGGCACCTAAATACCGTTTTAATTTTCATTTGTTATCATTTCATGTAGGTATATTGTTACACGGGCTCACATTAAAAAATAACTTTCTTTAAGTCAGTGTTAAATTAACAATTAATTTTTGATGCCTTCGCGGTTATTACACATTGGAATGAAACAACTATTAACAGATTTAACTCGCGTATTTTTATTTTATTTTATTAGCTGACGTTTAAGTGTCGACATAGAAGTGTCCTAAAAAAGCGACTTCCTACTGAGTTTCTTGCGGCGTTTCTTCTCAGTAATGATGGTCTTTCCGAAGCGCTAGTAACGCCCGTATTAGGTTTTAATTGTACCTAATGTATAATAGTAAAATATTTTGCGTAAAATGTCACATTAATATTTCATAATTCAGAATAGGGTAGTTTTTCAAAATTTGTAATTTAAATATAAGGTAGTTTGCATAACTGTATAAATCACTTTAGCGTTAGACTATTGTCAGCTCAGTCGTGCTACGATTATGGAAACTGTAAAGAATCCGAAACGCCAGCTAATAAAATAAAATAAAAATACGCAAGTTAAATCCGTTAATAGTTGTTTCATTCCAAAATTAACAATTTTTAAACCGTTAAACATCGCTCAAAATTACCCCATTTAACCTTTTCTGGTCTTGTCCATATCACCTTACGTTTATAATTACGCATAAAGTGTAAGCACTAAAACATGGTTGGGAGGGCATTATTGAATTTCACAAAAGCATTTCGCTTTTTGATCGCTCGTACATTAACGAGTTATTAATGCATGGCCTCCAATAACTTTAATTAATCTTTTGTTTAACATGAAACTATGTACGTGATTAGCTAGTGTACCTACCTAGAGTTTATTGCGAGTTCTAGGTACAATTGAATGGTTGATATGTCCGTGACAATGGTTTTCGATTTGATTAATGTTTAATTAACATACTAATTTTATTGAGTTGTGAGAAAATATTATTATTATTTTTTTTACAAATTACAAATCATACACAAGAACCTAAAATATCACACTAGTAAATATCACAACACACAAATTACTTAAAAGTTGAGTGTTTATTTTTTTTTTCAAGTATTATTTGCAATTGAAGGAGCAATTAATAGTACATTACGCACCAAGGCCTGTAGAATAAAAAATGCCTCAGATCACATGTACCTAATTGTCGTCCGAGGCGAAGCCGAGGTTGACAAAAATGTGATCTGAGGCTTTTTTATTTTACTGGCCGAAGTCAGGATACTATTCTTCTCTTCGATGAAGCCAGAAACCGAAAATTTTATTTAGCGAAGCGGCCACAAAGTTGGCGCTTTCTGGCCGGAGGACGGAAAAAATATTTTGAAACAAGAAGGATGGATGTCTCACACGCAAAATCGGCTGAATTGTATTCATCAAAATATTACACATAGATAGCATAATAGCCACCAAACTTTATCTCATTAACATCGGCGAAACCCACTAGCTTATATTGTTATTACATCCCTATTATTAGTCACTCTCTAAATTAATCCATTCACAGTTAATCCAGTTAAATATCCTTAATTCACAGATGCAACTGTTTTCGGCACAAATCAGGTAGGCGTATCTTATCTAATTAATTTGACGTTGATTGATACTAATGTATTTTGGTACGTCGGTCTGTGAATAATCGATTGTCACAACATGATATTATCGGGGCGATATACTGTGGAACATCCACACTACACGTCAAAACATGCTAATGTGACGGTTTTGAATTTAGTAGTCGATAGGTACATCTATATATTTAGGTATCTAAGTACATATATATTACTAGCTGTGCCCGCGACTTCGTCCCCGTGGAATAGTAATTCTTCATAAGGCTTCATATTTTCCCCGTTTTTTACACATTTTCCACTGTTTCTTCGCTCCTTTTGGTCGCAGCGTGATGTTATATAACCTAAAGCCTTCCTTGATAAATGGTCTATCCAACAAAAAATGAGTTTTTCAATTCGAACCAGTAGTTCCTGAGATTAACGCGTTCTAACAAACAAACAAACAAACAAACTCTTCAGCTTTATAATTTTAGTATATAGATATAAAACGGTATTTAAAACGGTCTATAGTTCATTTGTTTAATCCTTTCGCTGCAGCTTTTGGTAGCAAAAAAAGATTATTGAATATTGGTCTAGAAGTCTAAATGGCTAATACAAATGTATCAAATGGAGTAGGTTATATGGGTATACACAAAATAAAACCTACTTATATAAAAACATAGAAGAATATTACCTATATTTTTAATGTAGGTAAATATATAAAAAAAAATATTAAAAGGATCTATTTCTTTTATTTTTATCCAAAGTTGACGTGCTGTATTATTTAATTATTTTTTAATATATATAAACTAAACTATACTTTTTAGAGATTTATTCTTACAAATGCAACTAGGAGCACAAGATAAAAAAAAATCTTTTTAAAACATTCCTCAAAATTTCTTCAAACTTTTTTCCTACTCAGAAGTGTTTATTTCCTCTGACCTTGATACTTTACCCTTTGACCGTTTTACATTCATCATTTATCGTCGACGTCCAATTGATGTGACCTTGACACTTAGTATATTGATGAAGTATAGAACCAAAATTATTCCGTGCAGCAAACGTCTAAGAACAGTGATTATGATTTGTATCAGATAAGTTGATAGACGGCAGAATGTATACGAACAAACAAACCTCTGCCTTATTTCGTGCCCTTAAAAGGTCAATAGGGTCTTATTCTAAGTCTTAGTGTAGGTTTGTTTGATACTCTGGTTATATATAGATATAACTAATAGTCAGAGCTGGTTATAAATAAATCATCATCATCATATCAACCGCAGGACCAACCACTGCTGGAGTTGAGTCTCCCCCAAGGATCGCATCTTGCAGATTTCAGCGTTCTTTACCAAATAGTAGGATTTCACTATACTTAGGGTATACTTAATCACAGAAATCATCCTATGGGTGAATTAACTAAGAAGTACTAATACCCAGACGAAGTCGCTGCAAGAAGCTAGCTAAAATCTACCTATAAATACTTTAAAAGATGTATTCTCATATTACGTTGTCATAGCTTTTCTAAACGCTTTCACCAATTTTATTCAAAGCGTAACACAAGGTGCGGACGTAAGACAATAAACATCCAAACAGGCATTGCTAACGATTTTCATCAAGCCCTTGTAATATCAATTTCAATTAACTTGTTGAGGCAGCAGTAAATTTGCTCGCCTATTCGATTTCATTTAGCGTAGGCTGTGGAGCCGTAAATTCAGATAGTTATTAGACTGGTTTGCCGCTAGTAAATTATGGAAACCTCTTATTGCATTCGCTCGAACACTTCGTAATTAACTACTTGAAGATGTCTTTTTGCTAAGATTTTGAACCGGAAATTAATATTGTTATAAACCATCTAACTTATTAATAAAAAGAGTTTTTATATGTGTATATTATTATTATATATCTTTGGACATTTCACACCAATTGATTATTATTAAATTAAGCAAGCTTGTACCATGGGTACCTACTAGACAACGGATAAACATACGTATAAGACATCCAAGACTCAGGTACATCTGCTTCTAGCAGGATTCGAACCCGCAGCCTTCGATTTCGTAGTCAGGGTATGTAACCACTAGACCAACAGGCCGTCATATCGTAAGAAATTTCTGACATTGTTTACGGCTTATTTTGTTGTAAAAGTTTAACAAAAATCTTCTTCACAAAATCATGACTTAAGCATAATTTAAACAAGTTTGTTCTTATTTTAAATATGAGCACGACCGTTACTCAAAACAATTCCACATTTCAATTGTCCAATTACAACCGTCAACATGGTTTCAAAAACATGTCACACATGCAGTTGGAAAGCAAACATGCGCTTCTGTGCGGTGCCTATCACTATACAAACACTAGAGATTCTAAAACGTGGTAGTGCCACACCATTACCAAAAATAACACAGAGTCATGAAAACTAAACACGGTAATCGGTGCTCACCGATAGTGTCTATAGATCGAGTTTGACACCCTGGCTTTGTTTGCAGAACGTATGAGATAAATATTGGTTTTAGACAAAGAAACAATATTCATGACATATGGTTCAATGTGGGATAAAGCATTCATCAAATTTGTTTAGTGCCTATTGTCACTAATAAAGTTAGTTGTTACTTGTAAAAACCCAAGAAAAGACGATCTTGTGGTTTTAAAAATAGAGCTCTTTCATTTAATTCATACACGTCACTTTTGAACTAAGTAACTTGCAAAGTTGCAACTTTATCCTACTAACATTTTTCACATCACGAGTATTTGCACAAAATGTAGCTTAAATGCTTTAAAGCTTAAATTTTAACAGCCAAACTTTGTCTTACGAAAAGCGTCATAAAACTTCAAGCTACAATGTCATCTGGCGTTCCGGATATTATGCAAAACAATTTTTACCCGAGCCATTTCTTAAACAAACAGTATTAAAAATTTAAGAACATTGCCTTCGGTGTATACTTTGATAGGTTTATAGATGGTGCGGAAAAAAATAGGTTACTGTTTTAATAACTAGGCCATGTAAATAGTTATATACTTACATAATAATCTAGTCATTCAAATGACTACTTGGTTAAAATGTTCATATAGCTATTCACATTTAAAATATTTAATGTTTGCAGTCTTATTCTGCGACAGAATCACGTTGATTTTGGTGATATTACCCATCGTGCAAACTGGAGCGGTGCCTAAGGCGCTCGCTCATTAGCCAACCAATTACCTTCCTCAAAACGTCCGATGATTACAGCCCGGCTATGCCGGAGGCCGGCCCATCCAACAGATGCCATGTTCTTTGTCGAATGACCGGAATTTTTCATTATGGTATCCGGAATTTTGTCACTAGCTTGCGTTTGGCGACAGTTGGTAATTTTCTGCGGAATGAACCGTGTTTGGGATCGCTGACAGAGTAGTATGGAACTATTTTTCAATAAATTTAAGTATCCAGTTTTAATGTTAAGATTTTGTCAAAGTTTGTTTGTTGAATTGTAATAATTAAATGATTTAGTGTATATAATATCTAAATGTTCAAATAATATTGTTGTCCCAGTCGAAAATTCCAAATAAGCTCAGATAACGCATTTACGGGAAGCATCACAACTTCCAAGAGTTTTTGAGATAGTATGCCCTTAATTTCAAAAACAAGTTATGAGACTCAACTAGCAGGTGTTTTCAGTCTTGAAAACTTTGGCTGTTAATAACTCAAAAGTGAAGTCGTAACTTTGTTGTTTCGCTACACATCAGAAGAGCTTAGTTACGACATAATTATTAACGTTGTTGTTATTAATGATACTTGAACTATGGAGTAACGGTACGGATTGGCATGATCGGAACCAACATTTGATTGTTTGTGAACATCATTGACCTAAAACAAAATTCTTATAAGTCGGCCAACCTCTAATGAGGTACAATAATTAATAGTTTCTTAGCGAGATGCAACCTTCACTTCGTTCGCCAGTAGCATGATCTTTTATCTTCGATCCTTTGAAAGCGAATTCGTTCGCAATATAATTACTACACAAATGACGTCCATACAAAGGAACATACAATTTTGCCCTCATCAAGCTGCAATAAGCGGTTATGGAATAAAATTATGCGCGCAGCGCTGTAATAAAAGATAATCTATTGCGTCATAAAAAGTAAAAGTTCTGATGTGCGACTGTCATCTCATAATTTTGATTGTTGACGATGTTTAAGGTATAATTTGATGATCTCAAAATTGAATACTTCCTCGAAAGCAAGATATTATAAGTGGTTAAGGTAAGTTAAATTGTATCAAAAATGCACGTAAACAAATGCAAACTTTAATGAATACTCTGATAAGAAAAAGTACTCCTCGCTATCTCGAATATTTAGTATTTGATTCAAGTTCGTTGAACAAGTTCCTGCGTGGGTGTTCTACAAGACCTGGCCAACTCAATGATGTTTACACTGAGCCTATTTGATCTTCCCTTTACGATTATAGAGCCGTAGATAGCAAAGAACCTATTAGCTTTCGGAATTATCTTTTGATTTGTTTTAAACTAGTTTAGCAAAATCCTTAGATGCTATTCCTTTTGTTTTTGTATTATCTCGGACTCATGGTACTCTTTCTAATTTACTTATACCTCGTATTACAATTCTCATCTAATTTAGGTGGAAATTTTCTCACAATAACTCAAGGTCATTTTAAAATGTCACCTTCGTCAAGATCCCACGAACATTTGGAGCTATGATATGCGCCATGCTACAGAAATTAACATTTTGTTGAGACATAAACGCACTACAAAATGAGTCTGGACAGTGTAGTGTGTCAGTTTAAGTGAGCCTCTTGTAGCGTTTTTATTTTTTTCAATAGTTCCAGTAACAGCAGTATAACTGATATTAATTTTACCGTAAGTACCAAGTGTTATTACGGTTTATGATGTGTTTGTGAAAAAATACCTCGACGTATTTTGTCTCAGCAGCATAATATCTAATAGCAGCAAATAGGTAAATAGGTCACTTTCATTTTATTCACCGCGAAGTGACGTCACGAGCCTCCACTCCCGAGCTTTAGGTACCGTCAACCGTATAGGAATGTCGTGGTGAATAGGGATGAAAACCCGGAATGTTATGAATATAACATTTTTTTTTAATTCTACCTACCTACCTTTGTCATTTCTGGTTTGATTGACAAAAGAAAGAATATGTTGACATTCTGATAATATAACCGACGATGTAATAAATATAGTTTATAAAAATGTTTTTAGGCAACATGAGTATTATTATTACAGTGCTTAATAATTTCTTATGAAACAACTTTTAACAGAATAATTTCTGATGCCTTCGCGGTTATTACACATTGGAATGAAACAACTGTTAACGGATTTAACTCGCGTATTTTTAACGAAACGTCAGCTAATAAAATAAAATAAAAATACGCGAGTTAAATCCATTAACAGTTGTTTCATTCCAACTTTTAACAGATTAAACTCGCATATTTTATTGGCTTACGTTTCGGAGCCTTTACAATAAAATAAAATACGCGAGTTAAATCCATATAAAGTTGTTTCATTCCAAAATACTTACAGTCTTTTTCAAATCGCTTGTCTCTCATACCATACCTCACAAGCATGTAAATAGTAATAAAGAGTCCAACTGCCTGCAGCCATTGTTGGCTTGGACACCGAACGGGTTGAGTCGGCACATAAAGACTACAGATAAGAGTGTATGACGCTAATGTTGACATAGTTCTTAGGAAAAGCTATGGTGAAACTGTTTACTTGGCTGGTCAGTTAACCGTGAATACAAAACATGTGCCTAACCTTCTTAAAATGTAACAAAATGGAACAATTCATATAAATACTAGCTTATTGTTTAAAGTAGGTAACACAATATGAGTATACAATAGTATACGAAATTCTCAGTGCAAAGTATAAAAAAATCGCTGTCGGTGTCTGTCTGTCCCTATGTATGAATAAATATTTTTGATAAATTAGAGTGATTCAAGAGGAAGGATAGCACCCATGCGAAGCCGGGGCGAGTCGGTAGTATTATTTAATACCATGATATAATTAATTGAAATTCATAAATAGGTATTATAATTAGGTACCTACTGATGCTTTCGCGGTTATTATACATTGGAATAAAAAAACTTTAAACGGATTTAAGTCGCGTATTTTATTTTATTGGTTGACGTTTTGGAGCCTTCACAGATTCCATAATCGTAGAACGACTGAGCTGACAATAGTCTTATGCTAAAGTCAATAAAATAAAATACGCGAGTTAAATCCTTTTAAAGTTATTTCATTCCAATTCATAAATATTCTTTACGGACCCTATTAGAACACTCTATATTAAGTAACACTGCAGTGCACTGTACTATTTTTAATTTAAATTACTCTCTAAATCTGTATTGTGTATGGCAAGTAAATAAATCATATTCTATTCATAGTATGTAGCTTTCAGGCACAAACACATTATTTAGTACTGAAACTGTGGTTAGTTCAATTAAATTTTCATTTGGGGCGTTCCACAATGCATTAGTAGTGTGCTTCTATTAAGCAACAATATTATTAAAGCCTGCTTTGCCTTCAAATCGACATTTCAATATGCACCTTCGACTATGACTCCAGCAATTTATGCTAATAGTGGTGTAGTACGACAAAATGTCACAGACACGTAATCCTATACGAGTTGGTGTATTCCACATAGCACTGTCGTTAAGAAATATTGTCGTTGTTATTGCGGTATCCAACCTCTTCACAGATGCAACCGACATGACGTGACACTGGCCACCTATACCTGGCATGGAAAAAGTTGTTGGTATTATAACATTTTGTGATCTTAGTAGGTGTAACAACTGTTTTTTTTCTTTGTCCATTAAGTAGATTAGGTACCTATCAAAAATGATTGGACACGTATTTTTGTATGCAAAGTGCTTCAACAATTTGGGAGTGCGGGCTTGTGACATCACGTTCTGATATTAATTATACCATCATATTATCGTGTTTTATAATTTAATCGACACACTAAATAGAATTTCGTTTTCTTTACCCAGTCGTCATTCTTAATGTCAATGGATAATCATTTTATATACTTAACGCCATGTGCATTGAGGGTGAATGTACCCAATCTGCGTGATTGGTTTTTGGTAAATGTAAAGTCCCTTAAATATCCTTTAATTAAAACTTTTTAAAAACTTATCAGTTGAGACTTATAAGTTTGATTTTGTTGCAAAATTACATTTCCACTGCAAATAAGCTTGTTAGACTTACACATGAAAGTTTATTTAACGTTAATTCAACTTTGCACTCACCAATCGTTACTTAAGGCTTACCTTTGCTACAATTTAAAAATTAAGATATATTTGCCAACTATGTTTAGGGTCTACAGAATAACAGCATTTGCAAGCACTGTTTAATCGGCACTGATTCAAATTTAATTCATCGGAGATTTAATACCTAATTTGTAAATTATTAGATGACGTAACTTAGTGGTATACATAATACATACATGTATATGGTTAATGGTGAGCGAATGGCGATGCGATTGTGACGTCACAGCTTCAAATCCTTGGTAACCATGGTAATTTGACTGTACAATTTTTATCAATACACGGCGCCACTCTTTCTCCTGTAAAGAAATCATTGTGATTCAATCCACATACCATATTAATATGTATATATGTCTGTTCCTCTATATATTTCTAGCGTAGCCTTTGTAGGCGCAGTACGACGATTATCGGCTAAAATACTATTTATTATTATTACTAGCTGACCCGGCAAACCTCGTACCATCATAATATTTGTTTTATAAATATTTGAAAAAGTAATAATATTCCCATAAAAACTTAGTCCTTGCAATAATAAACACAAAACAAAAAGTATTATCCATTTTGGTGCAGTTGATCGGAGGTTGTAAGCGTAAGTACATTTCGGTGATTCATTTTTATTTATAGATTACTAACAAATTGCGAAAGCTCATAGTAGAATGAACCTATTCAATACTTACACGCCTTGCATATCATGCGGCCAACTATGATGACTGTCGTAATAATGCTCTATTTAAAAAGTGTCTCAAAGCAAATTACGTTTTGCGCAACCGTGTCGAATAACCTGATCTATGTAGAGATACCTGCCGTACCATTGATGTGATAGAATACGATAAATACTAATTGATAAAATTGGTTAAGACGGTTACGTACGAATGATTGATTGGGTTTGGTGTTACTTAATTAGTATTGGTAATTTGTCTAGTTTGAGCAACCGATGTGACATAATTCAGTTGAAGTCGTTTTATATCGAGTTATAGTAAACCTTATGTAAACTTGAAAATTATTTAATTTACTTATGTGGGTGTTGGTCCGAATTTTAATAGCAGTAGCAGCTGTTATTTTGTAGTAAAAGTTGTTGTCTATTAAATTCGATTACTTACCTAATAATATGCTTCATTTATACCTAACCGATGTACTTATGTCTATTAGCGTATAAGCTGTCAAAGTCCAATGATTTAAATAAATTATATTTCTTTTATTTTTTCAAATATATACCTATCCATGTAAATATATATATTTAGATGTAATTCCTTCTAAAGCCAGCTTTGATCTTTAAAAAACAACCTCAAACCTTTAAAGTCGAAACCGAAAGCGAGTGACGAAAATTTCCGGAAATTCTAATTCTACAGTAACCAAAGGGTAACGTTTGTAAAGGTAACTTGTTGCTTCCGGAAAACATTCAATGTTTTGCAAACGATGCCCCAGGCGCTTCTTATCAGATGAATCTGAAGTCAGATTTAGTTAAAACTTTGATAAAAGTTACGTAACCGAGTATACGGGATACGGTTATAACTTTAAAATGTATGCCTGGCGTAGGTAAGCTTTGTTTGGTTAGTAAAGCGTTAGACAGCTCGGATAAGGAAATTATGACTTAAATTAAATTATAGATAGATATTTATTATAAAATTATTATAGTCTAGCGACCCGCCCCGGCTTCATACGGGTGCTATAAGCCTTCGTCTTTAATCACTCTACCTACCTACTAAAAAACCGCATCAAATTCCGTTGCGTAGTATTAAAGATTTAAGTGCACATAGGGACAGAAAAGCGACTTTGTTTTATACTATGTACTGATATATTTATATAAATAAAAATGAATCACCTAAATGACTCAAATATTATGTTTAACAAAATAAATGGTAATATTATTATGTTTACTTGAAGAAGTTCAAAAAGCATTGATTGACGTACCTATATTAGACTACTCAATATAAATTATAATGGTAAACCGTTGTTCAATAATAAAAGTATAGCAATAATCGCATCTTATTATTAAGCATTTTAAATGTATCTATAGAACCGTGCAGTAATAGGTATGTTAAAAATGGCAATAATTTCAAAAAATAACAACGTGCACAATTTTCATAGCGTTTTATTTGCTTTACGCCGGCACACCCGTATATGATATTGCTCTTTCATTAATTATCACTTTTAATTAATCACTTTAAATATTTCTCTGTCGAGGCCGGCGGTAATAAATGAGCTTTTTATTTGATTATTGCCGCACATTTCATTATCTATAAATCGTATTATTTATCACGTATCTTTGATGTGCTGTGCATAAAATTAACAATTTTAAATTTGGTTTGTGGCGTCGAATTTACGAATTAAAGTACGTATTTAAATAATAATTAACCTATGTTTTTAACGAAAAAATTATACAACGGAGCCTAGAAGAGATATTTTAAATTTTCTATGTACACTTCCAAATATTTTGTCTGTAATATACTGTCATCTCTAAAGACAGACATTTGTCTGCGACTTCGTTTCATAAAACCTTCACTCCTTTCTAGCCACTTAAGGGATAATTTCAGAAAAAAATCTTTTCGTAGTATATAGGTACCTACTTAAAACTATCTAGATATAAAATTGTATCTAAATCAGTGTTAAAGAAAATTATAAGTGGAAAATTGAAGCCAGCAACAAATATTACTATCATTATCCATCTAAAATAGCTGTCATCGTCTAAAACAGCGTACCTAATTCTTATTGATTCACCAATGTTCTGCATATCTTGTAGCCATATCATTTAATGTGTCCTTTGTGTGGACGATGTATAGAATTTATGGATTAGGGCTTTGTTGTCTGTCTACTCCGTTATTGATGTCCGACTGAAGATAGTTCAGGTTGTAATGGATAGCCTGCGACGTTTAGTGGTATATTAAATTAACTTTATTTACTGTTTATGTTTTGATACAGCTTTTACAAGTGACTCGTATCATATTTACTGATAATCTGTATGGGTTTAGATGATATTTCGCGAATTATCATAGAGTAGTTACATATTTTTTTTATTACGAGGATTTACAGTATTACCGACGTTAGGTTCCCGTAATGACAATTAGGTCATTAGTAATTGTACTTTTTAACCCCCGACGCAAAAACGACGGGGTGTTATAAGTTTGACGTGTCTGTGTGTGTGTGTGTGTGTGTGTGTGTGTGTGTGTCTGTCTGTGGCATCATAGCTCCCAAACGCATGAACCGATTTTGATTCTGTTTTTTTTGTTTGAAAGGTGAATATGTCGGGAGTGTTCTTAGCTATGTTTGATGAAAATCGGACCTGTAGTTTAATAAATAGAGGGGGGTGAAAGAGGGGATGGAAAAATAAATGTCGACAAATATACTCGAGTGGGGTATCAAATGAAAGAGGGTCACGAGTACATTACAAAATTGAAATTATAATGAAAATCGGTTGAGTCGTTCAAAAAATATAGGGAGTGAAAGTGGGGATGGAAAATCAAATATTTACAAATATAACCGAGTGGGGTAGGTATCAAATGAAAGAGGATCACGTGTACAATACAAAATTGATATTATAATGAAAATCGGTTAAGTAGTTCAAAAAATATAGGGAGTGAAAGTGTGGAGATGGTTAACTAAATGACTACAAATATAACCGAGTGAGGTATCAAATGAAAGAGGATCACATGTACATTACAGAATTCCATGTAAAATGGAAATTGGTTAAAAAAATAATAAGTTACCTACCTACTTTCAAAAAGTATGAAATAAAAAAAATAAATTAAAAATTTTAACAAACCCCCGACATAAAAATATAAAATCCCTCTAAAAAGTATAATAATAATAAAAACTTGGTATTAGGTTGCTACCTAAGTATTAATAGGTATTTCTACAAAGAAAACGTCATGTCGGGGGGACCTTAGGTTTCGATACATAGTAGGTAAATATAGGTAGAATACAATTAGGTAAATGATGAGCGGTCCCCCCGACATGACGTTTTCTTTGTAGAAATACCTATTAATACTTAGGTAGCAACCTAATACCAAGTTTTTATTATTATTATACTTTTTAGAGGGATTTTATATTTTTATGTCGGGGGTTTGTTAAAATTTTTAATTTATTTTTTTTTGCTAATATACTTTTGGTTCCACATTTTTTGTTAAAACCTCGGCGTCTTTATTTTTTATAATATATAAGAATGAATGTTTGTCTGTATGTACGCGCATAACTTTTGATCTACTAGACCAAACATAATTATGATCAGGAGAAGGTTTGCATACAAGAAAATTTATAATTTGCAAAATATGGCGGTACGAAATTAGCTGTATTTTTATAAATTCTTATTCTTCTCTTCTATCCTTCGGTTACATATTAAGTCTTTTATTGGTAACAGAAATTAAACTTTATAAATAAGTAAGTAAGAACTATTTTATCGTTTCTATATAGTATTACCTAAGTACAAACGTCATGAGAGCTAGTTATATATTTAATATATAAAGGGTTATGAAGTCTGCTATACCTACATACTTAATAATATCTTACAACATAAATATAAACTCGCTCAGTTAAACCCCGTCGTTTACACTATCACTTAATTTTATCAACCAAAATACACTGACCAGGAATCCCATCTACAAACGCAAGGCGGAAAATTACAAACGCACATTTTGAATTCGCAAATGTCCCATGCCAGTACAAGACTCGATTTATGCTATTGTTCGAAAGGAATGAGCTTGTACGACAGTTATCAGAATACGAGTTGAACAGTACTTCGCGTAGAATTGTTCGCTTGCCGGGAGATTTATGCCGTGTGTAGGCTTTTATTCGCGATCTAACGTTTGGTAAATAAAGGTTATTGAATAGCGCTTAAGGACCGCTTACGCTTGTTTAGGGTGCGCTTGAGACTGTGATTTTCCTTTATAAATCATCGGCTCGTATTACGCGCTGGTGGAAATGCTATAAGTAGATGCTTAGCGTCAACGATATATGTACCTGTATACCTACGTATCTACAGTCACGCCTCTTTCTGATAAGCGTCAGCAGAGATCACCATGGTATGACATTTGATCTGAATTTTGATCTTGTAATTAATCAAGCTAATAAAAACTTGCACGTTTATGCTATCTTCGTCGTTTTTTATTAATATAAAAACGAACGAACCGAATGAAACAAAATCAAAACTATTATATATTATGGAATTGACATAATTTATACACGAACGAGATATGACCACGTGACGTTCCATTGTCGTATGTCGACTCGATACAATTCTGCGTTCATCTCGTTTGGTTTATATGATCTATTGGCAGTTGTAAAAAACAATACGTTGCGGTTAGACTTTTATTATAATAATATTTTTTACTCAGACAACCTCTCTTCGTAAGCTATGAGTCAAAATGTCAAATCAATATTACTAATAAAATGAATCATATTGATACTGTCGCCGGTTTCAAAACTAGATCGTCAATTTTTACCTTGAGCGATATCCGTGAAATCTACACTAGTCTTCTAAGAATCATGTGAAACCACAGTCGTTATAGTTATGACTAATATTTAGATGTGTTACAGCGATATGGAGTGAGAAAAACGCGTTAAGTAGAAACACTCTATTTAATTACTAGCTGTGCCCGCGACTTCGTCCGCGTGGAATTTAAGTACTGGGACATAAGTATGGATAATTAAAGATTTTTTTCTAAAATGAGTTACTCTTTATTACATAAGCTATCTGCCAGTGAAAGTCCCGTCCAAATAAGTCCAGCTGTTCTATAGATTAGCCGGAACACACAGATAGACAGGCAAATAATATAAAAAATATAATATAGGTATAGTATTTAATATTTCAAATGTAAATTATAAAATGTCTTTATAAACCACATTAACAGTTTTTCCTTCTGGGGCTAATATGAAAAGGTTATCCGCATTACTAACCCGCGAGCAAGCCACGTATAGTTGGCCGTGTGAAAAACAATTCGACCTGAGATCAACTCCAACAGCCTTTAGCGTCTGCCCCTGAGACTTGTTAATTGTCATAGCAAAGCAAACGGACACTGGAAATTGTGTCCGTTTGAATTGGAATGGGAAATAATTGTTGGGGATGATTGATATTCGTGGTATGTATACAGTTTCACCTGCACTACATCCAGTAAGAATCTCAGCTTCGATTAAGTTTCTTTGTAAAGAAGTTACTCTAAGTCGGGTTCCATTGCACAATTTAGGTGGAGTAAGATTTCTCAATAGCGATGCGTTGTAAGCGTTTCGTCTGGGCATTTTTAAAATCAAAGCAAATACATACAATAATACATATATTTATTTCAATAAATCTACGTAGGCAATATTTTTTAGATTATATCCGATATTTTTCAACCAATTCACAAAGCAAGTTCAGAGTCCGTATTTTCATATCCAAGTATAACATCAAAATCATCAACTAACCGAATCGCAAGACAAACAAAATTATATAGTTTTAAACGTAGAGAAACAACTAAACCAGTTTGTATTTATACTTTTCAGAGAAAAAGCTATAGCGCGTTTTAATTGCCTTGAGGCGCCATCTAGTACTATATTATGTAACTAAAAATCTCCTATAGAAAAATTACCTTTAAACTTTAAAAGACGATAGCTTTTTTATTTGACATCCGATTTTGATGAAACAAAGCCTATATGTTGCTCAGGGAAGAGCTTAATCTATTAGTGAAAGCCGCGTCAAAATCTGTTCAGTAGTTTTCAAGATTAGCGAATACATACAGACAGACAGACAGACAGACAGACAGACAGAAAAGAAAATCTAAAAAATCATTTTTGTGTTCTGTTACTCTTTTATTATTGCCCACACCCATTTTTTGTTAAAAATTTCAATTGTACAGACACGCGGTTTCTACTGTTTTATTATATGTAAGATAAGATAAGATAAGATAATGTTGGATAATGCGTCCGTTGATAGAGCTGTCTCAAATAAGCCTGAGAATTAGGAGGTCTATGCTAAAGATCAACATGAGGCTACTTGGATAAGAAATCGACATCAAGCGTATGTATGGAACGATAGGTAGCGTGTGAGTGTGATCTTCGGCATAGACTTCTTGCTCTGAATAACGTTGAGTCATAAACCGTGCATGTTTTTATTAGCGTAATTATTTAGGAGGTCAAAATTCAGATTTCAAGTGGGCTTAGATCCTCAAATACCTAGGTAATTAACGGTCTATTTATTAATGGTATAAAAAGGATACCTATCTTTCTTTGTTAACGTTTACAAAGATAGCTTTCCATTTATATTAATTACTAGCTAGTTATTATTTAATAGCTAGCTAGTTATTTTTCCCGTTTTTTACACATTTTCCACTATTTCTTAGCTTCTATTGGTCGCAGCGTGATGTTATATAGCCTAAAGCCTTCCTCGATAAATGGTATATCCAACAAAAAAAGATTTTTTCAATTCGTACCAGTAGTTCCTGAGATTAGCGCGTTTAAACAAACAAACTGTTCAGCTTTAAAACATTATAGTATAGATGATTATGAGACTGAGTTGACGATAGTCTAAGAGTGATACTTTAGTGTTAGACTACCGTCATTTTCATTCTCGAAGGACGTTTCAACCACCGTCTGTCCTTTATCCTGAATCCTGGAGAGATAAGATAAAATAGGTGACTAACATTTCAACTGGATTAGCTCTTGGCATGAAATATAAACGGATTCAACTCGCGTATTTTATTGTATTGGCTGATATTTCGGAACCTTCGCAGTTTCCATAATCGTAGCACGACTGAGCTGACAATAGTCTAACGCAGACGTAGTCTTATTCCTATGTAATAACCGCGAATGCATCAGAAATTATTATTGGATTAATTCTGACAACATTATACGAGCACAGTATGCGTTATGAAGCAGTTATTTTTATTTAGAACTTCAATATTTAAAACTACGTCTAGTTGAGACAAAAAATAATGTTTTTACAAAAAAATAAACCAGTTTTTTAACCTTTCGCAATATTAATTAATTCCGCTATGTATTGCAAACTGTTAACCTTTATCTGTGTAATTGTTTTCATTATCTTCTCACACTATTCGTAAGAGAACATTTATAATAACACCTTTGCTATGCAATGTGTTATTATGCAACAATGGAAGGAGTTAGATTCTGTTTCTCTTGTATAAAATTGTTGTTGAGACTATCGTTTTTGAAATAATATATTTGCCTAAAAAAGTATCTTATAGTAAACAAACTGTTAATTGGTAGTATTATAATAATTGAGTCAAGAAGTGGGTTTTTAAAATGTTTACTCAAATCTGTATATATAAAAGGAGAAGCTGACTTAATGATTGACATATCAAGGAAGATCATAAACTATTAGGGTTAGAAACTTGATTTTGCACAAGGTTTCCTAACCCACAACGCTTTTTCAACTTCAATAATAATAATATTATGTAGTTAATATTGGCATTGATTTTTGTTTAATTTATCTAATAAAGGTTTGTAGGTCATCCTTTTTACCGTCAACAAATAATACTTTACCGGAAAGAAAATAATTTTTATTATTGTCTAAACCAACTATTAGGTATGTTTTTATTAATAAGTACCCATATTACTTTTAATAGTCACCTTTGAGTCATAGCAATGTAATTTGATAATGAAAACTATAATTATAATTATGATACCAGAGGCCTCGCCTGAAGGTGAAATACAGTAAGTATAGGATTGTAATTTAAATTAAGGTTGCATTAAATCGAATTCTTGGTAGTCTTATTATAGTCTGACGTGACATACTGTCATTTGTGAGAGAATAAATTATCTTATAAAACTGGATGTATCTAATTTGTCTGAAATTACTTTTGTAGTGAGAAGATACGAGACTTAAATTCAACTGTACCTACCTATAAAAAAATTCGGGATAAAAGCAAGTATGTTACTGTCGTGTCTATGATTACTGATAGAAAAGAAATAATTCTGTCTGTCATTAAATTGTCAAGGATTAAAATGTACCTAATGGTTTTATTGAATTAATTACGTAGGTATATTATTATATAAAAGTGGCGACGATGGACCAGAACAAACTTAAAAGAACTCGCGCCGTACTACGCGGCCAGTTAACAAAACTAGAAAACCAGTTACTGCAACAACGCACAGAAAGTATTTCCGATACGGAAGTGACGGCTAAAAATCACAGCGACGTGATATCATGTTATGGTACACTTTTATAGCATAACGTGACGTCACGCCCCCCCACTCCAGAACATTTGAAACGATTTATTGTTCTATTGAGAAATTAAAAAAATCATGTCCAATAATTTAATAATGTAACTGACGGACTAAACGAAATTTCGTACTGAAATGAAACAACTCGGTATTAACGGATTTAACTCGCGATTTTTTATTTTATTTTATTTGCTGACGTTCCGGATTCTTTGCAGCTTCCATAATTGTAGCACGACTGAGCTGACAATAGTCTAATGCTAAAGTGATTTATACAGTTATGCAAAATACCTTATATCTAAATTACAAATTTTGAAAAAATGCCCTATTCTAAATTATGAAATATTAATGATACATTTTACGCAACTGTAAAGAGTCCGAAACGTCAGCAAATAAAATAAAATGAAAATACGCGAGTTAAATCCGTTAACAGTTGTTTCATTACAATGTGTAATAAACGCGAAGGCATCAGAAATTATTTTGAAATTTCGTATTCTTTACCATTTTCGTCATCCCTATTCTAAATAATATTTTATTATAATATATAATTTAACGACATTCCCTTTTCCTAAATTATACTCAATTCAACGCGTAATAATTGTATAACTACAACAAGATCATGCAAAATAAGAGGTCGTTTTATAAAACCCATTACCATCGAGCATCTTGCAAAACTTATAAAAACGAGAGTATTAAACGCCATCATAACATAACCATTACAAAAAGGTTACGTTTTGAACATAATCTCAACTGCGATTTGTTTATCATTATATTTAATTTCCATTTTATATAACAGTTACGCCACTATCTCGATCGCAAACAAACAATCCAAAGCGACACAAAAGACTGTCTGATATTATCTGCTGCCTTCGCATAGATCCTTAATTAGGTATTTGAACGACATTATTCCTTTATCTTTGGCATCAGATATTTTACCTTGATCTGCTATTGGGTGATTAAATTGTTCTCGTTTGATCGTTGTTCTGTTAGAAAGCAAGGTCGGAGTTCCTATAGCCTGGCGGAGGCTGTTGCGTTGGTGCAACAGTACAAAAGCGCAAGCGGTTCATTTTGATTGGGCGGCCTTTTATTATTTTGTAAGCTTTGAGTGTTATTAAATAAATAAAATTGTTTACTTAACAGCGATAAATATATTTAAGGATATTCCCTTCGCTTAGCAATTGTAATTAGTGGAATTTCTGTTGCCTTCGCAGTTATTACACATTGGAATGAAACAACTATTAACGTATTTAACTCGCACTTTCGCGTTAGACTATTGTCGTGCTACGATTATGGAAACTGCTAAGAATCCGAAACGTCAGCAAATAAAATAAAATAAAAATACGCGAGTTGAATGAATTTTGTCATTTTAACTCTGTTATAGGTACCACTAGACTGTCGACGCATTTGATATAATTATATAACGGTTTAACATTTGATATAATTATATTTAACGGCTACCTAGTGGTTTGAGCCTACGAAAACGGATGTTGCGGGTTTAAATCCTGCCAGGGCCAAATGTCAATGTGGTGAACACGCATTTGTACCTGAGTCTTGGATCTATTATAATATTTAATATATTTATCCATTGTCTAATATCCATAGTAGGTACAAATTTTAGTTTATGACTTGATCAATTTGTTCAAAGATGTTTACATCATAACACCATCTATCCTAACTAGCTGCCCATCTCGGCTTTAAAATGGTGTCATTACATAAACGACGATAGACAAACAAAACAAAAATGATATTATTTAATTTGGTGCAGTCGTTCGGAAGTTATACCTACGCATACAATTCGGTGATTCATTGTTTTATAGAGATACCTAACCTAAATAAAAGATAACGGATCCGGCAGACGTCGTTCTACCTGGCAAACCAGCGTATCGTATTATTTTTCGAACCATCCAGAAACCCATTTTAATATATTTACACACAAAATCTAAATCAGTCTTACCGTTCAGGTGTTAAGTGACTAATACACGTACAGAAATATTATACTCTATCGGCCCCGGCAGACGTCGTCCTGCCCGTCCGATTGTTTCGTCAAAGATCTGTCAAAGTCTTCTAACTGTCACTTCTTCATAAGGCTTCATATTTTCCCCGTTTTTTACACATTTTCCACTGTTTCTTCGCTCCTATTGGTCGCAGCGTGATGTTATATAGCCTAAAGCCTTCCTCGATAAATGGTCTATCCAACAACAATTTTTGAATTCGAACCAGTAGTTCCTAAAATTAGCGCGTTCAAACAAACAAACAAACAAACAAACTAATAATTTCTGATGCCTTCGCGGTTATTACACATTGGAATGAAACAACTACTTTACTACTTTTGTCAGCTCAGTCATGCTACGATTATGGAAACTGTAAAGAATCCGAAACGTCAGCAAATAAAACAAAAATAAAAATACGCGAGTTAAATCCGTTAATAGTTGTTTCATTCCAATGCACTTTAGCGTTAGACTTTTGTCAGCTCAGTCATGCTACGATTATGGAAACTGTAAAGAATCCAAAACGTCAGCAAATAAAATAAAAATAAAAATACGCGAGTTAAATCCGTTAATAGTTGTTTCATTCCAAACAAACAAACTCTTTATAATATTAGTATAGAAGTATAGAATACTATATTAAGCCGTACTTATATATTTATCTTTCGCTTAAACACTCATTTTGCACCACTCGCTACTCGGTAGCTGTATGTGATCCAGATAGTCAAGTCACAAAGAGGACTGGCGACAAAGCCTGAGAACTGGAGCGGTTACCGGTACAAACCGCTGCGGTGCTCGCATCTGACTCGTAATTTCTATGCTATACATTATAAAACATAAGCCTTATTGACTAGGCAATAAAGGCTTTAAAGTCATAACCCTTATCTATTCTATACATTATAAATCAAGCCTTATTGACTGGGCAATAAAGACTTTGAAGCCTTAAAAAATGTCGCTATTTGGGTCCTTATGACATATTTCCATAAACTGTGTTCATTTTTGCACTTTAGCAGACTGTTTAAATTGATGTTTAAATGACGTCATCGTAAGTTGTTGGTACATTGCTATAATACTTATTTTCATCCAATAATAGTTCTTAAGAATTAATACAATGTAAAAACATAGAAGAAACAGTCTGGAGATTTGTGGCGCCATCTATTGTCCAGTAGCAAACGCGTGTGCAAAATAGTAAAAATCTGTTATGAGAAAAATAATATGAAAAAGTAACAAAACTGTAGATATATACTATTCAATATTTTATAGTCAATAAGAAATAACTAGGTATAGTTACATTAAAATACTTAAAACAAGTGACGTCTGCAAAAAAAGACTTCAAAACTACCTTAGAATTAAACAACTATAACGGCCTTAAGCCGCATAATTGTATTTGTTTTACTTTGTTTGTAATACTGAAGTTTTGAAAACTTTAGTCTTTATATTCGCACCAGATTGAGCTGACGATAATATGACTTCTAAAATAAGATACTTATTTTGCATAATGTAAAATCTCATCAGAGTTAGACTACGAAATAATTATAGTATTATTGTACCTAAATTAATACACCTACCTAAGCAAGTTAAATCCGTTATAATTGCCTTATGCCTATGTGTAATAACCGCGAAAGCATCAGAAATTAAGTACCTACGTTTTTTTTATTGACTTGGTATAGATAATTGCGAGAGTTAAAAATAGGGCAATTCCTATGCTATACTTAGACCGTCCGATATAAACCATTTTAAGTCTTACTGACTAGGCATTAAAGGTCAATCTCTTTAATTGCACCTAATGATATAGTAATTATGGAAAGAATACTTCCGGCTAGCGTTGCCAGGCCTCCGGATAAAACTGGACATGGGTAGGCTTTTTAATTGCGTGTCCGGTCAAAATAAACGGTGGCCGGCTTGCCTGACTTTTGTTAGACTCGTTACAATCATAATAAAAGATCTCGACGATGTGAGAACCTCCTCCTTTTTTGAAGCCGGTTAAAAACCATGATTTTACACGAAACTTTTTGTCATACCTTCCTATTAATACTGAGACAAAAAAACCTCAATAGTGTAGGGTGACAAATGTCCGTCAAAACTTGCTGGTCTGTCCGGCTATTAGGTTTGGAGACCTGGCAGCCCTACTTCCGCCAATAACAGTACGAGCAATACAAATATCTTTCACTCACATGATTGAGTCGTGGGCTCGCCTTGTAAATATTCATACTATTATTATAGTTAATTTCATTCAGAGCACTATGTTAATACGGTGGTTAATTGCAATTGCTCAATGAACGGGCGTGTAGGCGGAACTCCTTAGAAATTATTGCCACTTCCAAAGCTTACAACACTCATTTCAGTATGCTACCTGTTTTAATTTTAACAGCTTAATGTTTATCCGTTAATTATTGTTTTATATGCTTTGCTAAATTAGTATTCCTCGGAAAATTTTATAATAATACTAGCGGCCCGTCCCGGCTTCGCACGGGGGGACTTAAGATTTTTTTCGTAGTTTTACGTTTTATTTATTAATAGTCTAAAGGTAACCGATTGAACAATTCAAAAGTTATCTAGAGCAAACTTTTATAAGGATTAAACCATTTACTTCGAAATCCCGTCGCCAAAATGACATTACTTTGGAGCAAACATCTAAATCATTAAAACGATTGTTATGGGTAAACTATAAAAGATAGACATATATGCTCTCGCGGACTTTTTCAAAGATAATGTTAAGATGAACAATTCACCCATAAAGCATTTTTGTATAACTTTAACTATATGCTCAGCGCACGCCACGGAAGGCCTCAGAAACGATACTCTTCCCCCGTTTTTGAGACATTTTCGGTTACTGCTCCGCAACTATAAGACCTAGCGTGATATTATATATCCCATGTTAGTCGGGGATAATGTAGCTTTCCAAAGGTGAAAGAATTTTTGAAATCGGTTCAGTAGTTTCGGAGCCTATTCATTACAAACATACAAAAATAGTAATCTTTCCTCTTTATAATATTATATTATTAATGTAGGTTTGATTAAGTAAAGTTGCATAGATTGATTTAGTAAAGTTGCATAGATTGATTATTAATAGTACTCGTGAATAATTACCTTTATACTTACCATAGAGAAAGGAGTGAGATGATTGTTTTTTTTTTCTTTCTTTAGTCTATGACGTAATGACGTGCGGATAAGATGTGCAAATGTTTATTTTCGAAGTAATATAGTGATTAATCTTTAAAATCAATACGTTTTTTAATATTTCGATCCCATCAACACCACCCCACAAATCTCGTCCGGGATGGATCGGAATGTTATTTTCGAGCTGTAAGAAGAATTGTGGCAAAATCGAGGTTTTACGACGACATAACCTTGAAGCCAATGCGGACGCCGGTTAATTACGAAGACTAAAAGACGAATTTACGAAGAATAACACGAAGTATCAAGGTGGATCACGATGGCGACGGAATCTAAAGACGACGGCGATAAATCACATAATATTCCAATTAACATGAACATGACGGACATTATACCTACATTCGACGGTGAGAACATGTCATATAGCTCGACGAAGTGGGCGCTTGACATCGAGGATAATGCTGAAATATTCGACTGGACGCCTCAACAAAAGCTGATAATTGCACGACGATCACTTGCTGGCACGGCGGCGCTGTGGCTGAGAACTGAAAAGACCTTTAAGACGTACGACGACCTCAAAGCAGCACTTATAAAAGAATTCCCTGAGACGCTAAATTCTAAGCAGATGCACGAACTTATGAGTACAAGAAAGAAACGAAGCAACGAAAGTTATTATCAGTATATGTTAACCATGAAGGAGCTGGGTAAAAGAGCCAAAATAGCCGATTACGTCGCGATTCAATACATAATCGACGGTATACAAGATAACGAGTTAAATAAATCATGTTTGTATGGTGTTACTACGTATCCGAAGCTCAAGGAACAATTAGCAGTTTATGAATCTATTAAGCAGAAGATGAAACCACGTTACCACGAGAAGCGCGACCCAATCGTCAAATTAGCGAAACCTGAAAATCATAGCAAAAGCATTAGCGAAATCAAAGTGCAGCGATGTTACAATTGTGGTGAATTCGGTCATATTGCCAATATGTGTGATAAAGGCGTGAAGTGTTTTAGATGCAATGAATTCGGCCATATTGGTGCGGAGTGCAAAGTTGGTACGACAAACTTGAAAGGGGCAAGCAGTTCTATACGTCGCGAGGTTGGCAGTACGAGCGGAATTGGCGGCGCAAGACGAAGATCGATGTTCATTCAAGACGGATCGATTCATTCACCAAAGGAAGTGTCATTTGAGAGTGAGTGGCAACATGACGAACCGAATGACCGGAAGAATGAACAAACATTACAGGTCAGTTCAATCTGTCAGAGTGACAGTGACAGTTGTTGTCAAGTAAGAAATTCAAACGTTATGAGTGTAAACAATGATGGTTCTTTAAATAAATCAGTGAAATGTGTTAAAATCGGTGACTTTTCTGTGAAGTGTTTAATAGATACGGGCAGTGACATTAATCTTATGTCTTTCGACTTGTTTTCAGAACTAAATTTACGATATTACGAACCGGTGAAGATGACGTTAACTGGATTAGGAACAAGTAAGGTGTATGCAATCGGTAAGTTCGATACAGATTTAATTGTTGATGGTCATTGTTATAATATTTGTTTTCATATTGTTCAAAAAGGGGTTATTCCGTATTCAATTATTTTAGGTCAACCTTTCTTAGTAAATACGATTGTTTTGATTAATAAAGGTGCAGTTGAAGTGAAGCCACAGTTTTACGATAGTTCATACTTGTTCTGTTTGAGTTCCAATTATAATGAAGAAAGGCCCCCTGTTCAGAAATTAATAGACAGTTATAAACCATTAAAAACGAAAGAAGCTCCCATAAAGATGAAGATTGTTTTGAAAGATGATATCCCTGTAGTGCATCGTCCACGAAGATTGGCTCTGAAAGAAGAAGAAATAGTTAAGCAGCAAGTTAGTGAGTGGTTAGATAGTGGAGTTATACGACCTAGCTACTCTGAGTATGCAAGTCCACTTGTGTTGGTTAAGAAAAAAGATGGTTCAACAAGAGTTTGTGTAGACTACAGAAAAGTAAATCAGAAGATGATAAAGGATGAATACCCACTTCCAGTTATCGATGATCACATCGACAAGTTGTCCAAGGCACGTGTATTTAGTACACTTGATTTAAAAAATGGGTTCTTTCACTTACCTATTGAAGAGGACTCCATCAAGTATACAGCATTTGTTACTAGCAATCCTGAGGGACAGTACGAGTTCTTACGGGCACCGTTTGGCTTGTCTATTTGTCCAAAGTATTTTATGAGGTTTATCAACATAATATTCCGAGATTTCATTATGCAAGGTATTGTTTTAATTTTCATAGACGATGTGATAATTTTGGCAGAAGACGAGCAACAAGCACTGAAGAGACTAAAAGATGTATTAAAGGTGGCATCGGAGTATGGACTCGAGATTAATTGGAAGAAGACTCAGTTATTACAGAGATCAGTAGAATATTTAGGCCATGTGATATCAAATGGGACGGTGAAACCATCAGTGGAGAAAACTGAAGCAGTGTTGAAGTTTCCAGAACCAAAGAACCTTAAAGAAGTACATAGCTTCATTGGTTTGACATCATATTTTAGGAAGTTCATTAAAGATAATGCCCTAGTTGCAAAGCCATTAAGTGATTTAATAAAGAAAGGTGAATTTTATTTTGGAGAAGAACAGAGATTTTCATTTGAGAAGCTGAAAGAGATATTGTGTTGTGATCCCGTATTAAAAATATTTGATATTCAACTTGAGACTGAACTACACACAGATGCATCGAAGTTTGGATATGCAGCTATATTATTACAGAAAGACCCTATAGATGGAAATATGCACCCTGTTCATTATATGAGTAGAAAAACTAGTGATGCTCAACAGAAATGCAGTAGTTATGAGCTGGAGGCACTCGCAGTAATTGAAGGAGTGAAAAAGTTCAGGAAATATTTAATAGGAATACCTTTTAAGATTGTGACGGACTGTGAAGCCTTTCAAAAAACCTTAACGAAGAGAGATGTTTCTGCAAAAGTAGCTAGATGGATTATGTTCCTACAAGATTTTAATTATACTATAACACATAGAAATGGAGACAAAATGCAACATGTAAATTCATTAAGTAGAAACATATGTGTCATAAGCAGTGAACTACACGCGAGAATAAAGAGAGCACAAGAAGAAGATGACCACTTGAAGGCGTTGAGGGAAGTTCTGACAGAGAAAACATATGATGATTATTTTTTGGAAAACGGAATTATTTATAGAGGAGTAGACAAGAAGCTGGTGATCCCAGAAATTATGGACATTGAAATTATCAAAAGAACTCATGGAGTTGGCCATTTCGGAAAGAAGAAAATTAAGGATATTATAGAAAAAGATTATCATATTAGTAAATTGGATAGTAAAATCGAAAAAGTGATGTCCATGTGTATACCATGTATACTAGCAAGCCGCAAGTCAGGAAAGAAAGAAGGATTTTTGCATCCGATTGACAAAGGAGATATACCATTATCTACTCTACATTGCGATCATTTAGGACCTTTTGATACAACAAAAAAAATGTATAACTATATTTTAACAGTAATTGATGCTTACACTAAATTTGTTTGGGTATATCCTGTGAAAACATTAACTTCAAAAGAGACAGTTGAAAAACTTAGAGTTCACCAAAAAGATTATGGAAACCCAATACGCATAATAACAGATAGAGGAACAGCTTTTACAGGAAAAGAATTTGAAGACTATTGTGAAGAGGAAGGGATTGAGCATATAAAAGTGACAACAGGAATACCAAGAGGGAATGGACAAGTAGAAAGGATGAATAGAATTATTATATCAGTTTTATCAAAGATGTCAGTTGAAGATCCTACGCACTGGTACAAACATGTGAGTAAACTACAGAGAGCAATAAATAGTACTTACCAGAGATCCATCAAAACTTCTCCGTTTGAATTGTTGACTGGAACCACGCTGAGGCTGAAAGAAGAACTTAAACTTATAGAATTATTAGAAGAGGAAAATAGAAAAGAATTTACAGATAATAGAGATGAACTGAGGAGGGAAGCAAAGGCTCAGATATTAAAAATACAAGAAGAAAATAGGAAAACATATAACAAAGGGAGGAAAGAGGGACAGATTTACAAAAAAGGTGATTTAGTAGCTATACAAAGGACACAGTTTGGAAGTACATTAAAATTAAAGCAAAAGTATTTTGGACCATATAAAATAGTAAAGGAATTAGGAAAGGACAGATATGAAGTGGAAAAGGTAGATAACAGTGTAGAAGGGCCTAAGAAAACTAATACAGGTGTGGATTATATGAAAAGGTGGCTTTAGGTTAACTATACCTACTTTGTAGCATAAAAGATTTGATATGTTTTTAGTTTTACTTTTATAAAGAATACATGACCATTTACTTACCTTTATACTTACTGATGCATACCAATTACTTACCATTTCATTATAGTGATAAAGTGTCATATAAACAGCTGATGTTGTACCTACTAGTTACTAATACCTACCAGTTAAACTTATCTACACTAGTTCTTGTTCAGTAAATGTTACTTATGTTTATAAGAAGTTATATTCTTTGTTATGTTGTTAGTATTTTACAAGTATTACCTACCTATTATTATAATTATAATTTAGCAATACTGTTTTGTTAAATATGAATGAGAGGCAATGAGGCTATAAAAAAAAATACAATAAGAATACTGGAAAAACTTTCTTTTAAGATGTTAATTAATATAAGTTTGTGTAAGATTGAAGCTTATATTTTATTGAGTTGACTTTGTTCTGATTATAGTGTTGTTTAATTACCATAGAATAATTATAACAGTCTGAGGACAGACTGTAGCAGAATGGCCGAGTTGTAGGTTTGATTAAGTAAAGTTGCATAGATTGATTTAGTAAAGTTGCATAGATTGATTATTAATAGTACTCGTGAATAATTACCTTTATACTTACCATAGAGAAAGGAGTGAGATGATTGTTTTTTTTTTCTTTCTTTAGTCTATGACGTAATGACGTGCGGATAAGATGTGCAAATGTTTATTTTCGAAGTAATATAGTGATTAATCTTTAAAATCAATACGTTTTTTAATATTTCGATCCCATCAACACCACCCCACATTAATATATTAGTATAGATAGTATAGATTATATTAAATATACTAATTAATTAATTATTAATAATTAATTAATTAATTAATAATAATATAGTATAGATATCTAGTTGATAAAAACGTTCGGTTTTACAGTAAAGGCCCACAAGTTGGCCAACTGCTCTTCAATATTCGATTCGAAAAAAAAAAGGTCCAATTGACGAACTGGTCTAAAGATCGGAGTCACTTTGAGTACGAAACCAGAGGTTGCGGATTTCATAGGTGAGCTAAAGGCAAATGTAGTATCAGTATGATGAATGAGTACAAGCATTTACTGTTGGCACCTGATTCTAGTATGTTATATAATTATGCGTAGGTATAACTTATTTTGTGTGCATAGCGCAAGCTTTGCTTACTTTTAAAACTAGTTCAATTGATGTGTATTACGTAGGTATAGTATAGTCTAAAAAAAATTTAATAATATATGATCAACTGGATAATGCAAGTAAATACAAGTAGCGGGTGGATCTTCGAGCGTTTGAGACGCCGTCATTGTCCTCTACATCTATATTTAAGAGCAGAGTCAATAAGTAACAAAAAATTGAGTGATATTATCCCCCGGTACTGTTACAAATACTATTTCAATCGATACTTAATAATATTATTATTTGCAAACATTATAGATAGATGTAGAGGACAATGACGGCGTCTCAAATGCTCGAAGATTATCCAAGCGTATTTTAAGTCTGAACATTTTTTCTCTACTATGTAAAACAAAATCAGCTTACCCGGATGCTTCTTGGACATTCTTATCTCACTGATTTTGTTTTTAAAAATGACAAAGTTTCTACTATATAAAATCAATGACATAAAAAGAGTAACTATCTGACCCGTAGAGCCTGTCGTCATAACTCTTCAGTATTAAATTTATGAAATCTTTAACGGTAATATCGGAATTTGCGGTTCGATTTATGTGAAGTTTGCATGCCCGGAATTGTAATAAAGAGCGAGTATTAAAATGCATTTTTTTTAAATAATTCCATTACGAGCCGGTGTTGATTTATTAAACCACTTTGTTTAAATATTACTCTGTCGAATGTTACGTCGCGTTTTAAAATTCAATTTACAAATTGAATGTTTTTGTGGTTGGCATCCGCTATATGAAAAAGAGGTCACCCAGAAAATGAAACTGATAAAAACTTTAACAGACCGAGACCTTATAACTTCGCCTTAAATTATGTCAATTCTTAAAAATGCTGTTTTGTTATCCTCCTGCCGCCCAATGACCTATTTAAAGGTCTTCAGCTGAGTAGTGGTTCCGGCCCAAGCGTGTTGCTGATTTTTACAGCTTGACGCCCAGTGTCCTTTTAAAAGGTCTTCAACTTTGACTTGTCATAGAACTTTAAATTTACCGCATATTACATTTAAAGGATTTTAAAACGCATACGTCATATTTAACGTTCACACTAGATGTCAGACTGTTAAACATCATCTGTTAGTTTTGGCGTAATATTCAAAACAAAGTCGAGAGGTCGAGGAAGGGGTAAGTAAATCTGTGATTTTCTTTGCTATCTCGGCAGATTGCGTATGAGTTTTTGGTGTGAGTGTTGCCTAAGATGTTCATCTTTGTTTCAGCATATTTATTTTATTCATTCAGTTGATATCATTATAAATACAACAACTAATAATCGGATGACCTATTAAAAGGCATATGAGCACCAAGATATTGAAATATTTTAATAGGTCTACGGGCTATAACCGCTATTCTTGTTTTGATTACTGATCTCTTTGCTATGTTTATTAATAATTTGTAAGACAAAAGTGTTTCTTTTGTTTTGTTTTCACAATTCACACCCATTATAACCTAATCATAATGATAAATTAGTGTTCCACTCGAATTAGTTTTTATGACTCTACAGGATTTTATAAAGGTCTATGGGCGGTTACCCCGTTTTTAGCCAAAACTTCGATATGGTCAAGTTTGGTGCCAAATTGTCAGCTCATTTTCCATTTTATTAATGTTCCATTCCATTTTCGGTAATAAAGACATACTCTAGTCGTAGAATTTGAATGTCACAATGTGTGGTAAAAAAAATATATATTTTAAGAAAATATATAAAATGCGTTACTTTTATTGCAATTTAACAAAAATACACTATAGTAGCGTAAAAGACCAACACGTAGGCACATAAGATATCGGAATAAACACAGAAATACGGATTTTCATATTTTCATGTTTTTTATTGTTATAACCCAGATACCTATAAAAAAGACATCGAATTTCGGTGTTTTTTCAGTCTCAAAGCCTTTTATACATATCACTTATGATGCCGTAAAAACAATACATTCATACGACAACGATAACTCAAGTTTTCATCTGCCGAAAGTCGTGGGCCGGAACCATGTAAACCTATAAAAAGGGATGTGGGCTGTTATCCCATCTTTGACCAAAACATGCTGGGCGGCAGGAGGAGGTCTAGCGAATGCTAAATATCAGTAACCTAGGTTAAATCCTTATGCTTGTTAAAATGTCACTTTAAACGCTGCCGTCGCATTTAAATGTCACCCATTCGATTTTCAAAACATCACGGTTCGATACAATATCACGAATGGAAATCTTACACCCACAGACTTAGAATCGAGCTCGTTTACGTTATCCTGTCTACCTTCAAAGTTCATACAAAACAATAGAATTCTGTTGCATAATTTTCTTAATTCAACCGCGACGTCAACCAGAACGACCCCAGGACTAGCCGAGTAACTCCAAAACTTGCATGTTTCAAACATGCACTTTGACTACATGTCGCTAGCACCGTGCGGTTTTGCCACGATTTGGTGTAATTAAAACTTTACTTCACTTTGTTTACGAGTGCACCTTTCTGACAAGTTTTTGGAGTTGTACAAGTTATATCCACGGTGAAGAGAAATTAACTGTCAGTCAGGGAATAGAGAAAATCTGACACGCAGTAGAAAATGTTCTTTGTTTACAGTTCTTTTAATACAAATACCATTTTTAAATAAATAATCATTGTACAAATTGCATCCATTTAACGGGTCACAAACAAAACAACTCTTCTACTACGAGCACTAATACTAGTTTTTCATATTTATATTTGTTTAAGTACATATTATTAAAAGTGTTTAAAAATAACTACCTACAAAGGTCTCTGTTAGCGATATCTTTTCTTGCTTGACTTACCCGATGCTAACCGTCCCTGTGGACTATATTATTGTTTAAAACTTTAAGAAAATATTGTGTCACATTTTGTTCCCAAGACGCCTGATCGTCTTTTTCCTAATACTTTGTGTGGAGAATATAATCTTATAGCAAATATCACTAACCGTCAGCGTGGATAGCCTCCAACAAGGTAGTCCAACGGCTTGGTGAAGGTCGTTGGAATCCACTGGATGTTGGCGGCGCGGGGCCGGACACTATGGAGTAGTATGGAGTAGTATGGAGGTCGCTGGAGGAGATGTCTACCTGTGGACGTCTAACGGCTGATTCGATAATGATGATAAACCTATAAAAAATAATTTTAGAATGTGAGGTAATCATGAACAAAATCACAGTGTAAACTTTACCTCTTTTTAGTCTTTTTCATTAGATACCTAATTAATGTTTAGAAATACTTTGTTAAATGATTTTGAAATTCTTATATCCTATCTAACCTACAGTATTTTAGTTGCAAATATTTTTTATATTGAAATAGGTATGTACTTAATAATATCATATTACATAATTTCATGCTGATACAAGTACGCGCTCTATTAAACTACAGCGTAAAGCTCACAGAATATTGATTGTTCAAGTATTTATAAGTTGATTAAATATTGTTTAAAATTTAAATTTCCGTCCAATAAAGTCTCTTACAGTTATTAAGTAAAGTTTGGCAGGCTTCGTCTAGTGCTCAATATTGCTTCTTCTTGAGATATATTGTCTCATATTGCCTGCCGTTGCCTCGAGTTTGTGCACTGGAATTCATATTAGTTCAATATTTTTGAAAGTTAATGTATTGAAAATGTACGAGAGCAAGTTTTTATGGCTTTGGCTTTTTGTATTCATATTTTTTCGTCGTTGTTTGAAGCACATACTGTTTTACTTATAGAAATAGGTATGTGATTATACATTTTTGGTAAAATGAGTCCGTAAGTATAACGGATTTAACTACATATACTAAAGTGACTTTAATGTGTACTATAGGTGGTCAGCTCAGTCGGCAACGAATATGGGAATTGAAAAATTTAGAAACGCCAATAAAATAAAAACTAGGTAACTATTATAATTCATTTGATTCCAATGTGTAATAACTGCGAAGGCATCAGAAATTATTAAAGCCTTAAGTCTTTACAGTAGGTTTGGATTTTATGGTGTAAAATAAAAGTAAACAAACAATCGATTATCACGAAGATTTTCATAACAGAAAGTTTTCTCTAAAAAAGTTTAGTTGCGTCATAAGTGGCAATCATGCAACAAATTGCATCACAGACGCCAAAACTAACAAGGAAAAGTCAGATTGTAATTTCAAACAAAGTGTCAGATATACCGCCGTCCACGATTGAGATGCAGATTACTATCTGACATTTTACAAACAGAGCAACCTTCAATTTACTTAGAAGTATTTAGATCTGTCGATAAATAAGTAAATACGATAGTTCGTGAACAAGTCATTGGTACAATGGCGAAGTGAAACAACTTCAATTTGCACAAAATCTCTCATAGAAATTTGACATAATTTCTGATGCCTTCGCGATTATTACACATTGAAATGAGGATGTCGGCGAACCTTTTTATATAGAATTTATATTTTATAATTGTTTATGGTTTTTTATGATATTATTTTGTTTTTAGTATTAAGTCACTTCTTTAATATACCTTTCAACTAGAATGTATTATTTTATTGTAACATCGAAGTAGTCGTTGAAAGAGGCAATGATAACGGATTAACTCGCGTATATTATTTTTTATGATGACGTTACGAAATCTTTACAGTTCTCAATTTCGTAGACTTTCTACTGACTTAGAAAGTTTCTCTTCAGCAATAATGGTATTTCAAAAATGCTAGTAGACCCATGATGTATGTACCTACCTACCTATTAAATTTATTCGCAGATTGAAATATACCTAAATGTAATAATACTAAAAAATGGGTACTTAGTAATTTTTTTTATTTTTTTTTTAAATAAAATACCTAGTCTGCTTAATATAGGTAATCACTTTGGTGTTAGACTATCATCAGCTTAGTCAACTACAAATATGGGAACTATATACTTTTCAAAACGTAATCAAATAAAGTGAAATACGCGAGTTAAATCATAGTTTCATTCCAACAAATGTAATTTTAAATTGTCCAAATCATTTATTTACGACTTATGCGTATTTACTCACGTAACTTTAACAAAGTATTTGTAATTTCTAAGCAAATGCCAATCTTGACGTGACAAATAAAATAACGACCGCGCAATGTGGATCGCCTCTCACTTTTAAGCTGTAAGGCTAAACGCATGAATGAATTTATTATACTGTCATATAAATATTATTTATTGGCCCCGAAGACAAGTGACCTTATAGTAAGTAAAGTTCGAAGGCATTTAATACCTATAAACTGTAATAATGCTTTTATCGTGGTTATTACCTATAGTTCATCTACGTCTATAAATTGTATTGTGACGTAAATTGTGGCAAAATATTATATTCACAATATTTGGTGTTCATTATATTATATGCACAATAAATGATCTATTTTTTTAAGAAAATTTAAAGGTAGGTATATTTTGTAAGTTACAAATTAATTTGTAGTAAGTAAGTACCTACCTAATTTAAAAAACAGATCTAAAGAGTTGACACTCTTAAAAAATACGCGAAAAATATGGTCTAACGACCATAATTATTATAAGTTTCACTAACTACTTGTAAGTACTATAATGAGTTATTATAGTCTTCTATGTATCGACGACGAAGTCTAATCTAAATACCCACAAATAGACATGCTACCATCGTTGTGATTCTTATGGGTTTTGTATTATTATTTTGCATGCACTAAGTGCATGCAAGCAAGATTTTGAAATTGGATTTTATATTTTCAGATATAATTAGGTAGGTACACTTCATTGTAGGTAACTACCGATAGGTACCAGGTAAATTATACCTACCGTTGGTCTTCTTTAAATACCTAATTTATTATTGATTATTTTTTTACGTCCAAATAAGTTCATTGTACGGTTTGCCTTAATAACTAGCTGCAACAAGTTCGTTACGATCGACATAGATTGAGTAAGAAATACACTTGTTTTTATATTAATAAGTCAGTGTTTTGTATAATTAACACAAATAATAACACAAGCTACGATATATAGAGCGGACGTGATTAATTTCATATAATTTTCTATCATACCTACTATTAATAGGGTAGGTATTTACCTAAGTTTTAGTTACCCACCTTAAGTATAGCGTACCTACTGAATATCGTAACTTAAAACTTTTATAAAGTAGGTAGGTACCTATTTTAAGTACCTTTTTTTAATAGAAATATCTATACAATATAGGTACATGTTGTTATATATTTCCTACCTGCTGATGTAAACATATTTTTTTATCTCATTACGAAAACGTCAACGTTTAATAAAAAACTTGCAACGTTGTTTTCAAAGTTTTGTTTGTGTTTAATGAAAAAAAAAAAAAGATAGATTCATACGGTACGACTGTTTTTCTTAACCGGTAATAGTATCAACCTTCATAAGGATCAAATTAAATAAATTCTACCTTTGTTATATTTCCACACTGACACAAAATTACTTATAGATATTGCTAAATGTACGCCAAAATCCACGAGCGCATAAAGCAAAATTTTGCAAACTCAAACAAACCGAGCAGGATTTATAGTCTAAAAATCCTAGCTCCTAAACCAAGGGCACAGGTGTAAGGAATGCTCGGTGCCGGAGCGTGCCAGCGAAATCGCCAGTCACCACATTCGACGGGCATAATTCACGAAATGCATTTACGGCCTCGTAGGGTTGACCGCTAACCGACGACCAAACTACTAAAGCGGTACCAGTTGCGAAAGATTTCCTACCTACGTTTTCTAGTACAGTAACTGTACTAAAATTGAAAATCTGAAACTAGCTTTGCTATTTAGGTACCTCTTCAAGCTGAAACCGATATCATCAAATTTCAGACTTGAAGCGGGTTAAAAGGGGGGGAAAGATTATATGAGGAATTAATAACCACTGAAACGATAACACCCTCGTGTTACCCCTTTAAGGGGTGAATTTTCAAAAATGCTTTCTTAGAGCTCCTCTTTCTTAATAAAAGGAACATCTGTGCAAAATTTAATGTTTCTAACCCTCATTGTTTTAATTAGTAGTAGTTAGTTCGTTAGTTAGTAATCAAGTCAGCTAATTTTATATAGATAAATAAGTAGATATAGAAATACCTACTCTGAAAAGCGGGTCTTGTTATAATCATAAAATGTAATGCCATCTTTAATGAATTGGGACTAGTCTAAGTCACATTTTACATTTACAAAATGACTTCCATACGTGAAAATTCGTAGAGTTATGAAAACACGTAGTGACGCTGTTGGATAAAATTTATCGGAAAAGATTTGTGACCAACCGATGCTGCAATTGGACTATCCGAAAATAGGTTATATTTAAGGTATCCACGGTACTTTATTGGGTTTAGCGCCGGGATTCGGCAATTTTTTATTTAAATGTTCATATTATGATGACGCTAGCTATGATTTGTTGGCGCAGTGTGCTAGTTTTCACTACGCTTTTCTCTTGCAATTTTATAAGTGTATATTGCAATATTTGTTTTTTTTAATACCCCCGATTGTCTTTTTGCCGTCAATCTCTTATTTTGGATAATGAGAAAATTAGCTACAAGAAGAATTACCTTTTGATACAACGACATACTACGCTCGCACATATTGTCAGAATTAATCGAGGTTAAATCTTATTGTATATGATTATTCCTTTAATATGCAGGGCAAAGGACTGACGGCGGTTGAAAAGCCCGTGGAATCACCCGTACCTATATCACACATATACCTATAAACATACTTGAATATAATAATTCTAGGTTATTATACTTTTGAAATTATTGCATTCAAAGTCGAAGCTTTTCTAATGAATGGTGGTAATTTTCAATCACACATGACACTAAGTGTCATATTACGAGTAATTATACGTTTAAAATAAAATAACTACCAATTTCCAGAGTAAAGCTTTAGTAAAATGGAGCTAAATGCACTAAATTTACCTTTTGAAGAAATATGAACATCGTAAAGGATATGGCCCGGGGCGCCTCTAAAATATTAAAAATATTATAACTATGGAAGACAGTTGTTAATCACCAAATAACGAAAAACAAAAAAATCTTTACACATACATTTACTTGAAGTACTATAAATATGAACCTTATCTTAACAGCTTAAGACATAGTATTAGGTTCATACGTTTATAGGTCTTTAATGCAACTAGCAGATGCTGTACGCAACCTGTTAATTACGAACAACTTTTGAAATACTAGTTCCCAATAATTGCCTGCTAGAGCGCGCGACAGAAGCCTGTAAAAAGAGATACAAAAAATATGTTGTTCTTCTGGATATAGAACTTGTTGATTGCAAGAGTATGCACTTTAAGAGGTGCAACACTATTTCAAAACGAGACTATAATATAATTGTGTACCTACCTAAATAAAACATTATTACAGGTACATAGGTACTTTTGATAAAATAATATTGAGTGTCCTGTTTAATATTTGAATAAGTATGACAACAATGAAGAAACAGAATTATGTAAAAGCGCAGCTAGTTCCTTTATTGGGAACATTAACGTGACATCTATGTTTACACGTAAAACATCTTCTATATATAAAAAGATTACCAACTTAGTCAGCCAGTGTCATATTCTAATAACAACTATCATAATTTCATTAGGTGCCTTCATATGAAAATTATTATAATTTCAAAATTTAAATACCCACTATTAAAATTTAAAAATATGACCATAATGTACTAACTTTATTAGTAAGCATATTTAGACAATACAAAAAACAGCATGCAATAAAACAATGGTATATTTTTCTATTGTCCAAGGAAATTATTGGCTTGCAGATACCACAATTACCTCCTGAAGGCAAAAAGCAACCAGTTTTTCTACCCATGCAATATTTTGTACAAATTGGAGGCATTATAAGACAAATTGTCTTACTGCATTAAGAACGTAATTTTCTTATTCTTTGTTTTACAACAATCGTAGCTGCGGGCCCCAACGTCCGTCAGCTGCCGGAGACAAAATACAAGACAATGTGCCAAAGTACAATTAATTTATATTGTCACTAAGGACTAAAGTAATACAGGTACTATGCCACATGATTCATCTAAGTGACATGTGCAGGAAGGTGTTCATTATTGCTGTAATTAGAGCTGGTAATGTAAACAACCAGGCGTGACGCAAAATTGCATGTGACAAAGATATTGTGGTAGATTTGAAGCAACAATGTTTGTTGCGAAAGGCTGTTAATTATGAAGTTGATTATGAAAGACTTGTATTTAAAAAAACCCTGAAGCTATCAATCAAAGATTAACAGCAACATGAACTTTCCGAAAATAATTGTCATAATATATTAGTATCGTCCAACTGAAAAATGAATTGAGAATGTCTAGGACAGTATCTTCTGCAATCTATCTGCAATTGTTTGGATGTAGATATTTTTTTTGTTAATCAAGTCCACGGTATTGACCGTAACTATCCTTACCTAAAAACAAACAGGTAACAGTTAAAAACAACCTTACCTATCCTCACTAAACTACGTTTTTCTGATAACTTACTTAACGACTCCCATTCCGAAATTCCATTAAAGCAAACCGTTTAATTTATCGCTAAATACAAAATGGTCAAAAGACACCTGTTTTTGCTATGGTAGCCTGTTTTTTATCTCCTCTACAAGTAAATGATTAGCCTAAATTTTGTTGCTCATTTGGACCGAAACAAATTACGTTGTCTCCGGTTAGAACAAGATCCGCGACTTCTGTTTCCGCCGCCAAATGATCGCAAATTTGATAACGTTCGTTCGATAATGTCATAAGCTGAAGAGCGCTGCATATAAAATAACACGCTAACGTTACAAAATTAAGGTTGTTTTCAGTGCTTATTGATTTTAGAGTTATGTTCTTTCGTAATCAAAATTGAATACTCCAAATAGTAATATTCTAATTAATTAAAGCAAACGTGTACAATATAGACACGTAGGTAATAAAATACATATTTTATCAATGTAACGATAATGTTAGCTCATATTGTCAGAAAGGTGTCAAAGCGGAAGAAATATCGCCCATTAAGGATCACACTTCCGTACATAGAATATGTAACTGGTTCGCCATGCCTCAGTGTCGATCAAGTGGTGCGAAGTAATTCGACTCGTTTGGATTCCTTCGACTATAATTAAATTCAGAAATCAGCACCAGTAACCACCTGCCGTCGATCAAAAAGGTTAAGCAACATTACACTGTCATTTTAAATAGCCACGGTTTTTTGCAACAAAACAGGAATTTCCTTGGTCCGAGGCGACATACTTCGTCGGAATGACAGTGCGTTGATAGAATTGCCGCTAAACGGGTTACCTCGTATTACCATCCGACAGGTGCTTCAAAATAGATTATAAAAATAGAAGATAATTGTTGATTGTAACTAGTGGGCTTTAATTTTTTATAGCGTTAATGAATGGTCATTTTGTGTCATTATTGGGAACTGTAATTAGGTGTTTTCAACGGTCACTTATGAAGATGTAGATTGTTGTTATAATTTTGTCGGGAGTTACGAAATGTTTGTAGTTAAAGAAGGCGCAATTACTGACGTACCGTAAGAATATCATTTTTGAACCTACGGTAAAGTATTTTATAATGTAACCATTTTCAAAACTATTCAATCAAATAAACTTTTTCCTGTGTTACAGCAATTCAATATTTAGGTTACAGCCAAACCGAGTCTATTGTGCAAAGTAAAACGTCCCCCCTTCAATGATTTGGTGCAAGTATTCGAATATCTCCCTTTACAATTTACTAAATCTTACTTTTTAAGTCTTATACATTTTAAGTATAACCATGTATTCTAAAATATGTGGAAAAAAAGGCAAGCACAATTATTATAACAACATCTTATCACGTACCTAACTAATGTCATGACTTCGGTAAAAAGAAAATGATAGAAAATCCCTCAGACCAGTTCACCATCTGCTGATAAAGTGGTCAGCCGGTTATAAGTGTCCTTTTTAATCCATTTTAATTTAAATTAATCGTTACTGAATGTTAACCAATGACCGGCGTATGCCGCTCGAAACCGGACCTCAACGGAGTTTGCTAATTACAAAACATAATATGTATATGCATATTGAATCTGCAGGCGTAACTTCATTGAATCGAAGACCAGAATGAAGAAAAAGCTACCTTAGGCGATCTTGAGAAGACTGTTCCCGCGCTGCTCACAACCAGCCAGCGCCAGAGACCTTGTAGAAGGTGCAAGAAAATCTATCCGCGCTACATTCTGTAACAGAAATAGATCATCTGTGAAAATTTTAACTGCCTAAATAACGGTTCTTGAGATATAGCCAGGTGACAAATGGACGGAATTTTTTACTACTTTCCTATTTGTCTAAAATGATCTAATGAAGTAGACCTCGATAGAATACAAAATCCACCGTGATTACTCGGTAGCTCCGCCGGTAAATGATCATTAAAACACCTTGTAGGAGATCCTTGCAAGACAATATCCGCGCTGCGTCTTCCAGTACATGGTTACCATTCGAGAACAATCTGGCCCCATCAGTCACCAGCTTCACAAGTAATTTCTTGCTCATCAATTATCATAGCTGCGTCCTAGACTACCCTTAACTACGTCTAGTTATTCGTGTCACAATTTTAATTACTATAAAATATCAAGCGAAACAACACTATGTTGCTCTCCCGCTCCCTCCCTTCACCTGCACAGCTAAATCGCTATGTTTTATTCAGTCGCCCCGCTCGTTAGCGTGCCGCATTGTGGTCGCTAAACAAACAGGAGCACATACCAATGCATGCCTGATTTTTATACTCAAATCACTGTTTATTGTTAGGAAACTGTTTTAGAATTTTTGTTGTGAACTCTTTGACACAGTTTTGCGGAAATGCTAAACAATATCGGGCTTGAACTTTATTTCTCATAAGAATATTTTGCGTATTTTAAACAGTGGGCTTGTGTTACATGCGTAAAAAAGTGTAACATGCGTAATTTGTGAACAAAACGATTGTATAATTTTATACGAGACTTATAACAGTAAATACCTAACTATTGGTTCGGTGCACGCGTACATATTATGTAGGTAACCTATGTTTTGTACAAAAATTATGAGTCCTTAAACCTTCAGTTGGTTTTAAAATACTGGTATTTCTGTTACTTTTCCTTATTTGGACCTACTAAATAGCCTTAGGTAACATCATTTTTATTGAATACAGTAATTTGCACCCCTCAAAATATTACCGTAAAGAAATTGCAGACCTATTATTTCCATTCGAACCCTAATTGTAGACCCGCACCTCATATCTTTTGATTAAAAAGGTGAAGAAATATATTAAAAATCGTATCAGTACTTGAAGGTGTACCTACTGCTACGGAAAAATATACACTCGCGAAAAAAACTTATAAGTTTCTAATTTAATAATAATATTCTTTGAAAATTCTCAGCAATTGGTTTATTCGCAAAGTAAACAAATCTTATTCTATGGGTCATATGCAATAACATATTACGTATATAAGACCTCCAAGACTTAGATGATAATGCCCAACATACGATTAATACTGACTCTAACATAGAATACATAATAATCAACAGAAGGCTCACTAGCTAACCAAAACAGCGTTTAGGCATAAGAAATTTGTCTACCTATATTGATAAAATTCTCACTTTATCATATTTATATGCACGCTGACAGTGACCCAACTGAATTCTTTGAATTAATCTACGCTTCGTTAGGTCATAGGTTTTATACCTATTAATCCAGCACACTGATTCTATAACGCACTTGATTTTAAACTAATCTCAATTGGTATACAACATACTAAAAAGGTCACCTTACAATTGCAGATTGTCTCGATACCAAATTGCCAATTGAATTGGTTTGAAGACGTCCCGTTACGAATTGCTAATCGCTTTATCGTTTTGAAACATACCAATTGTTATCGCTAAATCAAGTGCAATACACTAGCCCCAGGCCCCGTGACTGTACCTATAAAAGGTATGTGTAAAAAATTTCTTCTCTAGCTGTACACACGGTCGGGTGATTCGTAAAATGTCGGACTAATTACACAGTACGATGCAGGTAATTTGCGTATTCCGGTGGTGGACGGTCAGTGATCGCCATCTGCTCCACAATAACAGCTTTTATTATGAAAGTTTCGATGTATGTCACTCGCGATCATGAATCGGAAGTTTCGAATGTAACTGGTTATTAAGTTTAACGATTGTTTTTGAGTGTAGTTGGTAACTAAAAATAGATGATGATGAAATTAGATAACAGTATCTAGGTCGGAATTGTGATTGTTTGATAAAAAGACAAATCTCGTCTTGGCGACTAGTGACTATCGTGGGTACCTAAGGTTTTTAATATGAGTAAGCACACATTTTTATACACGTGTATTTTATACCATCCCACTTATAAATTATCGTGTACCTACAGTAATATTTCTCATTCAAGGAAGCCATTTGAAACTTATTCATTAGATTAGACGTTGCGTTTTACAATTGTATGACGGTCACTTGCGCACAATATATTTATTGTCGTTAGATTTTGTATTCCATAATTATAAATAATAACTATTTATTTTAAACTCATAATAAAAGATGTATTGATTTTTAATTCAATAAATTTTGATCATAATAATACCTTGGATTTAAAAATAGACACATAATTTATAAAAAATAACCGTGATTACATTGTACTTTGACCACAACCCAGCTGCCTATAAGTACTTCCCGTAACCCTACCGATGCAGTAATGTTACTGACACATAATTGCATTTACACATCTGCCGCAAAGTTCCCAATCATTACTTACACAAATAACACACATAAAACAAAGTTTCGATTTATAGTAAACAATAATGATGACCTAAAAACGATTAAAAATCAACACCAAATAAAACGTGTTGTTATTTGTAAAATATTTTTTTAATTCTACAAGAAGATACTTTAGATAGTTTATTTAAGTGAGGGTTTGATTCTTAAAGAAAGGTTCATTATACATTGGCATATCGGATATTATAATTAGGAAACAATATAACTGGTGGTGCCGAAGACCATAATATAAGTAATTAATTAAATACCCCACGGCGGTCTTGGTACAATTTTATAATTAATCGATAAAACAAATCAATGTGATTGTCCGCAACAGTTGGCGATAGGAAGAGTTCTGGAGGCTTGATCCGAAAGCGAGACCAAGCGTCTAATGTCGTATGTAGGAAAAGGATAGGAAACACACAAGGATAAGAAATTGTAAGCTTCATCTACCGTACATTAAAAACTACCCTCAAATATAAATATGAAAATCGACAATAACCAAGGAAAATTAATGATATTTAAACATACTTAATGATGAGTCACGCTAAATTCAACCGTTAAATTCAGTGGCGCCAAATTATAATAGTAAATTTATAGTATTCAATCTCATTTAGCGCATTCAATTGCAGTTACATAATCTATCTATACACATTGATTACGAAATTCAATTCAAATAAAATCGAAAGCCATTTTAATTACGTCTCAATAGCACTTATTGCGTCGACCTTGTCAAGGCACAAACGGTAGCCGACTAACAATGGGCTAATCATACGGTACCAGAATTTACCTACTTATGTAACGTACAGTTACATTGGATATTAAACCAAACACACAATAAATTCTAAATTGCGTAGTTTATTTACCCACGGGGATTTTGGTTAATGTGAAATTTTGCGGATTGCGAATAATTTCCACAGTTATAATAGCTGTATATTAAAATGATTTGGACACTTGTTGCATGAAAGAGTTAGTGATATTGATATTTTAATTAAAATTACACACAATTTCAATTTAAGAGCGAACTGTGCTTATTAAACTGATAAAGGTAATCACCATCACAGATTACTCATTAAAAACACAATTAGAGCAATTACAATAAGCATGACGAATGTTTTTTTTTGTCCGACAAGTAGATCATGTATTGATAAAAAATATTTAATAAATAAATAAATATGAACATATTTATTTATATTTTTTATAGAAAAGAATAATCTTTTCTTAATCTTATCTTACATATAATAAAACAGTAGAAACCGCGTGTCTGTACAATTGAAATTTTTAACAAAAAATGGGTGTGGGCAATAATAAAAGAGTAACAGAACACAAAAATGATTTTTTAGATTTTCTTTTCTGTCTGTCTGTCTGTCTGTCTGTATGTATTCGCTAATCTTGAAAACTACTGAACAGATTTTGATGCGGCTTTCACTAATAGATTAAGCTCTTCCCTGAGCAACATATAGGCTTTGTTTCATCAAAATCGGATGTCAAATAAAAAAGCTATCGTCTTTTAAAGTTTAAAGGTAATTTTTCTATAGGAGATTTTATAGTTACATAATATAGTACTAGATGGCGCCTCAAGGCAATTAAAACGCGCTATAGCTTTTTCTCTGAAAAGTATACGTTTAAAACTATTTAATTTTGTTTTGTTTGTCTTGCGATTCGGTTAGTTGATGATTTTGATGTTATACTTGGATATGTTATTACGGTCTGTGAACTTGCTTTGTGAATTGGTTGAAAAATATCGGATATTATCTAAAAAATATTGCCTACGTAGATTTATTGAAATAAATATATGTATTATTGTATGTATTTGCTTTGATTTTAAAAATGCCCAGACGAAACGCTTACAACGCATCGCTATTGAGAAATCTTACTCCGCCTAAATTGTGCAATGGAACCCGACTTAGAGTAACTTCTTTACAAAGAAACTTAATCGAAGCTGAGATTCTTACTGGATGTAGTGCAGGTGAAACTGTAAACATACCACGAATACCAATCATCCCCAACAATTTCCCATTCCAATTCAAACGGACACAATTTCCAGTGTCCGTTTGCTTTGCTATGACAATTAACAAGTCTCAGGGGCAGACGCTAAAGGCTGTTGGAGTTGATCTCAGATCGAATTGTTTTTCACACGGCCAGCTATACGTGGCTTGCTCGCGGGTTAGTAATGCGGATAACCTTTTCATATTAGCCCCAGAAGGAAAAACTGTTAATGTGGTCTATAAAGACATTTTATAATTTACATTTGAAATATTAAATACATACCTATATTATATTTTTTATATTATTTGTCTGTCTATCTGTGTGTTCCGGCTAATCTATAGAACAGCTGGACTGATTTGGACGGGACTTTCACTGGCAGATAGGTTATGTAATAAAGAGTAACTCATTTTAGAAAAAAATCTTTAATTATCCATACTTATGTCCCAGTACTTAAATTCCACGTGGACGAAGTCGCGGGCACAGCTAGTAAAACAATAAATGACCAAGATAAGCACTTCAGAATTTCGGGAGTAGGGGCTCGTGACGTCACGATATAGTATAAATTGTACTATAACGTGACATTTGAGCCCCCACACCCCAGAAGCACTTATCTTTGTCAGTTTTTGTTTGATTGAGAAATAAAGAAAATAAGTGTCCAATATTTTTGAATATTGTAACTGACGGACTAAATATAATTACGTGTTCATTACCCAGTCGCCATCCCCATTGAAAAAAATTGTTTGACAAAATAATCAGCAATGTGTAACCAAGTAATGTCGTGAAAATATAGATGAATGGATCTATTCACGTATGGTATTTCAATATTATCGCGAACCTTGTCACGGGAACAATAGAAAGCCAAAAGATGAAGTAGTCAGAATTGTCTGAGGTCACTCTTTAAGAAAGCAAGGTTTATCTTATCCGCCTTGACACTCGTGTATTACTAGTATAATGGTTTTCTACACCGTTACAGAATGTTATATTCCTTTATGAAACTGTACAGTAATATCTGCCAAATCTTTTTAGAATACAGACTCTGAAAAGACCTTATGCCTGCCAGCGGCTACGGAATTGGGGCGTGATAAATTGGTGTACCTAATCAAGCTTCCACATTTTGTCCATAATAGGGTTATTGTTGTTTGTACAAGCTCGTTAAGTCTGACTTAGAGTATACAAAACATTATGAAGTTATTATTAAAGCTTTATTATAGTCGTGATGGGTAGCTTTTACGTCTTTATGAAACTACGTGTGTGCCAATGTGTCAATCTTCTCGGAAAAATCCCTTTTTACTATTGAACCGATTTACGTCTTCTTTTGATGGATAGAAATGTAACGATGTCAAGGTTGGCTTTTGTTTATCTCGACGCGGTTGTAAAATTCGGACTCGACCTTCATTTGTTATTTTATGGGAAAAGAGAAGATGGATTGCTCGTTGTACATGCTAAAGAGTTTCTACGCGGTTTAGAAAAATAACTATCAATTACGAAAAATCATTGTGCAAAGTAATTAGAATGAACTTTTTGAATTTTAAATGTTATGTACTTAGGTATTTTCAATTGTTTTAATAGAACATTAGATACCTACCGTTTTGTCTTTAGTTGGTGGTTTTTTGATTTGATTGATTTCATGTCATCATTTTTATGAAACTCTACGCCCGTTAGTTAAAAAACACATTATAACTATCTACTTTATGTAAATAAACTATAAACGTGAACATATAAGTACATAAGTACCCCAAATTAATATAGCTATAGCTCCGCGTAACCGAAATTCTCAAACAAACTTGCTTTCTACAAATGAAATAAAATCACAAGTTTCCTTTGCGGTATGTTGAATGTCATTACTCTTATCGACAAATGATAAGTCAGTGTTATCTAAACTTAATTGAGCTGTAGATAGATGAACTACTCCTGTGATGGCGAAGCAATAAACTTTCAAAACAGGCTCTGATATAAAAAATCAGATAGATAAGAATGCAGACATACAGTAGGAAAGCATAGGGACAGGTTTAATTGCTTTAGATAAATTATATTATTTTCATTATTGTTATGAAAACGTACGTATTTCATTTGTCATTTTAATGTTTTTTTGGTTGCTTTTACATCTAAATAAATAGGCATTTCATAATATGACAATGTTTATAAAGCTTTTATGTTTTTTTTTAAAAAAAATCATCTTTATACAGCCCCTGTTAAGCTTATATAGAACTTAAGAAATGTCTAGGTAAGGTTTGGTTAGTTACTAATATAGAATAATAATGTCATAAGCCATCTAAATATAATTTTCCTAAATGTAATTATTTAGGAATTATCTACTATTAACGGATTTAACTCGCGTACTCGCGTGTTTTATTTTATTTTCTGACGTTTCCGGATTCTTTATAGTTTCTTTGTCAGCTCAGTCGTCCTACGATTATGAAACTGTAATGAATCCGAAACATAAAAAATAAATTAAAAAATTTAACAAACCCCCGACATAAAAACATAAAAGCCGTCTAAAAAGTATAAAAATAATAAAAACATGATATTAGGTAGGTACCTAAGTATTAATAGGTATTTCTACAAAGAAAACGTCACGTCGGGGGGACCGCTCATCATTTACCTAATTGCACCTATCTATATTTACCTACTATGTATCGAAATCTAAGGAGGTCCCCCCGACATGACGTTTTCTTTGTAGAAATACCTATTAATACTTAGGTACCTACCTAATATCATGTTTTTATTATTTTTATACTTTTTAGACGGCTTTTATGTTTTTATGTCGGGGGTTTGTTAAATTTTTTAATTTATTTTTTTTATTTCATACTTTTTGAAAGTAGGTAGGTAACTTATTATTTTTTTAACCAATTTCCATTTTACATGGAATTCTGTAATGTACATGCGATCCTCTTTCATTTGATACCTCACTCGGTTATATTTGTAGTCATTTGGTTAACCATTTCCACACTTTCATTCAATATATTTTTTGAACTACTTAACCGATTTTCATTATAATATCAATTTTGTAATGTACACGTGATCCTCTTTCATTTGATACCCCACTCGGTTATATTTGTAGATATTTCATTTTCCATCCCCACTTTCACTCCCTATATTTTTTGAACGGCCCAACCGATTTTCATTATAATTTCAATTTTGTAATGTACTCGCGACCCTCTTTCATTTGATACCCCACACGAGTATATCTGTGGACATTTATTTTTCCATCCCCTCTTTCACCCCCCTCTATTTATTAAACTACTGGTCCGATTTTCATCAAACATAGCTAAGAACACTCCCGACATATTCACCTTTTAAACAAAAAAAACAGAATCAAAATCTGTTCATGCGTTAGGGAGCTATGATGCCACAGACAGACACACACACACACACACAGACACGTCAAACTTATAACACCCCGTCGTTTTTGCGTCGGGGGTTAAAAATAAATAATTTTGTTATATAATTTGAACAAATTTTACCTACTGGCACCCCTCATCTGAACTTCTCTGCTCTGGTATGAATAAATTGCCTACAATGGAAGCAATAAAAGCATACCACATTAATAAACATGATGTGCGATATTTTGCAAAGGCAGATTAAACAGATACTCTCTATGAGACCTCCGGGAGGCGTTTAACAAACTAAGTTTTGGCAAAGAGTATTCAAGGTACAGTCTTGTTATATACTATTTGGTAAATTTAAAATGATAGGAAAGTTATTTTAGATAAAGAATAATGTAATTATGAATTTGGAAATGTGAGTGTGATTGATCACATATTAAAGAAACTATTCTTATAACAACTATGAATATTAAAACTGTAATAATTTCTGATGCCTTCGCGGTTATTACATATTGGAATGAAACAACTATTAACGGATTAATAAAATAAAAATACGCGAGTTAAATCAGTTAATAGTTGTTTCTTACCAATATTAAAACTGTATTAAATATATTATTATATCTATATATAGAAAAGGAGAAGCTAACTTAATTTTCCTCTTAAAACATGCACAAAGAAAAATATATACCACTTTTGCCTGAATGGCTCGCGTCTCTTTGGAAAAATCAATATTATTTCACATTTGATTAAAACAACTTTAACGAAATTAATTCAGTGACGTTTTGAGAACTTCACAACTTCCATACTCGAAGCATATTGAATAGAATGTATATGCGGGCCTTAAAGTTTACCATAATAATATTTACGCCACCTTAATATGAGAATACGCTAGTAAAATCTTCTATAAGTACCTAGTTGTTTTATTCCAATATGAATAGTTTGATTGATTACGAAAATATTAAGCGCAATCATAGCGTAATAACAATACCTAAAGTATATACTTATACATTTTACAACATCATAACTTTATTTTAAACTAGCTTCTGCCCGCGACTTCGTCCGCGTGGGACTCCACGTTTTTCGCAGTCGGTTAAAAAGTAGCCTATGTTCTTTCTCAGAGTCCAGACTTTCTCTGTACCAAATATCATTTAAATCGGTCCAGTAGTTTTAGCGTGAAAGCGTAACAGACAGACAGACAGACAGACAGAGTTACTTTCGCATTTATAATATTAGTAGGGATTAAAACGTCTTTTAACTCATAAGCAAAAGTAATTACATAAAAATTTTACACAGTCCCTTTAATATTAGTTGCCGTTTCAATATATTTCAGTGTTTATTTGGTTATTAGTGCTAATAACTAAAGTCAAAGACTTTTACAAACAATAATAGTAAGCGAATAATTATTCTATGACCCTGGCAACATCTGGATTAGATCTTACCGTACAAAGAAGATAATAAACTGGCAACAAAAACAAGTTCCAGACAATTCTGCTGATCGTCAAGGGCGACATAACATTTACATCAAACATAAAAAGTTTGGAGAAAATTAAATTGGTACCATCCAAAGTACCTTTAGACTACTTGATATAAGTAGATATGAATGTGCCTTTGTTCAAAGATATTAATGACTTAAATAGGGTCCTATTTTTAAATTGATTCTGACTGAAATAATCGTGATATTAGTAATTGAAATAAAAAAAAAACTACTTAATATTATAACGGACTTAACTCGTTTTACATGTTAATTTAGCTATACTTAGATTTAGTATTAGACTATCGTCAGCTCAGTATAATAGGTACCTACTTACACGTGTTTTAGTTGTTTAACTTCAATGTGTAATAATCGCGAAAGCATCAGAAATTGTCATAATATTACTTAAGTATACATTTTTTGTTAAACATATTTCAGATTTAATAATAAATAATTTTAATCTTATCCTTACATGGCATTTTTTATTACCAAAAAGTACTTAAGGACCCTGTACCTGATATCGAATCAGCCAAGATCAAAGAATCTCAATATAAAGGAGTTCTTGAAGAAACCTACCTCGTAACTTTTTAGACACTAAAATCGACATAAAAGGTCGAATAAGCTTTTATACTAAACCTAAGATAAGCATAAAAGCGTCTGAAGAATGTACACACAAGCAAAAAGATTTTAATCGATTACCTATCTAATACCATTTATTTTATTACCCATTTAAATAAAATTAAACGAACTCACCATTAAACGGCGTCAAATGCAATTAAAAGTTAAGGAATAGAGTTCTTAAGTTTTAATTGCATTTAAAAGCACAAGCAGTAAAATACAGTACTAAAATAAAACCACAAATATAACTCGTGAGCGAAACTGCAGGCAGGCGCTAGTTAAAAATATATTTTTAACTCTGTACAGAATTTCCGTGTTTATGTTGCAGGGCCACCATAACCAGAAATACTTGGTCTTAGTTCTATAAAAATCTGCGCATCTTGAAGTTTCAAGTTACAGTGGATAATGTTCGTGAGAGCATACTTAATTTGTTCGTTTCTCGAGGCGGTAGCACCCTATTGTTTAAGAGAACAACCTTATTATATCTACAAGAAACGCTTCTTTTTGCTTTATGAGATTTTGAAATGAAATTAATTGGTACATGGAATGTATGACACAAATAGATTATCGCTCATAGACAATGCAGTAGGTAGTACTTACACACAGAAAGGTAATCACGTATTTCATTTCTGATGGCACCGATAAAAAACAAATGAATCTGCACACGAGTTCTATAAAAGCTGTTTAGCCTTTTAAATACAGTTTGTGTAAAACTTATCTTAGACGATCCTTCAATGTAATTTATTTTTGAACTCATAAATGCTACTGTACTGTTGAAGTTAATTCGAAATATGCTGCTGAACATTTTATCAAGTATAATGTCACAATAAAATATACCGGAATACACCTGGGTACTGGTATACTCGGCGCTTCATTACGAGTAAGTGCCAATGAAAACCTCCTTCGCGAAATTAGGTAGTGGCTGGACTGTGCAAACTGGGAGACTGTAATAATGGTAGTGTTTCTCTCGTAATATGCTTTATGAGAAATAATATTATATCCAAAGTACGATAAAGTATAGTAGGTATACGAAAGGGACAAAGCGGCTAAATGCTTACAATAGTTAGATCGTTTGGGCGCTTTATTTTACTTATTCTAGATTCCTTTAGCTTATTTGCAGAATGGACTTTAGAATTCCGACCTTTAGATTCTCTTTTGTTTATTAAATTAATTTAAGTTAATTTTATATACAACTCGGTAGCTACTTGCATATTTTTATTAAGGTCATAATATATGAATTTTAGTTAATTATTATTTTACTCTTAGTAATGTTTACTTCGATCGAACTGTGTGAACCAAGTATGTACAAAATAATACCCATCACTTCACCAAATTACTTTATCACGTGACAATACATAACGGTGAAAAATTCAAAAAAGGAATATCGTATTACGAACGGCAACCATCCCACAGTACGAAGCCAAATCGCCGCGAGCGCACATTTTTCTAAGTGCGTGCAGTGTTCTTACCTCCAAGGGACAATTTACTTGGTACACTTAACTGGTGTGATTGTTAACTATGCTACAATGATTACGAGTTATCGACATTATGGGTGCACGATACTGGACCGGGTATTATGGGCGTTTGAAATACAGTGAAACCTGGTTAACTGGGTCTTCCAAGGGACCTGTAAATTAGTCTGACTTAAAGAGGTATTCCATTTACGCAGTGTCCCAGATATCTAGGTATAAAAAAATACCTGTCTCATTTACAGAGGGTTTCATTAACAGAGGTAAGAAGAGGTAATCTCTGTTATAGAGGTGTATTCAATAAAGCAACGTATTTATTTTGTAAACAATTCACTATTTTCCATAAAAAATATCAAAAATGTGGTTTAAAGACAGTTCTCCTGAAACTAATAATTCGTTGTTGACGTTTACAAAATTATTAAAAGTTGGAGGCAGATTATTTTACTGATTCGGGCACTGACGTTAATTTTAGTTTTTTTTCGTAATAATAAAGACTTTGTCCTCGTTTCGGTCTTTTTTAAATAAATACCCGATTTATAGAGAAACCGCATTAAAACTAAGTTATATAAGGGCCGATTTAGAGAAGTTCGAGTAGGTAAAAGAGAGAGGAGACATCCGAGGTCCGAGGTAGCCTATGTGTACCTACTGACTTTATCCCAGTTACAGAGATAAATACACGCGACTTCTCAATTATAGAGGTAATTATGACAAGAAAATAGAAATAACTTATCCCAGATAAAGAGGGTGCTTTTGTCTTACTAACAGAGGTAATTCATAGCCAAGGTGCCGGGACCTCAGCATGTGTTCCAGATATGGAGGTTTTTCACTTATCCAGGTCCCTCTTAAACAAGTTTCACTGTATGACGTTAATATGACGGCCACTGCTTAACGATTTTGAACTCTGCGTGGTACTAGGAGTGAATAAGTTTGATGGTAGCTGATTGACATTTGGTAATAAAGTTAAAGCTGAAGTACCTGCTGTAAGATAAAATTAGTTAATGCTGTGTTCGAAAATGCAATGACCTATTAGCTTAGGAAGGTAAGTATTGTATGATTCAGTGGTTAAGAGTCCTTGATCAACTCGTCGTGATTAAATCTGGGGTTGCGAGTTCGAATTCCGTTAGGGTGTAATGATCACCTGAATCGGATTTTGTGCAAATATTAGAATTTAATATTATTTAATACGGCAAACGAATTCTTGATTCACATAATAAATTCAATTAGGAGAACAATTAGTCACCAGTGCTCTCTTATATCATACAAAGTAACTTAATTGAGTAAAAAATAATTATATATCAAGAAACAGTCTTTCTATTTCAAGATTTTAAAAATAGTGAGTAGTCAGAAACAAAAATAATAACAATATGAACCATAAGCAAATAAAAACAAAAACAATAGAAAAACGCATTGGAATGAAGCAACTATTAACGGATTTAACTCGCGTATTTTTATTTTATTTTATTAGCTGACGTTCTCTACAGTTTCCATAATCGTAGCACGACTGAGCTGACAATTGTCTAACGCTAAAGTTAGACGATTATGGAAACTGTAAAGAATCCGAACGTCAGCTAATAAAATAAAATAAAAATACGCGAGTTAAATCCGTTAATAGTTGTTTCATTCCAATGTGTAATAACCGCGAAGGCATCAGAAATTAATAGAAAAACGTCTATCGACAAAACTATTAGTAATTCGAATGGGCCAAACCTCAAAGCTCTAAACCGCTCAGTCAGCCGAGCAATAATATTTATTGAAGTACAGAAATAATCTATGAAGTGTATTTTATTGACATATCGCAATCTTGGAAATGCACCGGAAAATGAATCGAGGCCGGACGTGTCACTCGTATCGGTTGCACAAGGAACTGGTGCCAAGGTGCACGAATAACTTTACCTTTTTAAATACATAAAATAGAACCTAGAAAAAAATACTAAATTACTGTAACATGGGAAAAAGTTACATGCTAGCACAGTAACCATTCAAGGTTACTGTGCGAGCGTAAGGGCGTTATTACAATGCGCGTGCCACAGAGACAAATAAAAAAAGGGCAACGTCCGTTTTTCGCTGTGCTCCGTGACCGTCCTTTATATAAATATATGTATAGTATAATACTAAATTACTTTTATGGTCACCGCCAGAATTTGAACCGCGTCGATCGATAAGTTATTTCTTCTGGTAAACATCAAAGCTCCACATTGACGTTAACAAGACATATTGACGACATTATGTCGTCTAGTAAATGCCAACTTACCTTGTCCATTACGACAGACGACATATTCAACGTGTGTGGATATCTTGTCTATACCACATGACAAAATGCCGACGTGATGAATCATCGTCAATCCTATCATTTACGATTGAGCTACGTGTCTCACTATTGTAGACATTGATGATTTTACTAGGTATGCAAATTTTTAGGACAGGCTTTTATATCTCCAGTTAAAGAAAAGATCGTAATGAAGCCAAATAATATGTTCTGGTGTGTCATCCGGTCATTGAATCAGCGGGTTAGGTCATCTGATCCTTATGTTCCAATTTACGATTATATGAAACTGAATCGCAGAGGCAGAATATATTGCTACTAGCGGCCCCGACAGACGTCGTCCTGCCCGTCCGATTGTTTCGTCAAAGATCTGTCAAAGTCTTCTGTCACTTCTTCATGAGGCTTCATATTTTCCCCGTTTTTTACACATTTTCCACTGTTTCATCGCTCCTATTGGTCGCAGCGTGATGTTATATAGCCTAAAGCCTTCCTCAATAAATTGTCTATCCAACAAAAAAATAATTTTTGAATTCGAACCAGTAGTTCCGGAGATTAGCGCGTTCAAACAAACAAACTCTTCAGCTTTATAATATTAGTATAGATTAAGTAGTAGAACACTTCTTCAACAAAACGATCTTACAGGCCCATATTTACCAAAAAAATGTATGTACGGGTATATTTTGCAGTATGCATACTATTATGCTACCCTATGTATTATTATAGTAATGCCGTTTACAAGAGTTCCATTCATTGTATTAAAAAACCTGTCTTTAGAAAAGGAAGCTTTGAATGAGCTCGTAACTTAATATGGGTCGGGGCTCGACAAAATCGACTAAAAACGCCCGTGAAATCACTAATCCGACCTAATTTTGAACGCTATACGTCATGTGAATAACGACTACAGGACGTTAACTCGAAATCTTAATATGGAGCGTTTTAAAGCTTCTGCGCCTGTCACGGTAGCGGCCGTCGCCTTTTTTAAAAAGTTTAGTGTTATAAGGGTCGTATAAAAATGTACATTCGTAGAGTTGGCGTTTAATAAAGAATGTATATTCTTAATTAGGTAAAACATTTGTTTCTTTTGAATACCTAGTTAATCATTAAAATATAGAAGCAGAAGAAGCTGCTGTAATACCCTAGACACAGTTTTAGTTAGGACAGTCGTCACAAGAAAAAGACTAACGTTTTCGCAAATTTATCAACTTTTGCCGAAATTAATTTTTTTATCCCATTAATATCAAAATTTTATATATAAGTACCTAATTTATTTCTTTATTCAAGAAGATAATTAGTACCTATCGGTAACTGTATATTATCATTACCTAATATAAGTTATTACCTAATGTCTTATAAGTACTTAATAAATATATAAATAATAATAACCATAAGCATCAGAAACTATTAAGCATATCATTATATAAAATAATATATTACAGAACTTCTTCACTTTAATTATCATTTGAGTAAGAACATTACCTACTTTAAAAAAAAAAAAAAAATATTTTAATATTCCCGCAGCCACTACAGAGCAACATCAACAATCGTAAATTATTTGACGTCATGTAAGCGAAACGCTGACAAATGACATGTGTGTTAGTCCCGGGGTTTATTTTTAGAATACCCCACCGACGACATAAGAGGCCGAGGATTCAAGGCTGCTCTTTGAATCGTAGTGAAATCTTACATACATAGGTATAGCTATAGTTATCTTTTATACTTAGGTATATGATAAAGAGGAAAGGTTTTTTTGTTTGGATTCAATAAACTCCGAAACGATTTTGAAAAAAAATCACTGTTAGGAATTTACACTACTTCCGAGTCACATAGGATAGTTTTCCAAATTCATACCAGAACTCACGTCAATAGAAACAAAAGCATATTATTTATCATTTATAGATTAAGGTCAGTATAACAAAATAATTAGGTATGTATTAATATAATAATACAATACGCAGCGATATTTTAATGGGAACACGTTTACTTTAACCTTCAGTTTAACACTGATTATCCAAAAAAATGAACTATTTGTTACATTGTTACGAAATTTAATATAAATTATCTGTCATTATTTATACACCGTAATCCATGTTTAGAGTATAATCTACGTAATTGGTCTAATAGAGACATGATTTTGTACGTAACGCAATGGTTTTATTCGAAGTAGAGTACCAGTTTAAAATGATCTGCGTTTAGAGACCAGAGTATTCCACCCATTTAGGATAATAAAAGGTCTTTAAATATTGGACGATTCAGTTGTTTTTAGTCTGGCTTCAGGCAAAATCCCATGATTGTGTTAAGTAAAGAAACTCTTAGTTTTTTTATGGTTATTAAAATAATTCTGTGTTTAATATTATTATAACATTGGATAATATTTTATTCATAAACGTAATATACAATGCTATGTTGTCTCATTCATCAACACAAAAATCACGTAATGTATTTCTATTGCCGCTATAAAAAGAAATACTAAAAATAAAAAAAAATAATAATAAGGGAGCTTCCATAAGACAAAGTCGACTCGATATGGTACCCTTTGTGCTTGAGTCTGACTCGCACTTGACCGGTTTAAAATTTTAATTTAAAACTTACCTGATCCTAACGAATTTCCGTCGAGTTACCAAAAAGCAGCGTTCCGTTTTTGGATAGTCATTAACAATTAAACATTTAATTAACCCAACTTCTGTATGCACGTCCGAAAGTTCTAGATCTTTAAAAAACCTTGATCAGTCGACTGTCTCAAGAGCTTGATAAATAATTAATAAGACCGGTATTTTCAGAAGACTACGCATCACAAGAAACGGACTAAGGAATTAATGTCATTCGGGCTCACAAATAAATATTCAAAACGAACCTTATTCTGAATGCCTTCGTCCAATGAAAGGAAAATTTGCAGTACTTTTTCTTAACGAACGCGAATTTTCTTTGGTGAATCCATTTATTAATTTTCTTAAGCATCTAATTATGATAAATAACTTGAGCTTTGTAAAGAACGGTAATGTCGTGGAAAATGTTTATATAGTTATGTAAAAGGACTCCCATTTTGTGTTTCAAGATGTTATTATTTTATTTATTCCATGAATTATTTAAAATTATTCTGTACGATATATTAAATTAGCTAATGATATCAAGTAGGTATTTAAAAAGAAATCTAATAATTAAATATTTAAACGCCAAAAGAATAAATAGGTAATTTAAACCTAAGTTTTTGCATTTGATAATCACTTTTGTCAACTTTATTCACAATTTACAGTGACATCCAAAATGAGATATTTTTAAACATACCTAATTCAAATAAACACAATCTCTCACAGCTCTCAGAATATCAAAATAGCGTATAAAGTGAATACGGTAACATCATTTACGGTCACTTGTATATTGAACATGTCCGGTCATCCTGGAAGTAAACACGACATGACCGTCATGTTTAAGGGAGACCGCCACCTTTATTGCTTAGTTGATAAGGCTCAATATCGTAGGCACGAGTACAGTCGACTCAGGCGCAAGGTCACGCCGTCTGCCGTGAGTGATGTAGACGAGAGTCGCCTTTGACTTTCAGTCGCTCAAATGTCTATCTAGCTTGAGACGTGCGATTGGTTATAGTGCAGACTCTATGGAAAAAATAAATAAGTTTTGAATAACTAACCTGAGTTTATGCTTTTCTGGCACTGAATTGTTACTTTGAAGAAGATGTAGGTGTACGACTGTCATATACCTACTACTTGTACTTGGATAAAATGTGCTTAAACAACAGTTCTGTTTTAAGAATTTTATGATTGGAATGAAACAAATATAACGGATTTAACTCGCGTATTTTATTTTATTGGCTGACGTTTCGGAGCCTTTACAGATTCCATAATCGTAGCACGACTGAACTGATAATAGTCTTATGCTAAAATAGTATGAACTAGGTAAGTACCTATTAAAGGATTTCAATACAAACGTAGAAAAATTGCGCTGTGACATTTTTTTTCTACTAATACGTAGGTAAACTTCACTATCGTCAACTGAGTTAGCTACGAACATGGGAACTGCAAAGTTTTTGAAATTTCAGCAAAAAAACGTGATTTAGGTCCGTTATAATTGTTCGCAGTCGCAATAATAATCCTACATTACATTTTTACAAACAAACAACCCATAGAACAGAGTTCACTATTCAGCTGCAAAGCCAAGCAAAGATATCAAAAGGTAAGATAAGAAATTGTGTTGACACTTGCATCACAGTCTTAAGAACCCGTTCGGCTGTGGTATCGGCTATAAATACGAGCATCACCCGTCGGGCCCGCCGCGCTGCCATAATGATTCATTAAGTGCCTCCCCGGGATTACCTTTTTGTAATTGACCGATGATGCGAGAGCCGTATCACTGCTTCTCTTTTACTATGTCGGTGTGACAGGCGGCAGCGGAATTTACAGTATCGGTTATAGTTTAAGAGCCGATGGGATAAAGAAGTTCAAAAATAACTTTGGAATTAAGCTACTATAACAGATTAAGCTTGCGTATTTTATTTTATTCGCTGATCTGACGATACTCTAACGCTAGAGTAATTTTTACATTATGCAAACTGCCTTATTTTATAATTACAAAGTTTAATTACAACCCTGTTTTGAAATACAAAGTATTTATGTTACCTACGCATTAATCCCTACCTATTTTACAATACGTACATATAAAACAAATAGCCTTACAAGCGCTTTAGAAATGAACTTCACTACTGAGAAGAAAAGCCGCGAAAAACTCAGTAAAGGGTGATTTATTAAAAAAAAAAAAAAAAATTCAGTAAGTACACAAACAAGAGCAAAAAATAAATAATTAACCATAGCTGGTATAACTTAGTCTATGCAGTCTTCAGTCCGCTTAGGATTTCATAAGGTAGACTATTTAAAAATAATGTCGAAAAGAATGTAAAACGCGAGTATGAAATCTTTTCCGTTGCACTTTTCATACACAACGGATTAGACATAAAGGATGACGTCACGGATTTACCTTCTACGCAAAGTTAACTAAAGGCACATCATATTTTTTGCATCTACGCACGGTCATGAGATACGTTATAAAACCCAAACTACTTTTTAATACATAATACATACCTACTTCATAATCACGTTACAAAAGTTATAAAGAAAAGTTTTAATAAATTAAATTGCTTTTAATATTGAACCATACGAAGCATCACAGCGTTCGTTGACCATGACTGGCGGACTATTATAAAAGATTATGTGATAGAAATAGCAAAAACCTGCATAATATATTATAACGACACGTGTACTGCTTTTATGATCAGTACGTGTATATATTAATCGTGTGAATTATATGCAAAAAATAAATTGAATACGTAAAATTTCCCATACGAGGCGGAAGGTTGTCATAGCCATTTTTCTATAACTACTTACAAAATGTTGCTATGAAAATACATATTGAGATACCTAGTATCTCTTAAAAAATATCAATGTAAAATCTACTTCTATCTATAATATCTACACAGACCTGCGAGCTATAATTATAAATAAATTTGAAGTAAAGAGCACACTACCTAATTTAAAAGTCTTACGACAGTAGGGGAGCACTGAGAAAGGATTTTTAAAATGGACCTAGGGGTTAAAACGAGGGTGCTTACGGTGAGCAGACGAAATCGCTGGTAGAATGTAGTCGTACAATAAAACACAATTCCAGAGAAAAAAATACCTATAGGAAATAATAATCAATAAATAAGAGGATATCATAATTATTATACAGGACTAGCTGTCCGCCCCGGCTTCGCACGGATCATCTTTTTTAGGGGAATACCTAGTGTAGCTTCCCAACAGTGAAAGAATTTTTCAAATAGGTCCAGCCGTTCTGGAGCCTATTCAATCCAAACAAACAAACCTTTCCTCTTTTTAATATTAGTATAGATTCACTACATTACATTGGATTTCACGTTTCTCTTGACACTTTTTATTTAGTCCATATTAATAATAATTATACAATAAAGTTAACCTTCTATATATATAACTATCAAAAATAAAACAAAGTAAATACAAGTACGATTTGAAGATGTATCTACGTATAGCACATGTGTGAAATAAAAAGCATTACGTTGTTCAGATTAAATGTATTTGATGTTTCAATTTATACGCTCCAAGTAACTTTAATGGATTTATCTCGTACTCAGGATTGTGCTAACGAAAGTTATGACATGTACTGGGAATTTACTTGGCTACATTAACTTTTGTCTTGGGTAGAATGTCATTTTTGTACTTTTTTGATAGACAATTTATATAAATTAAACTAGCGGTCCGCCCCGATTTCACACGTGTACTATAAGGTCCTCTTGAATCATTTTATCTTTTAAAAAAAAACACTTCAAAATCTGTTGCGTAATTTTAAAGATTTAAGCATACATAGGGACGGACAGACAACGACTTTGTTTTATACTATGTAGTGACTGATATAATGCGCAATTGGAATGAAATAATTAAAACAGATTGAACTCGCCTATTTTATTTTAATTGTTGACGTTTCGAAAACTTTACAGTTCCCATATTCGTAGCACGCTTGACGATAGTCTAACAATAGTTTTCATATTTATATAAATCAATTTGGCATACCTACCATCAATTTTAATTACTGGAGCCTTTGTGCCTAATGTACCTACATTGGTTAATATTTTGATAAGCAAAATTAAAGCACTGTAAAACTTTACTAATTTAAATTCAAATCACATGGGCAAAATCATATCAGGTAACGGCCGGATTTTAATTACCATAAATAAGATTTAATCATACTTACTTATCGAAAACGCTAATGAAAAAAAAGGGTAAACACACAAAGTTAATTACTACAGTAACCTTAATAAAATTCAATATTTATCCTCCATGCATTTTTTTTATTAGGAAGTTTTAATGACAACACCTTTATAATTAAGCCATACGCAAACAATATCAAAATAATACAAACTCGTTTTTCAATTAACCTTGCCGTCTTCAAAATAAAAATATCTGCTAAGCTTTATATTTTGTAATTAAAACAGTCTGGCTTTGATAAGACACGATTTTCCCACCAAATAATGAGCCCGAATGAAAAACAAATTAGGCACAGGTTTTTTTTTTGTTATAGATAAGTAGTTGATATTGAAAAAATATCTTAATTAAGTCGAGGATCTTACAAGCTTATTAAAGTTTGAACATGACCAAAAATTAAAAGAAAAAAGTTTCTATTTTCTTATATTTTTTATATTTATTAGAAACAGCTAAAATTTGTTCTAATTGGACTTACTGCCAAAACATTACTGCATGCTTTGTTATAATCTATGTTAAAAATATAGGTCTACATAATATAATATATATAGGTACCTACCTACATTTATTACTTGCTTGCCTCAGTTTGGTTTTTTTCTAAACATTAAAACTTACACTGTGTGCGATTTTGTACTATAAAGATAACATTTTAGTATCACGCCAAGCGATAAAAGCCTAAGCAGATTATTAAGATGTTAAGGTCGTAAAAGTACCTATAATTATATGCAAAATACATAAAAGTAACCGTGGACATAGCTGTCGAGATGCGAATTTATGAAAACATAATACATTCCACACGACGGCTGTGCGACTTAGTGATACTGCGATTTAGTCGCTTGATACCAGTTGATACTGATCAAAAATAACCGCACCGATACAGTTAACTACTACCAATCGCAATTTGCGAAGAAGAAGAAGATAAGTAGACAAATACAATATATAAACATATATATACCTACATAAACACTTTGTTGCAGCTAACGCATTGTAAGTACTAGGTACTACTGATGATGCAAGTAAGAGTTGAACTATTAACTAAATGTATATCTCAAAAAATTATTTCAGTACCTATCCACAAGAATGTATCTTTTTTTAAGAACCTACCTAATCCCGAACATAGATAATTCTGTAAACCAAAGTGCCTTATGAACGTTTTATAGCAAACTTAAAGTCTTATAGTCGTACTTTTATATAAAAGATTTATTACAATAATTATCTTTCAATTTACAATTCTTTTTTTCAGTTTTTATTATAATAGTTTTGGCCGTAACGGGCATTATGTTTCAGTCGTAAAACAGCAATTTATCATAGTTTAATTCTCAGGTGTAATAATAAACGGGCATGGTTTTATGGATGATTAAATTTAATCACATCTACCTTTACATTCGGTAATATACTCATTTTGATCGTCAGCTTTTCTTCGATTTTATCGATACCGATATTAAAGAAATGTATCGTAAAATTTTATTGCCGGGCTAATATGAAGAGCGTAAACAAAATACCGGATTTGTACCCTTACGTGTTTGGTTTGGGTTTTGTGAGGATTAAATGATTGGCTTAACTCGAACGATGATGGTCAAGCCTTGCAACTCATGGCAACTGGCGTGCTCATGCCAACATTGCAATAAAACAAAATCAAATCGTTAATGTTGCCATCCAAATATGTAATAAAACATAAAGTAGGTTCTATTCTTATTTGTGTAGGATTCAAATTTGAGTGCAATTTCGAGGCCGTTGTATTTTTATCGGCAAGCTTCATTGTGTCCGAAACCTATAAAATTATATAACCCAGTGTATTTGTAAACATAAAATCGTTAGGCTTTTGTGCGGACGTCCTGTCGAGCTTAATACGTACTCGTATAATTTTAATACCCTTATTAGTTTAGGTTTCACAACACGTAAACAGGGGTCACGTGTTTTATTGGGCGTAAATGTACACTTTTTGCAATATTTTACATGCGCTTTTTTAATATTTTGCCGAAATAATGCGAACGGAGGTTGGCATTAGTGGAGTTATCAAATTTATTTATCGAAATAGGTTATAAGGTAATTATTTTACTTTTTTCTTAATACTTACTTCTTACTTTGTATAATACTTGTTTTACTAACGGATTGATAAATTTATGTATTTAAGGGTTTTTTTTAGTTTTGTGTAAAAAAAAACCATTTCTTTAGTAAGTTCAAAATAGGTTATTAGTTTTTTTATATTTTTTTGAAAGTACACCTATGGTGTGTTTATAATACCTACCTAATTGATTATGAAATATTGATAAATGATCCACTAAAACATTTTTAAATATTTTTGTAAAAGCAAGCCAAGTATACTTAAGTTATAATACCTTCTGATCAATTTTAAGATTTAAAATAAAGATCTAGCATTAAAGTTCAGTGTAACTATTAAAGTAACTAGCGGCAATAAAACGAAATTGCAAGATTTTATAAGATAAGAATTATATTCTGACGCAAAGAATACGTAGACGCTATGAAAACTTGGAGGCACTATGAAAAGGACTACCGTTTAATCCCTTATTTCTCGGATAATTAAACTTGTGATTTATCACAAATCGAACTAAAAGCATCGTCTGCGATCGGGAAAAAGTAATAGAGGCTTAGTTTCAAAAACTTTGGTACAATAAGCGATCTTGGAATAGTTTTGATTTTCTTTTGTTTTTGCTAAGCCGAATTGAAATAGTTCTTCCAAGAATTAAATCAGCCAAAAGAATTGATTTCTTAAATGTATATTTTTGATAAGCGTCTACGTATTCTTTGGCATCACATTTATTTATAAGATTCGTAATATGAAATTGTGATATTAAGTAAGTATGTTACTTAGGCAAATAAAGAAGCATATTAATAATTTAGAAGGCAATTAAATGCTATTTTTGCATAGTGTTTAAGAAAAGAACCGGGTGAAATTCAAAATACTATAACAAAAAATACAAATAGTTGCTAGGTTCTGGAACCTGTCACAAGTGTCAAAGTTCAGAGTTAGGTACTATTACTAACAATATGTGATACAATAATATTATTATGAATCTGCCATTTAAAAAAACATAAGTATTGTTTTATATGTATAAAACCATTTGCTAGTTGAATTTAAAACAGCTTCCTCAAGACATACGTACATATAATATGGTATTTATAAAAAAATGCTCTTAATATAATATTAACACAATACGCTTACTCTCGAATATTGTTCAGCTGTAAGGATAGGGGGCACACTTTTGTAGCAAAATAAAAAGGTTTAATCGAATAAGCGGGAATTCATCCCAAGAGACTATTAAACGGATACATTCTGGATCGCAACAAACATTCTAAAAGGTATTAAAGACGTTATCTACAAATACAACTTAGTACGTTTTGATCCTAGTACATTGTAATGCTGTACCCATTTTATTTTGACTGACAGCATCAATTAGTATTTGACACGGCGGTGTAGCGTTACAAAGAGAGTTGATAACACAACGGAGCTTACCAGTAATGGATTATCAATATTAAAATATCCATTTAAGTAGAAATTAGAAATACAGAATTAAAAGAAAGATGAATACTGTAAATTTGTTTTTTGTGCGTTTCTATTTTGTAAAAATAATGAGTATCGCTTTTATAAATTTCGAATGAAAATACTATGAAACAACTACTTATTACGGATTTAGCTTTGGCATTAGACTACCATCAACTCAGTCGTGTTATGAATATGGGAACTGTAAAATTTTGAAACGTCAGCCATTAAAATAAAATCGGCGAGTTAAATCCGTTAAAGTTGTTTCATTCCTGTAATAACAGCAAGGGATCAAAAATTATTAACTTAAGATGAAGCCTATAAACTTTACATTACGAGTATACAAGAAATGACGTTTTCTGTCCGAATTAGGTACTATACGTACGTCAAAGGGACAAAAAAAATCGCATTGATATAAATCAATGATTACTTTATAATAAAACTTCATTAGAGGAAAACTAAGAAACATAAGCCGTAAGCCAAAAATAAAACGTCGCGTGTTTTATTTCGTCACGCAAAGAAAACAAAATAATTTTGTTTCGTTATTGTGGAATTTTCGTAAAATATTTGGGTACTTTCAGTTGCAGAGGTGAGCCGCGACCGCCGCAGCCGACCAAACACTGCACGCTAATGTGCTTTTACAGACGAGCAGGTTTTAAAATTAAACGTTTTTTTACTTAATTTTTATATGAAAATATTAAACAAAATAACAACAATTTAAACAAGATATTTTTCTGTCCTCCGGCCACAAAGCGCCAACTTTCGGGCTGCTGCGCTAAATGAAATTGCCGCTTTCTAGCTTCGTCGAACAGAAAAATAGTATACTGACCTCGGCCAGTAAATAAAAAAGCCTCAGATCACATTTTTGTGAACCTCGGCTTCGCCTCGGACGACAATTACATGTGATCTGAGCCATTTTTAACCCCCGACGCAAAAACGACGGGGTGTTATAAGTTTGACGTGTCTGTGTGTGTGTGTGTGTGTCTGTCTGTGGCATCATAGCTCCCAAACGCATGAACCGATTTTGATTCTGTTTTTTTTGTTTGAAAGGTTAATATGTCGGGAGTGTTCTTAGCTATGTTTGATGAAAATCGGACCTGTAGTTTAATAAATAGAGGGGGGTGAACGAGGGGATGGAAAAATAAATGTCGACAAATATACTCGAGTGGGATATCAAATGAAAGAGGGTCACGAGTACATTACAAAATTGAAATTATAATGAAAATCGGTTCAGTCGTTCAAAAAATATAGGGAGCGAAAGTGGGGATGGAAAATCAAATATTTACAAATATAGCCGAGTGGGGTATCAAATGAAAGAGGATCATGTGGACATTACAAAATTGATATTATAATGAAAATCGGTTAAGTAGTTCAAAAAATATAGGAAGTGAAAGTGTAGAGATGGTTAACCAAATGACTACAAATATAACCGAGTGAGGTATCAAATGAAAAAGGATCACATGTACATTACAGAATTCCATGTAAAATGGAAATTCGTTAATAATAAGTTACCTACCTAACTACTTTCAAAAAGTATAAAATAAAAAAAGTAAATTAAAAATTTTAACAAACCCCCGACATAAAAATATTACTTAAAGCCCTCTAAAAGGTATAATAATAATTAAAACTTGATATTAGGTAGGTACCTAAGTATTAATAGGCATTTCTACAAAGAAAACGTCATGTCGGGGGGACCTTAGGTTTCGTTACATAGTAGGTAAATATAGGTAGAGTACAATTAGGTAAATGATGAGCGGTCCCCCCGACATGACGTTTTCTTTGTAGAAATGCCTATTAATACTTAGGTACCTACCTAATATCAAGTTTTAATTATTATTATACCTTTTAGAGGGCTTTAAGTAATATTTTTATGTCGGGGGTTTGTTAAAATTTTTAATTTACTTTTTTTATTTTCCTGGTCTAGGTGCGTAATGTACTATTTCATATCCTGCCACGAGAAAGCGTCTGTGAGAAACACGCATGTGACTTAAGTATATAAGAGATATTATTGTCAAGAAAAAGTAACTCAAATGGACAGCATCCCGCTAAAAACACGAAATGCAATAGGTGTATAATTTTTATTTTTTTGAGTTTTCATGCGGAATACGAGTAGGCTACTAGTGAAATTATTTTACAGGACATTTAAAAACAATCACGGACACTTGTTTTGATTGCAAACTGTCAGCTGTCAACAATATGCAACTAATTAGTATATAGGTACTTAAGTTTTGTAATTCACTTTTTACGCAAGTGCATATTCAATTTGAATAAATTTAGATACGTACATACGAACGTAGGTAATCGGTAAAAATTCCCTATAAATATCATCAGAATACCAAAAACATTGCTCAAAAACGCCCGTGTATCCAACAAGGCGTTACCACAAGTGGGCCAAACTCTGGAACAGATTAAAACTTGTGATGAATCGCTATTTCGTTTCCAGCACTCCAACTTCTAGACGAGAATGTGCTTTATGTGTGAAAATGTAAATACGAGAACTTTGCCAAGGAAATCGCGTTCGTTAAGTGTTGACAGAGACTTGTCGGCTTTCGTACTAGATTATTTGAAGGATTTACTTAAAGCTATGTGCTTTGCTTGTATAACGGATTAAGTTAAACCGAAGTTTGCGCTGCGTTTATGGTTTTATCTATTAATGTTTTCGCAGGCTTCCGGAATCGTTGGCTTTTGTTCAGCTTGTTTTTGAAATGTTAATGTGTTTTTAGCGATTTTTGTTTGCGGACTTAAAATGTGAAAAGGTCTGTTGCGAGTGCATACCTTGAACAATGTTTAAATTTGGATAAATATATTTTCGACAGTTTTTATTTTAAGTAAAATCACTTGAGTATTACTTTATACTTTATATTCGATTACACGCACTTGCGTGTCATCCTAGATTTAATATAATATATACCTATATATATTTGATAATTTTTAGAATGTTATAATTAATATTTTTCGAATTCTACTGTTAATAATTAAAAATACCAAACCATAATTTATTAACAGAGACCGCATATTACTGCTATTTTGTAGGTAATTGTTAATTAAGGATTCCAATCTATTATTTAGTAAATTAAATGCGTAATGTTATGTTTTGTTGAAATTTCATTCGATTGATTAAATGTTTTACAAGTAATAATGGGTCTCGTACTAATCAAATGATATATTTATACATATTTTGCTGATAAAAACTGATAAAAATAGCAAACTAAGTTACCTATATGAAAAATTTCATCCACTACTGCTCTAAATAGATACCTACGCAAAAGTGAAAAGAGCAAAAAATATTTGCTTAAGAGCGTTAAAAATATGTATAAACAGATATAACGCAAAATAATCAATCCCCATAAAATTGGTTCTACTCCATAACAAAATAATGTAAAAGGCCTAAGCTTCTTGTTAAACTGTGATACATAAGGCCTTACCTCCATTTACGTGCTACCGTCCAAACGCATTAAACCTACGCGTTGCTATATCGGCAGTAAAATTGACAGAAATATACGAAGAAACTATTTTGCTTACAATGCCACATTCTTATGAACTAAAGCATATCCCGACGTTTAATAGTATAAAGGCACAATAACATGTAATTGCAAATGATGCAGTGTCTCGTGCGTAGGGCTGAATCGCTTTGGTTTTGTAAAAAGTCAGTAGTCATAAGCAAAGAGACGATATAAAATGCACTGGAGTTATAATTGTGCGTTCTATGCGCACAAGGTTATAAATGCAGTAAGTTATAGTGTAATTGAAAACTTTCTGTTGTATTCTATAATTTATTTTGAAAAGCCAATTAGCTGACGAGTTTCTAGAAGTGGTTATAGCATTATAGGTCTTTGATTGAGTATCAGGTTTAATTTTCTTTTTTGTATAAATTAAAAGGTAAATATTTATAATCTGTGTGACCAATCTGGGGCCCGTGGTTAAGTAAGTATTTGAATTTTCATTTTACTAATTCATTCATATTTGTATATTTCTGTTGAATCAAACGCTTTGTGCTATGACCAATAATAAGACTTGATATTTTTGCTTAGGTATTTACATTCATAAATAAAAGCAGATGACTCAGTGTATATATGTACATCGCAACACCGTCCTAATCATTTCCTAGCTTTAAAAAAAGAATTTTATTCTTACACAGTATTCAATATCTTTACAGTGCATTGACACTTCACTCGTTTATTATTTCCAAACGATTCTCTTTCGTATTTTCGATATTTTTCAAATCATTTTCGTTACAATCGAACTCATCCCTGATGTGATGGTTTCACTGCCACTTCTACCCACGCTACCTCGAGACCCTGAGAATAACGTACGTCCATGTATTACCTACTTACTGTAATCTGGATTCATATTTTTGTTTGTTTATAGCTTTCGAGGCGCGGTTTTATCGGGTCATACCATTTATTTTGCAATGTAGGCGGTTTATTTGTTCTAAGAAAAAGGTTCTGTATTTTTGGAGATGGAGTACCACGAGTACCATATTTATATTATTAGACCGTTACTTTAAGAATAAACTGAAAATAGATGGATTGTTAGAGGTTTCGGCATGTTTTTTTAAGTGAAGAATTTGTATAACAATGAGTGGTTAATAATTTCAAATGCTTTCGCAGTTATTACACATTGGAATGAGACAACTACATCGGACTTAACTCGAGTATTGTATTTTTTTTTCTAACACTAAAAATCACTAATATGACGAACGAACGCTAATTAGATTAGATTAGATTCATTTATTTCCCAAAATTCATACAATATAATTACATTATTATGTCAAATTACATGTACTCAAATTGAGATCGTCAAAAACAAAAACAAAGAACAATAAGATTAAATAATAAGTAACAGCAAAATCACAATTTCATTACAATAAGATTTTGTCATACATATAATGTCAAATATATTAACTATGCGTTAACTATTGAATATGGGAAGTGTAAAGTTTTTGAAACGTCAGCAAATAATTTTTGCGAGTAAAATCCGTTGTAGTTGTTACATTTAAATGAGTGTAAGTTTATTGAAAAGTTATTTGTGATATTGGAAGGAACAATTATAACGGATTTAACTCGCGTATTTAACTGTTTCAATCCAATGTGTAGTAACCGCGAAGGAATCATAAATTATTATTTGTGATATTTTACCGAGTTATTCTTTCAAAAGTCGATTGAATAAACCCAACAAACACTCTTGATTATAAGTAAAACTGGATCTCGTTTTGGAACTTGTTTTGTGCTCTGTCATTAACTGGTGAATAACTCATAAAGACTGGATTGCTAATTCTAGAAACAAATGAACCTATAAAACGGGATTTAATTTCAAGAGAAAATAGTATAAAATGCTAGTTTCATCCACGTTTCAAGCACATTACTAATCATTCTCACTCACTCATACAAACGTTAGTAAAATTAGTAGGGTAAGTATATAATTTAATATGTGACAGATTTCAATAGGATTACCTATGTCATCAAATAAATCAGATATCTTTAGACAAATAACAATTATAACGGATTTAAGTCGCTTATTTTATTTTATAAGTAGATGTTTCGAAAATTTTGCAGTTCCCATATTTTAACTTATATAATTGTTTCATTCTAATCTGAGCATGATTCGCACTAGTTGATCTAGTTCCAAACTAGGCATGCTGGAACTATGGTCAATAGACAACGGATAACCATACATACATATTATTAGTAACCTATCTGACTGAAGTACAAATTCACATTTACCACACTATTATTTAGCCGAAGTAGAATTTAAAACTCTCCGGTTTCGTTTTGTTTAGAAAGAAAGGAAGAAAGGAAGTTTACTCAAAAATCAAAATCATAAATATATTTATTCAATTTAGGCTTTCACAAGCTCCTATGAAGATCAGAAGAATAGTAATAATAAACAACAAAAAGAAAATTACGTAGGTAGGGTCCAACTAAGATAATTTTGTGAAATCGATCTTGCCTCGTTCGAAGTCGCAGAATATATGAGTTCTTAATATAGAATAGAAATTGTATATAAATTTGAACAATTGTAATAAACGGATTCCCATGAATATCGTGACACCAGTTAAGGCAGGCCCACACACATTGGGTTAAATACCTTATTTATAGCTCACTTGTGCTGACCTTAAAAAGGACGTTCTTATGCAGAATGAAATCATTAAGTATTGTAATTTTTGATCAATATTAATTTTGCATTTTTAATTTTAACGGGTCTGTGAATATCTACGTATAATAAAGAAAGTAACGAGAGGGTTCCCAATTTTTTTTTATGTTTAACATATTATTATAAGTATGATATAAAATAAATTACTCTAATTCCCATTAATTGGATTTTCCTTTAGTACCCATATTAATAATTCATTTTTAAAACGGGCAAAATTACTTCAATTATTTACATAATAGACATAATTGCCTAACTATTACAATTGCTTAAATAGCACTATTAAAACAGTTTTCTCTTTATTATATTTTGTAGGTACCTACCTAATATGAGTATTAAAATAACAATAAATTATCATAGGTACCTAAAGTAGGTATGTAAATTTATTGTTATTTTATCTATTAACATTAATATTCATTATTCTGTAGGTAGGTACTGGTATTTTGCTAAAAATATTATAATCGCTCCAGATAGCAAAGGTAGGTAAAATCTTATTAATATTTTTAATGCATTGCTAACTTGGTCAGCTACTGTTCAACATCGTTCATAATGCTAGTTCTAAATACGGTCGTACCCGAGCAATGTATTGGTACAACCTCCGATATTTTGTTTGCCCTGACCATTCGTGTAACGGAAACCAGAGCCGTGCGACGCGGAAGTATGGAATAAGCTTACTTAATATGTTTACTCGTGTTATAAGCGCGATTTGAATAATTATCGTGTAATTCTAACTTCAGCAAAGCTTCATTGTGTACACTTACATAGTTTTTTTAAATATTAAATATCATTGGACAATTCACACCAATTATCTAGTCCCATTTTAAGCAAAGCTTGTGTTATGGGTACTAGACAACGGATAAATATACATAAATACATATAAGACATCCAAGACTCAGGTACAGATGCCAGTGCTCATCACATTGACATCTGCCCCTAGCGGGATTCGAACCCGCAACCTCCGGTTTCGTAGTCAGGGCCTCTGACCACTAGACCAACAGGCCGTCAAAGGAGTTTGGATTTTCTATTTCGCTAAAAAAGAATGTCTACAACAAAACAAGATAGTCGTAAATTGCGCGGATTTTATTACATAGAATTCTGTGTTTTGCCAATTTAAAATCACTAATAAGATAAAATAACAAACTCGATTTTGGACAGTCACCTTATTTAGGATCAAAATGAGCCATTTTAGAGACTCATAAATTATGCTTCGATTTTGTATTGCTCAAGAATTTCATCGACTACCCACTCGGCGGTATAATCACATGGCATGCTGGCCGATGTACCTACATACGGTATTCAACTTTTTACGACTCGTCCCAAACGAACTGTTACCCGCCATTTAAAAGCAATAAAACTGCTTTTTAGACACTCAACCTTTAAATATTAGGTGAGTAAAAATATATTGTTTTAATAGCCGAATTTCTCTGGACTACTCGCGTGGAATCACCCGAAGGCATCTGTATTTATATTTTAATCGGGCTCTTACTTTTACATTTCACTCTAAATTGCTTTATAAGCAGGGGGCTATTTAATCTATGTTTAATGTTAAAATGAATACCGAACGTTACGCTGACCTTTCTAAATTAAATGATGCTTAACATACTTTGTATCGAGGTTAACAAATTAGTACCAATTACGTATTTGTCGATAAAGATGATTGATTAAGGTTAAATTGGGCTATTGTTTTATAGCAAATAAAGCTGCCGTAGAAGGGGTGAATGAACTCAAAGCTCGGTAGGTAAGCTAATCCTTTGATGGTATAAACAATATTTCGAAACAAAGAAATTCCACAATCAAATCTTCAATGTCCGATGGTGGTTTAGCGATAGTGCGCCGGGTATCAGCTCGGTCGTATTGGCTTACACCCACTCACGGTGATGCAGCGGATCGATGCATTTAATTGTTGTATGATAGCACACTAATGCACCTGTCAAGGAAACAAAGACCCGGCTAGATAAGTCCAAAATTGAAGCACGATCCGTTTTGTTGGCGGCCTTACGTCCCTCAAATGTAAATGTTTATACTTTCTCGTTTGTTGTGCTCGTCTGATTTTCATCTCGGCCGATATGAGGCGTGCCAGTCATTTGTCATGTGCCGACTGCGCAGGCATTTGAACCATGTTCTTGGTTCACAGTTTAGCCGTGGCATTAGCCGTTACGCAACCAATGATGCATACAAATGCATTGTTTCTCAATATTGAATCATACTGCTACGGTAGATAGTACGTGTAATATTTTTTTAACTTCATAAAGTTATGCAATAAAATGGATCATTACTTTAAAAGCATGCAATATAAACCTGAATTTAATTAAGTGTTAAATAATTTTGTAATTGCATAGAGGGGAATTCAAAGAATGTGTTAATATTAAGCGTAAACTGTATTCAATGTATCTGATATTGCTGTGCATAATATTATTAATAGCTCGGCCACAGATAGGCTTTTCGCTTAACGATTGGAGGCTCGCGTGTATTTTACCGGGAGCACGTAACGAAGTGGTACTAGTTCCTTACAATGCTATCTCCCAAGGCTAAAAACCAGTTATGATCCATTATCAGATCCTATGCCAGGGGTGGCATTAAAATGTCCGCTCGCTCCTGCTTTGTTTATTAAATTATGTCCAACGAAGCTATAAATATCGGGTCGCGAGACGCGTTCATTTAGTGAAATACCGATCCGAGTTACGATACTGTATGAGTTATGCAGTGTCCTTAAGGATAAAGTCCTGAAGTCGCATAAACAAGGTTAAGAGGAGAAAAATGGCCTTTTATCTAGATCGAGCCGAGGCTCTTACGGCGTCTGAATAACACCGCAAGTTAAATCGACGTTAGAAAAAGTTAGCTAAACGCTCAGCACTTTCGAAAGGGCTTATATTTTTTCCAACGTTGCGATTTCTGAGATATGATCGGTGAGTATTAAAAGTAATTGAATGAAAAACAAACGAAAGTTGAAGCAAAGAGAGAAATAAAACCGGCAAAAAAGGGAAGAGCGGAGATGTAATGACGTAGATAACTTCAACCAATTACGAGGAACGCAGAAGTGCTGCATTGGCTGAATAAAAATGGACTCTTGGTTCGCAAATATGCAAGGACGGTAATACGTAAAAAGCCATGGCTACGGGAGCTACAGGTTGTATACGATTTTTTTCCGTCAGTAACTAAAGCAGGTTTAATGCACTTGGTAATAAAAAACAAATGGAACTTTTCTATCCACTTAAGCACATATGTCTGCTTTTTCATTTCCTTTATCGTGCTTGTTTAACTAGAGAACTTTGGTATAAAATGAGTGCTAATAAAATGTTAGGTAACTGTTTTGTCAATGTAAGTACTTACTTATTCATAAAACCAACTATAATTTAGTTTGACTTGTAATCAATAGCAATTTATTCTTCCATTAAAACAACATCCTTTGAATACAGTTCGAAGGCGAGGCGACAGCGATTTTATCGGCAGAGAAGCCAAACCATTATTTTTGCCTTCCTTAGAACGCTGTAACAATTACTCTTAAAAGTCCACGCTTCGATTCTAAGTGTGTGCAATTTAAAGGAATAATTGTTTTTACCACGTTTGCTAGAAATGGCGTTAGTTTCACACCGTACCATTGCAGGAAATGGTGTAGGTATTTTTTACTTTTATAATATCGTCTGTGCTATTTCAATATTCCATTGATGATAATTTTATTTTGTTTTTAATCATCACAATTTATTGGTACATGTTTTCCAAACAAGGCTCACTTCATAAAAATACCAATAAACTTGTTCAGCATTCAATATTGTAAACCAATAAATTTGTATCCACGCCGTATTTGATAACTCACGATTATCAAAAACGTCTTGAGTAGATAGCGGAATCGCGTGGCATAAAATTCTTCATGATCTTGACATTTGTATGGAATTGTTTCAAGAAAGGTCGTGATCGAATTTTAATGTCGCCCTTTGACCCAATAAGGAGTCACGTGATTTCAGTTCAATTTCGAGTTGGTCTTGACCTAACTAAAGGCTATTTTTAGCCATAGTTTAAAAATTCAAATTATAAATAGATGGAATTTAAGAAATACTTAATTAGGTACTATCAACTGTGCTGGCGATGTTACACCTTTAAGGCAATAATCGCTGACCCTGGTACCTAGCGGCTGTGTGTGAAGCAACAAGTGCAAGCAATTTTTTTCTAAAATGGCGTACCCCGAAAGCATCCGATAGTACTTACTTCAATCTATTCGTTTTAGATAACGATGCATATATACCTATCAATGGGTTTTATGGATGGAAATGTACTTACCTACAGACGCAATAAATGTACTGATATACAGTAAAACAACCAACGCAATTACTTTACAAGCAAATGCCCCGTTCTCTGCTGCTTAAGTTCAGGAATTCTCATGGTTTTGTCTCTTATTCAGATAAAGGAATTATGGTATTGGATTTTACATTATTATACAAATTTATATTACTTAAGTACCTAGATTATGGACAAAAAGAAACCTAACATTTTTACCATCTACGAACTTTAAGAATTTAATCTAACATTACATCCTTACGTCATTTTAAGTATCATTGGGTTGTAAGAACTCTTTACTTTATTTCGAAGTTGCCTTACGGTTTATGGCTAACGGTGCAACACTAAACCCCATTATCTGTGTTCGTAAAATACGTCTATAAAAACATCTTTTGTCATAGATACAACTCCAATGCGTGTAAGCACACAATCGTATAATTAAAATCGTGGGTAGACGTGATTGGCCCTATATTAGCTCAGTTCCGTACTCAGATACTCGAATCAATATTCTTCAACCGACCACAGAAGGAAATTTATACGTTTAAAACATTCGCTCAGTTGGCAGTATTTAAAAACATATTGTGAATTTTTTTGAGCATGTGGCGTGGCAATAGTGATGATGATGATATCATGAGCTTTGTAGGCGTTTTAAATAATGAAGGTACCAGATAACCCTGGGTGGGGTTGCATTAATTAAATAATTATGACATATTGTGTGACCACTTCAATAGGGGGTGTTGTTGATAAGGAACGCAGGTATAGTACTCATTACAAATTCAGACCGCCTGTATAATTGTCCCTACCTACATAGATATTATCGATGCAGACTGTGTAGACAATAAAATAAGTGTATATATTTATTTACATGACTGTTATATTTATGTTTCTTTTTAAGAAATTTTGAAACTTAGCAGTCGAATGAAGTTCAGATCTGATCATAGCGACAAAAGTTAGGTACCTAGGCATTTTTTTTTAAATTAGTTGGGTATGATAAATTTAAGAAATTAACTGTATTATAATATTTTACCTTGTTGATATCGGCTTACATTTTGTTTAGTAATTATCACTTAAAAATGTTAGCGACCGCATTTTACCGAATCTTTTGAGTATCAGAGGCAACAGATTTCGTTCCAAGATAGCATTATAATCGCTGCAGAAGATCGTATCTCGGAGCGATGCACTTTTTTTTAACCTTTATAGACCTGCAGTTTGAGCACATTCTATTGAAACGAACAACACAATCGTATGTTTGTGTTACGGTTTTTTTGCAACATTAAGCCGGTCGCAGGCATCCCACAATGTCTTATTTGCATTTTAATTGTTCTCTTGGGATATAAGAATCGGTTCGCTATTAAATTTAGGAATTTCATTAAGACACATTTGGTTAAAGGATTCTGTTAAATTAGCATTGTTAATTGAGACATTAAGACGACTTAATTATTGGTCCGGCTGGATGTTTACGATCATGAATATTTGGTTTGTTTGTTTTAATAAATTGGTTTTATTAAGAAGCTTTTATTGAGTATCGAAATACAACGTCCGCTTTATTTTTGGAGTTTAAAGTTGAAATGTATTTCCAGTAGGTACTTATCAATCATAACTAGTAAAATCTTTTTGTCATGTATCACGCGTTTCTGTCAACTAGTTGAAGGATCGTTTCCTCAAAACGTCTCAACAAACATATTTTTTCACTTACACAAACCAATTTTGTTCTCACTACTAAGGATGTACAACATTTCTTGTAATATTTTGAGTTATGGTTAAGTTGTTTATTTGAGTATGTATTATTTTTAATGCGCTGGTACGTATCTACGCTTTCAATTATATTGTGTTAAACATAATTTAGGTAGACATAATATTACATTATCCGTTTATTGTTTTTAAAGTAAATATTTAAAACTTGTCTACAGAAGTTAAGTAATAGCCATAGTTCTTTTCTTTCTTTATTTAAAATGACTTTTTAATTTGAAAAAGTTAAACTACTATTTTTTAAGTCTTGCTGTTATAACCATTTCTATATAATAGGTAGGTACTTAGGTATATGAGGCAATAGAAACCAGACACGTTTTAAAGTCCCACATGCAACCTTCTCCAAGATTAATAGCATTCGGGTGTCAGGTCACTCTGAACCGCAGTCCATCAAAGTTCTTACCGACGGCTCCCTAATGCAACCCTATCCACGTAACTTATACACGTACGACGATAACGTACATATATAATATTAGTTATTGCGTATCAGTTGACGTTTTCACCTTGAGATTTTTTGGTAGTCGGAAGAAAAAAGATCGAATAATTTCTGATAACTTCGTGTTTTGTTTATTTGCTGACGTTTCGAATATATGTTTCCTGCTGTGCATAAAAAAATTGACAGTTTACGCATAGGATTAAATAATCCAATTATATTATTTTAAAACTTAATTATTAGGTACCTAATATTTTGTAATTCTTAGGGTCTCGAATAACACTTAGTAGGTATGGGTTAGATATCGTTGTAATAGTAGGTAGTTTCTTAAATTATATAGTATTTAACTACCTACTACTATTTACCTATTATTTTTTATTAAATGTTGAAAAAAACAGGACCTACTTTGAAATTACTAATGACATGTCATATTACATGTAGGTAGTTACGTTACATTATTTCATGATGTACCTATTCACACAAAAAACGAAAGAAAGGAAATCATTATAAGCAAATATTTTCAGAATTAGATTTTAGCCAAATATAAGGTAAGCTACTTGTTACTTAGAAGTCCCGAGCCTAAAGCCTTTATGAATATTTAGTTGAATCTCATTTTGTTATGCTACAAAAAAAAAACAAAATGCGACAGTTCACTTAAAGCCTCAAAATGTAGGTATCTACTTACTTTATATTCAAATACATAACCCTTCTGCTTCAGCACTAAATATGAAGGTACGTATACTTGATTTAAAATATATTTTACTTGGAATGAAACAACTATTAACGGATTTAACTCGCGTACTTATTTTTATTTTATTTTATTAGCTGACGTTTCGGATTCTTTACAGTTTCCATAATCGTGGCACGACTGAGCTGACAATAGTCTAACGCTAAAGTGACTTTAGCGTTAGACTAATCCGAAACGTCAGCTAATAAAATAAAATAAAAATACGCGAGTTAAATCCGTTAATAGTTGTTTCATTCCAATGTGTAATAACCGCGAAGGCATCAGAAATTATTATATTTTACTTTTCTTTAATTAGGTAATACAAACAAATACCTACAGACAACGAATATGATTAGTTACTTCAAATTCAAAAGAACTTCCTACTTCCCTCAAAACATTTTTTTTATTGTACACTTCGCATAATAATAGCTAAAGTTAAACTTCCTATATGCTACATTTTTATAGGTTATAAAATTTTCACCGGCATTCTGTACGTGTTCGTTTTACCTAAAGAGATTTTATACATATTCAATACAATTCAACAATGGTTATCTAATTCGTATTCTTCGTATAAACTTTGACGTGTGCCACTGCGCTTGAGTTGAAAAAAAGCGTTAAAAACGTTTAAGTATTCTTTTAATGCGGCATTTAAAAAATACATTTGAATATCAGGTATCTTATTACATATTTGTATAAAGTCAGGGATTCACTAGGGTACAAATCTCGCGACATGTGTCGCTAGCGGCGCCAAGCGGAACTAAGAAGGAAGGAAGCGGGACAAGTCTATACGAAGAGAAGGAGAAGGATAGGAGACGATATGTGGTCCCGAGATATTTGTGTCGGAATCTCCACCTAAAGCCATAATAGGTTATTAAAAAATGAAATGTTTGACTGAATCTCCACCTTAAGCCTATTATTATTATTGTAACGTCACTTGCGACATGTTGTCTCGAGATATTTGTGACCTGTCCGAATCTCCACCTTCAGCCTGTTATTATTATTATGTCTCGCGATATGTTGTCCCGAGATATTTGAGCCCTATCTAATTCTCTACCTTTAAGCCTATTATTATTATTATTATAACGTTTGTCACAGCATGTTGTCCCGAGGTTTTTAAACCCTGTCTGCATCTCCACCTTAGGCCTATTTCATGATAGGAAAAAGTGCGTAACATTATAACAAAGTTTTCTCAAATTACAGACTAACGATAAGTAAAGGCATCCAGGGTCGCACCCTTTGCTGATACTGTCTAAATTAAAAAAAAAACCGTTTCCTTTGTTTCTTGTCCCACTCATATGCAAATGCGCTTGTCCCGCCCCTGATTTAGGGCCTGCATTACCGATTCACGAAAACGATGAAAAATGCATACATTTCTGACATAGAGTTAAAATTGCTTTAAAGGCGACAAGAAAAAAATTGTGACGTCATATCAATGTAAATAGCTACGATTTGCATAATTATAAAATACGTAGCATCTATCAGAAAGCAATTGCGACATAAGTACTTATTTTATCACCAAATTGAAATCTTATGAACTAGGGAGTAAGGGTGACCATAATATTATTTGAAAGTCATAGGTAGTCTTTGAGGCAAAAATATCATTTCGTATTTCAAAATCTAATTTGTACTATTTTTTCCATTTCCAATGATTTGCTAGGTTGCTTAAAACTTCCAAAGACTAATTGATAGGAACGGTACTTATTGGTATGGCTATAGGTATGTATAAAATTAATTTGGTAAAAAAAATATTCAGCTCACACTCAAAACGTTGAATGATAGCCGTGTTTACTAAAAAACTCTAAAACATTTTTGTACTTATTTAAAACTTTCGTAACTCAAAGTTGTTATATATCAAAAGAGTGATCGTGGCGGCCATATTTAACACATTCAACGATTTATAGCGTTTGATATCGAACGACAAATTGTCCGAGACTCGCCGACATATCACATCGTGTCACAGTTCCCGTATTGTTGCTTTATCAGTGTTTCGCTTAAGTTGACATAAGTTATGTTTAAGTACCCAAATTATAAAACCAATGAGTCGAGCTTTTGAAAATCTTGAAATTTTACTAAACCTACTTTATGATGTATATTATTATAATCTTTGATGCAGTTATCTATTTAAATAAGGCTGAAACTTCTGCAAGCCCATGTTGAATTATCGACAAGTACCTATAAATCAAGATGACAAAGTTAGCGATATAATATGTGAGATAGAAACGATATCGACGTGACAAAATGTCATCTCACAATTCATCATAGACTTGCTGCTTTGCTATTAGTAGTAATAGCAAAGCAAGGTAGATACTTATCAATACTGATGCTGTCCAAATTTACGATATTCCAATCTCATTAAGAGGTTGAATACCTACTAAACAAATGGCTTTCAATCCTTTTACCATTATGTTATTTATTTAAATGACACTTGGTTATGGTTAGGTACTGAAATCTATGGTTTCAGTCACTCAGTAGAGATATATCCCGTAGTCTCCTTTTGGGTTGAAATTACAATGAAATGAAACCTCGTAGGTAACACATAACTAAATCTATATTTTGGCCTCTATATCCCATCACTCATATTTTCCCCATCTGGGAACATTCCTCCCCTATTTCCCATTAAAGAGACGACCTAGCGAATGAAATATGAACTACGTACGCTCTGCCTGACTACACGCTGAAGCTAAAACAAACGATTTCCAATACTAGCATCATTAATTTAATCCTAAATACACTGTAACATTACAATAGCAAATTCGCTAAGGGAATTTAGTCTTTACAATTTTGTTATTAAGGTGCATAACTAGAAATGCGAAAGCGTAGAACAAATGGTCCCGCTTGGTACCACTTTTCATGCGTTTATTACATCTTGGCACGGTATGAGAGCACTATTGATTCCGTTTTATCGTGTTACTAAGTAGTGTTAAGGTGTGTACATAATAATAGATATTTTGTAACGACATTGTTTATAGTCTGTTTAGTTTGCTTACAAAGATACTTAGAATCTAGTATTTTTATAGGTAAACCCCTACTTACGTTACTTTGGCTGTTGGGTCAAAGTTTATTTCTGGTTCACGGGTTTTTTGTTAGGCAGAATATTGTAGTAGGTACCTAATAGTTTTCTACGAACTTTTAAGAGTGTAATTGGTAATGAAACAGGTATGATAATATTAAATAAATGTGTTGCGTTATGACTATTGTATAGGTATATGACATTTTATATCTGTTTATTGAAAATCAGGCACTTAATTGTTGAAAATTACTTGAGGACTAAAATAAAAATATTTTATGACGACTTTTGTAAATAATCGTTTCAATTGTTATGAGTGCATATAATATGACGTATAGTAGTGTCATTTATAATACCTACTAATATTATAAATGCGAAAGTAACTATGTTTGTCTGTCTGGACAAACAGAGTTACTTTCGCAGGTCAAAAACTAATGGACCCATTTAAATAAAATTCGGTACAAAGAAAGTCTGGAGCCTGAGAAAGGACATAGGCTACTTTTTAACCGACTGCCAAAAAGGAGGAGTTCCGCGCTGACGAAGTCGCGGGCAGAAGCTAGTACCTATATAAAATAATCAGAAATAAATGAGTATGAATCTAATCGTAATTAATAAATACAATTTAGTAATTTCTTTTGATTAAATACAGCTTCAGTAGGTACATCCGAATATCTGACTATAAAAAAAACCACCACAATGGTAATATATGAGTATGGAATCCCCCTTACATCTGGTTGAGGTTTGATTTATGATCCTCGGCCAGATACCTACATGTGAATTTGAACGATAAAAGATGAATCACTCCGAGATTAATGCTTCAGAGCTTATCACCAGAGTGTTTCCTTGCCAAATGGTATTGTCAAACAAGACTGCATTGTTCAAAGATATCCTAATGTACTAACTGGAATTATAAATGCTCCCGTGGCATCTCTAAGGGTCTGTCTACGTTTAATGTTATCGCTTTTCTTTTGTTTTATAGTATTCTTTCTAGCTGTCCGCCCCGGCTTCGCACGGATCACCTTTTTTATAGCCTATGTCACTCGGGTATAACCCGTATAACGTAGCTTCCCAACAGTGAAATAATTTTTGAAAAACGGTCCAGCCGTTCTGGAGCCTATTCAATCTAAACAAACAAACCTTTCCTCTTTATAATATTAGTATAGAAAATAATGAAGATTTGCAATAATTTCTGATGCCACGGTTATTACACACTCGTACTACGAATATGGGAACTGTGATATCGAAACGTCAGCAAATAAATTAATTACGCGAGTTTAATCCGTTATAATTATTTCATACCAAAAGGAAGATTAGTTTTTATTTGAGATAAACCAACACACCAAGAAATAATTATATTTGACGATTATATTCAGATAATAATATGTTGAGCATGAAATTAGGCAGACAATTATAATAAAAGTAAAGTGACACTAGTGATTATAAGGAAATCGTACTATTATCGTCAAGAAAAGGCTTAGCTATTCTTGAAGATTATATTAACAATTAAGTATAGTAAAAGACTTTGTTTCCAATAATAACCTATTACCATTAAAGTAGAGTTTTTAATACTTTATGTTATGTCTAAGCCGTTTTAGACGTTTTATCTAATAAACATATGTAACACGTCGTATTTTGGAAGTTTAATTATTAATTACTATTTAAGCATTTTTATGACTGAAAAAACTATTTATATACGTAATAATAATTTATTGTTTTAGTTTTAGCTCTGGTTAGGTGACTACATATATAGTTTTTTATGTTTTACTAAACATTCGCACTAAAGTAATCCTCGTATTTTAGTTAATGCGAAATGTAATTCTAAAACAAAGAAAATTAGATTGTGTCCCAATTTACGTCCACGTTTGTTTCAAAGCGCTGTTTATCTTTTAATTTCAACTCGACATTTGAGTCATAATTTAAATTTCTTCTCTATGCGACCTTTTGTAAATTTAAATAACAATTGTCACCTACATTCGAAACATTGATTTACATAATACAAAATACGCCAATTGAAGGGGCGTATGTTGCCCAATTATTAGCATAGAGGTAACCACAAGTAACTGTCACTTTGACAATTTAGGGTAACCGTTTCAAAAGTGGACCGATTCGGCCGCCATTGTTCGCACCCTCGTACTGGTGCAAATTACGTTTTTGTTTGCTATTTTACGGGCAAATGTCGCTCGGAAATTTCGTATTTAGCGCTACTCGAAGTTTTGCGTACATTGAAATTTGTTTTGTTTATTTAGTGGTTGTAATAACGAGTTAGTCTGCAGGTCGGATAAGAATATCATTACAATACTATTTGAATTAAAACGATTTAAGTATGATTTTTATATATTCTACTCTTTATTTCAACTCGCCTACAATTTAGAAGAAACCTTTATAATAGTGAGAATAGAATTGTAGAATTGGATTTATTACAATAAATGCCATTGAATTATTTATGTCGATAATATAACACAATGAATATGAAATGTAATTCTGCAAAACGTAATTAAACAAACCCATAAATCGTAAAACCGAAAAACTTTAAACATTAAGGAACTTAATATCACCAATCTGCGCATAACCGCTCTTGTCATGTCGCCCATATGTCAGAGCTTCAACAATGGAATTAGTCTGCATTGAAAGTACCATGGCAAATTTGGGACATATCTGGATACCGTGTAGCAAGTGCACTTGTGACGGGGGTGACACTTTGATCCCTTCCGATACTGACATTATGTGACAACATCGAGCTGGGGCGTGCGACACAATGGACGATCATTGGCGCTTTTACCCTGCTGTCGGCGTTTGGTACGTTGAATATTGAATTTCTGAACGTGTTGTGTGGTGAACTGACAATGCAAAGATGAAATTAAGACATTCTGTATGCAAGTTTTTTATTCAATTTAAAAAAATAAATTTGCATTCATATTTCTAGTCAATAATAAGCAATTAATATTATTACTGACGACAATAATAATAAAAAAGTAGAAAAACAATTTCACCTAAAAGCCTGTATATTAAATCAAATGCCTGCTTAACATTCGAATGAAGGAAGGAAATAAATTCACCCGCAACCACGGCTTGGAAATATCCAATGAGGATTTTTTTGAAGAAAAAACTCATTTGCATCTCAAAAGCTATGTGAGTTAATGGGCACGGTTTGAATGCGGGACACGTCACTTCATCCGCCGGTGCAACCCTTGCGACGCTTTAAAATAAAGACTAGTGTAATCATATTCCACATTAAAAGGTGTCTAATTGAACTGGTTTTGTAACGATATAGATATTGTTGAAATTGTGGCTTTCTCGTGGGTAACAATTACCTAATAAATAAGTTTTTCTAAACAACAACAAGAGTTTCTTTGTTTGTTTGAACGCGCTGTCTCGGGAACTACTGGTTCGAATTGAAAAAATATTTTGTGTTCGATAGACCATTTATCGAGGAAGGCTTTAGGCTATATAATATCACGCTGCGACCAATAGGAGCGAAGAAATAGTGGAAAATGTGTAAAAACGGGAAAAATATGAAGCCTATATAAAGAATAACTATTCTACGCGGACGAAGTCGCGGGCACAGCTAGTTCAACAATAAATTTAGTTCATAGCTTCATCCTGCGTTGAGGTTATCTAAATTTGTATACAAAACTTAAAAGACAGACTTATTGCCTTAAAATATACTACGTAAATAAACAAAAGTTTATAAAGTAGGTAAGTATAATTATAATAAAAACAATCTTTGTAATTTCTAAATCAAAATGCTCTGACGTGAACGACGTTATGTGGTTTTTTATACTAAATAATTTTATTGTACCTATTGTGTTGGATATAGCATGACAGATGCTAGTATCATAACCGATTAAGCTTATTGTTCTACGCGTGAAAACGAAATCACATCGACCTTATGGTCTGTTACACACAATACTTAGGTACATTAAAAAAATATGGTCTACATGAATTGATATATCGCACCCCTAGATCTAAAGGGAGCTAACTCAAAAAAAGTAACTTTTTCGGGAGAGGCGAAATTGTTGTAAGGAATCGGATCCTTTTTTTTATTTAGCGTGTGTTTAATTAAAATCTTCAAATTTTTGAGTTAGCTCCCTTTAGATCTAGGTGTGCGATATCTGGTATATTGTAATAATTTCTGATGCCTTCGCGGTTATTACATATAGGAATGAAACAACTATTAACGGATTAAACTCGCCTATTTTATTTGCTGATGTTTTGGATTCTTTACAGTTTCCATAATCGTAGCACGACTGAGCTGACAGAATCTAACGCTAAAGTCTAATAGTCTAAAACTTTACTTTTTAAATCTGTTAATAGTTGTTTCATTCTAATGGTAAGTATATTTTAATTATTGTACAGACTATACCTACAGCCACACAGCTTTCACTTCAAAGATTTCAGCGTACAAAAGTTTTTTTTAATCCAGTTCTCAGTACGGTTACATAGGGGACTAATTAAATCGTATTCATTTTAAAATACTATCGTCTGACGTATGTCAATTATAAAATTTTGATTTATACTCCAACAGTCCGGGCCCGACTTTCAGTTAACCCAGTTTAACGGGATTTTTAAAGGGCATAATTGGCAGAGCAAGCCATGCGGCAATATTTTTTTTTAACTTTAAAATTTTACGACCAAGTCAGTTAGAGAGAATAATTAGGCCAATTAAAAAGAAATGCCATTACTATGAACTGTTTGGAATTTATACTAGTTTCTGTCCGCGACTTCGTTTGCACCGAATAGAGCTGTCACGTGTCAGAATGTCTAGATGGGGTATGGGGCGGTTGTCTCTATTTCTTCTTACATTAACCAATCTTAAATTTTAACTTTCCTATTTACCAACTTACATAATATTTCGGTGGAAAGACTATGTCCCTGTCCATGACTTAAACTATCTCCTTAACAAATGTAAGAAGAAGTAACATAATAATATAAAGGTACCTACATGAAGACAAAATACTTTTCACATTTATAATATTAGAAGCAATTCACCAAAGTTCAAATTAATTACGTTTCATAATGCCACCAATGTTTACATCTTCTAAGTACAATTCCTTGTCATCTTTACGCAAACCACTCTCTCAAAACCACTTAGGAATACGTCATACTTTTAACTCTTAGTAATCGGATCTTCATTCATGGATGTAGATCCCCATCAAGGATTTTAATTTGAACAAATTCATCCGTGGCTTATTGTTTTCGTCGTAGGCACGGGTGTTTGTGTGGCGGGACATACTGACAACACGTTCAATATACAAATATGATATTGGAATAAGACATTCATGGTACATTAGTGTTAGTTAAAAGTTTACGGGGTTATTCCGTCACGTACATGTTTTTGGCGAATCTAAGCACAGTTTACCGCTGCCGGCTCAGTTGGTAAAGCAGTAGGGTTTTCTAATTCAAACTAAAAAATACCCATGACGCTGTGCAATAAAGAAAGAAAAATATCTGCTTTGAAATTTAGCAAGTTAGAGATGATAAGTAAGAAGTCATTATCATTTTTGATGCCTTCGCGGTTTTGTAATTAAGATAAAATTTTGTATTTTAGATATAATCACTTTAGCGTTAGACTATTGTCAGTTCAGTCTACGATTATGGAAACTGTAGAATCCGAAACGTCAGCAAATAAAAAAAAATAAAAATACGCTAGTTAAATCCGTTAATAGTTGTTTCATTCCAATAAGAAGTCATTGATAGGACGATTGATAGTCCAGGACTAATTGTCGCGCGTTTAACTTGTCTCGTATGTATACTCTGACCTGTAATGAAGAAATCTAACACACACAGACACTCGTCGACTTTAGACGCCCTCTTCTATCCTAAGGACTAGATTTACAAATATGTTGGCATAACGTTCCAACAGTGAGTTTATTAAGCTCCGTGTGAGCGAACGTATGCGGCGAGCAAATTAGCAAAACAGCTAACGCGACGAACACTCGCCGAGTAAATTAAGAGCAGTCCAAAAGCTCTTTCCATTGTTGATGCGTTTTTAATCATTCCATCATCTGTTTGTTTACCGTGTCTCTATTTATAATGTGGTTATACAGCTGTATATCAGATACATCTTCATTAAATGCAACTTATTATTTCTCAATGCGTATTAAATTTCTGTTATTTAACTTACGTGATGCTGATTGTGTGACGAACTTGGTTTGGAAGCGAAATGTAATTGCAATTAATTTCAAACCAATTCAATTGAATAAATTGAAAAACTATCAACTATTTGCCTTTATCCGACACCAAAGTATTTATTATGAAGCATTTTGTAGTAAATTAATTGGTATCGGTTTTAAACCAAGTACCTATAAACCAAATATATACGAGGCTATTTGTTGTTTACGTATCGTACGTACAATAGGAACAGATTCTTGGAAATAATCGGGACTAATGAAGGTTTTCTAACATATTTTTAAACACACTCTTTTGGAAAAGCTTGCCTATAACTATTTATTTTATTTTGCTATGATGATTGCTAGCATTCGTAGGTAAGGATTCAGTTCTAAAAACATATTCATTGATCTAATATTTTAAACCTCAAAAATTTACTCATTTTTTTTATGTCTAAGCGCCTAAAAAAAGCAATTGAATTACGTATGCGCAAAGTTTCGCCGAATGAATAAACCTTCCGTGAAACACTGTAATTACGTAACATGGCCAAGAGATACGAATCGGCCAAATCGGTTATATCGATCGATTCATCGATTCCTTCGCCGATCCAAGATCCGATTCCAACGAGCGCGACCAATTTTATTCACGAAACATTTAGCCCCCGATACAATCTTGCCTCGGCCATAATGGCCTAAGTTGTTTTTAAAACAATAAAATGCAAGGCTTGAATGCATGTGGTTGTTAGTGTGAATCAGATAAGTGGACTAGATATTGTATGGATATTGTTTTAGGGACACGGTTTATTTAGAAATTATACAGTAGCGGCGTGAATGGCGCACTAAGTGGATATTTAGTAAGCTTGACGGCCACAGTTTTAAGTAACCTACATAATATTCTGATACGAAGCACTATTAGTTTCAACTACATTATATAACTTCTGAAATATTTGAAATGTAAAAGAATCATTGTTAATTGAATTCCTTTGTTTCCAGTTTATTAATTAAAAAAGAAAGATTTTCGAGGAACTAGAGGTCACCCTAAAAATCGCAATCAACCGAATCGAAGTTCCAATTATTATTAAAATCGCTCCCGATAAAATCGGTTTAATGAAGAACGGTTTTCGAGATCCCGATCGATGGAGTACTAAATCTGAAATTGATTCCCCTCCCCCGATACGAAATTGATCGAAAACACTGATTAATCTGCGGAAGTCTCGCTTTTCATTTATTGAAAATCACGTCAAGACCTTATCTCTTTATGCTTTATTCGTACATTTGTATGCAAAGAGCAAATATTTATCTCGGGTAAGGCCGCTCGGGAGTTTGTTGTTTCCGATTTCGAGTTTCGTAGTTTGGGTTGTATATTTTGGTTTTGCGACTCTTTTATGTTTGTATTGGATGTGGTGAGCATGTATTTTATTTTCGTTAGCTACTGCTTTTAATATTTATTCCCAATCCGCAGTGGGAGAAATTCGTAATGTGCTTTCGAATATTATAATAAAGATTTGTTGTTTTGGTTTCGGAGCAGTACTAAAAACATAGTTTTGGGGGTTAAGCATTTTTCATTAATTGTGACAAAATATGCATTCGTGTGTATGTGTTATAAGAAAAATTATCTGACGTGTACACTGAAGGCAGTTTGAGTTCTGATGAAGTGAGCAGGTAAAGGAATCGAAGTGATCTTGTTAGTGCTTCGATGTATTATGAAATGCTGAGGGCTTTATGATTTTCAGGAGTGATTTTGAGATTGTGAAATGCTTATGATGTGGAGTTTCGGAACTTTAGTCAAATCTTCAATATGTAGAAAATCGAATAGTAGTAACAGTGAAGACTATGACAAATATTTGACAAAACAATCAAACGGGCAGGACGACGTCTGCCGGGACTACTTGTAGTTATAATTATATAACCATACAAATGTAACATTGCCAATACTGATAGGTAGTAGGTACTTCATCGAAGTTGAAATATTTTATTTAGACTACACTCTCAAGGGAAATCCCCGCGATTGCTCTGTCAATTTTATATTTTATCAAAATCAAAGCTCCAACTTGTCACATATTGCGAACTCATAATGCTAGTAGTATTGATTTTCCAATCATACATTCAATTTGGTATCGTCCCCCGACATTTGGCGTGTCAATAATATTTCCCCGGTAACGGGACATTGGTGAATGAAATGATTAACCTAGGCGAGACTGTTGACCGGGATTTTGTTACCTCGTGCGATACAGGGTGATATGAAACATTGGCTTGACTATTGTATAATCTATATTTCTATAATAAAGAGGAAAGGTTTGTTTGTTTAGATTGAATAGGCTCCAAAACGACTGGATTGATTTGGAAAATTCTTTCACTGTTGGGAAGCTAGACTATTCCTACCGGACGTAGGTTTTAGAATATTTTGATTTAAAAAAAAAAATGCGAAGCCAGGGCAAACAGCTAGTTAAGAATAATTTACTTTGAGTAGTGCTTATATAATTTAACGATACTTATCTATTTAATTTACAAGACGCTGTAAGTAGATATATGAAAGAAGCAAAAATAATTACCTACGTACTTAAACCAATTTAGACCGGTAGTTAATTTAAATAAGTACATCGTCGAATTAAAAATTTTATTGTTTTTAATTAAATTTAATCACGTACCTATCTAAAGAAACTAACTAAAGGATTACAGTTTCTAGGTACGGTGGTAATCAACTAAATTTAAAGACCCATTATGTCAGGATGAAAACTCTCAATACCGTACTAAAATAACTATAACAGATTTAAATAGTTAAATCCCATTGAAAATGAATTCACATAATCGTAGCAAAACAAGTAGCATTATTATTAACTAAAAATCGAAAGTATCAGTAATCATTTATAAATGTAAAAAAGATACCTACATTAAATCATAAATTTTAAATTAAACGCTTTCCGAAATTAATATTTAACACGCAGTTAATTGGCGACAAAAATTACACATCGACGTGAAATTGGGTTACTTTCAGACAAACGGGAAATTTTAACCAAAGCGGTCATTAAATAACGAGGTTAATCGTAATCAATGAACTCTGACGGATTACCTTCATTATAAAAAAACATATACACACGGGTACCTACTAAAAACCTTCCTCTTGAATCACACTACCTACCTATGTATTTAAAAAACCGCTTGAAAATCCGTTGCTTAGTTTTAAAAATTGAAGCTTACATAATGACGGAGAGAGAGCGATGAATAGATGATTTCTAGTAGGAATGAATCAATGTACAAATGAATCAATGAATTGACAATAGGAGAGTAATGCATCGCTTATCCTAAAACAGGTAATCATTTATGTTCAAACCCTATTGTAACCTAACTAATTAAACTAGGATACATTTTGTAAAATAATTACCTACCTTAGCGTATAAATACAAAACGAAATGTTAATAAATTATGCTTTCAAATGATTTATTAGCTAGGACTGGCATATCTTACTCATCCTGTAGTACAAATACAAAGTGTCAACATTGAACTTGGAACATTTTAGTACGAAAATGATATAAATTTATCCCCTGTTTGCAGAGCGAAATGAAATAAAGACCATATGTATGGCAGCTCAAGTTTCGTAGGCAGTCCCTACTAATATTTGTTACTGTTATAAAGTCCAGTTTATAAGATACTCGAGTCTAGATATAAGTTCTTCTGTTTGATTAAGTGATGAAATGGGTAGGTACTTCGAAATATGCTTAAATTATTAATGCTTTAGTTAATGAAATACTTACACACTTTATGGTACCAATTAGCACCAAAAACAAACGCGTAGTTTTTAGTTTTAACTACGTTTCTTTTTGATATTTTTTACATTTTTCAATAAATAAATGGACAAAAAAAATTCATTTCATTTAAAAGAAAATCCGCGATTTAAATCCGATATGGTTGTTTCATTTCAATGTGCTATAACCGCGAAGGTTTCAGAAATTATTGTTTTTTTATTTGTGCTTAACTAAATAATGTAAACATTAACTGAGTCTGTTTCATACGTTAACATAAAATGAAGAAATACTTAAATCCGTTACGATTTTAACATTTTATACCATAATACATGTGTGTAAAGTATTTTTTAGCTAATGTCAAAACAGTAACCGGATCTTCCATTGAATTGTAATTTTATTCGATACGTCAGCACATAATGAATAAATAAATTATACCTACATAATTCCAAAATACAAGTCTGTAATGTATTTGTTGTTTAATTTAATAATACCTTCCCGCTATCGCTTGTCGCATATAACGACCCCTATTTTATCTGACAGTGGCAGGGTCACCCCGATTGTCACTGCTTTCAAATGACATGACAGTTTATCATGACCATAATTACAGGGTATTGTTAATTTTGGCCATAGTACTATTGTTCGCGTACTGCAATCATATTGTATTGACAAAAACACTTTCTTTTTATGTAATAGAAAACAAGTGTTTTATTACGTTTAAGTATAGGCAACTATTTGTGATATACAAAAGCACCTAACCACATAATCGACCAGTAGATTCTTTAAAATAAAAAAAAAATGATACTTATGCCTAAAAGACTAATAATAGATATATACCTACTAATTTTTAGTTCAGAATCCCTTACTGCGAAACCGGCCATCGCAGGTTCGAATCCTGCTGTCTGTGTCTCGGGTGTCTTATAATAATTATAATATGTAAATATGTACATGTTTATGTATGTTTATTAATTATGCAGTTCCCATCGTGCGAGTTTTGTTTAGTTTGTGGCTAGATCAATTGGTTTTAATTATCTGGTACTAATTTATTTTAATGTGAAACAAAAAACAATAGTTGTTGATTTACACTGTAACGTTTCAAATAACATAACCTAACCACTGCATTTTTAGAAATACAACATTAGCTACATAAGGTCGACTACAAGTTGGCAATGATATAAAAATATATATATACTTACCTAAAGTTAAACGTAGGTACATACTATCAACATCCTTAATCAAAATAAGATAATGTGACCGTTCATTAAACGTAGAAGAACGATTATTCATACCAATTTCATTCACAGTAAAATTCGATCAAGCATAACCATCAAACTGCATACATGCATAGGAAATGGGTAACACAATAAAATTAATCAGTGAATTGGCAATCGCAGAGATGCATCGCTGATCCCGCATTACCCATCGCATTAAGCACCTCGCGATTGTACAGATCAACGCGGGACTGCATTATGCAACTGCACTGCAGAAAAGAAAATCTAAATTTTAATTACGCAAGAAAGGTATTACGAGTATTTACAATTGACTTGGGGTCCTAAGTTATTCTGTATCAGAATCATTTCTGATGCCTTCGCGGTTATTAAAAAGGGTAAAAATCACTTAAGCGTTCGACTATAGTCTAGCCGTGCTACAAATATGGGAACTGTATTTTTTTTGTTATTTAAGTATAAACATGAATACAGGCAAGCGAGTTAAATCCGTTATGGTTGTTTTATTCTAATGCGAAATAATAACGATAGCATCCCAAATTATTAAGTAGGTTTCTGTATATTATTGTAATAGTACATTACGCACCAAGGCCAGTAAAATAAAAAATGTCTCAGATCACATGTAATTGTCGTCCGAGGCGAAGCCGAGGTTGACAAAAATGTGATCTGAGGCTTTTTTATTTTACTGGCCGAGGTCAGTATACTATTTTTCTGTTCGACGAAGCCAGAAAGCGGCAATTTTATTTAGCGCAGCGGCCAGAAAGTTGGCGCTTTCTGGCCGGAGGATGGAAAAAGTATTTTATTCAATGGAGTTCATAAACGTGCGAATAGTTAAAATTACATAAGTACATGACATTACAATCTATTTAAAATTAAGTGTCAAAAATCATTTAATTTAATGACATCTTAGTTTGGTACCTATTAAGAATAAAATTCAACTTTGTCTATTGAAGAACTCAATGTAAGTAATTAAATGCAATAAGACTGTAGCCTTATAATGTATCAAAGTGAACGGAAATATAGATATAAATCGTAAACAAATAATATTCATATTATTATATAATTTACATATTATTACAAAATGGTTCGCCGACAAATGTATCCTTACTGGTTACATAGCGCATAACATACGATATGTGAGAAATGTCAGCTGTGCACAATCGATGAGTTCGCAACCATTTCACAAACTGTAAGTGCGTCCGGGAATTAATTTGCAAAACAAATGAGGATCGACATAAAAAAAAGGAAACTAAATTTATTCATAAAATATTTACGCTGGGGTAGGGTACTTAATGAGCGGCTGAATATTAAAATTAATGCCGAGTATAACCGCTTTAAGTACCTAAAATATTTTGTATTATGTCGAATAATTTTGTAATAAACAATTCGATATCAAACGTTGACTGGAATCATAATAGTTTCTGATGCCTTCGGGATTATTACACATTGGAATGAAATGGTTATAACAGATTTAACTCGCGTAATTAATTTTTAAAATAAGGTAGTTTAATGAGAAAACACTTTCGCGATAGACTATCGTTAACTGAGTCTGAATAAGTTACGAATATGGGAACTGTAAATTTTACTAAACATCAGCAAATGTAATGAAATACGTGAGTGAAAACCATTAGAATTGTTTCATTGTGATAACATAATTAATTTAAGTTCGCATTTAATTATTTTTCAAAGGTGACTTTCTCAACTTCTAGTTGGTAAACGTTACCAGGCTTTCTCAACTCATTTTTGTGAACACAATATCAAAAATACCTACACAGTAAACTTAATTACAGAATCTTCATTAACCTACCCCCATGAAAGGGAAAGATAAATAAAAATTCAGTGAGACACAAGGCAATTTCAGTCTTCACCGTATGAGCCCTGTATTTACCTAATGGGTGCTAAGTTTCTCTCATATCCGGTGCATCGAGGTCATTAATCTCCCGACGGCGATGTGTTAATCTATGATGCACCATGCACTTAATTGACTAACGGATTGGCGTAAATAGGCACTTTGGTGTGATTGGTTTAAAATGTGAATACTATCAATGGATCTAAATAATATTCTCGTGTCGCGGTGTTTGTTGCCTAAACTCATAGGTACAGCTGAATCAATTTTTATGAAATTTTATGTGCATACTGCGTAGGTCTGGGAATCTACAAGCGTCTGTTTTTCATAACAATAAATGTTAAGGGCAATCCACCTCTAAAGTTTGTTTTTTAACAAAATATTTAATTCAGAATTAGAAAATAGTAAAATACAAACTTAAATTTTCATTCTATTACCATCAACCTACATTTTGGACTTAAGTATATTAAGTATATGTGGCTAATTAACTGACTGAGTAAAATAAGTATTATATAATAATTACATAGCCGAAATTAATGGATCTAGAAGCCTAAACTATAGTGATTGCTACGATTCAAGGCGATTGTATGTAATTATTTATTTCTTTAATGGTACTTTTTACTATTGACACTAATTATTTTTTGAATTCTATCGTTTATCAATAGTTAAAACACAATTCATATTCTTAATCATGCACTCTTGCCTGAATGCTCATGTCACGGTCGATTTTTGCGCCACGTCTCTTGTAAATACGATTATTATATTATAGATTCGATAAATCTGCCACCAATATCAAAATGGCGTAGAAATATCATTTCTTTCTCACGACGCTGAAGTGATAATCGGCATGGCACAATGAAATATGCTAGTGACACACACGCCGTGAAATAACGTTAGTTGTGGTAAAGCAACCCTTCGTATGATCGGGAATTGTATCCATTTCTATGGACGGTAGGCTGGGAAACATATTTAAAGTTGACGTGATTAAGTTCAATTTTAAAATACCATCACCGTTTTTTATAATTCATGTTCGGTACTTTTATGCGTTCAATACAGGTTTACAAAACACCTCCGATAGAAATGTACCTACCGAACACCTTACGTAAAAATATATTAGGTAGGTATATTTTATTTATGTAGGTATGTTTATCCGTTGTCTAGTTTACATATTACAAGTACCTATAGCTTTTTGAGATTTATTAAATTGGTCTTAGTTTCTTTATAAGCATATTATTATTATTATTATTACAAAGTAGCAGTATCGGCAGACATCGTCCTGCCCGTTCGATTGTTTCGTCAAATATCTCTTAAATATTTCTGTCATATACAGTCAATAACTTTCTCTATTAGATTGTAAAAATTAGTTTCCTTGGAACACATGAAAAATAATCTTCCAAATTTGGAAGAGTCGTTCGGAAGTTATGTGAGTGCTACCTACATACATTTCAGCGATTCATTTTTAAATATATTTTATAGATAAACGGTCCAATGGAAACAGCCCTCTGCTCTACAACGTCTATAAAGCTGTGATATAATTTTTTGATATCGTCAGAGGAGCGCTTTGACACTGCCAAAGCGATTCCGATAAATTCAAATCTGAATCCAATATCTCTTTTATAAGCCGAGAAAAGATTTCTAGGGTAAGATCATTTCTATTGAAATGCTCTTATGCAAATGGTGAATAGGTTTTTTTGATATGAATATCAAACTGGTACTTTGGTTGTCACATGCGGTTCGAAGATAGTCTAGAATTTATATTGAATAATGGAATAATATGAAATATATATGAGTGATAAAAAGTTAATATCTAATATTTCATATTTTATGGATGTTTGCGATATATTATTTATCGGACATTTATTTGTTTTGACCTTGTGTCGTTGTTAATAATATAAATAGAAATTCTATTAAGTACCTACTTGGGCAAAATTTAAAAATGACTTACATAAAACCATAGTGCTGATATAATAATCTATATAAGATACTTTTTCAGTTACAAGTTAAAAACCCTAACAACCCAAATAATCTGGAAATTTTTGGAGTCAACGGGTATAAGTGGTGAACTTTAAAAAAAATAAGCTACTCCCTAGGACAGATATATGGTGGAAGTGCCACAAAATAGGCCTTACACCAATAATAATAACAATGTCAGTTAAGCAGTAAGCTATAAAAAATCGAAACATTCTAAAAGAAAGACAACATTGTATTTACAAGTTAGTTTATCAATGTAATGATAACAATCAGTTTAGATTCATAATGTAATAAGTACAACTACCTATGTACCTACAACAGACAGTTTGTATAGTACAGTGCAACAATAAACCACAGACCGAAATAAATACTTAGTAATAATGTTAGTAACTGTACCATAAACAACACAAGCTAGTCCCTGTAATGAAATGCAAATATGGCTGCATACATCGGCTCACCGCTTTGCCTCGTGTAAATAACAGGTGACTTCGGTAGCTAAGACTCAGTTGTGGTTGGAATGGTTTATACGTTTATTTAGTTAGTTAATTGTTAGTCTTACTGTGGGTACCTGCATTATAATTACTTACAATATCTCCATGGATAATTATGTTCCACATTTCGCTGCTTTTCTAGAATACTGTCACAACTCGAAATGCATCACCATTTTGAATTGAATTTTATATGTGACGGTTTACAATCTTAAATGGAGTAACAAATTATTTCGAGTTTTGACACTATTCTAGAGAAGCAGCGAATTTTATACTACATATTATTATTTTGTTAATAGGATTACATCCGCTAGATGTCACTAATCTTGCGGCTATCATGTTCCATTGATCACAGGCAATAGACTGTCTCTCATTGATGAAATATGACAGGTAGACTACACTCAAGAATCACCATTCTTGAGTACAGATATAGTGAGTTTTCGACTCTAGACAAAACACAAGACTAAACTATGATTTTCCTTTTTTTTGTAGAGTTAGTACTTACCGTGTAAATCTATACTAATATTATAAAGCTGTAGAGTTTGTTTGTTTGTTTGAACGCGCTAATCTCAGAAACTACTGGTTCGAATTCAAAAATTCTTTTGTTGGATAGACCATTTATCGAGGAAGGCTTTAGGCTATATAACATCACGCTGCGACCAATAGGAGTGAAGAAACAGTGGAAAATGTGTAAAAAACGGGGAAAATATGAAGCCTTATGAAGAATTACTATTCATTAAGTGACAGTTTGAAGACTTTGACAGATCTTTGACGAAACAGCTAGTGAATAATATAGGACTCACTTTTAAATTGTCATTACCGGTCAGTTAATTAATAATATTAGTTATAAGTCGTTTATTTAAAATTAGTAATTATATTTGCAATGACACAATTATAACGAACTAGCGGCCCCGGCAGACGTCGTCCTGCCCGTACGATTGTTTCGTCAAAGATCTGTCAAAGTCTTCTAACTGTCACTTCTTCATAAGGCTTCATATTTTCCCCGTTTTTTACACATTTTCCACTGTGTCTTCGCTCCTATTGGTCGCAGCGTGATGTTATATAGCCTAAAGCCTTCCTCGATACATGGTCTATCCAACAAAAAAAGAATGTTTGAATTCGAACCAGTAGTTCCTGAGATTAGCGCGTTCAAACAAACAAACAAACAAACTCTTCAGCTTTATAATATTAGTATAGATTTAACTCGCGTATTTTATTTTATTCGCAGACGCATATTATCATAACCTTGCAGATGTTTATCAATTGGAATGACGGTTACTTTCTACAATATTTTTGCCCGTTTTTGTGTATTGAAATGTATTTCAATCTTAAAAAACTTAACACAAAACACTTGTTTACGACGTATGTGGTCCGTTCCTAGATATCACACCGCCACATCGAAGACAGATAGCCTTCCGTCCGCATAAATTAGGTACCGTTCATTATGAGCCCTGTTTTATACAGGATGTCGTGATGAAGGCTCTAGACTGTTTTACAGCCTTTATGCGGCTTCTAATGCTTTCCACAGCGCGAATAACTCGTTTAGAAATAACGATTTAGGGTACGTTTTTGGATTTTATAATTTTTTTAGCAAATTTAGAAAAAATACTTTTAAAGTCATTTGCAAAACAATGTCAAGAGCTGAATGTTTGAACTAAAATCATCAATATTATGCAGGTACCATGAACTAAGTCTTCAAATTTTAAAATTATTTTGACATGAAATTGTATTGACATGTAATTTATTTGTACCTACTACTACTTATTATTTATTATTTTGCTGTTATTTACAGTTAAATCTTATGGTTTTTTGATATGACAATTTCAACATGAGTTGTATGACTATTGTGATACTTAAATAAGAATCTAATCTATTCTATTATGTTCTGTATATTGCGCTTTAACCTCTCCTTAGCCTTTATTTATTACTAGCTTCTGCCCGCGACTTCGTCCGCGTGGAACTCCTCCTTTTTGCAGTCGGTTAAAAGTAGCCTATGTCCTTTCTCGGGCTCCAGACTTTCTTTGTACCAAATTTCATTTAAATCGGTCCAGTAGTTTTCGCGTGAAAGCGTAACAGACAGACAGACAGACAGACAGACAGAGTTACTTTCGCATTTATAATATTAGTAGGGATAAACCTTTGCGTTATTTTATTACACTCAAAATTTTCTTAATTTCTCTGCTAGTATGTTAAATTTATGTCTCGTTTTGCTTTTACGGAACCTATGTGCTTTATAACATGTGACTTAGCTTTGGTCCTATATAAGAATATTATTCGGCATACAGAGTTATTTAATGACTTAATTTTCATATAGCGTTGTTGGCGTATTTCTGCATTTCCTGTTTTAATTATTAACTTTCTTAGGTAGTTTTCACAACGTCAAATTATTAAAATATATATATATATATATATATAGCTTTTGTCAATGACTTTGTCTGCGCACGATGAGTATTTTACATAATATCGTTATAAAGTATAGCCTATATGTTATTCTAATTTATAAGGTATATTATTGTAAATTTTAATCAAAATCAATTCAGTGGTTTTTGCGTGAAAGAGAAACAAACACACATTCATACATCTATACATTCTTATAAAATTTCACGTTTATAATATTGTAATAATAATAATAAAACAACGTTAATAAGATCTATTGGAATAAAACAACTATTAACGGATTTAACTCGCGTATTTTTATTTTATTTTATTAGCTGACGTTTCGGATTCTTTACAGTTTTCATAATCGTAGCACGACTGAGCTGACAATAGTCTAACGCTAAACTGATTTATACAGTTATGCAAACTACCTTATATTTAAATTACAAATTTTGAAAACCCTATTATTACTACCCTATTCTGAATTATGAAATACTAATGTTACATTTTACGCAAAAAAAATACTATTATACATTACAATTAAAACCTAATAGGGGGCGTTAGATGTATCTATCTTCCGTTACCTTAGGTCCTTAAGACCTTTCTATCCTATTCAAGTTAAATGTGAATACATCATTACGTAGAGACCACAAAGTACTTTCACTCTCAGAACTGCAACGACAATTGGTGTTACGTACCTTACTCAGAATCCCTCGATTTCCTTATGCTTGTTATCTGGAAATATCTCAAGACCAGTACACATGTGCATTTTAACAATAAGAAGCTATTTGAAGTATTTCACGTACCTACCTACAGTAAGCGAAATAGCATTTCGTTGAATTTGTTATCGGCTCTTCAAAGTCAAGTTGTTTAAAAAAAATAGTTTTTCATGAATTTAATGTTTGTAGATAATAAGTATGTCTAAATAGTCAAAAAACAATTTAATTTCCTTCAGATAAAACTTTATATAGAAGTAATACCTATTAGTTCAAAAACTGTATCGCATGCAAATCACCAAAAATTACGCTACATTTTAGATTTAAACGATTATAACGAATATAAGTAGCATATTTTATTTAGTGACATTTCCAAAAAAATACCCTAGCTCTTATTTGTAGCTGATTGAGCTGACAATATAAGTAGCATATTTTATTTAGTGACATTTCCAAATAAATACCCTAGCTCTTATTTGTAGCTGATTGAGCTGACAATATAAGTAGCATATTTTATTTAGTGACATTTCCAAAAAAATACCCTAGCTCTTATTTGTAGCTGATTGAGCTGACAATATTCTACCAATAGAGTCAATTTTGAAAAAAAAAATGCTTTTAGTGTTTGCGAGTTAAATACGCGAGTACCTAGCTACAGCGAGACGTAATTTTCTGACAACCTACTATTATACTTATTCTTTTTAATATGATTTAGATAATTAGAGTAAGTATACTTTAAAAAGTATTTCCACAAATACTATGAATCCCCAGTATTACCTCTTCACTAAACACAGCGCCTGCGCAACTGCCCACTGTTAACGCACATTTATTTTTATGATCCGGACCTTAGTTATCCATTAAACATGTACTTCTATTCTGGTTACGGTGTTTTTGTTTACATAATAGATGTTAAGTTATTGATAAAAAAACATAGGTTTTATTTGTTGATTTTATAACTTATCATTAGATAATTATGTTGACAGTGAAATTTCATTAAGTATTTTGATTTCCTCAAATACAAGTAACAATGATAATGTGGCTATTAATTAATTGATTTGAATATAATTATGTCACGCAAGGTATAAGGCGAGTCTTACTTAAACATTCTTACTTGTCACAAATTAAGGGACACACACGTGAAGTGTTACTAGCTCTGTCAGTACCAACAAAGTAAGCAGCCGTGTAAAACATTACACGTGAGTAGAATATCAAACCTTACCTATTTTTTATTGAATTTTAATGACAAAGCATCATCATAATCAAAGGATATGCTAGTCGGCATCCTCAAATATGAGCAGTGAACGAGTTTTGTTCCCTTTTTGCCGCTACGTCGCCGGCGATGCTATCTCGACCCATGTTTCAACTTGTTACATTGTATTCAAGCACAATACCTCACTGACGCGTCGCGCTGATCTTAAGATAATGTAAGATATTTTGACGTTTTCAGATATAAAACATAGACAATGCAAGATGATCGAGATAGCAGTTAGTTGCGATGCTCCCTTGAAAGATCATTAACGTTAATTAAGAATACGCAACTTGTTTATGTGCGTTTATTTTTTGTATGTCGAGCTCTTTAGTTGATTAAGGAATAATTTAACTCCAAAGTATATTGAGTAACTATTTGTAATATTTATCTAAAAGCTAATGATGCTTCTAGGTTTGACAGGATGCAGTGCATGTATGTTACCTACCTACAGTTCATGAGACAATTGTAAAATAATTGAGATCGAGAAAGGTATAATAAACTTCTACACGTCGGAAATATTTTTGGTTGTGTGTATTATATAAATATCACACTTCACGGTCAACAGTCAAAACTTGCAGTCACGCAAAGTTCCGCTCATACATACATAAAGTTACAAGTCACGCCTCTTTCCCAGAGGGTAGGCACATACCACTTCCTTCTAGTTTCTGCGTTCCTAGTACCTACCTCTTTCGCAGATATAAAAATATGAACAGTTTTTTTTTAATTATTTATATACACATAAAGGAATTACAGAAATCGATCTCTCCGATCGATTGCACCAGATTGGATAATATTCTTAATGTTACCTATGTGTTTATTATTGTCAGGACAAAAAAAATTAGTAAAAGAAATTAAAAAAAAAACCGATACATAAATAGATAATATGTACGTATACCTACAAAAAAATTGGTGGTACGATTTGCCGGGTCAGTTAGTCTAGTTTATTATAAAAATAGATTGATAAATAAACAAAGATAAGATTGATATTTACAAGACTTCCAATGAAGACTATTCATGATTTGATAAAAATTAAATGTCACATTCAGTGACTTAATCACAGTAATGCGGTAATTATGAGTAATGATTTCCTTATCTACATAAACAAGGCAATTTTATATTAAAAACAATATCGATCGTCATTCCTCTCTTGATTTAGTACATTAAAACAAGTGCTTGCAATCGTAGTTAGGAATCAAACAAGAGACTAATACCTAGAGATAACAATCAATCATACGAATATAATTATTATCAAGGATTTATTACTTGCCGAAAAATTATCTGATAAGTGACAAGTTTCAAATCATATAAAAGCAATTAATATACCGTATTGCGCACACAATGACGGCGGCAAAAATAATAATTTGTGTTTTTATAGTAATATCTATTGCGAGAACTCAAGATGTTACTCGAGATACTAAGACTGTGACTCTTGAGCAAGGACCCGTAAGGGGCTACAGAAGTGAATTTGGTATTTATGAGTTTTTCGGTATTCCTTATGCTACTGCACCTACTGGTCGCTTTAAGTATATGGTAAGTTAATTTTACCTATTTTATACCTATCAATTGACGCCACAAAATGGTATCTGGGAATTATGAATAAAAAAATATATATCCCTACTTAATATGAATAATATTATGAAAAAAGTTACATAACATTTTGAAATGAAACACCTATAACGGATTTAACTCGCGTACTGTATATTTTAGCATCATATTTATCCAGCAGGTACTCGTACTTTTATTTTTGTAATTATTTTTTTTTTAGGCTCCGTCACCTCCACCGACATGGACTGAGGTATTAGACGCAACCAACAACAGTATTATCTGTCCACAAAATCCTTTATTTTATCCTAACTTGAAAATTCAAGAAGACTGTTTAATTGCAAATGTATATACTCCAGATACTAATGAAATTAATCTACCTGTTGTTGTGATTATACATGGAGGTGCATATCATAAAGGATACGGTCACGAATTTACCCCAAGGCGATTAGTCCAAACTGGAAATTTAATAGCTGTTACATTTAATTACCGTCTTGGTGCACATGGATTTTTATGTCTCGGCACACCTGATATTCCTGGTAATGCAGGTTTAAAAGACCAGCTAGCACTACTTAAATGGGTAAAAAGCAATATTGCCAGTTTTGGTGGTAATCCTGATGACGTTACACTATCAGGTTACAGTGCAGGGTCTTCGTCAGTGGATTTACTGATGCTCTCTAATGTAACACGAGGACTTTTTAATAAGGTGATACCTGAAAGTAGTGCCAATGTTGCACAGTGGAGTGTGCAAATCGATCCAATAAATAATGCTAAAAAATACGCAAGGCTTCTAAATTTTACGGATGCAGATATCTTTGTGAAATTAGAAGAATTTTATAAAACTGCACCGTTAGAAGTATTAACATCTATTCCTATGTCGTTAATGGGTCAAATAAATGGGGAACTTTACTTTTCCCCTTGCATGGAACCTGACTTTGGTAATGAGATTATTCTGCAAGACACTCCTGTGACCATTATAAAAAATGGATCTTATAATAAAGTGCCAATATTATACGGTTTTGCAAATATGGAAGGGCTGTTAAGAATATCCGATTTCGACTCTTGGATAAGTAAAATGAATGAAAAGTTTTCAGATTTCCTACCAGGTGATTTGGAATTTAGTACTGACGATGAAAGAGAATATTTAGCGCAAAGAGTTAAAGAGTTTTATTTCGGTAATTCAAGTATTGGTATATTGACTCTTTTTGATTACATCGATTTTTTCTCAGATACGATGTTTGTTTATCCAATTTTAAGATCGGCGAAACTTCAAATAGAGAGAGGGCATAATTCCATATACATGTACGAATATAATTTCTATAACAAATTTCCTTCTGTTCCCGGAACTCCTGACGTTCTTGTAAACTTTCCTGGAGCTAATCACTGTGCTCAGACTGAAGCTGTTTTAGACGAAACCGAAAGAATGGTTCCTGAAGAAAATTATACAGAAGAATACAGAAGAGTAAGGGCAGCAATGGTGGATGTGTGGGCCAACTTTATAAAAACAGGGTACGAACTAAAACAATGAATATTATTTACAATTATTATAATATTGCACTAATGATTTAGAAACCTTAACACTTTAGTAATGTAAAATAATATGCATATTAATTCTAATGGCCAAGTTAATTATTCCGAAACTATTTTTTTTGGATAAGCATAACTACATAATATAATATATTATGTAGTTATTCATTTGACCTAACTCTGAACACTTGTGGTTTTTTAAAGGTTTTCAATGGAAATTTATTGTTAGTGCTCACGAGATATGTTAAATATCATACTTTGTTAAAAGACTAACTGATTTTTGTTATTTAAAATTGTTTATTATTGGTAGAATAAAAGTTGTGAGCACATAAACTTTTCCTTTTTTTTAAACTGCGTTTCTGAAAAATATCATTTTTTGAGTTGTGCCACTGTCGAATTAAAGCAGCGATATAGCATCCAAGGCTCAGGTACAGTTGCTCAACACGCTGACATCTGATTCTGTCATTAAAGGAATACGAACCCGCAACCTCCAATCTCGTAGTTTGGTGTTCTGACGACTAGTCCGCCAAATCACAACAAACTCCTACTATTATTTACAACTCATATAGAGAACGATAACAATGCTTGTGTTTTACAATTGCCAAATAGGACAGCTATAGAATACTGACATTTTTTTTATATTGCAGTATGCCGCTTTCTGACCGCTGGCCAGCGGCTGACTCAAACCGCTCTCCATACATGTCATTGGGGAGTGAGATGGAGCTCAAAACATCACTTTTGGCAGAACGGGCTCAATTCTGGGATGACATCTATGATCTGTACTACCGCCATCCATCGCCACCAGAAATTCCTGATACTGTAAATGGCGGTGCTATTATAATATCTCTGTATTTTCTCTTGGTCTTATCAATGATCATTAGTATTGTAGTTTAGATTTTTGGTAATGTTTGGCGAGAGATGTACCCGACAATAAACTTAGTTCAGGAAAATCCTTTTTGTAAAAATATCAAAGGTATTTATTATTGTCTCGTCTTGTAAATAATAAAGTTGGTTGACGATTAGTTCTTGCTTTGTTATCTTAATTGTATTAATTATGCTCGTTATTAGCAATTAATTAGATATTATGTTTATATAAAAGGATTATTATGATAATAAAATGACGTATATTATGTAAAACGATTTATGCGCTCCGGTTATACTTGCGTAGAGTTGAATTATTCGGGATAGAGAGAAAAGTATAACGGTATTCTTTTGCAAAGTTCTTTTTTTTTTAAGACACGTGGCAGCGCCCATGGTCCATGGTTGTTACTAACATCCTCATATAATTATATGCAAGTAAATCTTCTAGCAAACTAGAGCACGTTTATCCAGTGTTAAGGTGTCATATAAACAGCGAGGGCCGCAATATTAATTTGCAACTTGTTGATGATTAGAGGCGGCGTGCGTTTATCGCGGCCGTCACGGCAGCGCCCCGCACATTAATCACGTGACCTTACCTCGCCTCGGAGTAAAGAGTAAAATTGTAGACTGTTACAGAATTTTTACTCTGTAATATTTTCTGATGCTTTCGCGGTTATATTTATCTACCTCGCGTATTTCATTTTTGTTTGCTGACTTTTTGGAAACTTTATAGCTACGGTATTCGTAGTTGAATGTTAATTAGTCGATTTAAAACACTAAAGCGATTTGATATTATGCAAACTACTTTTTACTTTTAGATATTGTTGCTTTTTTGTTTACTTCATACACCTGTAAAATATAAATGTGTATACTTACTTTATATTGTCAATTATAACAATGATTATTTTAATTAAGAATTTCTGAATAAACATTTTAGTCACCGTAGGTACTTATCATACTATAATATTATGAGAAAATGAGTGGTGTATTTTTTATTTTTTATACACGCTAAAACGGCGTACTTCCATCAAATTTATTTTGGCTTATTTTCATTAAATAGAGAAGAGAAATTCACAATGATTTCCACCGGGCAATAGTACCTAATCGTGATAAATTTTAGCCAATATTCTTATAAATTTGACTAAAATTACCAAAACCGTCGTAACATTTAGGTACAAATCTCTAAACCCCTTCTCTCTATTAAGAACATGCCAGTCTACAAAAAATATAATCACATATGTTGCGACGTCGTCCCACCCTAAGGTGAGACGTCGGCTTATTAGGGGAACCTAGAACTTTGGGGTCGAGTTTACCTTATATGGGGACAGGGGAATATGTTTACCCAGACCATCTCTCTCATACAGAAGCAAATATCCAACAAAATATAAATCCATCCTTGTTTGTTTTAGTACGCGCGAAAAGGATGCACGATACTGCGAAAGTTGAATTGTTGGGGATAGCTAGAAACAGAAATGCCTAAGGCTCTTGGGAAATATATGTTAGCTTCATAAGGGGTGAATCGTCAATCAGTATTAAAGTTCAGAAGGTTTTACAGTTTGGTATTTCAATTTGTATAATGCGCCGTGGAAATGTTTATCGGTAATTTGAAAGGGTAAGTAGCTCTGATCTTATATATTATATGTTCCAGTGGGAGTGTAAGTGAGTGTTTTAATTAATCTAGTCTTTTGTAGGGTTGTCATGGAAATAGTCGTGGGGCCAATGAAAGATTGGTTGTCCATTCATTTAAATTATTAGGATTTAATAACACTAACAAGTTTTTTTTTGTGAGGTTTAGAAAACTTTACAGTTCCCATATTCGTAGCACGACTGAGCTGATGATGATCTAACGCGATAATTTGTTTAAAGTTATTTTTTTTGAACTAAATACTGAAGCGCTGTTGGCTAGCTAATATAAAACCGGACGGGTTACTAGCCTCCAGAAGACAGGCTTTCATGCCTTTTGTAAAGTTAAATAAAATCCGTTATACTTTTTTCATTCCAATGTGTAATAACCGAAGGCATTCTAAATTATTAAGTCTATAAATGTATCTGAGTTTAATCTGAAGATCTTGTAAATAACTTAGTCTTCAGACTGATCATCATAATCTTCAATATAAATGCACTAATTCAGAATTACAGTTGACTGAACTAACACAGTGAATGGAATCGAAGGGGAGCATAGAAGCAAGGTAGCAAATGTTTCTAAATTGGTCTCATACAATAAGACATATTTGGTATAACGACAAATAAGGGGCTATAACGACGTGCCAATTCTTTTATTTGTTACGTTTGGGGAGTTAGTCTCGGTCGTTATTTAAAAGAGTGGAAATGTGACAATATTAGCTGGTACTATTATTTTTTCTTTGACTAAGGAATACTAAACTATTAGGAAGTAGATATCAATAGTAGTTACGTTGTTTAAATATATTTTTAATTTTAAAGTGTGTAATCGTGTACCGCAAAATTTCATTATTATTTGATAGGTAGGTAATGACAATTTAGTAATGTGTACCTATAGAAAAAAAAATATCTAGAATACAAAATAAATATCATTATTTCCTTTTTAAAAGCAGCTTACGTATGTTCAGAGTATTTCTGTACCGGAACGTCCGTTTGACAGGCATTTAAAATAATATTTGAATTGGTTAATACCAATTATTATAAAATTTAAATTCAAAAACTTTATTAGTAGGTACGTACATTTGTGTATAAAAGACAGTAATAAAAAATAACAGTTAGGGTATAGAAGTATCATAACAGTGATATCACTGAACATTTAATTTTTCAATCTCGCTCCATTAATTTATGTCCAATCACAGCTCGATCACATTAAAATGGAATCAAATATGGTAACGAGAACGTTTTATTTTAATTTATAGCTTATAAATTTTATTATAAACAAGCTATTGATGGATAAATGTCAATCGTTTGTTTATAATGAACTTGACTGATTGAATGTTACCGACAATATAACGGGACTTTGATTGTTTAGGTTTAATTATAATAATTGGGTTTTGGAATAAAACTGTCACAGATTTAACTCGTGTAGGTATGTTTGTTCCCATATCTATAGCAGATTCAGCTGTAAAGTCGGCGACAGTTACGTAAACGTAATAAAATCAATTTAAGTACCATAAGGTCAGTTTACTTCGATTAAAGGAGGGTTACACGGACCCTTTGTTTTGACTATGTTCCTCCATTCCCAGTTCTCGAGTAATCTACATTGAAACAAATATTATAATCGTTAAGAGTTGTATAGGTCAAACAAATTAGTCATTGAAAATTTGGTATCGCAATAATTAATATTGAGGTAGGTACCAGTTTATATTTTAACTATGATTTATAGGGGACATTAAAAAAATAATGACATCATATTTATGTCAAATCAAGAGTTTTTATCTTAATATGTGTTATTTTGTTATGTGAATGACATTACTTTGATATCAGGATGTCAATAACTCAAAGTAGATACCTACCTTTTAACAGTTCTCATTCACTGCATAAATAATTTGCATAATTTTAAATATTAAAAACCACAAAATCTTTATAATCTCATCGCGGGCTCAATATGGAAACGAGTTTCGATTCATAATTTTAAATTTTATGCAAGCCAGAAGTCAATAATTCCCGAATACCCATCGGCTTTAGGTATTTTCCAATAAAAATGTGTCTATAAAATAAATCGTAACAATAATGGTTTTTGTGAATTGGAGTAGGTATTCACGGACCAAATTACGTTTGCAGTTTGTAAAAAACGCAACTATAGTATTTAACTGTGAGTTGTAGAAAGTCAAGTAACATCGACTGAATAGATAAGTTGGTTGATCACTGTCTAAAACAAGGTTCTCAGCAGGTGTCACCGCCGTGATGTCAAATCGGTCACAGTGAGTGAGGGCGTGAATTGGCTTCTTTATTGGGGTTCCAGCAGTCGCTACATTAATAAAATACTTTATGTTTATAAGTCTATTAGATTTTTATGTCTACATTATTTTTGACGATTCAATATTTTGATGGCTTGAACTAGCTCGGTATTAAATAATAATTGGAGATTAAAACTTCTGAATTATTTCTGTCGAGAAGTCGCAATCGGACTTAAATATCAAGGTATTTTGAATATAATTTGTTAATAAATGTTTTGGTGACTTTTAATAATTTTAGTTGCAATGTCTTTGTAATAATATTGCATTTATTTCAGAACCATTTAAAAACATTCCATAGGTAACCTATCACAAAAAAAAATATAAATTTAATTCAAATTTACCTCTTAATAATTTTTAGTAAAATAATTAGTATCTCCCAATTACACGGAACTTTAAAATTTATTTTGCCAACGAAATATTGAAACGCATTTTTTTCACTAAATTTTTTTCCACGTAAATTGCAGATAACTCTGAAATTTAACTATTAAAAAATAACTACTATCTTTACGTCCGACATATTTCCAACATTGTAGAATCAAATAAAAATTTAAAAACTCATATTTCAAGCATGATCAAATTAGATGAAAGAGCATCAACGTTGATCGTAAATATAGACTTACTGGTATTTACGACATTTTGTAAACTGATCCTTGTAGCTTACCCCAAGCTTCCCACAAATCTAACAAGGACGTAACTCACATTTAAATCATATATGACTTAAGCCTTTATACCACGATCAGTACGAAATTGTGTTTTATTAGTGCATAGTGGCGTTTATGACGCGTTCTTCATGACTAACGAAAGAATATAAAGCATACAATGTTGGTTGAATATATTTTTGTGTTTATTCTCTCGTTTTAGTAAGGCGAGAATGTTAATAAGAGGGTTAGTATAAAGCCGAAATTATTGCAGTATTCATAAACTGGGAGGAATAAAAGTTAGTAGGTGATTCTCATGCTGTTTTTCCATTTAGCTACTTATCCTTAAATTTTATTTTACGCATCATATTTATATTTATATTTATGAAACTAGTTACTCAAAATGTTGGCTGGTATGATATTATTATAATAATGTCATATTCAGCCTTCTAAATCATCATGGCAAAGGTCTCCAGATGTCAAAAAACTAAATTAATCAATATTAGCTGAGTGGATAACCATCCAATACTGATTATCACTGAAGAACTAATCGGTTATCGCATGTTCGAAAAAGTAAAGAACGTAATCAAGAAATATCACATTCATACTATGTTAAACAAACATTCGTTTGAATAAGGACCTGGAAAAAACGATAGCCAAACATAAATTGTAACTAGGAGCTAAGTAAGACAAAGACATATCATAAATGCATTAACCGAGCACTAAGGCCGCATAAACATAAGGCTTTTTCAAATTCAGCGGCATGACTACGCTTTATTTATTAATTTTTATCAATTCGAAACAAATGACTCGCGCTGTACGTGACCCATCTTTGCGGACGAACCGTTAAATTATACACTCAGGGCCCATAGTACCCCATTACGTAGGAAATGCGGACTAATGCATCTTATTCTCTATTTTGTCAAATTATAGGCCACTTTCGTGGTAGTAATCTCACGAAATGAGATAATGGCGAGAAGTGAGAGTTCGTCGTGAGCGTCGTTAGTGATGCAGACATCTGACATTCGACCGATTGTTTCGCTGATGACGCTAACGCGACGTAAATAATTACATTGTGTTGCACTCTAAGTACCTAAGTTACTAAATAGAAACAAGATAGATATCTGGATCAATAAATGTAAGTCATAAAAATTGAGTTTACACCGATTCTTTAACAGGCACGTGCCAAACAACGATGACAAAGGTTCTGAAACGGATTTTCTTAAAAAAACATTATATTGATGAAATTGTCTTCTTCATTACTATCAATGTTATGTTGTTCTTTAATACAGAGGACTGTTCATTCTTAAAATAATTATCGCTAATCCTACGTCTGGCATCACAATAGAAAATTTAAAGCTCAGAATTTTAATATGAAGCTATCATTATTAGTATCCTATTATAATATACCTACTAGCAATAATATGGAACATTAACGGCCATTGTTCAAGTGCTTCGTTCTCAATTTTTTAGTTAATAATATTAAATGGTTCACAAGGAATCTAAACAACTTCTAAATAAGAACGAAGTAGGATAACTCAGTAAAATCTAAGAATAATGGTCAGTCTATATACATGATAACAAGAAACAGCTGTTCACACGAAGGTGAAAGTATCCTTTGTGTTTGTGTTGCACCATTACGTAGTTCACTTGTAAAATAAATCGACTACGATTAGGTACAACTGTTTTAGGACACCTACTTTGCATGTGACGTAATAACCTGTAAGTATAACTATAATTTTGGTGATCTCTGTTGTCAATAAAACACAAAATGACAAAGGAAAATCCAGTTGGATAACGGGGGTTCGTAACGTCACTTGGTGGCAGATTGTGACGTCACACGCAACTGTAACCAGCAGTGGCATTATTTCAACATTTGTCCAATATTTTTGATAATCTAACTAACGCACTTAAAATTATTCAGAATACAAGCACTTCTCGAACATTCTATTTTTGTGAGACTTAATTTGCAATTTAAGCCAAGTCCAACGTGACCGTAATTATATCATTAGCGCTCGTTTACCAGCACTCGTCTTTAGATTATGTATTTTTATATCGCCGCCGGGGCATTTGCATACAGACAGCACTACCGAAGCAGATTACCAGATTAATTGTCGTGATAAGACGTCGGTGAAAGAAACTAGCGTAATTACAGGTAATCATGTATCGGTGTGAACTACGCGACCGAGTATAATATATCGTTAAATAATACTATATTCATGTTGCTAGATAGTTTGCAAGTGATGAACACATCCTGTCGGCGAGTTGGATCGAAGCTGAGGTATCCCCTGAGGCAAAGGTAATTGTGTAGAGTTGGTATCGCAGGCATTATTTGATGTCTTGTAGGTATGGGAAAGTGACGAATTCGAAGCGATTGAGAACCCAATTGCACTATATTAGCAAGCGGCTAATTTGAAAGTAGAATACCTATTTCTAGTTCACCGCAGTATGAGGCATGTTATTACATTTATCATCTCAAGTACACGTACAAAGGTATTCTTTCAGCTTTTCTTGATCTGCTCTATAGTGGAATGAAACAACTTTAAACGGATTTAACTCGCGTATTTTATAGCATAAGACTATTGTAAGCTCAGTCCTGCTACGATTACAGTACCACAGTGTTTTTTTTAAATGTTTCGAAGATCAAGTTTTAGTGTTTATGAGGGTCAGATAAAAATTTAAATACCCTAAGCACTCTGCTGACATACTGGCAGCACAATTTACCGTATCCACGAAATTCACGGCATACCCTAATTATGTGCTCGTCCATTTTAAACGGATTAATTCACCGGAATCCGACGTCAAAAGTGTTCGCCTGTTCCACTTTCAAAATATAAATCGATCCAAGTTCACTGTCAATTAAGGGGGCGTGTGGAATAATGGGCCATTTGAGCGTGTCAGTGCGCATATCAGATGCAGATTTCGCGATCCACATACCGTTATGGATCTTGATGCCGGCCGATACACAAATATGCATCTTGTTTTATTTATAGTAAACGTAAGAAGTAAACAAAGTGTAAAAACATAAAAAATCCTGAGTCTTAGACGTATCAAAAACTTTACATTAACATTGGAATGAAACAACTTTAACGGATTTTAACTCGCGTATTTTATTTTTATAGGCTGACGTTTCAGAGCCTTTACAGATTCCATAATCGTAGCAAGACAGAGCTGACAATAGTCTTATGCTAAAGTGATTAATACAGCCATGCAAACTACCTTATTTATTAAATTACAAAATTTAAGTACTACCCTGTTCTAAAAATAAATTCGTCGGCCAATAAAAATAAAATACACGAATTAAATTGGTTAAAGATGTTTCATTCCAATGTATAATAACCGCGAAGGCATCAGAAATTTTGACATTAACATATTAGTAAACTAAACTAACGATAGTCTAACACTACTCCATCTGTTGAATATGGAAGTTATAAAATTCTCGAAAAACAGCATAAAAGTAGAACCTGATGCTTTAACAAAATGTATTTTTATTTCTTTATATTTATCGGGACTGTTACATATTCGGCAAGATTAAGCAAACATCTGCAGGTAATCAGAAGAGGTAACTTAGGTGCGTTTTAGTAGATGGACCATCGACCTGGATAAAGACGTTGGTATATAATCAATTGATGGCGAGGGACGCAGTTTTTATTCCATATGCCTTATTTTTTTAAGGTATTATGCAGCGGCCTGTCGCGTTTTTCCTTAGGATTATCTTGAGTGACGCGGTCGTAGCACCCAATTAACTTCGCGATATGCGTGTGCGCGTGAATCATGACCGCCTGGTACATAAAGGATTTTAAATGATGCAAATTGGTGTCATTTTAATCTGTCTTGTTTAAGGAAACTTTCCATCACATCATTTTGACATTCTGATCGATAGGTAGGTACCTACTTAAATTTATACGTAAAATTTGAAAATGAATAGGTAATATTATGTTTAATTGGTACGTCCGTTCGTTTCTTTAATATGCCAATAAAGTATTTTTTATGAACATTACGATACCGGTGATAAATAATATCTTATGATTCAGCATTAAAAGTCACCAATTAGACACCGTATCTGATCAAATGTATAACTAATCAAGTGCAAATTTGACATCGAAAATATTGACGTGTGACTTTATCGGTTAATCAAAAGTTAATTAAGTAGGTATTTCTCGTGTGAAACGCTTTGGAAATCGCACTCTTTACGACTTGTCGGTTCAGTTTAATTTAAAAGCGTGAAGATATCTGTCGGACGCGGTTCATGGGTTCTGTGAACTTTTTTCGTACTTAATTACTAACCCCGTTTACTTCATACCATATCACGGGATTTTTATTTTGATCATTTTCACTTTAGCGTTAGACTATTGTCAGTTCAGTCGTGCTACGATTATGGAAACTGTAAAAAAATCCGAATCTTTTTTATAAGTAAGTACTATATTTTAATACCTACTTTTGACCACGTTACACCTATAAATTCCTATAAATTTTAATAAAAAACGAAATACGTCTTCACATCAATTCTATTAGAAATTGCCTATGCTAGATTTTAAATATATTGGACTAAAGAATCACGTTGTCCCATATAAACTCTGCTTTTCATTTCCACCCCTCTGGGGATAGAATTTCGAAAAATCCTTTCTTATCATAGGTACGTAAAAACACACACCCTCCAAATATCAGGTCTCTTCGATTGAGGTTGCTTCTTCGTCAGTGTCCCATTTAGGACTTAGTATTTTATGTAGGTACCTACATATCGATACCTCTGGGCTCAAAGGTCGTAACCACCAAAATACGACTTTACAGGAGAGCAAAGAAACTTTTTTTTCAACAATAAAATTCATATCTTTTTTGTTTTTATAAATAAATTAACGAATCCAAGACAAGGCGACTTAAAATTCGGTGACGCAACTTATTAAATAATAAAAATCTAAGAAAAGTGTATAGTAACAAAAATAGCTTTGCGTTACGCCCCGGAAAATTGAGTATATATGACTCTTACACCCCTAAAAAATGGCTGATTTGAAAAATCATGGGCGTTACACCCCTATACACTAACTAAATAATAGTCGTTTTTACTGTGTTTTGTTGTTTATTTCTATAAGTTCTTTTATTTTTCTTTGTTTTATAAGTATACGTCATAATTTGTGATGAAATAATAAAATAATGTGCAATAATTTCCAAGATAAGTGCAGTATCGTGTCGGTATACGGGTATTGTATACAGTATTACTGTAAAAATTTGATTTATAAGGATTATCTGTATTTGTAACCAAACTTTGACAACAAACTTGATGATCTGTCAAACATCTTTAGTAACTTAATTATAATTTTGAAAACAACTCTTCATTATAATTTATGATGCCATCGCGGTTATTACACATTGGAATGAAACAGACACAAACAGCAACAGGGTAGGAGTTACATATTGCAATTTGTAAAATAACGTAGTTTGCATAATGTCAAATCAAGTGTTAGATTTTCGTCTGCCCAGTTGACTACGAATACGGGAACTGTAAAGTTTTCTAAAAGTCAGCAAATACAATAAAATACGCGAGTTTATTCCATTATAATTGTTTCATCCCAAAAATTTTCATACCTAATTAACTATCTATTTCCTTGTAGTAAATCCAATTCTACAACTAATTACTTAAATCATAAACAGATGGGCGACTGCGTGCATAGAATTGATCATAATTTTGTTATTATTGCCAACCGATTATTATTTATTTGTAAATTTATATATATTTAATCTGTGCCCACGTATTATCAAATTTGCATTGTTTTGTATCTATATTTTTTAGTCTGTGGTTAGAGTCCTTTTTTGTACAAGACAAAACGTGTTTAAAATTCCACCTTCTGTAACATTTCTGATACGACCATTAAAATTTCAAAATCTTTGCAAATCAAGCTAAAATTTTAGGGGCGTATTCACCATTTTTTTGCGAATTTGAAAACTTTGAATAAACTGATCGATAGAGAAACAAAAACTAAGTACGACTGCATTCAAAACTCATTTTCGCCAAAATGGCGATTACGCCCTTTGAGCCCAGAGGTATCGATATAATATCTAATGATTTTATAAGCAGCAAGCAGCAAGCAGCAAATGAACGAACGAACGAACGAACAAACAGCAAACTGCAAACAGCACACAGCACACAGCAAACAGCAAACAGCAAACAGCAAGCAGCAAGCAGCAAGCAGCAAACAGTAAACAGCAAACAGCAAGCAGCAAGCGGCAAACAGCAAACAGCAAGCAGCAAGCAGCAAGCAGCATGCAGCAAGCAGCAAACAGCAAGCGGCCAGCGGCAAACAGCAATCAGCAACCAGCAACCAGCAAGCAGCAAGCAGCAAACAGCAAACAGCAAACAGCAAATAGCAAGCAGCAAGCGGCAAGCAGCAAGCAGCAAGCAGCAAGCAGCAAGCAGCAAGCAGCAAGCAGCAAGCAGCAAGCAGCAAGCAGCAAGCAGCAAGCAGCAAGCAGCAATCAGCAAACAGCAAGCAGCAAGCAGCAAGCAGCAAGCAGCAAGCAGCAAGCAGCAAGCAGCAAGCAGCAAGCAGCAAGCAGCAAGCAGCAAGCAGCAAGCAGCAAGCAGCAAGCAGCAAGCAGCAAGCAGCAAGCAGCAAGCAGCAAGCAGCAAGCAGCAAGCAGCAAGCAGCAAGCAGCAAGCAGCAAGCAGCAAGCAGCAAGCAGCAAGCAGCAAGCAGCAAGCAGCAAGCAGCAAGCAGCAAACAGCAAGTAAGCGGCAAACAGCAAGCGGCAAACGGCAAGCAGCAAGCAGCAAGCAGCAAGCAGCAAGCAGCAAGCAGCAAGCAGCAAGCAGCAAGCAGCAAGCAGCAAGCAGCAACCAGCAACCAGCAACCAGCAACCAGCAACCAGCAAGCAGCAAACAGCAAGTAAGCGGCAAACAGCAAGCGGCAAGCGGCAAACAGCAAACAGCAACCATCAAGTAGCAAACAGCAAACAGCAAACATCAAACAGCAAACAGCAAATAGCAATAAGCAACCAGCAACCAGCAACCAGCAACCAGCAACCAGCAACCAGCAACCAGCAACCAGCAAGCAGCAAGCAGCAAGCAGCAAGCAGCAAGCAGCAAGCAGCAAGCAGCAAGCAGCAAGCAGCAAGCAGCAAGCAGCAAGCAGCAAACAGCAAGCGGCAAGCGGCAAGCGGCAAACAGCAAGCGGCAAGCAGCAAGCAGCAAGCAGCAAGCAGCAAGCAGCAAGCAGCAAGCAGCAAGCAGCAAGCAGCAAGCAGCAAGCAGCAAGCGGCAAACGGCAAGCGGCAAGCGGCAAACGGCAAGCAGCAAGCAGCAAGCAGCAAGCAGCAAGCAGCAAGCAGCAAGCAGCAAGCAGCAAGCAGCAAGCAGCAAGCAGCAAGCAGCAAGCAGCAAACAGCAAGTAAGCGGCAAACAGCAAGCGGCAAGCGGCAAACAGCAAACAGCAACCATCAAGTAGCAAACAGCAAACAGCAAACATCAAACAGCAAACAGCAAATAGCAATAAGCAACCAGCAACCAGCAAGCGGCAAGCGGCAAGCGGCAAGCACCATGCAGCAAGCAGCAAGCAGCAAGCAGCAAGCAGCAAGCAGCAAGCAGCAAGCAGCAAGCAGCAAGCAGCAAGCAGCAAGCAGCAAGCAGCAAGTAGCAAGCAGCAAGCAGCAAGCAGCAAGCAGCAAGCAGCAAGCAGCAAGCAGCAAGCAGCAAGCAGCAAACAGCAAGTAAGCGGCAAACAGCAAGCGGCAAGCGGCAAACAGCAAACAGCAACCATCAAGTAGCAAACAGCAAACAGCAAACATCAAACAGCAAACAGCAAATAGCAATAAGCAACCAGCAACCAGCAAGCGGCAAGCGGCAAGCGGCAAGCACCATGCAGCAAGCAGCAAGCAGCAAGCAGCAAGCATGGTGCTTGCCGCTTGCCGCTTGCCGCTTGCTGTTTGCTGCTTGCTGCTTGCTGCATGCTGCTTGCTATTTGCTGTTTGCTGCTTGCTGCTTGCTGCTTGCTGCTTGCTGCTTGCTGCTTGCTGCTTGCTGCTTGCTGCTTGCTGCTTGCTGGTTGCTGGTTGCTGGTTGCTGGTTGCTGGTTGCTGGTTGCTGGTTGCTTATTGCTATTTGCTGTTTGCTGTTTGATGTTTGCTGTTTGCTGTTTGCTACTTGATGGTTGCTGTTTGCTGTTTGCCGCTTGCCGCTTGCTGTTTGCCGCTTACTTGCTGTTTGCTGCTTGCTGCTTGCTGCTTGCTGCTTGCTGCTTGCTGCTTGCTGCTTGCTGCTTGCTGCTTGCTGCTTGCTGCTTGCTGCTTGCTGCTTGCTGCTTGCTGTTTGCCGCTTGCCGCTTGCCGTTTGCCGCTTGCTGTTTGCTGCATGCTGCTTGCTGCTTGCTGCTTGCTGCTTGCTGCTTGCTGCTTGCTGCTTGCTGCTTGCTGCTTGCTGCTTGCTGCTTGCTGCTTGCTGCTTGCTGCTTGCTGCTTGCTGCTTGCTGCTTGCTGCTTGCTGGTTGCTGGTTGCTGTTTTGCTGTTTGCTGTTTGCTGCTTGCTGCTTGCTGCTTGCTGCTTGCTGCTTCCTGGTTGCTGGTTGCTGTTTGCTGTTTGCTGTTTGCTGTTTGTTGTTTGATGTTTGCTGTTTGCTGTTTATACTGAATATATTCTTTACTTATTATTTTTTGTAACGTTACAAAATAACCGTTTTTCTTGAATTTGTTTGCGAAATATTAGCAACCCGCTAATCTCTGAGCCACGTTAATGGTCAATACATCGTAATATAACTCTTATGTTTATGGACTTTAGAATTTAAATAGATTGACGCGTTTTATTATGCAGGTATTATATTGTTGAATCCGGGTAATAATTGTCAAAACAATACTTTCTTTAGTAATTTCAGATGTTTTCGTGGTTATTGTTGTTATTAAGAGAGTACAATGAGAGTAAGCGTATTCAACAACAAACACGGTTAAAAGTTTAATTACTTAGGCGTATTAACCTGCTTATGTTTAAAAAAGGATTGAAATAGGGGTGTATTCACCAATTTATTCAGTTCAAAAATATTACTTAAGGGGCGTAAGCACCAACCTATCACTCCTGAAATTTAAATGGTCCGGCGCTTACCCCCTAAAAATGTCTAATTTGACAAAAAATAGGGAGTAATCACCAGTTCTCTAAGTAATATTATTTACCAGATTTTGAGGTATTTGTTGGCTTGTTTCCACGATTTCTCTTCATTTGCTTTACTTTGACGTACTAACGACAATGTTTGTATATTTTCATTTAGTAATATGTATAATTTAACGAGATATGCGCATTACAGTGAATCATATTATCTGTAATACTATAAATTATAGAAAACTTGTGGGGGTGTAAGTCCATTAACTATAAAAATAGAAAATATTTGTAAGAGTCTTTGTAATTCCATACCACATAAATATTTGTGGGTGTAAAAGTCATTTATTTTCATGATACAAAACAGGCAAGGGTCGTAAACGCCATATGGTTTTTTCGAATGTCGCTTACACCCAATTTTTTTGTCATTAATAACAAACATTTCTGATACGACCATAAAATTTCAAAATCTTTGCAAATCAAGCTAAAATTCTAAAATTTTAGCTATTCCTAAGGGCGTATTCACCATTTTTTTGCGAATTTGAAAACTTTGAATATACAGATCGATAGAGAAAAAAAAACTAAGTACGACTGCATTCAAAACTCATTTTCGCCAAAATGGCGCTTACGCCCTTTGAGCCCAGAGGTATCGATATAAGATGAGATTAAACAAAATCAGCACATTGGCTTTATAAATGTACATAGCAAATGATAAGTGTCATACGAAGAACCCTAATAGCTGATTGTGATAATGCTGATTTGTGGTTAACAAGTCAAGAATGTCAAAGTATATCCAACACCAGTCACAATTCGATTGAACGCGTCTCTTCATATCGAATGGCCAAATTGTAACCACAGAATAGACCAAAGTGTCACACTCGACCAAAGTGTCACAGTTGACATTGTAACACCTCAAAAGCATCAGTAACCGAATATCGTTTATTGAAATTCGATACGTATCTTATTTCGTGGAATTTTGATTCATGGAGAAAGTAACCGTTAGAATGTTAGGAAATTAATGCGAGACCAAGAAAGTGCACGTTTGGCTATGACAGTTTTGAAAAGTTGTTATCTAAATGCAAGCGAGAGTCTGAGAACAAGAAAACGTAGTTTGATAATGTGTTATTATATGTAAAATAATAATACTTTAAATATCATCGTAATATGTCTAAAAAGTAACATTACTAAAGTAAACAAAAACTCTTTAATCGGAATTACTTTGTTTCGGAAAAATAATTCGCTGCTTCTCTGGAATAGTGTCACAACTCGAAATGTGTTACCATTCTGAATTGAAATTTATATATGACGGTTCACAGTCTTAAATGGAGTAACAAATTATTTCGAGTTGTGACACTATTCTAGAGAAGCAGCGAATTTATTGCAGTCACTTCTCAAAACAGGTGTTTTCATAAATTCAATACACGTGGCTCTACCTTTGCATATCGGTTCCTATCTGAATTTTCTTTGTAGTTATCAAAGTAACAAATACCTAAATTTTTTGCATAACTTCCCGTAGATTCTACTTGTGCCTACCTACTAAGTATTACCATATATGATTATGTATAACAATGGATCTAGCATCTATTGCTATACATTCTTAATTATTCACGTGTAGGTACCTACTTACGGCTTATTTTTTACGTAGGTATATATATATCTCAAATTTCTCAAATAAAATAAGCGTACCTAAATCACCCGGAACTATGCATTTTACAGCTGTCAATTTGAATAGAGATGAGTGTAATGCACATCTTTCGATTGCGTGTGCCCTGATTCAACTCCTAAGCAGATTATAAGGGATTTAGTTAACATTTCGATTATGATGATGCAACCTATCAAATAGCTCAGACGAACTACCTTCAAAATCAAACTCTAATACCATTTCAATAAGGTGTACAATGCATTTATTTGAAACAGCCGCTTGTGTGTATATGTCAATGTCCATCATTGTATGGATTAGAGTTTATATTACAATCGTAAATTAAGCTTCGAGTGATCAAGATCGTTTAATTTATATATGTACCGCACGTTTAAAGAAAGTTTGTATTAATGCTCACGACATAATTTGACCCGATTATAAGACGTTAATTTGATCAATGGTTTAAGGATTACCTAGGCACTTATTTTAAATTTTAGATTTCTTCACCGGAAGGATATTTTATTAAATTTTCACGCACGGATTCGTACCCGAGACTCCTCGGTCGCTAGTCCACTTACAACGGTGTCTGTGGTAACGGTCGTACAATTAGCCATAAGTAAATTGGTGTACCTATACGTACCTCGCAGTGATACTGCCTTGAATGGAATATCATTCTTCTAGACATTTCTAGAGGACCTACTTCTGTGTAGCAGGAACGAGTATAGGCTAATATTATTATTATTTTATCTTACACACCTTTTCTTAATTAACATTCACAGAATATCAGTACCTGTAAATAGGCCCCTATAAGAAGGGTAAAGATCAAAGTAAAATTTAACTACCAAAATGTATTAGCTAAGTATTTACTTACTTTATGTTTCTAACCATTAATTTAATTAAATTCGATAACAAATACACAGAAAATTTGTATTCTGAAATTTGTATATTATTTTGAAAATAATTTTAAGCAGTTATTAGTTTTTAGAATAACAAAGCGGTCGTAAACAGTTTAGTTCCCATATTCGTAGAAGACTGTGCTGATATAGTCATCATCAGCTCGGCTTTCTATAACATAAGCAAGTTACATCAAGTATAAATGTTTTATTCAAGACCTTAATAACCGCGAAAGCATCAGTAATTATTAGTTTAGTTTGAACATAAAGTTGTAGGTAATTTTTATTTCTATCTTTACTAAAATCTTACATACAGCTGTCTACTTATTAATTGCCTACGTAATTTTATTAAGTAATTACTATATCACATGTTAAAGAAATATAAAACTCTTGATTCAACCACATGTGCAGTGCTTCATTATTCTTGTTATGTTCATATCGTCGCTTCCATTAATTCATATGACGCGTAATAAAAAATACCCTTTCAAAACCACTGTGAAATTGAATACAAGTGCTACTCATTTGAAACCATACTCTAATTTGTGTTTTTATTACGACGAACCACTGAACAGACCGTGATACAATTAATACCAACACAGGCTTGTAACTTACATTTATTTCTCGTTTCAAGAAGGGATACTTTCTTTTGTTTTTTTTTTTATATAACCAGGGGGACCCACAATGCTAGGTACTCTTAAGAAATTGGGAAGGGTCAATGTTTGTTTTTTAATGGATGTTTGCGATATATTATGTATTGAGCGTAGTTGGTAAATGTATACCTAATATTACCTTATTTTAATAAAACAAGAGATTAAAGATTATTTTTTCGTCTAGAAACGTTACATAAAAAACCAAAACAGCCAACTCACTCGCCTGTCTAGTTTTATTAAGCATTTCTTTATTTGCTGCCAACTAAACTTTGTTTTGACAAGATTTCACACTCTAGTGACTACTTCTGATTAATGTAAACGCACCCCTCAGGAACAATCTTTCGTATAATTTATAATAAATTCACGTATTTAATTATTAATTAAATAACGAATAGGAATGCCTTGATTATGTTATTAAATACTGTATTTGTCTGTATTTTATAATAAGTATGTACTTACCTATATTATGTACCAAGAACTAATTATTATAAATATCAATGCACACTACTACTACTGTAAAGTTTCTTAAAAATCCATATAGTAGTTGTGGCGAGAAATAGTACCTAACAAACTACCGTACAAATTTTCTCGTTTAAAATATTTATTAAAATACTAGCTACTTTTTGCTTTTATGATATTAAAAGAATTTCAAAGAGTAAAATGAATGTTATCATATTATTTAAGGGAAGATTTGGGACCCTTTAATCAATTACTTTTCCTCAAGACATGCTTTCATTCGTCGAAATTAAAGACATTTCTTAATTCAAAATATAGGAATAATCCTTTTAAGAGATTTCGTCGTGAAATACAATTTTATTTATCAAGGGCGCGTTTTATTTTATTAAAGAAAATCTTATTTGGAACTATTTTAGCTGATAAATAAGTTTCAAATAGACAAGTTATCCAGCACATTAGCAATGTATATTACATAATATATGTTATTAAATATTATTAGTTAGGTTTGAATAATATATCTATTTTTGGATTCTTTTTTACATCTCAATACTTGTTTCTTAATTTGTATTTTTAATTTTATTGCATAATACGTTTGTACCTATGTACTCTTTATCGTTTAACCAAACAATTACAAAAAATTAAGTCATAACAACACAAATGTATTTAAAGGCGAACTTTTCCATTAAGATACGTCTTTTAAGCTGAAATAATAAAAATACTGCAGGTTTATTCGGCACTGTTGCGAGTTTCCCTCCCCAGTTTTGCGTAGGTACCTTCGTTAATTACACGATTCGCAATATATTCCAGTTAAGAACCTGTGATAGCTAAATTAAAGGCAAAGGAACGACGGCTTAATTGCCGCCGGCGTGACTGCCCCTTAATGCGATCGTGTGACGTCATAAATATATATTTTAATATAAGTTCTTACTCATTGGCGGATGTTTAAACATTTATCATCATAATAATGAATATCGAAATAAGATTGTTGGCGTATTAAAATCGAAAGCAGGTCGGTTTATTTTAAAATTAAAATAAATTGAATTCTCATGCTATGCGGGCGCGGTGCGTGTTTTTAATACAAGATATATTTTTTTGGGCAATTTTTTATAAAAAAAGTATTCTTCCGAAGGCTTTTAAAATGGAATAATAGTTAGGTAATTGTAAATTATAACTTGAAATCTCTCTCTCTTGTAACGCAGACTTCGCCAATTAACATATATTATTATGAAATCGGCAACAAATTAATTACTATACCTACCTAAAACAAAAAAAACAAAACATTTTGTATAATAATAATAATAAATAATCTGCTAATATTTGAAAATATTACCCAGGGCTGAATCATTTTTCCGTAGACCAAGAATAATTTCACAAGTTTTATACAACCTTGTTGAAAAATTTAATTTATTTGTTTGATTATGACTAAATATTTCAGCTCATAAACTGTAAACACTAGAGTAAATACTACCCGATATCGCGCAATAATCTAACTTGAACCCGCTACTAAGATGTTATATAAGGTGAATTAAGCAAACATAAAACTAATTAACATGTTCATTAGACTGAAATCATTAACCTAGTAATAGATTTCCAGGACCTATTTTGATCGTACAACTAGCAACCAAGCTTAAACTTGCTAGATTCACTACAAAATTTTGTTTGAAATCTTAGTGACTATTTGAAAAATAATAATATTATGGCAACACAAAGGGCATAAATAAACTGCGAGGAATATTTAAAACATTTTTTTTTTTAGTGCAATTCTATCGCGAACTTAGTTTGTTTCGAATATGAGGCTGAACACACGTTAGTTGTACTTACTATAGTTATTTCCGCGCAATAAATGATTATAATGACATTTTCTTTAATGTTAAATGTAAAAAGATCTCGCTGAAAATCTCTATAGTAGGTACGTACCTGCGTAGGTAGATGACGTAAAAAATAAAATAAGTCTACCACAAAAAAATTGATAATCTCATGAATGGGATTTGAACTAACAACTTAGTTTGATGGCTTCAATTCATAACAATTTTCTGCATATAAATTCTAACCTGTGTTGCCAACGTACACGTTAATTAAGGTAGAACTCTAAAGACAGACGTTACGTCGATTTGGATCGTCAGTGGAACCTCAACTCACGATCTGCTTTATCTTTCCAGACGCATCAATTCACTCATTCAATTCAACTTCAGTGCATAGAACCTTTCTAGGAAGTAACACTTTAAATGCCCTTTACTGCTGCGTTATTCAGTTGATGTTTACGAGACGCGGGTTAAGTTGGGTTGATCTGGCTTAGAAAGTTACTCTGTAGAAAAGTGTAGTTGACTTGAAACTTAAAACTTAGGTGCTGATACTACGAGTCCATTCACACTGAATTTGAAATGGAAAAAAATGTTCTAATAATTTCTGATGCTCTCGCGGTTATTACACATTGGAATGAAATAATTATAACGGATTCAACTCGCATATTTCTATATAACGTTTGTCACCTCGATCGACTACGAGTAGGTATGTAAATGAAGAGTTTTTAAAACGTCAGCAAATAAAATAAATTATGCGAGTTAAATCTGTTATAATTGTTACATTCGAAAAATATTCTGTTTTTGCTCGTTATTAACTTTATTCGACTTTTTTTACATTAAGTACATAAAACATTGACAAGAACGTTTGTAATTAGGTAGGTAGGTAATATTACAAAAAAAACACACACATATATACAACCATATTATTATGCACATTATTACAAAAATATTATATAAAACGTGTGTGTGCAATAAACGTTTTGACTTTAAGTGTAGGTAAGTCTACAATTTTTCTTGACTCTCATACACTACAGCATTTTGAATACTAAATTATTAGGTTAGGTTAAGATTAAAACCAAACCGACAAATAAAACTTCCTTATCGACATACCTTCGCAAATTATTAAAAACATTTGTGTGCAATCATTTTAAACAAAAAATCAAATAAGTAGGTTCGTTATCGATCATATAAAAAATATACCAAAGTATATCGAAACTGCAGTTGCAAGTGAAGCTGTAACGTGATAATAAATTTAAAATTAGTCAAAGCAATCTCCATTACCGTAATACAAACCGCGAGGTGAAAGGAGTTAAATTTCGTTGTTACTTGAGAAAACTTATTATTAAATTAAAAAGGGAAAGTTGTGAAGATTCTCTATTCATTCTTGGCTTATTTTATTAACGCTGCCTAAGATGCTTTATCACATTAACATATCGCACACCTAGATCTAAAGAAAGCTAACTCAAAAAAGGTACTTTTTCAGGAGAAACTAATTAATATGTCCATATGCACGCATGAGTTTTCTGTATAAATTTATACTTTTTATAATAAAGCTAGCAGAGTTATATTAGCTGAAATCTGTTTTAGTGTAGGTGGGTTTTGCTGGAATCCGATGGTGTGCATAACTCAAATCTTCCGGTTTTTTAGTTAGATCCCTTTATCACCTAGATCGTGTGCGTTATATAAATGTTAGTTTTATTATGTTGACGCATGTTATATGTTCCTAGTTTATACTAATATTAAACGCGAAAGTTTGTACTTTGTAGGAATGGACGGATATATATTTGTTACTCTTTCACGCAAAATCTTCTGAATGGATCTTAAAGAAACTTTACAATAATATAGTTTACACATCAGAATATCTTGTATAAGCTAAATTTTATAAAGATTTTGTGTTAAAATACGTACTCATCTCATACAGGTGAAGTCGCAGGCAGAAGTTGTAATAATCATATTATAAGAGATATTTTATCAAAAATGGCTTGTTATAAGACCTTTTTAACGATTGAAAGCATATAATTATATAAAACTAGCGGTCCCGGCAGACGTCATCCTGCCCGTTCGAAATTCAAATTAGGTACCAACTTTAGTTAGACAACGTTTGTATGGGAAAAGAAAAGGGCTGTTTTTAGGGTTTTGCGGCAATTATTCGATTTTTTTCTCGCCGTAAGAACCATCCTTGGACTTCAACGAACATTTTTTTAAAAAATGGCCAAATTGGTCCAGGCGTTGTCGAGTTATGCGCTTACCAACACATTTTGCAATTCATTTTTATATATAAGAAGAACATAAGATATATAGAGAAGATATATAGAGAATAACAGAAGATATATAGAGAAGGCCTTTGACTCGATCGAGATCTGGTCTGTTCTGGAGTCCCTGCAACGATGCCAAGTCGATTGGCGATACATCCAAGTGATGAGATGTTTATACGAAGCCGCTACCATGTCCGTCCAAGTCCAGAATCAGCAAACAATGCCTATACCATAGCATCGCGGTGTGAGACAAGGGGACGTTATCTCCCCGAAATTGATCACAAATGCAATGGAGGATATGTTCAAAACGCTGAACTGGCAAGGACGTGGCATCAAAGTAAATGGCGAGTACATCTCTCACTTGCGATTTGCTGATGATATCGTCATCGTGGCAGAAACGCTGCAGGACCTACAACAGATGCTGAACGATCTGGCTGACTCTTCTGTACGCATTGGCCTACGGATGAACTTGGACAAAACCAAGGTCATGTTCAATGAACATGTACTACCGGAACCAATTGCGGTACACGGCGCCGTTCTCGAAGTTGTTCAAAAATATGTCTACCTTGGACAGACATTACAGTTAGGTAGAAACAACTTCGGGGATGAGGTGGATAGAAGAATTCAGTTAGGTTGGGCAGCGTTTGGGAAGCTACGTCAAGTCTTCATATCGTCACTCCCACAGTGCCTGAAGACGAAAGTCTACAATCAGTGCGTCCTACCCGTCATGACATACGGAGCCGAAACGTGGACACTGACGGTACGGCTGGTTCACAAATTTAAAGTCGCTCAGCGGGCTATGGAAAGGGCTATGCTCGGCGTTTCTCTGCGGGATCGAATCAAAAATGAGGTGATTCGGCAGAGAACCAGAGTCATCGACATAGCCCACCGGATTAGCAAGCTAAAGTGGCAGTGGGCTGGCCATATTAGCCGAAGAACCGATAACCGTTGGAGTAAACGTGTTCTAGAGTGGAGACCGCGTCTCGGCAAGCGTAGTGTAGGACGTCCTCAGGCAAGGTGGAGTGACGATTTGCGTAGGATGGCTGGCAGGAGCTGGATGCGAGCAGCCGAAGATAGAGCAAAGTGGCGTGCAATTGGAGAGGCCTATGTCCAGCAGTGGACTGCGACGGGCTGATGATGATGATGATGATGATATAAGAAGAACATAATTTTGCACACAATTGGGATCAACCAAAGACCATTAGGTGCTAATTTTGCTAATTTGCTAATTTTGCTCATCAATATGTATAGGTAATACTTTGGAATTATATTGTTCCGTATATAGGTGTATACCTACCTTTCTATTCACAGAATATCATAAGTGCAATGTAGACAATGTTCTTTTTGGTAAATCAGTGCAGTACTAACAATCACATATATATCGGAAACCAAATTGAATCTACTTCATTTGGTCGCCAATGGAGTTCACGTCTAACTTCATAGTTGAACGGATTAGCTTTTGGAACGAAACTCGGTCACTGTTCAGACCGCTTCCTTTGTAAAATGGTAGCATTTTCTCAATAGTTCACTAACTCCCATATCTTAACATTGAGAAAATTAACTCCAATCAGTTATATACCACTTCACGTTTGAATAATTTAGTCACATTTGATTGATGGTGTTAAAAGAGATTTCTTTGTGGATTTAATAAAGAAAGTTTTGAAATATATCTATACTAATATTATAAAGAGGAAAGATTTGTACCTATTTTTGTATGTTTGTACCTAATGAATATGCTCAAAAACTACTGGACCGATTTTAATAATTCTTTCACTGTTGGGAAGCTACGTTCACCCTGAGTAACATAGGCTATAGAATATTTTGAAAAAAAATAGGGATCCGTGCGAAGCCGAGGCGAACCGCCAGTTAATTATATTTTTAAGATTATCCAGATAATTAAATAGAAAATAAGAAACGATTATTTTATACTAGGTATATTCTTTATCAATACTCTACTACCTATAAAAATAACAAGTACATTAAAATTACGATTTTACACTCTCATCAAAATAGTTTTATTTATTAATAACCGGTCGTTAAATATGCAGTTAAAACTCAAACCTCTTCGCAAGTAGACTCTAAATACGCACGTTAGGTAATTGCTTAAAACATAATCTTTAAACAGTTTTTGTTGCACATTAAACCTTATTTAACGACTTTAAAACTATGAACGTTCGCGAGTGCAAACCGTAAAAAGTTGAGGCAACCTTTTTGAAATATCAAGCAGTTTTTCCGCTCCGTCCTAAGGGAGAAGCTGTTAGCAAAAGACATAAAACAACTACGGGTGCCTACATAGAATTAGAATAATATTAGATATGGCGCGAGTGAGCAGGATAGCGCTATACACGTTGACACAAGTAAAAAGAGAGAGAAGTATAATCTTTGCTATATCACCTGTCTACATGTAAATTTTGTAGGTATTAAAATGTGCACGAGTGGGTGATCTCACATAAAACATTAATAAGAAACTAAATTGAAAAGTCGTTGTTTTAACTTATATGTGTGTTTCTAATGCACATTAATTATTGGTAGCATTTTTATATATTTTAGGTTACCAATAAAAATACTTCCTCGTTCGCTGAACCGCCTTCTCTACTATATTCGAACTCTATATACGGGTGTAATGGAAAACTTTATTTTCAGTGCTAAAAGTATCGTTTATAGGGTTCCACGAGGTAAGACAAAAGTTTGCAGGATACGTTTTTAAAAGCTTCTTGTTTGATATAAACTTTGTCATAGTGATGTCTACAGCTCTGGTGTAAATAATTGAACAAGGACTTATGATACAACCTTTTAAAGTTCAAATTCTAAACACCGCAGGATTCTGCCTCAGTAATCCCCAACTGTATCTATCACTTATATCAAATGTATATTATAATACTATTAATAATCCATACTAATATTATAAATGCGAAAGTAACTCTGTCTGTCTGTCTGTCTGTCTGTTACGCTTTCACGCTAAAACTACTGGACCGATTTAAATGAAATTTGGTACAAAGAAAGTCAGGAGCCTGAGAAAGGACATAGGCTACTTTTTAACCGACTGCAAAAAAGGAGGAGTTCGACGCGGACGAAGTCGCGGGCAGAAGCTAGTATTATATATAATAAAATAATATTTATTTATTAGGGTTTTATCCGGACGCAGGGGAGCTGTATTTAGTGGTCAATTATCCATAATATCGAAATCACCAGACGTTAATAGGTTGTCCCTAACTGCTAACATATCTTTGTATGTAGTTTGAGCTTTGCCACCCGTCTCATCTCTCAGCTCTCCCACGATTGACCTGTCAAGACAACATCGTAATATGACTGTATGAGTGTGCTTAATCACATTCTTAGTAAATTTATAAGAAGACTAGCGGATCGCCCCGGCTTCGCACGGATCCCTAATTTTTTTCAAAATATTCTATAGCCTATGTTACTCAGGGTGAACGTAGCTTCCCAACAGTGTAAGAATTAATAAAATCGGTCCAGTAGTTTTTGAGCCTATTCATTACAAACATACAAAAATAGGTACAAATCTTTCCTCTTTATAATATACTAGCGGCCCGTCCCGGCTTCGCACGGGGGGACTTAAGATTTTTTTAAGGCCTCAGAAACGATACTTTTCCCCCGTTTTTGAAACATTTTCGGTTACTGCTCCGCAACTATAAGACCTAGCGTGATATTATATAGCCTATGTTACTCGGGGATAATGTAGCTTTCCAAAGGTGAAAGAATTTTTGAAATCGGTCCAGTAGTTTCGGAGCCTATTCATTACAAACATACACACATACAAAAATACAAATCTTTCCTCCTTATAATATTAATTATAGTATAGAGTATAGATATATATATAATATTAGTATAGATATTAAAAGTTAAGGCATGTTTAGGCGTTTTACACACAATTTGATCGATACTATGGTTCAATACCGTTAGTTTTAGTAATATTAGTACTAACACGAGTGTAGAAAAAAATCAAGACCCCCAATGGGGACTTCAGCCCACACTTGATGGCGCTGAAGCGACATATTCGCTTTTAAAAAATAAAGTACAAAGACTTGTATATTAGTGAAATTTTTTATTGTAGGTTGCTTATGAAATGTCGATAAAATACCCATAATTATAATTTTTGCCAGAAAAATACCATGAGTTCCGTAGAATAATTAGAGGTAGGTACAATATTTTAGAACCTACACGCGTAAACTATTGGAAGAAGCTTTTTTTATGAAAAACTAGTGGTCCCGGCAGACTTCGTCCCGCCCGGCAATGTCGATTTGACAGTTGTCATTGTTGCGTTATGTTATACTATTTTTAACAAATCAGCTTAATATTTTTTCTTTTTTTTTTACTGGAACGTGATAAAAGGCTACCTCCCCGCCAATTTTCAGCCAAATCAGTTCAGCCGTTCTTGAGTTATAAACGGGGTAACTAACACAACTTTCTTTTATATATATATATATATATATAGATATAGATAGATGAAAAAGTCCAACAAAGGCCTTAGCTTTAATTACAAAAGCAGATAAATTAAACTATAACACAAGCTAACTTAAAATTATCACAAATAAAAACTTATAACGGGGCCCTCGCGATAACTTTTTTCTTCCTCGAGAGGAACATAACGATTGTATAACTTTTAACTTCTTTATTTTTCCACGGTGACTTTATTCTTTAAGAAAATGATAACAGTTTTTCCAAGTCACGAGAACTGAAGTCGCTTTTTGTGTCTACAATTTTAATCAGTTTACTTAAGAATCTTATTAATTAAGTAATGTTCTGGTAAGGCAAGACGGCTTGCTATTTTTTGCATTGTATATATTTAACTAGTTTTTGTCAGCGACTTCATCTGCGCAGATTTAGTAATTTACGGAATATTATAATATAAGATTTCTGCAAAAAATCCTTAAAGCATGCCACAATACCTCATATTTGTATTTTTTTTCCTATTGACACTTATCGTTATATTTTGGACAATTCACACTATATTGTAAAGTTTCGTCAAAACCCAATCTGTAGTTTTTAAGTGAAAGAGTAACAAAGATACATCCATACATTCTTACAAACTTTCGCGCTTATGGGTAACTAGCTTCTGCCCGCAACTTCGTCTGCGTGGAACTCCTCCTTTTTTGCAGTCGGTTAAAAAGTAGCCTATGTCCTTTCTCAGGCTCCAGACTTTCTTTGTATCAAATTTCATTTAAATCGTCCAGTAGTTTTAGCGTGAAGGCGTAACAGACAGACAGACAGACAGACAGAGTTACTTTCGCATTTATAATATTAGTTAGGATAGGTTAGTAGGTAAGTACCTAATTTATTATAGAATTTTTGCACAATTTTTCTATAATTTGCGTTTAAAAAATATAAAGTTGCATTTATTTATTTATTTATTTTTTGCAAGTGGTACGTGTTGTTCTGTTTTTTTATGGACATTAATATTTTTAAAATATTGGTTGGTATTTCTAGAGAATTCTTTTAATTCGAATAAGTATGTATCTTCTCCTTGAGCCCTTGGCTCTAAAGGTATGCATCCAAAAAGATGTAAAGGTATGCATCAAAAGAATTAATAAAGAGACGAGAGAATTATTCCAAATTTGTTGACGCTCAAGTCACGTTTCAAGGATTTTAGGAACAGCTTAAAATTGCTATTAGGTTGATCGTTAAACCTTGAATGAATGACATCTTCACGGGAAGTAACAATTTCAAAAATCTGTTCAACAATTTCCATCTTTATTCCTCAACTTTAAGGTTAAGTTTTAAACGTTCGAAAACTAAAGTTAAATATGGTTTTTGTAAATTGTCGACTTGACTGTCATAGTGTACGTTTTGGGACATCACTCGTTGATACATTTAAGGGAATGAGAATTATTCATTTTATGTTTATTGTAAATGTGTGTTAGTTTGAAGAAGCTTCAAACGAGGGTAATGATTTGACAAATTGTGACGTTTCTTGGAAAACATCTTACAGGCAACTTTGTGATTTGAAACAAATACTTCAAACGGGATCGAAGTAGGTTTAAGTGACAAGTAATTATTTTCATATGTTCTTAAATATGAAAATAAGTAGATAGGTATATTTATATCTATTCAGACCAAGTTATAGATTCAATCTATAGTAATATCTTCTTTAATACCGTAATGTCTTAACTTCTATTTATTTATTTACACTTTATTGCACAATAAAAAACAAATGTACAAAAGGCGGACTTAATGCCATACGGCATTCTCTACCAGACAACCTTTAAAGCAAACAGAGAGCATGTGTAGGCGCAAAAAGAATAATACATATAAAATAATAGATACAATATATTATTATAACAGGATGATATTACACTACATAAATACAATACATAAATATACTAAAATATATAGATATATAAAAATACATAAATAACTACAATGACAGATGATGAAAACTAAAGATTTAAAAAGTCCTTACGTAACAAACGCTTGAATGCTAGCTTACTCGGTGCTTGCCTGATAGCTAACTTTTCTAACCATTCTAGTTTAAGCTCTGCGTCGATACGTCATTAAGCCAGCTCCTTTTAAGTATAATTATGTATAGATAATTATTTAATAAAATACCATACCAAATGCAATGTGTATTTTAAGAGTACATTATAGAAATTCCCGTTAGGGACCTGTAGTTTAAAATAAAGGTTTATTTATTAATATGGCGTGTAAGAGATTAAGCTATAAAGTCGCAGAGGTACGCGGCGCGACGCTGAGCGCTGCGGGATCCGATCAGCCATTACTATTTTGTTCTAAATACAAGAGAATAGCGATAGCACTATGATTTCTGATGCCTTCGCGGTTATTACACGTTGGAATGAAAAACTATTAACGGATTTAACTCGCGTATTTTTATTTTATTTTATTAGCTGACGTTTCGGATTCTTTACAGTTTCAATAATCGTAGCACGACTGAGCTGACAATAGTCTAACGCTAAAGTGATTTATACAGTTATGCAAACTACCTTATATTTAAATTACAAATTTTGAATAACTACCCTATTCTGAATTATGAAATACGAATGTTACATAAAATAAAAATACGCGAGTTAAATCCGTTAATAGTTTAAAAAAAAACTGTTTATAAAAAGTAAAAAGAAAATTGCTGACCCAGTTATACAATGACAACAGTTTGGAGTAGTAAACTACTTCTAGTAAACTTTTATAGTAGCTTAGTGTTAGACTATCGTCAGGTCAGTCATGATACAAATATTCCCAGTAGGTTTTTCGAAACGTCAGCCAACTAAATATCGTCAACTCAGTCGTGCTACGAATATGGAAACTAAAGTTTTCAAAACGAAAGCCAATTCGAAACAATAAAATACGCGAGTTAAATCCGTTTATAGTATCTTGTTTTATAATGTGTAATCACATTGGAATAAAACAATACAAAAATAATGTCGTTTTGAAATAATTGACTTGACCGCTGTCTCTTGTGACATAATGCCTTTTTGTAGGTGTAAGTATTACCCATACATTTTACAACTATTAGAGACGGCATGTAGGTTTATTACTAGGCTATAACCGGAACACATCACATACATCCCCGGACTGACCAAAATAACAAGAAATGACATGACAACTTTGTTAAGAAATGTACTTAACTAAATTCTACCTATAAAACGGATTTACGTTAGGTATTACTAACATACAACTATACTAACTAACTACTATACTATACTTACTATACTAACTAACTACTATACTATACTTACTATACTAACTAACTACTATACTATACTATACTATACTAAAATACTACTATACTATACTAACATACTACTATACTATACTAACATACTACTATACTATACTATCATACTACTATATTACTATAAAGATTAAAACGAAACAATCATAACGGATTTCACTCCCTTTTTATTTTATTTGCTCACAATACAAAAACTTTAAATTTCACATACCTTTACATAGCCTGTTACACTAACGTCAGCTAAGTCAGCTATGAATATGAGAACTGTAAATTGTTTTAAAAGGTCTCGCAATTAAAATAAAATACAGATTTAAGTTTGTTATAACTGTTTTATTCTAATATGTGATTCTAATATGAAATTATTGCGATATTACTTTATCTAATCAATTTGTTACTATTAACTTTACTTAAACTGGTGTCTTGCCTAAATATTATTATGATAGACTAAGATATAAAGCCTGAAAATACCCAAAGATCTATCTTAAGTTCCGATATGAATATAAAAAACGAATCTAAGTATAGTGTTTTTGAATTTATAAGGAAGCAATACCTCTATGTAATTTATTACTTATGAGCTTATATGCTTAGAATGTACATTAAGTTAGTTAATTTCTATGAGCCCATTTTATAGGCTTCCGTAGATGCAATTGGAGAAATAAAATTTAATTGTAACTTTTAACTTACCGGAATTCTGCGGCTATCGTAAAATCTCAAACCTCTATCCTTCCTATGTTTATTAGGGTTGTCAACTAAAGAAAATTAAAAAATAATATATTATTAATCAATTATTTCTATAAATTGGACAGCGCTATTGTTTTTTGAATGCTTAGGTACATTTATTATTTTATTATTATTAAACTTTACTGAACCAGTTCCAGTATGTATGTAACTATATACCTACGTAAACTCTGTGAAAAAAATACAAATCAAGGTGAATATTTACCTATAAGCCAACCTATTTCTTTAGAGAATATTTCATATTTTAATAATTATATAGATAATGTTGTTGAACATCAACAGCGAGCATAAATTGTAACTTTTAAATGGAAAAACAATGTGACCTTTTATCCACAATTCAACGTACAAAAACAGAAATGCACCAACCCTGTTTATAAGGGATTAGCCAAGTGCAACCATTAAACTTACGACATAACTATCCACTAAATACTTACTCGAACGAAACCCTAAGAGGTTTTAACGACTTTATCTTTCGGAATAATACCAACTTAAGCACGAGTTGCCGCATATTTAACGATATTCAGTTTATGACCTTAAGGTCTTTTAAAAATTGTAAAGATTCCAATATTTATTGCCCATACCAAGTCCGTACTAATCCTCTTAACGTCGATCAACTTATTAAGAGTGGGACTAAATTCTGATATATTTTTCCGTTTATCGCGATGGCGTGCTAAGGATATTTTCGTATCAGCATACACATAAATAGTGTTTATCGCGCCTACGTGATGTTTCATATAACAACTGCTAATATATTATATAGTAATGTTTTCATTTCATAATTATGTTAATATTTATCTTTATGCTACTAATATTATAAATGCGAAGGTGTGCCTGTCTTACAACTTCACTCCTAAGTTGCTAAACCGAATAGGATAATAATTTGGTATAAAGGTAGTTTGCGTCCCAGGGGATGGGAAAGATACCTAGTTATTAACCTGAAAATCATCACTGAAGGGGTCGTATGGTAGTAGTATTTATACATAACCATTAGGATTTAGAAAATAAAAACAAACTAAGTACATACACTAATTAGACTAATTTAATCTATTGCATCTTTGTAATACCAATACCCTAAGAAATCGATAAAATGGCATCACATTATCCTATTGAAATGATCCATATTGTTTTATAGTTTTATTGAAATCGTAATGCTGTCTAGTTACATATAACAACAAAAAAAGCTATATAGATTTTAACTCATAACTTTAAATACATGGTAGCTGTTAAAGTAGAAAAGACAGATAGCGTAGGAAGCATTTCGGAGATATCAGCGTGAAGAATCTATCATCGTTAGATGATTGATATAAGGCTATGATCGCATAAACAAATGATCCAGACAAAGCGGTCATCGAACCAACTAGAGACCGTCCGATAAAGCGCTCATACCTAGCGTTCAACAATAGTAACCTATCCGTTAAATAATAACTCATTGTCTTACTTTTTGTTCAACTAATCACTTTATTGTTTCACTCTTATAATCAATTATTCGATTAGATTTCAAATAAATGACGGCATCGGTCCTATCAACTATCCAACGTCATTCATTAGGCGAGTTTGGACTCGTATGCGAGCCGGCGGTACTTTTTGTTTATAACTTTTTAAGTTTATTTTGAATAGTGTCGTACCTTAAACGTTCTTGGACAATTTAATATCTACGTTTCTAACGGTCATGTTAAACATTAATAACAGATTCTTATGATTAATAATAATATTGACTGGACCCGAATAAATCATTAGCTTTTTTAAGTAGGTAAGACTATTAGAAGGAATCTTTGGTATGGTTAGGATAAAAATCACACTGTTTACATTTTCAATTTTCGAAAACAAGTATATTTTTTAGTAAGTTATATTATAAGTTTACTTATACTACTTACAAAAAATCAAAGTCATCAATACAGAATTTTAAATGTGTAAATTTTTGACCTAGTCCCATTTACAACACCGCTAAACCAAAACTGTAGCAATTCTTTGATATTGGTTATAAATTGCAAAAGAACAACTAGGTATAGCAGGTAACAATCTGGTTTTCAACAAAGTAGAATCTCACTTACTTCGACTACCCCAATCCCAATATTTGATATTGCCCAAGCCGTTAATACGTTTACAATCTTTACGGTCATTAAACGGCAATTCCGTAACGATTAAGCTATAACACGTTTTATAAGAGTCTGTTGTGTGCACCAATTAAAATTTATTCTTTTAGAGACCTCTCACGCCGCACCTGAGATACGGATCTCTGTGAAAAAGAATTATTATATGTGTTCTATAATGACTTTTAATGCCATTTTAAAAACTACGAAAGATGTTAACGCGATAATGTCGAGCGAGCTTCAAATTGGGACTATAATGTTTGTGTTAAAAGTGATTGATGGCGAATTTTTTAACTAACTTAGCTGGTTAGTTATTATCAAACCGTACCTAAAAGGTGTCTAGATATACATTTAAAACCGAGTTAAATGACTTCTATCAAAACTAAACCATGGGGACAAATTTCAACAAATGTTAAAGAAAATTATGTCGTAAGTATCTATTATATGTGTTATATACCGCGCCAACCGTTGTCTCTGTTTAAAGGTTGACTGGTAGAAAACTCCGTATGGCACTAAGTGCGCGTTTTGTATTTTTCAAAACACTCATGTTTAGGTTAATTCGTTCTTTGGTTTGAACTTAAGAACGAATTAACCTCAACATTCAAACGTATAAAACAATCACTAAACCTATTGACAATGACTACTATGATCCACACTACTATTTACAAAAGTACCAAGATGTCACATCCAATAGTCGTGAACAAATACGACGTGATGCCTCTTCGGTGGAGGGTATAAAAAGTATCAAAATCGTATAATACGGTCACGTTCTACACCGGGGAGGGATCGGAAGTCGGTACCGTATAACTAAACCAATCAGTCGCCCATTGTTTCAATGATGTCATGTAGCTTCAGTGTTCTTTTTGTGTCCAGTTAGCTTGGTGATAAATAATTCTGTTACATCTATCCTTTTAGACGCATTTAAATGTAATGGTTTTGTTTTTAGGCTGTTAGCTTTCCATTTAAATCTTTAAATGCTTAAGATAGAAAAAATAAACACATTTCAGTAGTATGTGAAAACCTCTTGATCTAGTGGTCAGAACCCCTGACTGTAGCAGAATTCAAAGTTGCGATAATCCTGCTAGAATCAATGTCAGTGATGATCACGTGTATCTTTACCTGAGTCTTAGATGTCTTATATGTATTTATGTAGGTTTGTAGGTTTGTCAGTTGTCTTGTATCCATAGTACAAGGTTCGCTTAGTTTGTGTGAAATGTTCTAGGGGCCCTAGACAAGTGCCCAACGTTCAACGTTAACGTTTAACGTTAGGACCGAAATGTATGGGATTTGACATCCGCGAACGACTGTCACGTACGTCACAAATGTCAAATCCCATACATTTTGGTGCTAACGTTTAACGTTAACGTTGAACGTTAGGCACTTGTCTAGCCCCCAAGGTCATTTTGTTGTTCGTATAAGGTACTATTGTTTGAAGGAACTTATAAATATAAATTTCCGAAACTCACTACGTAGTGTGTTAATTAACTAATCAGATTAAGACAAGAATAGGATAGAATAATTTAATTAGGTATTGACATAGGTTATATGATTGTGTAATTACATTGTAGGTATAAAACAAAGGGAAATAAATTGAGAAATAACCTAGTAATATTTGGTATCTAATTCCATACTTGGCTCGTAAACATAATATTACACTATTTATGCTTAAACTCATATAAATTATACAATCTCGCCTCTGTATAATAAACTGCTTTCAGGCTTTTCGGCCAGCCGGCTTTATTGTGTCTCGAGGGACAACCCTTAAACCTTTTAGTTTGAACAATCTTAAAGCTTCTAATAACGCAGAGGACCAAAATAGTATTACTCTCACATAACATAAATAAGTTATAGGGCTTTGTTCTCAGAATGAAATTGGACGGCATTCAAAATTTCAAAATAGATTGGAAGCGTTCAGTCTCTTATTGCGAGACCGGAAGGTTGTGGGATCGAATCCTTCTAAGGACAGATATGTTGAACACAAGACTTGCCACCTCAGTCTTGAATTTTTAGATCCATTCATTATTTAGTACCCATAGATACCTACCTACAAGCGCTGTTTAATTTGTGACTAGATCAATTAGTGTGAATTGTTCAAATACAATTATAGACTTAATAATCAATAACAAATACTAATACCTCCGCGGTTATTACACATTGAAATGAAACAATTATGGCGGATTTAACTCGCGTTTTTTATTGTATTAGCTGATGTTTCGAAAACTTTACAGGTCCAATGTGATAGTCTAACGCAACTGTTAAGTTCTCGAAACTTTATCAAATAAAATAAAATATGCTAGTTAAATCCGTTATAATTGTTTAATTCCAACATAGTCAATAATTTTAATGGATATATATATATATATATATATTACCTACGTAACAATATCACATAAATCATGATCTGAATATGTTTATTTCAAGAAACACAATATTTAGTTACTTTACGTGCCGTTATAATTTTCATGAGGTAGTTCGGGACATATCAAGCCACGTAGATAATGCGCGGCGACAGTTACCCAAGCAAACATAGTGGAAAATATTGCCCTATTAAACAGCCCGAAATGTTTCGTAATGTACCAGTTTTATGACAAACTGCGCTTTTAGGGGATGTTTATGTGAACATCTAAAGACATTTTTATCTTGATGTACAAAATGTCCGTTGAACCTCAGTTAGGCAAATTGGTCTGCAATTACGTTTTTAAACATTTCTAATATATAATGAATAAACTTACATATATTTTTTTAAAATTCATATTAATGCCATAAATTAGAAAATTAATTAGATTGTTTTATTTCACGCCATTACCTATCGCTGGCAAATACTGAGACCTTAAAAAGAAAATAGCCTATTGATTAACCCAATCACTTAGAATAATTTTATTCTATGTGGGTTAATCCTTTTATCAAACATTGTATTCAATATTAACTACAATCTATTAATCGAAATTCGATTAATATTTTTGGTTCAATACCATTAGTTTTTAATTATATTCGAAGACCTGTCAGGCGATTCCCATAGTGTAATGGTTAGCACGCTGCCGCTAGTAAAGGCATAAGCGTGGGTTCGAATCCCACTGGGGGTCTAAGATTTTTTCCACTCTTGTCTTTGTACAAAAATATCAAACATTGTATTATTATGTTTATTGTTTGTTCTAGAACAAGCAAGTTTTCTTAAAAAACAAACAGTATACACCTGACTTTACATCGCTAGAATCCTCTTAGACATAACCTGAATGCCCATAAAATTAGAGTTCCAAATCTCTTGAATCCGAACTGTAGAGGTGTAGTGAAAATATCAATAAACAACAAGCAGCAAATAGTGCGATTTTCCCTCAGGAGTTTACCTAAGTGCCGACTCGCTCTAAGCACATACATTTGGTTACATTTACATTATACTGCTGTTTTAACGTTCGTTTATTAGTACTTTGTGGTAAGTTAAGCCTCTATTGAATGGGACAATTACAATGTTACAGTTATAATTTTAATTTCCGGTACCCCCGGTGTTCTCTTTATTTCTCCTATACTTTATGATTTTCTTGATGATTAAATTTCTTCTATCAATCTATTTATCTAACGGCTGAAAGACACCTGTAATAATATAATAATCATATTTATAAGTTTATTATATTATTACTATAGGTACTTATTTTAATTTTAATGGGAGCTTCTAAATTAGTACCTAATATCTTTTTGTTCGAGAGTGGCTTTTGAAGTAGATGATTCTATCAATTCAAATAAGGCATCAATCAATCAGGTTCCAATAGCCAGTATTTTGTCTTCTTTTTAACATGGTTGTAAATTTGTACACCAATTCACACCGTTATACGCAGCCAGTTAGTGTCAAATGGCTCATTTTACACATCAACACCTATTTGTTGGACAATTTAGTGAAGCGTGAAGTCACAAAATAAGTGACGTGTTGTGACTTGTGACAGTCTACACGGAGATCGATAAGGGGGGCTAGACAAGTGCCCAACGTTCAACGTTAACGTTAAACGTTAGCACCAAAATGTATGGGATTTGACATCCGCGAACGACTGTCACGTACGTCACAAACGTTCGCGGATGTCAAATTCCATACATTTTGGTGCTAACGTTTAACGTTAACGTTGAACGTTGGGCACTTGTCTAGGGCCCCTGCTTACAGAACGTACCGTTAGATAATTTTATATTTAAGGTAAGCAAAGACCGATATTAAATTATGCACCATTTCAGATTGTAGCTAATTTACGTTTTGGTATTGAATGAAACCCAATCATTGGTTGAATTAGTTATTAATTAATACACAATTTGATATTTTCACCGTTATAATAAAATGCTATGCGTGATTAAATATTAATTGAAATATAAACGAACGTATTCCACAATGTTCTAGTTTATTACACATCTACTTTTAGTAATCCTAATTATTTTCGCTGGAGTTAGATAGTCTAGACATAATTACGTATGTCCAGTCCTAAAACAAGTGTTCTTATATGACTGATTGTAATTACACTGTTTCTAATGCCTAGGGCTAACATGACTAAAGCTTTACGAACGTAGTCAACAAAAGAAAATAAAGAAGTAATATCGCATGCTCTAAAAGGCTCCGGGCACTTGCATTGAGTGTGGCCACATTTTGGCGTGGATCGACTAGCGGCCCGTGCGGCTTCTAAATTTGTACCATTCCGAAATACGCTTACTCCGACACATTATCCCATTTTATGACCTATAAAAGTCAGTCGGGACATACTACATTTGTGGCGCAGCCCTTATTTTGAGAACCTAATACACCATTCTCTTTATTGGCTTTCTGTCCTTATATTTTATAGCGCCAGCCATGCATAGATTTTTTCTGGACGATTTGTGTATTTTACCGCTTTCCAATAAAAGTGTTTATTGTACGATTTTTATTAGGGGCGCGTGACGATTTTGCTAATGCGGTGTTTTTTTATTATAATTCGTAAAACGTTAGTACCTGTAAAAAATCATATTTGTAAGAACGACAATCAAAAGTTTACAACGAGGATAAAAACTTATGATTCTGGTGGTTACAAAAAGATTTCCAATCTTGTAGAAGGTTGTTTATTTCAAACCGTTTTCATTACGTTGTTCTAGTACTTGCTAGGTATCCCTATAACTCATCTCTATGCGCAATTTATACCATATTTCTCTTGAGAGGCGACCGGATTTCAGCGTAACATGAAACAAGATTATTCACCTGTAATAAATCACAGAGCACAAGAGACTTAATTGCAGTAAGCGAAGTCGATGTAAATTAGGTCATACATTATTGATTGATGATGTATTTGGTTAAATATAAATAATGTGTTTCGCTAGGATTCATCTTTACTATTTATTAAAACGAATGTGAGCTTGTTTGTTGTTAGTTGGGTTTAATAAACCTTGTTCGATTGATTTTGGTAATGACATAAAATAATTAAACAAGATTTTTATTGAAGAAGGTAGTTATTTTGATAATTAGACCTAATTTTTTCAGTAAAAAATAAAGCTTACAAAAAGTTTCGAGACTTAATTAAATTACAACCCGTATCTACCTATATGACCTATAATATTATATCAATACATACTTTAAAGTACCTATAGGTAAAATAACAGGGTACAGTTATCGCGGATTTAATATACTTACTAAAGAACCACATATCCAACAGCCAGTCACTTCTTTGTCTTTATACTTACACCGTATCTCATACACACGCTAACATACTGCGTAGAATAGTAACTGTGGATAAGATCTGCCATCTGTTTACGCCCATGAGCACTTTGTAATTTAATTATCACTTTTTTAGAGAATTCCTTAGAAGCAACAAAAATCCAGTTAGCTACTTCATTCATTAAATTATATCCAAAGCTTGACGTTTCATTCTGCAGCAGTTGTTACGAGTTTGAATTGGGACGGACCCAATCGGATTAACTTTTTATCGTAAAGAAGTTTTAATTTGAAAGAGAATAGATATTTATAGATATTATAATCCTGTACTGGAATACCGAGTCATGCTTGAAATTAGATAAATTAAAAAAAGTTGTGTTACGTGTGTGTTTGTCTCGCGTGAGAGTTTCTATAAGCTAATTTTTATATTCTGCTGTTAAACACTTTAGAAAAGAAGTAAAATAATAAGTTTGTTTAATTAATTATTCTATAAAATAACTCATTTAATTTTGAAAATCGAGTCAGGCCAAGTAACAAAGATATGACACGAATTTCATTAGGTATATTTCTTACATAACTTGCAAATAGCGTAACCAGGACTTAAGAAGATATTGTTAGATGTCTTCAGTAAGTGTTCTCGATCATAAAAAGTGTGCACATTTTTTAATAAATCTTACCCCATTCGATAGCGTGGGAATGCAAAAACGCTGCCTTTTGCGCTCAAATGGGTTCATTCACGAATTTCCTGCACGCAACGAACCCACAAAAGCGCACTACCTGCTAGCGTTGACATGTGGACGAAGCTTTTCATCGACAACGTACTTGAGGGCTTCCTGACCGTGTTTTACTTCATGTCAACCTACTGATCAAAACATTCCTTTGATTGCACAGTATATAAACAAAAGAGCAGCGCTATTCGGAAGCAAGCATACGGAGCTTGTATGACTGTTTGCTTCTTTAGGGTCATAATAGGGTATATTATAAGAACTTAATTTATATTGCAGGACTTGAGTCATATAACTAACAACTTGGTAGTAGCGTGAGTCTAAGGGAAGTTAGTTACATTCGCGGTTTCACTTGAAGTCCGTTTTTTTCGGTGTAGGTATGTATGTATATATTGATACATAAGTATAAATATAATTAACATGACACATAAAGAAATATACAAACAGACGAACTAAGAACCTGTTGATAACCGGCCGGCATTATTTATATACTATGAAAATGGTTCGCAACTTTTTTTAACAATATAATTCGAACGTCTAGCTAGTTCCCCATTATCTACTCATAACATAGCTTTTAACTTCCTCTACAATAATTAGTAGTTCATCTACAGTAATTAACAAAATGTTTACTTTATATTCATGAGGTAAAATAATTAGTAAATCTAACCATTTTAATCCTACCTACTCCTGTTAGTGAAATTATGTATGATACTCCGCGAGAAATATGTTTAGTATATTCAAACTGTATTTAATTAAATTTGTTTACAGAGGGCTGAGCTTGTTACATTTTAGACAGAATACATCGTTATATAACTAGATATTTTGAGTAATTATTAAAATGTTATTTGTATTATTTTAAACAGTGAGATTTTACAGTAATTTTAATTGATGATAAATTAATGTTGTGTGCTAAAAATCTATAATAGGATTTTATAGGTACCCACCTACCATATTATGAAATATTATTACAATATAGGTACCTCATATAATTATAATGCTTCACTATCGAACATAACCAAATGACTATATTATCTAGATATTGTAATAAAATAAAAGTTTTTCACTTAATTCATTTAATTCGATTAACTTTAATCGGAATAAAATATTAGTCTATTGTACAATATAATTTTACGTACACTACTACACACCACCCTTGTTCCTAGAAATCCCGTATTCAGGCGTTATACATTAAAAACTAACTATCAATACAAACCAGTGCTTGCCATTGCCTTGTCGCCGAACTGGACCCCTGCACTTTAGTCTTAATCCAAGCTTCTGCACTGTATCCATGCACACCCTGTTTTAGTAACATCTAAAAGTCACAATACAGTTGCGGAAATAAAGTTTTCTTCTTTAAAATAAATATTAACATCGGAGCTCCACAAAAAGACCGCGCGCGGTGTCTTTTGTTGACGGCGACTAGTTCCAATTTCTGCCACGAGGCGCTGTCGTCACACTCAAGGACATAGGCCGATGCGTTGCCGCGGAAGTGTCTATTTGAGTCTGAAAACAGGAGCAGGCGGCAAATTTAAATACCAGTTCGATTCAAGAAGTCGTAAATAGTCATAATGTAAGTTTATGCCTGAACATTATATTTACAACATCTAATATTTTGTGATGCTTTCGTGTTTTTACATCTACGAGTTATAAAAAAAATTACGGCAGTTAGTAATATATATTCCTTAGTACAATTTAATACCTTAGTACTTACATCAAATTGTTTTTAGCATTTCCGAATAATATTTTAACGGAAACGTTTAACGTGTAAAATGTAATTAACAAATTAGGAAATGTACACAATTATGTTTAATAAAAATTTAATTTTATAACAATTATTTGTTTTGGGCTTAGATACTAAATAATTGGTTTTTAGTTAAAGCCCGGCCACATGCTGGAGCCGGCAATTAGAGCGCGCACCTCCTGTCAAACACACTCGCGTCGCCCGCGCCAAAGTAATTATAAAACAGAGAAAATAAAAAAGTTCCCCGAAATGTCGCCGAATTCGATTTAAATCCACAAATTTGTAAAAGTTGGCAAAGTCAATCTTGTATGTACTTTGGGAGATGTTCTGATATTATTAAAGACATTTACTTGTTTATTTTTTAATGAGTTTTATTGTGTTATTTTGTTATAATTTTATGTGGCAAGTTTTTAATGTATTTTCTAAGAAAGCGTAGGTATTTTTAAAGTTAATATTAAAAGATAAGGTTACGTTGGATATATTATTTGTAAAAAAAGATTTGTTTTACAATGTCCAAGTAAGTCCTCGGTAAGCTATTTGACATATAATTCTTATAGTCTAAATTAGTAGGTAGGTGGACCATTTATATACCTAATCTGTTAATTATTTGTAGGTAATTTATACGATGTTTCTATATTATGTTAGAGACGTCGCAAATAACTTACTTGGGCAATGTAAGTATGTAGGTACAAGTTATACAGGTACCTAAGTATGATTTTAAACGTCATCAAAAAAATGCATTCAACATGTTTCATTACACGCGGTCATTACCATTACCCAAAAACGTTCATTACCGTTCCATACATCAGGCAGAAAAACACATTAATTATAATTAAAATTAAACGTGTTATTATTCATTCGGCTTAAGTAGTATTCGTTGTAGTTAATTTGGTGGCTGAAAGAGAAAAATCGGGTGCTCCCGGGGTTTAAACAAGGTTTAATTTGTGTCATTTATAAAGATGATGAAGACGCGGTTTCTGCGGTTGCTATATTTGGTCACATACTAATGTGGGTTGACTTTTTGCCACTCCTTTAGAACCGGTTATCGGGTGATCACAATCTGATTAAGACAAATTAAGCTCTAAAACGTAGGCAGGCATATCCCGCACTTTCCGATTTGCAACATTTCTATGCAAATCTGGCGATGATTAGTACCATTTAAATTCAAGCATTCAGTATGCAAAAAGGAATTTCTGTTGATAGTAATGTTCGTTCGGTATTCTCCAACGGTATCTTTATTCGTTTGATAATGAAATTATTTTATACTAAAAACGCCTCTTCCTCATTCGTCGTAATTGGAAATAAGTTCTTATTGTAATTTAACTGTAATACTCATAATAATATTAACGAATGTGTAAATAACTAATGCCCATAAAATGTTAAGCATAATAATTTCTGATGCCTTCGCGGTTATTACACATTGGAATGAAATGGAATGGACTATTGTCGGCTCAGTCGTGCTACGATTATGGAAACTGTAAAGAATCCGAAACGTCAGCTAATAAAATAAAGTAAAAATACGCGAGTTAAATCCGTTAATAGTTGTTTCATTCCAATGTTAAGCATAATTTAAATAGCTTATAGGGATATATAGGTACTTTTAGTGAGGATGCAGTCGCAATATGGTCACTTTGTCCATCAAGTAAATTACTACGAAAAATTATCATACACGTATTTTTTCTTTTCAAAAAATTATAAGGATAGGTAATTCGAGTGGGGGCTCGTGAGAAGTCACGTTATGGTAAAAATTGTACCAATAGACCTTTTTATAAGGAAAGAAAAAATACGTAGCCAATATTTTTTAATAATAATATTAAATACAATTACGTTTTCTTTCTTCGAATTCGAATTAGTTTAATTACGTCGGAACAGCAAATGATGAACAAAAAATGTAGTTACAATGAACTTCAGAGACAGGGGACTTCTCGCTCGTAGGCTCTCTGATATCCTTTCTGGCCATTCCCGAAACAAGGCATTAGTAGTATCACAGTATGCAATTGCATACATGAGCTGGCGAAACTAGAAATGTAATCACACGTTGGCAAACCAAGCGCCTACAAATAGTTGCCACATATCTCTGTAAAAACAGTATTCTAATACTGTTTTAATCTATACTAATATAATAAAGAGGAAAGGTTTGTTTGTTTGTTTGGATTGAACAGGCTCTAAAGCGGCTGGACCGATTCGAAAAAATATTTCACTGTTGGAAAGCTGCACTATTCCCGAATGATATTGGATATAAAAATATCCGGAAGAATCCGGGCGAAGCCAGGGCGGGCCGCTTGTTCCTGATATATGTAAGAATCGTTCACGTTAACAAGTTTATTAACCTTTAATTACTGAACAAAAGTATATAGGTACGAGTACTTGAAATAATGATGGTTACATAATATGATTCGGAAGTTAATAAGGCCATCTATTTTTAGCACAACCTTTTCACTTTAGGCCGTCGTTATCCTTACGACTTAATTTAGATTAAATTTATTCCAAGGCAGTGGTGGCATCATTTGGTTATACATGTAATCAAATTACTATTTTGATTACTTACTCACTAAGTGGTAACTTGGTAATTAGATTACTTAGTGGTTTAAATATCCGGTAATGTAATAGGTAGGTACTTGGTAATTTAACTAATTGATGCATGTAATCATGATTATTTGATTTTTTTTATTTATTGCAGTTTTCAAATCTCATGTACCTATAAGTAAACTTGTATTTATACAAGCTCACCAAATTATCAAATTACTTACAGTAAGTTTCCTTGAAAAATTTATCGGTAATTGTGGTTACTAAATAAACATTGCGATTAGATAGTAGTTGATAATCAAACTACTAATTACTTAATTAATTATAGGGTAATCACGATTACATGTAATCGTGTAATCGTCAATCAATAATCATGGTTACATTTTTGCCATCACTGGTCAAAGTATATAATTCTTTAAAATACTCAGCTAAGATAACCGGAGAATATCCAAATACCTATCATAATTGAATAAGTTTCTTCACTGTCTACCGCCTTAATATTAATGAAAGTGATCATAACTAAATTTTGAGCCCTAATAACGTTGAGTACAATCTTTTCTAAAACATTCCTTATACAGAGTACAATCCTACAAATATCTATTACGAAATTCTATTTATATCAGTAAAGATCCTATAAATACTACAAAGGAATTACAGAAATAAACCATAATACAATTTGATTACAAAAATACTTTCATGTTTGATTCCTTTTAATAAACAAGATATGGAAGGTAGGTATGGCCCGAGGCTTCGTTTAAGCAACGCCGTGTGTGGTAACATCCTTACAATCGTGATCAGAAGCAGATTGATATCGGCGGCAGGTGGTGACCGTCATTAGTTAAATGTCACAATAAATTGCAGACGACAGCTTAGTTCTCGTTTAACTACTTGAATTTTGGTAACGGCGTTTTAAAGCTACCTATGCTGCGTTTTTGAGGTTCTGTACATCAAAAGAAATAAATTAAAAATTTAACAAACCCCCGACATAAAAACTAAAAGATCCTCTAAAAAGTATAACAATAATAAAATCTTAATACCTATTAGTTACCTAAGTATTAACATTTCTACAAAGAAAGCGTCATGTCGGGGGGACCGTAGTTTAGGCAGATTGTAAATATTAAGTAAGTAGGTACACCTAAATGAAAAGCATAAATTTTTAATATATTTTTTTTATTTCATACTTTTTGTAAGTAGGTATTTACTTAGGTACCTACTACATATTATTATTTTTAACTAATTTCCATTTAACATGGAATTTTGTAATGAACGTGTTATCCTCTTACATTTGATACCCCATTTACAATTTAACTCCTCATAATTTTTGAACTGCTTAACCGATTTTCATTATGACTTCAATTTTGTAATGTACACGCGATCCTCTTTCATTTGATATCCCACTCGGGTATATTTGTAGACATTTGGTTTTCCATCCCCACTTTCACTCGGTTTAGTAGTTTATTAATTAGGGGGGTTGCCCCTAATTAATAAACTACTAAACCGATTTTCATTAAACATAGCTAAGAACACTCCCGACATAGTCATCTTAGAAGCAAAAAAAAAACAGAATCAAAATCGGTTCATGCGTTAGGGAGCTATGATGCCACAGACAGACAGACACACACACACACACACAGACAGACACGTCAAACTTATAACACCCCGTCGTTTTTGCGTCGGGGGTTAAAAAACGGATGGGTCACTAGGCTTAGGATCGCTTTCAGCAAATCTTCGATATTCGCAAGCAGTGGTCAAGAAATTAAAACCTATAGGGTACTTTTAGTGAACTAAAAATCATGAACATTGGTACGAAGCAACGAGAAATTATAAAAACAACTTTTTTTTTTATCTAGGTACATTATATTATAATGAATAATTTACCAAAAAAATACTGTACCTTTAAGTATAGCTATCCCTGCAGGTTTGTACGGAGCCCTCGGAGCGGGAGTCCGACTCGTACTTGACCAGTTTTTTTGTTCACAGTCGCCAATTAAGCATTTACTGACATCTTCGACGAGCTGGCATTACTCGAGGATATTTTTATTTTTTTTCATTTCATTTCATTTCATTTCATTTCATTTCATTTCATTTCATTTCATTTCATTTCATTTCATTTCATTTCATTTCAGTATATCGAATGGATGTTACATAGACTATCCCAATAAGAATTGATTCTTATCTGAATTATACTAGTAACATTTAGGTACTGTTTAAGACAACAAAATATTATTTGTCTATGTTTCTTGTACTGGCAACACTCGCCATCCTGCTCCGACTTAAGGAGCACGTCGATTTTTATATTAATCAATAAATCTAATAGGTAATTGCTTCACAAGAACTTTTTATTTACTTAACGGACCCACAAGTTAACAGGTACCTATGGTTTGTTTGCTGATTTAAACATGTTACAAGATTTTGTACTTAACATTACAATTTCTGAATTTGATTTCGTTTTCGCAGTTATCGACGTTTCGAGGAATAATATATACGAATATACTTTTACAGTAGTTTCATTTTCAAAAAACGCACTTCTTCACCCGCCCTTGTCTATCGACCTTACTATAATGGCCTAAAATAAATTCTTAGTTTAACGACAAAACAAACATGGCCGCTATTAGTTTATGCCGACTTACTAATTCTATTGGGTCGGCTTATCTACTAAAACCATAATAAACTTTAAGCACACCACAGTGTTCCATTCTTCTGAAAATTGATAGACATAGAGTTATCATTTGACATCGTGCGTGCCGTTTCGTGTTGTCACGCAACGCGGTCGGTGCCGTGCCCAAATTGTCACAGAATAGAAAATTGTTTGGAACTACCAGACTGAGATGGCCATGTTTCATAAACATGCTTAATCTAATGAATATGCTAGGTAGGTACCTACTTAATTAAGTAAATCGAGGATCACATTAAAAAAAAGGTTAAGATAGTGAATTAGAAATATATAAGCAGACTGGCTTCTGCCCGCGACTTCGTCTGCGCACAATAAGCACCCCCGTTTTACCCGTTAGGGGGTGAATTTCCAAAACTTCTTTCTTAGTGCTCCCCTACATTATGAAACACCTGTGCAAAATTTCAAGTTTCTAACCTGTACTGTAGGGCAGACCTATATGACACACCAGATCACTGTAAATACACAAAGACACTTTTCCCTACGTACGAAGAACTAAATAATTTTCTAACAAATCATATACACAGTTTCCACTCCACCCAACACTTGAGTAATCACGGCTATCATAAACTATACTTACACCGCTTTAAAATCACTCCTAATGACTCATGCCCTTGCTCGAACGATGACAATCCTCAAACATTATCCCACTTACTATACGACTGTCCCCGATTCGCCAAAGCTCGATCAGAGCATATAACGCAATGTTGTATTTTCAACATTGATCCAAGAGAATTCACAAAAGTTGTTTCGAAAGAAACGACAAAAAAATCGTTCTACAAACTTCTGGAATATGTTATCAGCCGACTTAAAACCTACAACAATACCTAATCCAACTCAATTGAGTTGGAAACCATTTTCATCCACCTCAAAATATATTAATAAGCACCAAATCATAACCATACTACGCACACCAATATAAAATAAAAAAAAAAAACCTGTACTGTAGGTCCCGCGTTGATATGTCAATTATTAAACATAGATTTATGGGTTAATAATTCGTAATTCTTACGTATCAGGTCTTATTTTTACGGCACACATTACAAACCTATCTTCTGTTACATATTATACCAATTTAATATAGTATTTCATATTCTTTGCTAGGATTGTGGTGTTTTACGCCCTAACCGTCACCGTGTCGTAGGGAATAAAGCTCACCAGCACACGTCAACAGGGCAAGGACCTTTTGTTTAGGGTTCTATGGAACTAGAACCTTTTGCGACATTATAAATCCTACTAATTATTATAAATGAGAAAGTTTGTAAGAACGTAGGTATATTTGTTACTCTTTCACGCAAAACTACGGAATTGACTTTGATTAAACTTTGTAAAAATATAGCTTACACATCAGCATAATAATCCCAAATATTTAACGATATCGTGTAAAGTACACATCGTGTGCAGACGAAGTCGCGTTCAGAAATATGGATAGCATATATACTTCTGAACATCACTCCGTCTGGGCTTGGTACAATTGGGTTCAGCTCTTCATTTTCAACTTGATTATTAAATAAAAACAATCCAAATGTTTTAGTTGATGTAAATAATTTACAATGACTCAAAAATCGGTGTTTACGAAATGATATCTTAATTGGCAACTGGGAATTTTCTTATAAAACCTAATTAATTTTCCCATCAGTATTCTAAATATTGAAGGTCCATTAGTATTCAATTTTACTATCGCACTGTACTTGGCAGGTAATAACATTTATATATATCCTCTTTAGGTATTGCAAATAATCAAAACCTGTCTAATTAAAGTTAACCGAATGTTTTCAAACAAACTACGTCAAAACAAGGTTTTTCTTAGTTTAAGTCTTCTCACCAACGGAACCTCAAACCGTGTTCTAACCAGAGCAACAAAAAATAACATTTTTATACCTTTTGTATAGTCACCCCTTTTCGGTATCAAAGAAGCCTTTATTGCATAGTATTCCAGCTAAAGCATTTTAAACTTCGCTTTTATGACGTTACTATCTATGTGAGATGCCGAGCGGTTGATATTTTCACCATAATGTCACATTTGATATCTTCACTGTAGTAAAAATGAACTAAAAGTGTTATATTTTTAGTCTATAAAGACTATTGAAAAATAAAAACTAAAATACTTGTAAAACGTGACCACATAGCTACTACAAGTAACTTGTAAAAACAATGGATTAAAATGACATAATAATATTATAAATCAGTCAGAGTGATCCATGGACCTTCAATATAGATACCTAAGAGTCAAACGCAATTAGTATTAGGTACTTAATAATTAAAGAGGATATGTTTCAAACACTAGAACAAATACTACTAGGCTCAAACGTATACGTTTAACAAGAAACATAATAGGTATGCAACATTTAAAAAATGCAACACCCACCGTGAACACACTGAACATAAGTTAGTGATAAACATCTAAAACGCCAAAAAATGCAAAATGTAACCGTCGACCTTTTTTAAGTACACCCACACCACTCGTTTCCTTTCAGCTAAAGTTCAGTTTCAATAAAAATAGTAGCCTTTTTAAGCTATCATTGTTTTTATAACCTACCATTGCTTGCTTTGCTGAGAGTATTGAACATTTTTTTCAAATCGTGAATCGAAATAAATCATAAGGATTCCGTAAAAAGAACAACATTTTTTACTGTTTTTTATTGTTCCAAATCGATTCAAATGTCAATAAGATAGATAAGGACAACAACATTTGTTATTTTGCACTATAATTATCAGTGCTTTAAAAATCACATTAACATCGCTGTTGTGATTCCAGAAGGTATACAGGTAAATCAAAATTAAATTACGAATAAATAGAATACCCGTTAGGTACTTCTCTTTTTACACACCGTATAGGAAACTTGTGAAATTTGTTAGTGCAATTTCACCATAATTTAAATAAATTACCTGGAAAAATTCACACCAATGAAATATAAATACAAGGCGGATAAACGCACTTACATAAATATTTAAGACATTCAAGACTCGATGGATTCGAACCTGCAACCCCCAGTTTCGTCGTCGGTATTTACCATATAATATATGACTCGTAAAAAAAATCAGAATGGACTTTTTGCACCATCAAAGAACCATTAACACTTCCGTAGCCTTTTTCCGTAACCCTAAAAATGAGCAAGTCTACCGGATACGGGGATCGTTTCCCATCTGTTTTATTAAAAATTCGATATTGATCACAATCACTTCGTATAACTGGAGAGGTTTAATTGAATGATTCGCTCGCTGCTCGGTTTATACCAACCTCGATTGTTTTAATGTTGACTTTGTCCAATTTATTGAAGTCATAACTTACTGAAGTTCACGCCTTCTGAACTGAGATGGGGGCTCACTGTGATTTTTTAAGTAATCAGATACAATATAGGATAAAAGTCTACATACTTTTTCGCAAGATTTGGTAAAAGCAATTAAATAAACACGAAGGTTTTATGTACATACTAAATAAAATATACCTACTATTTCACTTTAAGCAAAAGCAGACTTTAGGTAGTACTAATTATAAGTAAGATAATAAAGCATATAATATAATTATTCAGACGTTTAGCATTCTTTATTATTATTAATAATTTTTGATCAAGTCAATGTAGGTACCTCTTTTATACATCAGTCAAATCTTTGAAACTAAAATCAACAGCCACAGTAAGCTCCCTGTTGATTGCTTTCGATTATCGATTCATCGATCTTATCCTCATGATGCCGTCGCATGCTGTTTCTCCTCGCATAATAACTCGATACAACTCGATACTCTTCGATAACAAACCTTCTTATTGGAATGTCGATAACGCGTTTCGAAATGAAAAAAAATGTATTCGATATTTGAAACGGAATGAAATGACTATTCATCACGGCCAGTGTGATTTGTGTTTGCAATGATAAGTGAACGAATCTGTTCGAATTTTGTACGCAAATGTTTAGCTTTTGTTTTTTGTATCGTACTGTTCTTTGGTATACTGGACGAGGGAATAAATGCAAACAGACTTTTTGAGTTGAGCACTCGCTACTTGGCGATAATATCAGAATAAATATCGTTATCAACAATTCCTTTTTCAAAACAAAGTTCCACTTCGTAATTATATTCGTTTATTACACAACGTCGAGTTGTCTCAAACTGAATTTCAACTGACAAACCGCAAAGGAATTACGATTCTCATTTCTTTCCTTCGAGTTACAACATCCTTAATTCCCGCAAGAAGCGAATTAAAGCGGTAAAAAGCGTTGGACAAAAATAAAGGTTATACCAGACGAATTCCATCAATTAGGACGGCAGCTAGTGCCTACCGAAATGTATGGGGCCCAGTGACATGCCAACATAAGTTCGAAGTGACGCAAAAAATTCACCCGTCGACGCTCCAAGTAAAAACCACTTGGACATATCGATGCTGGACAGAGCAAAAACAAACCTTTATACGGGAACCCGGCGAAAAAACACCCCTTCAATGGATGCGGCATTGGAACAATGACGTTGCAAAATCAATGAAGTCGTGTACTTTAATATTTATCAAGTGTATTTTGGACTCCACTGAGAAACAACCATTATAGTGCTTTTTAAAGTAATGAATTTCGTATTTTTTCTGGTGAAACTGCATACTTTTTGTTCAAATGTTTCTTTAGATAAGTAACTGCTTCGTCTTGTTTCTAATTGGTAATATTTCTTTTTGGTTTAATGAACCTTAAATCAAACAAGCTTCCCAAATTTTCAAATTAGATTATTAAGACAAATATAAGTACGTAAATAATACTTTAAATATAAAATATACTCCAAGTCTCGTTTTTTTTTAAAAGCTTTTATTAAACTTGCAATGTAAGTATACATAAAAATATGTAGGTAAGTATGTACTAGTGAAATCTTTCAACCCAATTTTGAAGCAGATAACTTTAACAGAGTAAGCTGAAATTTTGTACATACCTACATTTGGATGACAATGCATGGTTAACTATATGACGTCATACTAAAACTAAATTAAGAGGAGTACAAGGGGTGTGAAAAACCAAATGTCTACAAATATACCCGAGTGGGGTATCAAATGAAAGAGGTCCACATATACATAGTGAAATCATAAAAACTTGATCATTAAATCCTAATTTTTAATCTTTCACTCTCGAAAACAATTTTCACTCACTGTCGCAGACCTCAAAAAAATCTGCCAATAAAATCAATAGTTCGAACTTCATGGAGGCAAAAAGAGAAGTTCTTACATCTCGCCCGTCACTAATGAAATCGTGTTCGAAGAGCAAACAAGCCGCGATCGCATCAGAAAGAGCTTACCGCGCGAACGTTTTTTACCTCTAATTGTAAGTTATTTGGCCCAGGAGATGTGTACAATTTACTACGTTACTGTACTGTCTAATGTTTAGAGTGACTTAGGGACCCGTATGCTTCGTAACTATTATATCTATCAATTATTTTATTAACTAAATACATGCTTGGTATTTCTCGTTCTTTTATTGAGTATCTTATCAAAACAACATGCATCAAATTTCCAGACGAAATAGGTACAACTGCTAGTACCTATCTAATATTGATACCTCTGAGCTCAAAAGGCGTAAGTGCCATTTTGGCAAAAATGAGTTTTGAATGCAGAATGACAAATTGAGGTTCTAAGTCCGCTCTAATAAAAATAAATAAAAATTATTCTTGTCAAAATTGTAAAATTGAAAATCTATATATATAGGGATATACCCTATATATATAGATTTTCATGGAAATCTAACAATTTATGAGGCTGCAGTAATACTAACCGAACCCTAGTAAACGTAACTTTAGATTGATCTTTAATTTCTGTTATTGCGGTATAACGCATGAAAGTTTAATGTCAGGCTATATTGGAGGATAAATTATTGGATTTAGTCAGTTTTAATCTTCTATTTATTCTGTACTTAGTTTTTATTGGGACATAAATTGAAGTATAACGCACGTTAACTTCTTAGGATATTTAATGACAGCGGGTACACGCCCTAACAACATACATGTACCCTTATTTGGAAAACCTAGTACGAAGTTAACAACTAATAAAACCTGTAAAGAAGTGAACGTAATCCAAAACTTGCTCCAAACTAATACAATAGTCATTGTAACAGACCCTAAAAGTCAATACGGCGGTAAACACGCAATGCTAAAAACAAAAGTGAGTCGACAAGCGCCATACATCACCTCGCCCGGTGGGCGGCAAATAGCCCGTAGTGGTAAATCGTGCGTCGAAATACAATATCAATGGTTGCACCGTCATTACCAACCGCTCGATTGCGCGCACGCGCCAGTGTGAAGCAGCCCTATGCTTCTGATAGCAAAGAATAAATTAGTTGTGACAATTGGTAGAAATAGATCGGGGCCGAAATTAAGAAAAGCCAGTATTAGCTTTTGCAAATCTAATAGGTATATAAAATTATTGTGTCGCGTATTTTTTGCCAAACTTTTCCATTTTTTTTTTGATTTTATGATATTTTGTGTGCTTCTCGGGTAGATCTGAGAATCGACCATCATAGCTATTTTTCTTACCCCTAAATGTTAAGATAAGTTCAATCCATTTTTTGTTGGACAAAAATTTTTGTTTTTATTTTCGTTACCTGTGTATTAGAAGTATTCGTCTACAACTCTCTTTTTTAAAAACACGAAGGTACGAAGTTCGCTGTGTTAGCTTGTACATTGAGGTAAAATAATGTAGAAAATAAAAAAAAAATGCCGTCAAACTTCACGTTTTGGCCCGCTTTTTGCCGGTTTTGATTTAGATTGATCTTTTTCTCATATTTATCGTGGCCTTTTAAATGAGGAGTCTTTACCAAATACATCTTTGGATATGGTTCTCGGTATGTGTGAAGAAATTACTTTAATAATACAGTTATTTATGGGTGAAATAAGCTATTAAAATAACAGGGCCAAAAAATTGTCTTTTCTCCTGGTTTGCCCACTTTCGTCTAAACGGTAATAGCTTTGGCATTTTAAGCTGTATTACCATGAGCCTTAAAACCTAAGATATAGAATAACTATAAACTCATTGTATAAGATTATAATTATTTTTTGACGTGGCCTTCTATCCCAAACTTTAGTGGGCAAAATTCCAAACCCTTTTTGTGCGCCGCTCCATACAAAAGTGTAAACGAATTAGGGTTGTCAACACTTAACTAGATGAAGAAAAAGGAGGGTAATGTATTTTAACACTATCGCTGCCATTAAAATATAAAAAGGCTCATTATTAATCAACTCTTTACTATTATACTCAATAAAAAAACTCAAAAGAAATACAAAACGATACTTTTTCCAGCGACAAAGACAATAAAACTTGAAATTAAAACAAAAGTACTCATAAAAATGTACTGTCTATTGTTATATTATTTTATTGAGAATATTTCAATTACCAATACAATAAAAACGGGTTCAAAATCAGACATGTATACTGTTCATCTTTTTTTTAATTCTGATAACAAATCTTAAGAGACAACCCTAGGGGTAAAATTGTACTGGGCAAAGTCGTCAAAAGTGAGCCTGAAATATGGATATGACATTACCCATCGCTATAAATCCGAATATAATAGAGATAAAGTACTGAGTCTTTGTCTTTCACCATCGTTACCTATAAAGTTGTAACTGTCAAAAATCTATACCAGTAGAGACATCGTACAAAGATTTAGGACAGAAGTTTTTGGAAGTATTTTGGCCCGCCAAAAAACACCCTCATCTTTAACTGCGGCTAACTAGCAACTACAGTACGGTACGACAAGGTCATTTATCGACATTGACAGCAGATATAGTCAACTTACTACTAAACATTAAAAAAACAGTGTGCGTTTGGCCATATTTGTTTTATTTCGGTTTTTATCAAAAGTTCTGACTTGGGCAAAGATAGGTTCAATGGGCAAAATAGCACAGTTTTACGGTGCTAAAATAATTTCATTAAAGTACCTACTGCTAAAATACAGTAAACTACACGTAATAATACAATCAATCTCGTTGGTAAAACCAACTCTAAAATATGGCTTTTTATGATTATTATTTTTTTTAATGATTTCTTATCTACTTTAATCTAGAAAGCAAGTATAATCTTTATGCCGATGGAATACGAACTTATACCTATACAAAACTTAAAAAATAAATTACAATTTTCGTCTAAGGAGGATTAAAGTTTGATGTATGAGATCCCAACATTAGTGTAAAATTTCTATAAAATGCATTCAGTAGTCGTTGCGTGAGAGAGTAACAAACATACAAACTTTTGCGTTTACCATATTTAGTAAAGTAGTAAGATGGACTGTCTCGTCTGTTTTTCTAACCCTCATCACTAGTCTTTGGGGTAAATAACGCAGTATATTCTTTCGCCACGTATTTTCCACTTCCGGTGTCTGCGCCCGTAAATACTGTTTCTGGTTCAATTGAAAATAAAGAATTATTATTACAGTTTAAAGTACCGAAAAACAAAGAGGCTATTAAAAGCTGTAATTTCTCTCACACATTTGTTTACATTGTGTTATTAGTATGAAAGAAAACTGAACAGTACGAGATGAAATAACTATTATAATTATACTTAATGAAATTTCGAAAACTATTATTTAATATGCGCGAATTAATAATAGCGAGAGCATTAAAAAATATTGTAAATTATGAAATAAATTATACTTAAGTAATATAAAAAAACGAAACCAAAATTATTGGTTTTTAAGCCTCGCGCTTAAAAACCAGATAAAAAATAAACTAAACATTATTTTATTTAGTAGGTAGAGATATATTTGCATACTCCAACTAAGTAGTGCACAAGCTTAACACAAAAGAACCAAAAAAATAAAGTTAACTCACCGCAACTTCAAATAAAATTATATTATCATTCACAAAAACACCGTTATTGTCTCGCAGCTTCAAATTCCTAACAGCGAAAACACCAAACATTTCGTAACATGATAACAGCTTGAAACATTCAATTAAGTTTTCTTTTATTTCCCGGGTCTTTGTTTAGATTTCCGTCAAAGAACGAGGTCCGTAGAAAAATACCGACAAAAAGTTTCACCATAGCCAAAGGGCAGCCAAGCGTGAATCTTCGAAAACAGAGAGAGAACCGCAGGCATAACGGCGCTTGCCATCCGGCTCTCACTGAGGGTTTTTCCCTTTTTGTCTAACGTATACTACAGCTACATAGGAATCTTAGAAATTTCTAGTAAGCTTAGCATAAGTGCTAAGGTTCGATAGTATATGCCTGTAGTGACTACTTATGTTATCATGCTCAAAAATAAAGAGATACTATTCCAGAAGATACAATCTGGATCACTATTCAAATATCAGAAAATTCTAGAACATAAGTCACTTTTAGCGAAAATGTAATTGTTATACCTACCTATTAATAACCGGACTATTTAATGACATGACATTATACATTCATTAAGAAATATATAGTACCTAGCACCTCAGATGCAGCACACTGTTAGTGTGTTTCGATATACAATATAATTATATTCTCTTGACAATAAAGATGTGTACCTAAATACATATTTAGCAGCTTAATCACTTCCATCTGTTCAATAATGGCTGTAGAATTTAAGCAAAACTGGCAACAGTTATGCTTAAGCAGTTATGCTAATAGTAGAATAAGTATACGAAAAATTCTCAAAAATGCACTATTTCTCTAAAAAATTCCAGAGGAAGCCCATTTTAGCTGCACTGTCATTATTTCCACAATGAATACCTGTTTAAACCAGCCCCCGGCTTTAAGAAGCTCCATCTCGTCATAGTGCTATTCCTTAACTAGCCGTGTCTTTGTTCCCCTAATGACCGCAAAGTTCTCAACTGACCCAGTTACCGGGCCCTTTGTGGAATAAAGACGTTTCACATTTTGTGGAACACTTATGCAAAAATAAATATGCTCTAGTTTCTTTCACTCGGGTTCCATTTTGAAACGTGTCAGCGGACGTTGCAATTGTTTCGTAACGGTGTTACGTCAAATGGGTGATTATGTGGTAGAAGGTTTATAGTATCAGGGGTCGGTGCTGTTGCGTAATTATGCATTCGACGAAGTTTGTCGTTTCAGTGCCAATGTTTAACATACGTGGATACAACGTATACATAAAAAAGGCACCTATCTCCTAAAGGGAGGACGAACGAAACAAAAAAAAAACATGTTGTGGCATGTCCATATTATTTTCATTTCTCGTCACTAACATTCAGTCGCTTCTGATCCCTTCTTAACGATTTAGATTTTCTAATTAGTCAGCTACAATTATTAAAGACTAGCTTCTGCCCGCGACTTCGTCCGCGTGGAACTCCTCCTTTTTTACAGTCGGTTAAAAAGTAGCCTATGTCCTTTCTCAGGCTCCAGACTTTCTATGTACCAAATTTCATTTAAATCGGTCCAGTAGTTTTAGCGTGAAAGCGTAACAGACAGACAGACAGAGTTACTTTCGCATTTATAATATTAGTTGGGATAATTACTTAAATGTCTTTGTAACGTCAACTCATATAGGTACACGAGTTCAATCCGATACTGTTATTTTATCTCGATGATACTGATTACTTTGGAAATAGGCGGCCGCGCTCGCGCCTCGCTGTCATTTCATTTTACACACGTCACTTGTCTTGTTTGCGGTCAGATGTCATTTTCCCAGCTTTTCACTAGTCACACTGCTATTTATGGTGCCTTGGTCGATGCCTAAAACGGCTCGTATTTTAGCTGCCTGTATATTAATATTAAACTACTGCAGTATAACTTCACACAACATTAGGTACTGTATTGTTTGGCTTTTATTAGGTCAACCTGTTTTCACTGGTAGTTACATGTCGGAAAATGTGAATAATAGTACGCTTATTTTCAACCCGTGGCCTCGCTGGTCTTCTCATATAGGTATTAATATTAGATTAAGCTACGGTTATTTTTTTGTCAATTGTAAATAGCATTGTTTATAAAAAAAAAAAAAAATTACGTAGACCATTTTTTATGTCAGTATTCGCTGTGCGTGCAAAACCGCGAAAGAGCCCTGTGTAAACACCACGTAATAGCAAAACATTAAAATAATGTTTTCAGTAGGTACGTGTATTTTTAGCACGGCAATATTAATAAAGATTTAATTGTCACAACATATACAGAAACATTGATATAATTCAAAGCATTTGACAGTCATAAATATGCAACAAGACGAAAACAATTTGGCTGAACATCCTACCCGAGAATCGCATACCATGACGGACATAACCACTTAATAAAGGCGTCGTTAAACTCCTAATTTATTACCCAAAATATTAAAGTTTATTGTTTAAAGTATTCACTTTGTTATAACACGCCCCTCGGCAGGGGGCGCAAGAGTGGCAGTCAGTTTGAATTAATATTCTGTCATCGGACGAGATTTTGGGGTATAGTTTATGATATCGGAACGATTTCATCGGCGAAGTAATGTTGACGTACGATTTTGAGTGAACAACGAACGACGCGAGGAGCATAACCATTTCTCATTCCAATTTTGTTTTTCAAGACTTACATACAATGTATTTTTTGAGTTACGAATTGCTAAATATTTTCAATTTGTGGTCACAAGTATTACGAACAGCCGAAATTCATTTACAAGGATGTTGAACATAGTTTATGACCCTAATATAATTTAATTATTTATCCAGTACATTCGGACTCAGATGATTAAAAGCATCTTAAAATGCACATGTACACTACCTAATTTAGATACCTAAGTAGAGTAGTAAGTATGTACTTTATCATACTTCTACAGTAAAAAAAGTTTATAAACTCAATATACTTTTGGTAATACTACGCCCTAACCAAGAAACGCTATCCAGGTAAACGCTATGAAACCTTATCACATTAATATTCCGGTCATGAACTTACCGTTCATAAACTTCCACCATGAATCAACATTAATAAAACAAACAATCTCACACGAGATGTCGCGATAGCGGGTGGAAGGCCTTAAATTATGCGATTTTGTTTCTTTATGAATTCGCGGTATCTGACGCGGAGATTAAAATTCATTTGGGAACTTGCCGCCTGCTGTAAAGCCTTAAAACTAATGTGCTAAGATGAACGCGACCGATAAGCCCCCGGGTTTTTAAAACTAGTGACGCCCTTCTTAGAATATTATGCGCAGTGAACAGTGCATACGGTTTTTTGTCTGATAACACCCGAGGCGTGAGAAAATTTAAAGAAAATGGAACTGGATTGAATTACAAATCTGAATTCGTACTAATGTGGCTCTGATTGGATCGGAGTCGTTAAGTTTTTTAATTTAAAACTCGTGCAGGAATTACAAATTGGAACGAGCAAGCGCTTTTATCGATGAAGTTTTGAAAAGAGTTATCGTGTTCAAAAGATTTCCTCCGAAGTTAATACGAGCAGATACGAACTTTAGCTTGGATCATTGGTGAATTTTGCTTTAGGAACTTACGAATATGTTTTCGCTTTCCTAAACAAAACGTAATTTAATTTAACAAATACGATATATGATTATGTAGGTACATAATCATATATCGCATGTAATTGTACCTACTTAAGCGTAATACTATAATAAGATATTTAAAACGATTCAAAGTGATGTATAAGTACTTGCACCATTTTTATTCTAAGACTAAAATAATATCACAAAAACCAACGGTATTCCTACACCCGTAATTTTATTAATCAGTATATTGTAGAAAGACTAAGCCGCTAAGTTATATTACAGTAAGAACTAAAAGAATTCCACACAGTCTACACTGAATAAAAATCCAAAGAATTTCTCCACCATACAAGGTTTAGCACCGGCCGAAAATAAAATGGAAGCAAGCGAAACAATGCTCACAGTAACCCGAGCAGGGAGGAAGTAGGCGTTTTGACTCCGGCATAGATCGTCAGCCCGATACGTGCGAAGTAATAATTAAACGCTGTGATGTTGCAATAAAACTGGACGTGCCCACGAGACCTAGTTTCCGTAAGTAATGCCGTTTCTCGTGACTTTCCTTTAATCCCAATTCGTTATAATTAAGGCTTTTCGAGCCGATGAAAAGTTAAGTTCATTTGTTTTATTAAAAGGTTTCCTGCTGTTGTTCATAACACGCGCGCGAATGATTTTACATTGTAATTTTAACTTAGTGTCAATAAGAAGTATTCAACTTTTCTTACAGTAAATTATAATAAAGATTAATAGAGATTTCGGAACCTCCAACTCAATTTTAATAAAGAGAAAGGAAGCCATGAGATGACATTTGAATATAACGTACAATTTTCTGATAACGGATCTTATTTGACCTAACATCCACGAACCCTTCGTTATCGCAAGGGTTGGGCGATGTTCTATTGTTTTCTACAATATATGGATGCCATGGACTGTTTAATATGGAGCGTATCAGAGACAAAGGTGTACAAAGAAGTCACCCCATTAAAAAGTGTCTGATTCTCGTGACAAAACTCCGATTGAACGTAGAATGCTGACAATGCACAACACGATAGCAATAATATCTGTATTACAAAGCGAGCGGTAAGTATATTATGTCTTAAGAAATACGATTTAAAAAAAAACCAAGAGACAATTTCCCGCCGAGAAGATCGAATGAAGCGAAACTCTAAAGAATATAAAACTTGACACGCGTTTCGCTTCTACATGACGTATCCAACCAAACCACCGAATGTACTAAGTTAATTGTTATGTTCATGGTGTTTTTTTTTATCATTAGGTAATTAAAGATATGATGAGTGTCTATGCATTTTTACATTATTTCAATCTAATACTGAAAATGTTTAATTGAAATAAATTTCTCACTAATGACACTGTTACTGTGCAAAGTAAGTCGGTCTTTCTCAATTTTTCGCGCAACAAAAACCCTAAATGGAATGAATGCCTATTCAATATTTTATACTAATAAATTGTCCTTCATCAATAACATGTTACACGGTAATTTTATGTTTCAAGTATTCATGAGAACAGCATTGGCTACACGCCGCTTTCGACAGCAAAAAACACCTTTAAAAAGCTTGTTTATAAAATTCTTTAAAAGAACTGAATCAGTCCGTAGAACCTTTTGATTCCGATTAATACGGCGGCGGCGCGGTACCATCTAATTTGTTATTAAATGGGTCATTATTCCCTATAAGGATTCCACCAGAGGGTGGCCTTTAGAATCCAATGAATTTTAACTTCTGTCATTGGAAACGTACTTTAATATTTAAAAAGAGGGATGAACTGCGTTCTTTTGATTCCTTTCGGTGTTTGGTTCTAACGTTTTGGGCGACCTTTGAATGACGTCGTATGGCTATTAAAATGCCACAACCAGGTCAACTTATACCTATTATAAAAAAACAGGGTTACGATTTTTATTCTCCTGACAATATTTTGTTATTGAATGAATTGGTTTCCTTTTAAGCATTACCAGTAAACTTTGCTAACTTGTATTTACATGAATAACGATACTAAATGTCGTAAAGCATGTCTATCATATTGATGTGACTTTCTATTTTTTTATTAAAGACAGAATCATAATGCAAGTTCACCCACTTGTTCCGTGAAAAAAGTCCCAATGTTTGTCACGTTAGTAATACCCTTGATTAATGTTCTTTAATGCGACTAGCCCGTTGGAGATTCTAGGATCCACGGGGCCTTATCGTGGCATCGAAACAGATTAAGGCTATGGCGGGAGGCGAATGCATCGTCATGCCCTGTCTGAGAGTGGCGCAATTTAGAAAAGATGTAGCATCTTTTTATATATTTCAAACTGCATAAAGCATGAACATCGCTCCTAGAACATTTGGATCTTCAATGTTTTTTCATGAATTGTATAGATTACTAGATCAATCGGTGTAATTATTTCCGAGTTCAATTAAATTAATGCGTATTTAGTTTTACTTTAGGAATACCTTAAAAGGAAAGAGTGACATATTTTTCTAAATCATCAAAATACACAAAATTATAATTTACTTATATTCTCTGACAATTTGAGACCATTCTATCGCAAAGATTTTATTTGACGTATCTATTCATTGTAAAATTCAGGGTAGAAGAAGTAATAAATAAATTCAGATAAGAAAACGTCTCAAGACGCCTTAATGTGATTACTTGAGCCCGGTCCTTTAAGATGCTCTAAGCCTGAGGGAATGGACAAAATAAAAATGAGCAGTCTCCGTGTTGGCTTATCGGAATAGATTACTTTTTTCGAAATGTCCTCGAGGGGAGTAGTTTGACCAGAAGGATTTGTTTTTTCCAAACCATTGAACTTCGGATCCTTTATGATTTTTTATCAACTTCAGCATAAATTCTGTACACCTCAGCAAGTAAGGTTAATTGTAAGCTTTTCGTTTCATAGGTCGCCGTGTTACGTGACGATTTAGTGAAAACAAATTGTTTTTGTTCTCTCAAATGTTTTTTTTCGTCGAGCCGTGGCCTTTGCGTGTGGGCGCGTTAAAATATGTATTATAACCACATTTTACAAATGCCTCTTACACTGCCTACCGCACACCGTGAGCAATCACTTTTTGAGTATCAACTTAAAATGCTGTGGTTATTTTTAATGCCCGACGCCTTTGGCCTTCTTTGTTTTCTTTGGGACATTTTATTATTAGTGGCTACAGCTTATTTTCTTTAGCACACTATTGTTTTTAACACGTGTACAATACGTTTTCTGAGGTTGCTATATAAACAGTGTATTCTTTCAAAGTTGAATGTATAAAATGTTGGTAATCAAAATTTTGTTCATATTGTTAATTAACACCTATGCTAGTCCGAGATTAGCAAAAACATCGGCATTGATACCTTTTTTCTGTAACATATGTTACGAAAATATGATAGCTTCATTTGTGTTGTATTCTTTACATGGTTTTTATCTCATTATTATTCGCCACGGGACATCCGAATGAGTATGTCTATTACATCCCAACAAAGAACGCTACTAAATTGTTTTAATAGACCTACAGATTTTGAAAGTCATTATTGCTTTGTTGTTATTGAAACCTATCATCCCCCACAACACCTGGTTTTTAATGAGATTCTTATCGCCGTCTTTGTAATTAAAACTATCAACCCACGTGTTGATGAGCAAATTCTTTATATGACCGAGTCATGTGAAGTACAATACCTAAAGGTGAGACTGAGAAAGCATATTGTAATTAGCCATTGTTGTAGGTACCTACAATTTATATATACTAATGATGATATACGTTGAATTTTGAAGTTAATAATTTTTAACGTATGATGGTTCATAACGTCAATAAATAAAATAAGATATCTTTACTACTTAGGTACCTCCTTTAAAATATCTACATAACAAATACATTATTGTTACCATATTCTTGGAATAAAATTTATAATAGTTCTCATATTTGTAGTATATGTGCAGCAACAAATGTAGGATCTTTAAAGTATTCGAAACGTCAGCATAAAATTAATATAAACACTTATGCTAGTTTAATCTGTTATAATTGTCTTATTCTGATGCATAAAAGCATCAGAAATTACTATTATTATAAAAATCCCTTTTAATTAATTGGTGGATTTTAGATACTTACCTACGTAAAAAATAAGTTTTTCGTATAATGCAGTTTGCTGAGTTTACACCTTGGCAATAAACGGGAACCAGGTACAAAAATGCGGGTGCTTCGCTAACAAATTAAGAAGAAATCTATTCGCTAAATGAAATAAATAAAACAAATCACACCCACTCTTTTCTCTGTATCCCAATTTCAAATTCAATACCCATTTCGCCAACGCAATCTTATCACTGTCATTTCTGTTGCACTCATGTCAAGAATTGTGTCAACTTTCGCTCTAGCGTGATCGAATTAAGAGCTATTAGCGGTGTCTCTCATTCTGTTAACCACTGCCCTTAATCACATTGGCTTCGTTTCAACTTTGAAAAGCTTTACTAAACCGTTTTACCGCAACTTATGTAAAAACAAACAACTATATTAGTCCAATTGACACCAATTACCTACGTCGGTACTGTTCTATAGCAAAACCCAGACCTTAATTAAGTTCACATTTAAATTTAAGTTCTTATAAAACCGCAATGTGATATTTATTTATATTTTAGAAAAAAAAATACTCAATGATGTACCTACGTCAATTAATTGATTAGGTATGGTACAGTTATTATCTAGAAATGAATTTTAATACTTACATTGCACGTGACTAATAAAATTGAGTATGAAAATATCTGCACTCTTAAAAAGACACCTATTTAAAAATGAAGTTTTTACAGATCCCCGAAATTTTATAACACGGCTAACTAATTAGCAGCATAAAATAACATTCTCGGAAATTAATCACGTCAAAAAAACCGCAATACATTCGAAATGTCGAAAACCACACAGATTTTTATCATTCGTGACAAAATCGTTTGAAAGGCCTCCAACGTAAACAAGCACGTTTTCATACCGCTTATTTTTGGAACATTCCCACAAATCATTGAGTCTTAGATCAACATCCGAGTCCCAAATTTGAATCTCAAATTCCCGGAGCGCTGACTGAACATCAAAATCACTTAAAGGAGTAACCAAGCGACTAAATCTGCGTTTTAAATGATGTTTGCTTAAGTGCAGTGCTCTACGTCAATGTTACAATGAATTTGTAATGAAATATAGGTGACTCAATGGCGATATGAATGATTTGAAAATTGTATATTTATGAATATAAGCTGTTTCAGGCGAAAGGAATTGGAGACGTGGAGGATTTTTCTTTGCGTGACATTTCTTGGAGGCAAGAAGATTATCTAGTGCAGAAATATCACACACTTTACTTCTTTTTTAAATTAGTGCAAACACGCATCAAGAAAATATCTATAGGCTAATATAATAAAGAGGAAAAGTTTGTTTCTTTGTTTGGATTGAATAGGCTCCTAAATGACTGGACTAATTTGAGAAATTATTTCACTATTTGATAGCTACGCTATTCCCGAGTGGCATAGGCTATAAAAAAGGTATCTGAGTGAAGCCGGGGCGAGCCGCTAGTTTAAGTATATAATTTTATTCGAAGATTAAAATATTTCAATAATTATACATAGGATATTTTTCAGAATGAGCATAAGCACTTTGTGTCTGGCATGGTTGCCGATAGCGCTTATTTGATATCTGGTAATCGTAACTTACCTGTAGATAAAGAGTTCACTGTTCACCTTAGTCTGCTCCTCTGATAATATAATATGAACAAGACAGTTAACTTCAATACGCCGTTTTGATTAAAAATCCGTTCCATAAATAAACTCTCACTGTTTGAATACACAGCTGGTATCTGTCAAATGTTGAGCCCTAATACCAATTTTGGGTATATTATATTTGATGTCACACGTATATTTGTTTTATTATCCCCTCTCCACCCACCTCACCTCATCCCAATAAAGCATACCTACCTTTAGGATAGTAAACCAAAGTCTCGTGAGCCCGGCGAATACTTTATACTCCAAATAAGTTTTCTTTTCTATACATTAGCTACAAGGCATTACAGACTCTGCAGGTACAAAGACTTACATCGGGCTTACTGTACCTTCTTCGTAGAACCAGTGGACGGCGAAATTGCCTCGAGTAAGGTAAGCCGCTTTCTTTGATAGCAAGCGACTTTATACTAACAGGGTGATTGGATAGTGCATGTGTGATTTTATTTGAGATCGGATTTTGAAATATTGTAACAAAGAATTTTGAGTGAAGATGATTCTTGATTTGCCGGTGGCAACATCGATGTTAGAAGCGCTTGTAAAAGCCTAAATTGAAAAGTTTGACTTTGACTTGACATGCAAGTTGAAATATTAAGAAGTTCATACATTTCATTTTTATGATTGTAAAATAGTATTGTTCTATGTCATAGAGAAAACAATATATTTGATGAGGCACCTTCATAGTGTCACAGAAAAAAATCAAGGCATCCAAATACTGCAGCAATAAGAATGTGATATTTATCCAACTCAATTCAAATTAAGAGAAATTGTCAACTCTTAAACTATCGGAATACAAGTAGGTGCATGGTTTAGTTTCACCAATATTACACAATATAGTAAGTACATAAAATTCAAATGAAGATTGAAAAAATATATTATATATTTCTGCTAACCCCATTTCCAAATAAGAACAGTATTGTAGAATCAGAACATCAAACAACGTATTTTTGACTTAAAATTTCTGATTTGGTATTGTTTTCACATACGCTGCAACTCTCTGTTACTACACCTTTCTCTCTTTATTCTATTCGAATAGAAAAGAACGAGGATAGAATAGGCCGACTCAAAGCACCACAATGTGCAGTTGATGGGTATCAGTAATATCACCCACGCTGTCGAATCAGATTAAAGCCGACCAAATCAGAAAAGAAATGGGATTCGGACGTGGGAAAAACAAACAAGCGCTGCTGTCTGAACCTATCTGGTATGGCAAATAGAATTAACTAGACTAGCGCGAACCATTTCCCCAAAAATGTTTAAATAGTCCTTAAATGTTAAAATGCGCAAAACGGAAAACATTTCTTGGAAAAGAAAAATGTTCCGAAAAATTTACTGTTTTAATAATAACATGCCAAACCGACGGAATTAAATTTTACCAAACTCAAATAAATACACTTTATGTAATGGGAAAATATTTACTCTCTTAATTTCAAGTATAATAGCGTATTCAAATTTGAAACATATTTGTATGCTTTTTGGTACAGTAGGTATCTATATCTATGTCATTAATCTCGATTACTCTAGGTAGGTACCTCTAAATCCCAATTTATTTTCAGTATCGGTTTACATGTTAAAAATAATAACGGTAAAATTATTTCAAATTTATTTTAAGTTTCATTATAAATTTCCCGCAAACTGGCGCATGACAAATACAAAGAACAGGTGTCAAAGATGGTGATTTAAAAACAAACACCAAATCCTTACAGAATCGGACATGATCCTGTTTTTAGGGTGTCTCTTCTCGTTTTTCTCGAATTCCGAATTCCGAATTCCATCGAATGTGGAGCGAGAATAAACTATTCCGATGCTGTGATAGGCTTTTTCCGAACACTATCGAATATATATGTAGTATTGGAAAATGCAAATTGCTTGCGCCGTGACTTGTTGCTTTTCTTAGATTTAGTATTTGGATCAAGCAATTCCAACCGACTACCAACTTAATTAAAAAAAAACTATTGGAAACTATCTGTGCTCTGTGCCATATCGTGATGTCACGAACTCCCTCTACCGAACTTTAGAAGAATTATCATTATTATGTTTGTACCTAATGTTTTGTTTGTTCGAGAAAAAAAAAACGTGTCCAGTCATTTTTAATTTTTGATAACGACTGACGGAAACTGTGTTTTGTATAAGTATGTTTCGTAATTATTTGATTTATTACCTACTTAAATTAATCTAATCTAATCTAACCTAGGTATTACATATTGATTTCAAGGCGGAAAAGAGGTTTAAAAAAAATACTTAAATGTTTTAAAGAACGTGGTATGCAAAAAAACTAGTAGAGTCATCGTTAAAACAAATACAGTCACAATTACATCAGTTATATTTTAAGCTGGAACGCATTGTTAAAGTTTTATTTTAAACAATAGATTTAAATAGCTTTCCCAGTGCATGGGCGTAAACTTCAATATAAATAACCTCTTTCACTTGTCAACGGCATCACCCTGAAGTCAATAAACAAGGAAATGAATGTGTTAGGTGTTTTTGTATGTACCTAGTTGACTTTAATGTTATACAGAGTAGTATCTTTAAAACAACTCATTTTATATTTAGTACTAGCTACTGTCAGACTTCGTTTGCGCGTGATATTTTACCCCGTTTTACAACCCTTGGGGGTAAATTTTCAAAAAATCTTTTCTTAGTAGGTACCTACTCTCCTATGTTATAAAAGAATCCCTGTGCAAAATTTCAAGTTTATAACCTTTTCATAATTTCATTTATATTACATGCTACTTGACCCGGCGAAGTTCGTACCACCATATTATTCTGATTTTAATAATAATATTTTTACTGTTTTAAGCTTCTTATATACAAACCTTATCCTAACATAGACGAACACAACAAAAAAGGAATTCAATTTGGTTGAGATATTCGGAAGTTATAAACGCGAGGGGCTCTTCTTGATGAATTCCTTTTTCAAGAAAAAGCCCCAAAGGAAGTGGACGTGGCAAAGACCGGGCACTGTGACAAAAAACGAGATCGACTTCATCATGACGGACAAAAAGCATATATTCAGAGACGTCTCTGTGATCAATAGGTTCAATACCGGAAGCGATCACCGACTCGTCCGAGGCTCTCTGAATATTGACTTCAGGGCTGAACGTGTTCGCTTGATGAAGGCCAGGCTCCGACCAACTTTGCTCCAAACTATGATGGGATCTGAAACGTTCCAGTCCAATCTGGAGAACCGATTCGCTGCCGTGGAAACCACAACTGACGTTGACCAGAACCTTGAAAATGTGGTTCGGATTCTCAGGGAAGAAGGTACGAGATTCTGTAAAATGCAACGTAGTGGCAGGAAGTCGAAGCTTTCGGAAGAGACTTTAGGGCTAATGAAGAAACGACGTGAAAACCCACCCGTCACTTCGTCAGAGAAACGGATTCTAAACCGAGAGATTAGTAAACGCGTACGACACGATCTTCGGTCCTTCAATACTCTTTCGATCGAAAGAGAAGTTGACCACAGAAATTGGAGAAGTCGTTGCTTCGAAGCCGGCAGTCCTAACCGAAGTGGAAAACTTCTATGGCCGGTTGTACGCTTCGCATGCATCTCGACCTGATCCCGGAAATGAGGATTCTAGAGCCACTTTAACACGCCACTACAGCGAAGACCTGCCAGAAGTCAGTATTGGCGAAATCGAGATCGCTCTTGGACAGCTCAAAAACGGAAAAGCCCCTGGAGAAGATGGCGTTACAACAGAGTTATTAAAAGCAGGAGGTAAACCTATACTTAGGGAGCTCCAAAAACTCTTTAACGCCGTCTTGTTTGAAGGGAGAACTCCAGAGATGTGGAGTAGAGGTGTGGTCGTCTTGTTCTTCAAAAAGGGAGATAAAACCCTGCTAAAGAACTATCGACCCATTTCCCTTCTAAGTCACGTCTATAAGCTGTTCTCAAGAGTAATCACGAACCGTCTTGCGCGAAGATTTGACGAATTCCAACCACCGGAGCAGGCTGGGTTTCGGAGCGGATACGGCACCATAGACCACATCCACACAGTGCGGCAGATTATACAGAAGACCGAAGAGTATAATCAGCCCCTGTGTTTAGCATTTGTGGACTATGAGAAGGCCTTTGACTCGATCGAGATCTGGTCTGTTCTGGAGTCCCTGCAGCGATGCCAAGTCGATTGGCGATACATCCAAGTGATGAGATGTTTATACGAAGCCGCTACCATGTCCGTCCAAGTCCAGAATCAGCAAACAATGCCTATACCATTGCATCGCGGTGTGAGACAAGGGGACGTTATCTCCCCGAAATTGTTCACAAATGCAATGGAGGATATGTTCAAAACGCTGAACTGGCAAGGACGTGGCATCAAAGTAAATGGCGAGTACATCTCTCACTTGCGATTTGCTGACGATATCGTCATCGTGGCAGAAACGCTGCAGGACCTACAACAGATGCTGAATGATCTGGCTGACTCTTCTGTACGCATTGGCCTACGGATGAACTTGGACAAACCCAAGGTCATGTTCAATGAACATGTACTACCGGACCGAATTGCGGTACACGGCGTGGGTCTCGAAGTTGTTCATAATGATGTCTACCTTGGACAGACATTACAGTTAGGTAGAAACAACTTCGAGGATGAGGTGGATAGAAGAATTCAGTTAGGTTGGGCAGCGTTTGGGAAGCTACGTCAAGTCTTCATATCGTCACTCCCACAGTGCCTGAAGACGAAAGTCTACAATCAGTGCGTCCTACCCGTCATGACATACGGAGCCGAAACGTGGACACTGACGGTACGGCTGGTTCACAAATTTAAAGTCGCTCAGCGGGCTATGGAAAGGGCTATGCTCGGCGTTTCTCTGCGGGATCGAATCAAAAATGAGGTGATTCGGCAGAGAACCAGAGTCATCGACATAGCCCACCGGATTAGCAAGCTAAAGTGGCAGTGGGCTGGCCATATTAGCCGAAGAACCGATAACCGTTGGAGTAAACGTGTTCTAGAGTGGAGACCGCGTCTCGGCAAGCGTAGTGTAGGACGTCCTCAGGCAAGGTGGAGTGACGATTTGCGTAGGATGGCTGGCAGGAGCTGGATGCGAGCAGCCGAAGATAGAGCAAAGTGGCGTGCAATTGGAGAGGCCTATGTCCAGCAGTGGACTGCGACGGGCTGATGATGATGATGATTCGGAAGTTATTCGCATTTATAGGTCTATATTTGGTGACTTATTTTTAATTATAGACTTTACAATACTTTACCGCCTCCATAACATTGTATTCATCTCACAGATCGATATAATAGTGACTTCACTTGTCAACTACAAATCTTCTGGACCCACCCATGTCTGCCACATGTCGAATACTTAGGTACATGCGGCATAGTCACACTTACGATTGTACTTTGTTTTTAGTTACCATTTGAATGCGAGAAGCGATTGATATGTTAAATTCATTGATTACATCGAAAATACACCCTACATAATGCGTTTTGTAATTAGGTATACTTAGGTGTTTTAATAATTAGCGTCAGAAGGTCATTTTTTTTCGAACTGAATGCTGAAGCGCAGTTGCACTGCAAAACCGGACGGGTGGCGAGACTCCTGAAAGGAGGCTCTTAAGCCTTTTTAAGAAGGTTATATTGATGACGACTGGGTAATAAATACGAAATTCTATTAAGTCCATCAGTTAGATTATTAAAAAATATTAAACACGTATTTTTTCGTTTTTCAAACAAACAAAAACTGACATAAATAAGTACTTGTAAAATTCGGGAGTGCGGGCTCGAGGCGGCATGTTATAGTATAATTTATACCATACAAATATGAGAAAAGAAAAATTCCTGATCAATATTTCTTGGCTAAATGAACTTGACGAACAAAAAAATCAGTATCATGTCTATTGTGAAAATAATAAATAAACCTTAAAATAAAGACGAATTTTCAAATTCACCTAATTCTACTTTATGTAACTATTTTGTAATCGATGATCGATAAAAAGTATTTTATATTGACTTCTTAATGTTGCTTAGAATATATCTATATACCTAATCTTGTAAATTTCCATTTAAGATTCTGCTTCAGTTAATTTACTATTAAATTAAAACTATTAAGCAGAGCTTTACAGCCTATCAAAACAAAATAGCGTTCTCACTGCCACTCAAACCTCTAAACCAATTTCAAGTAACGTCGGTATTACATAGTCCCTACTATAAATAGATAGGTCCAATCGATGACACAATATGGCCCAATCCAGAGAGAACAATAACGGGTTTCAGAGGCATACAACTGCCAACCATGGCCACCATATATGTACCTAAACGATGATGGACAATCAGGAGATTGTTTGTACAATCTATTGTAATCACAGCTAGATTACATAATGGGTAAGTAATCTATTCATACCATGTGATGTTATGATTTTCGTATCGGTTTATTCTAGTGAATTTCATAAATGAAATACATACACCTTGACATTACGTTCTAGAGAAATACAACTTTCAAGTTGTACATTCTTTAATAAAAACTACTAATTATCTATAGGAGCAGCGTAGGTATATATGAATACATATTGAACAGGCGTTAACCTGAATAACCGAAACATTATGAATTAATTCTTTATTTTAATGTTATTTGTACAAAGGACAGGTTTTCTTCTTCCGTTCCCGTGTCTTCTGCTATGACAGCATGAGAATCGCAGCTGATTGGCTGCCGCTATTCGTCAAATTATATTATACAGCCAATCATAGATCAGCGCAAATGTTGCCATTCGCAACTTAAATATACCACTACATATAAAACAAATTTCAATACTTTTCAGAAATTATGACATTATTAATAAAAAAAAAGTAGGATAGTTCGGTAGTCTAAACACGATCAAATTGTGTACGGTGAATTGAATATGTACCTATTTAGCTAGCTACCTAATTACATGTGACATATGTCTTGTTGCGTACGCGTGTTAATCATCTAATGATTAATTACTTTAGCGATGGTATGCGAGTTATTTTAAAGTGTAATTCAGTAAAAACAACGTGGTTAAAACAAAATGTAAATAAAGCACGCATTGCTTAAATTATTATGTTTAACCCTAGATTAACCGGTGCATTTTTACTTAAACCCAATGCCCCTAAACATGACACTTGTCACTTTTTTGATGCTAATGAAATATTTAAATTTAGATTTTTCAACTAAGCGTCTCATGGATTTTCATATGACAGAAGCCAGAAATAGGACGTCAAACCCCTATCATGTCAAAGTGTCATTTCAAACAGTTTTTCGATTTTGTTTTGAAAAAAATACTCTCACGAGACTTATTTGTTAAAAGATAAGCAGTTGGGGATTCTTAATACAAGCGTTTGATACATATCATTATGTGTATGCAAGCCATCAATTGAATAGCTATAATAAGAGAGTTCTTGTCTAAAAGGCACGTATTTTTGCATAAAAAAATTGCCATGATACCTATACACTAACCTAAATTTTATTTTATATTTTTTGAGTTAGTCTTAATCAAACCATTATACCAACTTTATTACCTCACAATAATATCATAAATTTAATAACATATAAATATATCCATTGTCGTGAAGCGGCAGTTGAATAAAGGAATGAATGATAATAACCAAAATATGCAGCCAAAGGGTTTATTACAATAGGAATATAAGTATGTACAAGGTTGATATAAAAATATTAACAATTAAATTATAAGAGTATTTACAATGAGGATGTTGGTGTATGTGTGTGCAGTGGGTAGATGATGAATGAGAGGGATGAGCGTTGAAGAGGTGGCTCGGCGTAGTCAGCAGGAGGCAGGGCTCGGGTCGTCGGCGTTCCAGGCCCGCCGCCTCGGCAATTAGGATAGCCGGGCGGACTAGAAGGGCCCGGGTCGAGCTCCGCTGCAGCCGCAGGTAGGTGCAGCAGGTAGGTGCAGCCCCTCAGGTAGTGACGGTAGAAGGTTGACGATAGTGGAGATGAAGAGGTGCGCGGTGACTTTGAGGACTTTAGTGTTTAGATTAAGGTTTTAGATTTAGTTTCTTCTTGTAGGTCTTCAGAGATAGGACACACGCGAGGTCTAAAGGTGGTCAACTTTGACTTTGGACCTGTAGAGTCCGGGGCGAGCTGGCCGTCAAAATGAATGAAGTGAATGAATGAGGCGAACGGTGATGGTGAATGGAGATGTAGTCGGGCTCTCGAAGTTAGCCCGCTACACCATTGAAAAACCAAGACATAACCCCACGGAGCAAATATGGGATCAAGTCCTATTAGAGTTGAGATTAAATAATTATCTTTATATATTAACATTAAACAAAGATATAACCGAAGCCCTATCTAGAATACGTACTTCTTTTTAGACAATGTATCATATTTAATCGCAATACATAATACCCAAGAAAATCGATCTTGAAGCCAGCAATTTAATCGCAGAGGTACTTATAACTAGTTATATAACGATGTTTCAAATAGGTCGCCAAACGACAGTAGTTTCAGATAATTATCGTGGTTCCTTAGTTAAGTAGGAGCAATTTGACTCAATCGACAATCAGGCATAATGACTAGAAATGACCTGGAAAGACATGCAAAGGTTGCCATTTGAATAATCGATTACTTACAGTAACGTCAGCTAAGTAGTAATGATAAATGACTTTTTTTCAGTCAGCTTTGGATAGTGTGATTAAAAAATCTGTTTAGTCAAGATTCTGTCATGAATTACGAACTAAAAACTATGTTCATAATTCATACCTAATTTGCTGAAAATATATTATGTAAATATTGTATCAATAAATCTATTCTCAATTTAAGCGTCTTTACAAAATAATTAATAAGCTTGTTAGCAAAATAGACCAGGTCTGTCGCGGTAGAAAAAAAACTGTCAGTACGAATGCTATTATGCAAAAGTGTCAGAAAGAGAGGTTTCTCACGTTGATAACCCTTAACTGCTATCCATGCAGAACTGCACACATATTTAAATCTTACTACCAAATAGAGCCCATTCCCTACTACTCAAAATTCACATAGATTGTTAAATGCTGAACCACTGGTAATAAATTACACTACATGATAATACGACGAACCAAATCAGCATACAGTAGATTAGTAGTTCATAAATCACGAAATCAATAAAGAATATGCGTATAACAGCCGCGTAATGGCGGAACGAATATGTGTTTTGATTGATTCAGGTGCACTTATGTAAGTATGTGGGTGGAATAATTTGTAACCTGCGCTCCTGGGATGAAGAAGCTGGGTAAGTAATAGTATGGACATGCTTTTTTTGTCGTTTCTTATTACATCAAACTTAAGAAAAAAATTGGTTGATGTTTTTTTATTTTTTTACGAATTTATATTAGGCACTTATGTGCACCTATGTACCTATGTGCTGGCTTTTTTTTTATAATAATGAATGGTTCTTATGAAACAAAATCCTTTGTTAATAATAAAAAATCTTACTTGAACATAATTATAATTACAACTAATAACAAACAAAACTGTACTTATTAAAAACAACAAAGCTAAAAGCGGTCACTGCAAATAAAACTTTTTCAATTTTACTTTATTTTCGAACGTATTCATACAACACATTTTTGAATGTCAACCGAAATTCAAAGAATTTAATGTTGCGCATACTTTTACTGTGTGATAGAAATATGGAACATACCTATATTTATATGTTAGCATAGCTATACTTTTCTAGCGTATCCACATCAATCTCGTGTAGGTATCCCCTGTACAGTATTATGTCAAGTCATCTCTCGAGACTCCGTCAAAGCAGGTTTACATTATTCAAATGTATACATTTAGACCACAATGACTATGGTTTTGAAAACTCACAACTTACTTTTCCGGTTTCTTAAGCCTATAGAAATAGGAGTCAATATTGATTGTTACTTGCTGTTGGCGATGGTCAACTAGTATTTGTAGACTTGTTCGGTCATGACCGGTATTCCTAACAAAGCTGAGCCATGTTGAAACACAGAACATTAGCAAGACAGTAATGTTGCGCTTATGGTAATATCCACAAATTCCCGCTTCGTTTACGTTAAACGGTAGTCTAATGTTTAAACAGGTAGTGTTCATCCTCATACAAATGTTAATTTAGCAACGTAAGTTTTATGATTTAGACTAAACCTACCTGTTTTCTTTGAGATACCTAGTGCATAGACAGTATTATCGTTATCATGTTGAAGAATTATGTATTATGCCGAAATGTAAAATTATAACACTGCATAAAAACAAAAAACAGTACCTATATCGGTAAGAATTGTAACGGATTTAACTCGCGTAGGTACTTTATTTTATTTGCTGATGTTTCTAAAACTTTACACTGAGCTGACCTTAGTCTAACGCTAAAGTGATTTCTCTTTAGCGTCATACTATCAAATAGACATCAAATAAAATACAATACGCGAGTTAAAGTCGTTATAATTGTTTCATTCCAATGTGTAATAACCGCGAAGGCATAAAAAAAATATGTATTTTAAGAAGTGTATTGAAAATCGATTCTTAAAACATCTTCTTAATTATCTTTTATTAATGCCTATATTAATTATTTAGAATATAATATAATTAATATCGGCATCGATGACTCGTTAACACTTATTATTTCCGTTCGTTTTTTCTCAATCTTATCTAAGTCATTGGAATGAAACAACTATTAACGGATTTAACTCGCGTATTTTTTTTTATATTTTATTTTATTTGCTGACGTTTCGGATTCTTTACATTCCATAATCGTAGCACGACTGAGCTGACAATACTGATAAAGTAGTCTTTAGCGTTAGACTATTGTCAGCTCAGTCGTGCTACGATTATGGAAACTGTAAAGAATCCGAAACGTCTGCAAATAAAATAAAATATAAAAAAAAAAAAAAAAAAAATACGCGAGTTAAATCCGTTAATAGTTGTTTCATTCCAATGTGTAATAACCGCGAAGGCATCAGAAAAAAAAAAAAATCTTATCTAAGTCGTTGCTATATCTCCTAAATACCATACACAGCTTCATTAAAAACAATTCCTTTCCTATCTTTTTTAAATTGGTCGAAGAATTTGAAAAAGCATGAAGTAGATAAGCTTGGTTTAACGTAGCTTAGCCTCTAGTTTAACCGCTTTATAATAAGACAGTTAAGAAACAAAATCCGAACTGGTTTCCAATAATTTCTATCTGTAGCTTAAAAGCTCTGGTCTTAATTACTCGATCTGTTTGGACTACATACGGATCTGCATTTCCATTGCACTACAAGGCTCTCTTACAAAATAATGCAAAATCACGTAAATTATTAAGTGTTAAAATGTTAATTAAGTGTTAATGTTAGTGTATAAATTTAGAAAATATTTACTGACGATACACTGTATTAATTCAGTACAAATACGTTCATAAGTACCAATTTCGAATTAAGAATCGACGGGCTACTTAGCATTTAAGTAAAGTGATATTTTCGAAATCTAAAAATTTACCTACAGGTATTTAATACTGCTGCTTCCACTAGTGAAGGTCTCATATTCACCACCTACCCTAAGTCCTGTGTTCATCACATGGTTAAGGTTGATGGAAATCAATATGCTTTATCTGGGTGCAAGAAAATTATTGGCGTTGTTAGTGTGATGATGATGATTGAAATGAAATGGGTCAAAAAGGGTAGCTGAACTGATTTTAATGGATTTTGTATGAAAATAGTTCTCATTGATACCATTCAAATTTCTGGAACTCTAGTCCCAGAGATGAAAAGTGGGTAGAGTTTACTATCGAAATGAGATAAAAATATGATCGGTATTATAATAAAATCTACTCAGACGAAGCCACAAACAAAAGTTTGTTTGTTTGTTTGTTTGAACGCGCTAACCTCAGGAACTACTGGTTCGATTTAAAAAAATCTTTTTTTGTTGGATAGACCATTTATCGAGGAAGGCTTTAGGCTATATAACATCACGCTGTAACCGATAGGAGCGAAGAAACAGTGGAAAATGTGTAAAAAACGGGGAAAATAACTATTCCACGCGGACGAAGTCGCTGGCAGAAGCTGGTATATTATAAAATCTACTTAGACGAAGCCACAAACAAAAGCTAATAATTATCATAAATGTTTCTCGGCAATAAATAAAAGATTTAATGTTACACATTAAAATAATGCAGTTTCCTATAACAATGAGAACGTACCACAGTTAGGGACATAGAATCACTTTATCTAGACAGACTTAGCGTCACCAGGTAAAATAATTGCGGAAAACCCGAACGCGAACGGTAGCTTTCCCAATTTAGTGTAAGTGCAGTTTCAAAGCATTTTCATTAAGTTCAACTTGGAATTGTTAGAAAATTTATTTTATCCAATAAGAGGAATATGCATCCTATTAGAAATGTTGGAGTCTACTAGAGAGAAACCTTTTACCTATCTATATTAGATGTTATGTTGTGTTTTACTGCTAATATAACATTTATAACTCAACTAGCTTCTGCCCGCGACTTCGTCCAGTCCAGTAGTTTTAGCGTGAAAGCGTAACAGACAGACAGACAGACAGAGTTACATTCGCATTTATAATATAAAGAGCAATATAGAGCAATAGAGCAAAAGTCCCAACCAAAACGACTAAAAATCACTATCTCAATTTAGTTATCTGCCTACTGCCTACCCTCTAAGAACGATGGCGTGATTATTTATAGCCTATGTCCTTTTCTAGGTTATCATCTATTACCATACCAAATTTCATCAAAATCCGTTAAGCCGTTTAGACGTGAAAGAGCAAAAGTCCCAACCAAAACGACTAAAAATCACTATCTCAATTTAGTTATCTGCCTACTGCCTACCCCCTGAGAACGATGGCGTGATTATTTATAGCCTATGTCCATTTCTAGGTTATCATCTATTACCATACCAAATTTCATCAAAATCCGTTCAGCCGTTTAGGCGTGAAAGAGCAACAGACAGACAGACAGACAGAGTTACTAACGCATTTATAATATTAGTAGGGAAGTAGGGATTTATAACTCAATTCAGATTTCAGCTCAGACGGTAAACAGTTATATAATTATCATATTTTATTAATTATGTTTGTAATATTATTATTACTTACTAATATTACCTATGTATAGACCATGTGCAAAGTATCCTCATACATAAATACGTAATTAAAACTTTTTAATTTTACGCTGACGCTAGGCAAGCATTACAGTTTTCATCTTTGTAGTCGACTAAGTTAAAGATCGCCATATAAAAAATAAACAAAACCGTGATTGGAGGTGATTACTTTTATAGCTTACTAGCTTCTGCTCGCGACTTCGAACGCGTGGAACTCCTCCTTTTTCGCAGTCGGTTAAAAAGTAGCCTATGTTCTTTCTCAGGCTCCAGACTTTCTTTGTACCAAATTTCATTTAAATCGGTCCAGTAGTTTTAGCGTGAAAGCGTAACAGACAGACAGACAGACAGAGTTACTCTCGCATTTATAATATTAGTAGGGATTTATTTAATTAAATAAATTGATCTGCATTAAGATCTAAATAGGTTATTTGTTCATGTTGGCAAAAACAAAAGATGAAACATGAACCATAACAGTGGTCAGTCTGTGGTTAGTTCCAATGGACTGCAAAAAAGGTAAACAATAACAAAATGGTTAATGAGATCCTCCTTTTTGTGGGTTAAAAATAAATTAAACGCATATTGGAAATACAAGATTCGATAAACCGATGACAGCGCCGCAACCACAGAATACTAATCGACGGATTTGCCGAAAGCCGCAACTGAATCCGTGTTTTCATTGAGATGAAAAGATTTATCAATACCTGTTACGACATTTCAATAGTTTGTTAACATTGGTGCATTGTCTCGATACTTTACGTTATTTAATTATTTTATTAAAATAATCTATATAAATAAAAATGTATGTACACGCATAACTTTCGATCGACCGTTCCAAATTGAATAATTCTTTTTGTTTTGTTTGTATTATTGTCAGAACAAAGTTTGTATAGGAGAAAATGAAAAGTTAATAATATAGAAAATACTTTGAAAAAATCATGGCGGTACAAAGTTCGCCGGGTCTGCTAGTAGGTATGTAATATTTAGCATTTTGAAACTGAATAATAAGTAGCCCCTTAAAACGATTTATTAAAACATAAGGCCATTAATAAAAAAACAATTCAACCTTGTTCGCGATTTTCACTAAAAACGTTAAACAAAGAGTTATCAATTTGGGCAGCCATTTTCGCGGTTAAAAATGAAATCTGGGTATAGCCGGGAAAAAATCGTCACAGTTCCCACCGGTTTAGAATTTTACTGACGCAGAGCGCAATATCGAGTTTTATTGCAGCATTTAGCTGTTGATATACGGTTTGTATTGCGAAAAGCAAAATACCGTCAAATTTTAGAGAGGTTTCGACTGTGGAGGCAGATTTTACAGTATCCTCTTTAAAATTGTATTCAATTGAAATAATTCTGCAACTTCCATGAGAAAACATTCTAGGTATAACATATTTTAACTACCTACATATACACAAACATAACGATAAATTCTTTGCTACTATTCCATTATAGTTGACCAAATCTCGCCAAGAATAGCATGAATAGCCCAAACATTGGGTTACACAAGACAAGCAAAGCATAGTTTCCCACAAACAATGCATTCAAAAATAGAAGTATTCACTTCCAACCATTAAACATAATACCCTAGACGATCAGATAAGTGTCTCACAATGGGCCAAGACATAAAGACATCATATCATTCTACGACAATAAATTCAGAAAGGGCGGTTTAATATAATATCACACAAAAGGTTGAGGTTTGGGACGAAACCAATGTTTTTTGAGCAAATTCGAGTGATTTCTAGTTGCCTTTGTGCAACGGTTTGGGAACAAGAGGAGTGATCAAAATAGAATTAATTCATCAAATAAATCGTATAGCCATAAATATGAGTAATATTATTATTAGTATTGCTACCAGATAAAGACAGGTGTTATGCCTTGGAGGTTAAATATAACCATCTTAATCAACTGCGAAAACGACTGCAGGAAATTAATACAAAGATCAAGATAATTTATAGAATAATGAATATACTAAAAATAAAAGATCATAGTCCTTTATTGCAAGTAAACTTGCTATTTTCGAATCCCAAAATAAACCTCATAGAACATTTTATAAATCTATTGTCTACCGTATTAGCGATATTGGTACTAATATCATAATTATTTAAAGATATGTAAGTGATTTCAAAAGCTTTAATAGGTAGTTCTAAAGAGTTTACACTGACACAACAATGACAACTGATATAAAATTACATGAATTAAAATATTACATCAAGAGACTTATTTGGACATTATAAAATGGGCTGGTCTATATTTCTTGTTTTAACCAGTTAAAAAAATTAGAGAACATTTTAAAACTGTCAAAATATAATCATAGAAAATAGTCCCAGGTTGAATAGGCAAGAACATTATTAAAATCTGGTAGCACTACAAAAAATGCCAATATTCGACCATATAGAGCCATATCCACTAAAATATTGTGACGGCCACCCGCTGTGGTTTATTTGCCAAATGTGGGTACGTTATCAAGATGCACCATCGAAGCAGCTGATGTCAATGTTGGACCAACGAAATGTGCATTTACCATAGTTTTGACATGTTTAAACCCGGTGGCAAAGTAATTTATTAGTTGCCATTACTGGGGGCCTTCTAAAATTATAGCTCTATTCATTGAAAAGTTGGCGCCTATAGCAATTTATTTTAACGCCTGTTCTGAGTACTTTTATTACAGTAAAAATATAAAGCAATTTAAACAACAAAGTGTACTTGAGAATTTCAATCTTGAAAAACACGGGACAAGTTGCGGCTTCCATCTTTGACCAGCGCAATCGCAACACGAATCTTTTAGCTCGCCTGTTTTTAAGCGTGATTAATTTGATGCACCGAACATCACGTACTGGACTCTTCATTCAAACCCTTAACGCATTTCTCTGTTATCTCTAGTTATTATCTCAAGTGTTAAGTTCTAGCTTCAGAGAACGAACGTGTAAGAATTCTTGCGTTTGCCTGCGATGTCGAGATAAAAACCTTATTGATTACACCTGTCCCTTTGCACGCGATCTAGACAAATTAAATAAGAAACTTGATCGTCTGGGTGGTTTAGAATAACTTTCGTGGATCTATAAGAGTATCTTTAGTAAGACAAATCATTTCTTTTTCATAAAAAACAAAACACTAAATTATTTAGACTTTAAAGCAGTACTTAAGCTATGGTACAATTGCGGGCTAATTATCATATAAGTATCATAAAAAAAAAACACAAATAAAAGAACTTTTTATTAATAAAAATAAAATACCTATCAATAAGAACATGCCGCTGGTGATGCAAGTCTTAAAAATACTCAATGTAAGCCACAATAACCACTCTTTCACTCGAGGCGTTGCAAAAACTGAACACGGACCGTGCATACTCGAGTGTCGCGAAAAAAAAACAGCCAGGTGCCTGCCGAAACCTCATTGTTCCAGTAGAGATTAATAAATCTTTAGAGAGAAGCATATATCTGCAGCCGATCTCGCGGGAAGCGGGCTTAAAGGCAGGACGCGTTATAGCATCGCCATTCAGATGCCAAGAGAGGCCAAACAGACCCTTTGTTATGACAAAGGTGTCGCGAAAGAAAAAGGGGGCCCTATCGACGATTCACCTTATCAGATCCAGTCCCCTTTCGAGGTCTCAATAGGATAACCAGAATTTTGAATGCCGCAGATCTAATTCCCCAGGCCACAATAATGTGCGTACTTCCAATTTGGCTGGGACGTCAAATGTTCGAGCAATAAAAAGTCAGCCCCTGGATATTGTTATCAAACGTCGAGTTAATGGCGAGCACTTCTGTTGAAAATAGTATTTCGGGTTTAATATTGTTTTTTATGTACCTAACTCATCCAACTTTTGACTATTTCACGTATGTGAATCGTAAAATGTTTGCCGTCAATTTTAAGTCATATTTGAAATGAGCATTAAAACATTATACTGAGTATAATTGTTAACGACTTAAAATATCGCATTAAGTGTATAAATGTATAAAAAATTACGCATCACACAATCATTACTAATTTTAATAAACAAACCGCTATAGTGATTTATTAGGTCCGTTGATCGGGAGATCAAACAAATTAACCTCGACCGCAAAGTTGTTAATAAAACTTTATAATAAGGAAAATGGCTGTCACTCATGATAAGTCGCACAAAAAGCAGTGACACTAAAAAGTGGAAATATTACTAACACAAACCGAGCTAAGTTTTTGTAGTTCTTTTTTTGCTCTCGCTAATCTCACTCTTTTGTTGGACATTTGAGGTCAATCTTTAAAAAAAGAAAAAATATTAATTTTGTCAAGCAAAATGGTTACAACGCTACAGGCATGATTTTTTGCTTAAATTTTAACTCACACTTTACCGATTTCACTTAAAGTATAAAAGAGAACAGTAAAGAATAGATAAATCATTTACTAATTGCTGTATACTTATGTATGCTTGCAGTACAAAGCAATCAAACATCATATATGAATTTAAAGAACATTTACTTGCTTCATTTGGCAGTCATGTCATTATGTTTCTGCGAGATAATTGACGTCATTAACAAGCTATTTATAGATTTATTGTGTTATAAATAGAATGGAAAAAAATGTTCAAGTCGCGATAGGGCATAGAGATCAAGACGGCCGTAGTACAACAGTTCATTACAAATGATTTACCATTGATATTGTACGTCATTTGAAATCTTTAGATTAGCCGAAAATGACGAGACAACCCGAGTGATTGATGCTTGTCCTCCAACCCTAAATTCTTGGTACACACACTAACAATAATCTATGCTTATTAAACACGATTGGGAGTTTAGGGTTCCGTCATGTAATTTTACAATCCTAACTAATATTATAAATGCGAAAGTAACTCTGTCTGTCTGTTACGCTTTCACGCTAAAACTACTGGACCGATTTAAATGAAATTTGGTACACAGATAGTCTAGAGCCTGAGAAAGAACATAGGCTACTTTTTAACCGACTGCAAAAAAGAAGGAGTTCCACGCGGACGAAGTCGCGGGCGGCCGCTAGTGTATACATAAATCTATACATTTACATTTATCAAGTAATTGTATTATGAAGTGCTCAAAACCAATTTATATATTGCATGTTTTGACATCAACTTTAATGTTAATCTACCTTAAAACGACCCAGTTATTTATTTTTAAGAAAACAACAACATAATAATATTTTGCAAATACTAAATGCTTGATAAATAAGTTTACCTTTAAATAGTATAAACGATAACTACTCGCTGAATCCTTAAACTAACAGGAATATAAAAAAAGAACACGAAGATAAACACCTGTACCAACATAAAAACAAAAACATTCACAGAGCGTAGCAATTGAACCCCCAAATTTAAACCCGCATCGCACTCAACCAGTATTTTTTGCTTCCTATAAAAATAGACAGAAAACACAATACCAACAATTGGTCCGATCAAACGGAGTATTAAGTTCGCCTGTCATTTTAACGACACTCCTCTCTCGCTTCATCATAAACTAACCTCTTATCTACATTACATTTTGGATCTTATCTATTACGATTTAGAGTTAAAGGTTGCACGTTACATTTTTTCTCTAGGAAGCGTATTGGAAGAAAGAAGGTTATTGTCAGTTGCGTTTTATGGGCTATGATTTATGACCAATGACTCCCAACGGGTTTTACTCTCTTGATAATCTTATTCAAACGCACCTCGCTTGTGGGGTCACAATGCTACCTAAATTAGCTATAGCCGTATCAGAGGTCCGCTTTCCACTCGTGTGTGGTATCACAAACGAGACGCGCCGTATTTCTATATGGAAACGTTATTCGACTCATGGTTAACTTCTGACTATGAATATTTTGATACGATTAATGATATTTTAATGAAGTACGATGTATGAAGCATAATGAGATCGTAAAGTGATGTTTAACTTCATTATGTCACAATACCGTCGGCGCTTTAAAATAACGGAACGTTAAACTGATTTTATATTGCCGCCTCATTGGCTGATGTCCAATTGCTATTTTAAAAGTCATTTCAATTTAATTTCATGAGGGATTATGTCTAGTTAAGCTTTCATGAAAATAGATGTAATCACTAGGATCATATTTAGATAATGTTACTCTATTAAAAGTCGTTTTTAATACCTACTCTTTCTTTACGACACATCAGGTGCATTCACTTTAACAATTAAAAGACATCGTCTTTTTAAATTATTATAATTTTCACAAATAAAAATATTTGACATAGCTCCCTACATGCTTAATAAGTGGAACTAGAGAATTTCAAATAAATCCTCAAAGGTATAAGGGACAATGCCAAGTTTAACGCCCTTCAACTTTTTCACATGATCGATCTGTCACAGAGTGTCTCGGGAGATCTTTACTTATAAAAAATATATAAAAAACTTAACCCTACTCTAGTATTGTGCGGTAGGCAAAGATTAGCTGTCGTATGTAACAGCACAGTTCTTAGATTCTACAGTTCATATTATTGATATGTATTTACGTTATAGGTTAAATAATAATTTGATTCATTAAATGTTAGTTAGGTAAACTTCACAAAGCAGTCCAAAAATGTACCCATAATTCGATTTTTTAATTAAAGGCTATTTTTGAATTAAAATGTATACAAAACCTTTATAATAGGCACCGTAGCAAGCATTAAAGTCTCAAGCCAACTGGTAGGAATACGATATACTGTGTCAAAGGATATGATCTTAACAACGCTCATAGGTACGCCGTGGGTCCATTCTTCATATCGAGATATTTTGATAAGAATACAGAAGTCATCTATAAAAGTAGCTTACACGGTAGAAGCCTGCATTGTAATATGGCTTATAGGCGATCAATAACTTACCGATACCTTAAGCACAATATTTATCTTTAGTTTTAAACTTTTATTTTGTATTTCTACCCGACCAACTCTATAGGAGCGGTTTTTATTGCATTAAATTTTTATATAGATATTACAGTTATGTTAGAGCGAGATCCCAGTCACACTTACGTAATTTTAGGAAAGATGATTTTTTAGAATCTATACTCGATAGTTTAAAATAAAGTTAGAAAATAATGGATACTCGCTGTTAAGCTGAAAGTGAACCCGTTTTTTAGGAAATACCTATCAATCAAAGGTGTCTCACAATTAGTCTGATAGAAAAAAAAATCAGGGCAAGTATTACTACGAGTAAGTCTATGAAATCTTCTGTCCGCTTAGGATTTCATAAGGGGGACTATCGAACCACAAGCTGTACGGAGAAACTATCGTCCCTATTAAAATTCGAGTCTTTTCGAATTTCAATTGCCTTACGTAGCATCGTAGCGTAGGTACCTAACTAACGGACTTTCTTCGCGAGGACCTTAATTCGCAAATAATGTTTGTAATGAATAGGCTCAAAAACTACTGGACCGATTTTAATAATTCTTTCACTGTTGGGAAGCTACGTTCACCCTGACTAACATAGGCTATAGAATATTTTGAAAAAAATAGGGATCCGTGCAAAGCCGGGGCGAACCGCTAGTGTATAATAATCGCGAAGGCATCAGAAATTATTAAAGAAAACAAAAATATCATTATTATTAAAGAAAGGTCATTAGGTAGGTACTTAGTTCGAATAATAACTGAAGCGTTACGCAACATCTATCTTCATTTCAATAGTGTAAACGGATGTCTTGATTCACCATAAACATTTCTTTTATAAGGTGTTTGTTTTTTATAATGTTTACTTTAGGCGCTATGGTTAATTAGTTGGTAGTTTAAGACAGAAAATACACCGGAACTATGATGTTTGGCTTTTAGTTATAACCTTATTTTTATGACGATAGAAGTGGTTTTCGAACGATTTAGTAGTAAGATAACTTGGTCGCGATGCAGTAGCTTCTGCGCAAGCGGTCCGGACCAATGATTTCGTTGTATCTTTAATAGCTCTTCTATAAAGTATATTTTTTAATTAATCGCCGATTGGTATCGCTGATGACCGTTAAATTATGAAAACTTTATTTTTTATAATTGCATTTTTACAGTTATTGCCAGCGACATCGTAAAATAAAACGGCGGTTACTTCAAAAACATTTTCAACTGTTGATTTTTACATTTCCTAATAATATTACTTATACACGGAAACAGTTTTACATTATGAGAAGATACAAGAAAAGATAATGTATTTTTATAGAAAGTACCTACACATAGAATGAAATTTGTTTTTAATAAAAATAGAGACTTTAAGATGCGGTACACATTTTATTGGGTCTTTTATCGTATTATGCAATCGTACTATAAAACTTAACATTACCTAAGTACACGTAATCTTATAGCAGTATAACAACAAGTGCACACCGCTTTACAACCTTTATGTAACCAGTTCCAAGACCATAGATAACTTAAACTAAATCCACAGATAAGAAAGCCATTACAATGAGATATGCAAATTTTTGCTGCACATCAAGCGAATGTACAAATTGCACGGTACATTTGTACAAAATGTCGAGTTTGTTGAAGGAAATTGAGCGCGTAGGAGCGATGGTGCATATTGAACTTGAGGCAGTGCATAACTTCCACTTAACTTAGCCGTCGCTACCGGTTCTAAACCCGGGTACACTCAAACCCATGTAGCAATGTATCTACCTACTGTTTAATTAATAAATGATTATCTCTCACGTGAAAATTTATTATTAGACACTATTCCCAAACTCCTATCCCTTGTAAAACAGGCGATAAAAATAAGTTTAACCTTTAAAATTGAAACTCAACGTTGCGTGCCAACCGCGCATCGCGAAAGATTACAAGCCTTAATCTAGATAAAGTTCGCTATGAAATTGGAAAAATAAATCCCCCTTCAATATGAAATGCATTGGAGTGTACTTTCCGCTCACGCTCTCACATGGTCTCGGCTCAAGTTTCTCACTACGCCTCGGAGATGACCACTGAGATATTGACTTTTTATTTATTGACATTTTCTAATGTACCCCTCTCGACCATTCATCACGGCAGACCGCGATACGCGATAACACACCTCATTGTTTGCCTCACAAGTAATGGATTATTGATAGGTAAAACAGCTAATCTATACCGAAGGTATCTCGAGACGTTTTGACCAAAATCATGTCCAGGTTATGTAGATACTTCCTTGTTCCTTATTTAATGATTAAGAGGGTTGAAGATAGATTGGTTTGGAAAAGAAATGTCTCTTATAATGAATGATCGTAGGCTGATAATAAGAGGACAGGATTTATCGTAGTTTCGTCTTAATGTAGAAATCTGTGATATCGTGCCTGCTCAACTAAACGTTGTAACAGTAATTTTGAATTGTACGAGAGCCCACGCCTAATTTAATTAGATATTTTTAGTTCCTTGACTTATAATTAGACACTAGGTTAGTTTATAAAGATGTTTATGAAAAATAATATTATTATCAATTAAAGACGCTTTTTATACTAAGTGACGAAACAATTAAATAACATTAACTTAATTAACTTATTACGCCATTGTACAAATTGGTTTTAATATTATATTTAACTAGCTGTGCCCGCGACTTCGTCCCCGTGGAATAGTAATTCTTCATAAGGCTTCATATTTTCCCCATTTTTTACACATTTTCCACTGTTTCTTCGCTCCTATTGATCGCAGCCTAATGTTATATAGCCTAAAGCCTTCCTCGATAAATGGTCTATCCAACAAAAAAAGAGTTTTTGAATTCGAACCAGTAGTTCCTGAGATTAGCGCGTTCAAACAAACAAACAAACAAACTCTTCAGCTTTATAATATTAGTATAGATAATGCGGCAACAAACCTATTCAAATATGTCATAAAATTATATATGTTGCCTAATATTAGCGGAAGGTATGTTATACATAGTAAACAAAATGACCGATGCCTCCGTGTACCCAAATGTAAGAACTCGTATGAACACATTAATCAACGTTAAACACCAGTTTCTCCCGGACTAGCCTTCTGATATTAAAAGCCATTTTTTATTCTTACTGTGGATTTATGTAAGGTCAGAGTTGAGAATTTGTCTTTTGGAAATAAAATCTATACTTAATGTTGGGAGTCACGGTTTGTTTGCGGCAATATTGAAAACGTAATTTATATTGTCAAATTTCGAAAGTAACCAAATTACTTATGTTTTACTAAAAATATATTTATAATGCGCAGGTGAACGATAAACAAATTGAAAAAGCATCAATTACTCAGAATATGTGGACACTTAACGGTAAAGGTCGTCGGACTAATATATAAGTTTTCAATTCTCGTTTGAATATTGTACCTCCGTACGTAGGTATGTCTATACATGGATATACATATATGTATTACCTTTTTTGCACAACAATACTATTACAGGAATTTAAGTGATAACAAACAAATGTGCAAAAGGCGCGATCCCTTTAAGGGACCTCTTGCAGTAAACCTCTGGACATAAGAGAGTTATGGCAGTTAGGGCGTAGATAAAACCAAAAAGATGTGCAGGCACACCTTTAGAAGTGGAAAATATAAACAAAAAATATATAAAGATATATTAATTACACTACTTACATCAAGAAACTTTTACTCGGTCGGAGGGATATGAACCTACTATGATAGGATACTAACCTAGGATATAATCCTTTGTAGTTCCTAGTGCGTTTCCAATTCCGCAACAACTGTTCCTGCAGATCTGAACGACGAAACCTTTAGTTGTTTTTAATCTAGTTTACATATACCTACAATCAACCTATTAATCATAAATATTTACTTTCCAACTAAATTACTAAAAAATCCCATTACAAAATCGACCTGAACAACTCGAATGACACAGCCGTAATTCACAATCCTAAGCATTTATACCTACGTAGTTTTCTTTCTGTAATAAATGATCCAATATTGCAGAATTCGTAATAAACTTTCGTTTAACTGCGGCAAGTCGGAGATTTTCCCCGAGCAATTATTGAAACAATAAACCTAAAATTGGTGCAACGTCCCGATACGGGTCGCGGTCTCGGGAAATTGTAGACAAGAACTATTAGAACACTATGTTAACGAGACTCAACAATGTTTTTATAATTATAAAGTATCAAAAAAAAAACAGAATCAAAATCGGTTCATGCGTTAGGGAGCTATGATGCCACAGACAGACACACACACACACACACACACACAGACAGACAGACACGTCAAACTTATGACACCCCGTCGTTTTTGCGTCGGGGGTTAAAAAATATTAACAAGTTTTGATTGGAATAAAACAACTACACGTGTAAATATTGTTTTTATATTGACGTCAATGTGATATGACGATCCATGTTTACCTTATGTTAAAGTATGATACAATTTATACCATACCATGACGTCACGAGCTCCAACTTCCAAACTTCCGAAGCACTTATCTTTGTAATTTTTTGCTTAATTAAGAAAAGAAAAAGTACGTGTCCCATATTTTTTGGTAACGTACTTGATGGACAAAGAAAGAAATCAGTCGTCATGTCATTTACAAAATCGTATATAAGTACTTGTATAGAATCTGATTTTTTAAGTCAAAATCGGCTATGTAAGAATGGTATTTATGAACTTTAGCATTAGACTATCGTTAGTTCAGTCGTGCTACGAATATGGAATCCGTAAATAGAATATGCGAGTTCAATTTTCATTATAATTCTAGTATTGTCCATAAAAACTTCAAAATTGCTATCTGCAGTAAAACAAAACGCATAATCGAACCATCTGTATATAATCTGCGGTCTGAGTTTCCAGTAATTGCGAACTTCCAGCGGTTCCAGCCTACGACCCTGCCAGAATGGGAATTCATTAAGAGCCATTCAAGTTATCACAATATGACTATTAGAGCTCCATTCAATTTTTAATTAAACCCGAGACGCCTGGCGTGAGGAAACCTCTGCAAAAACTGGCGAGAGTTGGTAACCAATACGTTTTTCTTACTCGTTTTTATACTCTTACTGTGACTGGCCACGTATAACAAGTACTGTATACGTAAACGTATGTTATATAGTCTGATTCGCATTAATAAAAATGTGTTAGTGTAAAAGTTGTCTTTCTATAAATATACTAGCGGTTCACCCCGGCTTCGCACGGATCCCCATTGTTTTCAAAATATTCTATAGCCTATGTTAGTCAGGATGAACGTAGCTTCCCAACTGTGAAAGAATTATTAAAATCGGTCCTGGAGTTTTTAAGCATATTCATTACAAACATACAAACATACAAAAATAGGTACTTACAAATCTTTCCTCTTTATGATATTAGTATAGAAAACTCTTTTTGCGCTATTTATAAATTATAATAAGAAAACTCATAATTTCTGACGCCTTCGCGGTTGACACATTGGATTGAAATACTATAATGGATTTAACTCGTGTTTTTTTATTTGCATTTACGTAGTACGACTGGGCTGACGATAGTCTTGCGCTAAAGTAAACAATATAAATCACTTTAGCGTAAATCGGTTATAGAAATTGTGTCATTCCAAATAATTAATATTTCGTCACATATCGCAACAGATCCCCGAATATAAAACGTACATTACAGCGACAAATTAACCACGTTCCGATAGTTAAAACGAAAAAAACCAGCATCACAGACCAACTTAGTTCAGCGGCGGTTGCCCTGAACCCTTTGAAGTATCCCTTTATTGCCAAGATCGTGTACTATTTGTGTCTCATTTTACCGGAATTTATGTGCGAGCCACAGCCAGCTCGTTACGTAAATAAAGGAGCAAAATGTCAAAGCAAGAGTCAGAAATAATTAATATCGAACACTTTGCATATAATGGCAGGAAGAAAGCGGAATTTCTGCTAATAATAAGTACGTGGGCTCTTAACTGTGGAACATGATAAAACCAGGTTTTTGCTAAAAACTTGACCACTTTTATTTATGGGAAGATTTAAAATCTCCCTCTAACTAAAATGCGATCTCATCTAACGAAACCGAAAAAAACATATAAGATAATAATTTGTGATGCCTTCGCGGTTATTACATATTGAAATGAAACAACTGTAACTATATACTACTACTTTAGCGTTAGACTATCGTCGCTACGAATATAAGAACTGTAATGTTTTCAAAACATCAGCAAATAAAATACGCAAGTTAAATCCTTTATAGGTACTCGTTTCAATCCAATTAAAAACGAAAAAACATTCGCAATTGCGTTCTAATAGGTGAGTTACAGAAGACTATCGTGAAATTCCTTTAAATACCTATAACCTACGTGTGTAGGTATATATATGCTACATCGTGCTCAGAAACATTTCAAAAGCTCAATTTCATCTCATAAAGTAACATTTCAATTTGAATTCGGCCTCCAGATGTTCATGAGAAAATAGCTTATGCCGACTAAAATGAGCCCTAAATCTTCCCGGGCGGATGGGTTCGCGCCAAGAATTGGATTTGCCTAGCTTTGTTCCATGTGCAGTTATATGGGTAAATGTAATTATATAACAGAATTAAAGGTGCAGTTTAGATTGATAAGCATTTAAATTAAATTTAGGAGTACAAAAAGCAGCTTGATTTCATATTACCTAACTACATACCTAATAACTAGGGTAGGTAGTTTGCTTAATGTAAAGATCACTTTACGTTCTTACGTTCATGCTACGAATGTGGGAACTGTAAAGTTTTCAAAATACTTACAACAAATACAACACGCGAGGTAAATCCTTTATCTTATTTCGTTTTAACTTGGGTCTCTACTTACTTATAAGTTGGTACAGCCAAAAATGACAACTAGTTTTTAAAGCAAGCTTAGTATATTACCTACTCTTACATTAAAATTTAATAACATAGCAGCAAAACGGTTTAAAAGAGCAAGACCTAAAAATAACCACTAAGCCTGCATTAAATTTTTAAAGCGAAAATTTGTTCTAAAAATCTGGTACAGTCAAAACTGTACATCCAGGCAATTCAATACCGTTATCTTGTGTGGACAAGCGCTAGCTATCTCGCAGCTTGAATTAAGTATGCACTGGATAGCATGTTAATTAAGCCCCTGGAAGCATTAGTAAAAAGCCGACTCTTCCTTTGAAAGCCATTCCTATATAGTCAGCTCAGTCTTTATGTGTTTGAAATTAACGAAGCGCAATTCAACTATATGAGGTCAGGAAGCTTCGCTCGGTGTATTTTCAAACCGTTTTGTTCTATCTTTATTTACATTGACACTGATGGCTTTCGTTCTTGAAAGTGAAGTTAAAATTTTATGCAATACGTTCTCGGAACGTTTGTCTTGCGAACTGCTACATTGTACATGGTACAAGTCTGGACGCATACTTGTCAAGTTAAATTAACTTTGCTGTTGGAAAACAAATCTCTGTCGTAGGTTTATTGATTTTATGATATTAAAAATTCGGGTATTTTTTTACGTGGGTACCTTAGTGTAACACTGAGAATTTTTTGCATAATTATGTAAAAAAGTCTTTAATATCAATTAAAGATTGTTAATGTCTCGAGAAGTCAGGGAAATAATATTCTAATATTTAATAATCGCGAAAGGATCAGCGAGCCTATGATAAATTGTCATATCGACATTTTGTCGACAAGGAGAAGGTTTGTCGTGTCGATAAGACGACATCGGTATTGACATGATGTCGACTCGACAATTCATCATAGACTTTCAGAAATTACAAACTTTATTGTAGTATAGTAAGTATATCTAAATGACAGACTATTTTCTTTTCTTAAGAATAACTTAATTTATTGATTTCTTTGTCTTTGTCGCATAACAATTACAAGTGCAGACGAATTCGTCTCAAGTTAATTACGATCTTAAAATAACTCATTCCAGATAAATTGGTTTCACTTGTCCCGAAGCGTAGGTTCATTAGCGTTTAAATAAATTCATTAATAAGCCTCGCAGAGACATGCAGTCAACGAACAAATCTATAAATCAAATAGTGAGGGAGTGTCACTGACAAAAGGACGAGAACATAACCCCGGCGAGTACACACGGGTTTAAAAGCTGGCATACATTATCGTGGGAAGAGCTTGATAAAAAGACTTAGGTAAAATTATATTCAGAAAACTATAAAGTTTGGATTTGGTAAGTTTTGGATTTGGCAAAATTTTCATGTTACTTATTTCTATTTTTACAAAAATACCTAAGTATCCTTATGGGAGTCGATTCCCATAGTGTAATGGTTAGCACGCTGCCGCTAGTAAAGGCATAAGCGTGGGTTCGAATCCCACTGGGGGTCTAAGATTTTTTCTACTCTTGTCTTTGTACAAAATATCATTATAATTAAAAACTAATGGTATTGAACCAAAAAAAATATTAATCGAATTTCGATTGATATATTGTAGTTAATATTGAATAGTCTTAAATGTTAAAAACCTTTTTTGAGCTCCATCTATAATATGTATAATAATATACCTCTACTATTACTCCTACTAATCAAAATTAGTTCAAATCAAAGTAAATCGTTGGATTTAAGCAATAAATCATATATGAACTCACACTCGCATTTATTATTAGCAGATATCTTCAAAACATTGTCAACGACAGTACTTAAGCACGATCTTCCATACAAACCAACCCTGTATCTCAACATTACTCCATTTCCAAAATCGGTTCCCACAAAGATCTTTCTTCACATTCGATGGCACGCACATTAATCTATGTAACGGTCGCGTATAACTTAGCGTGAATGCCTTCAGACGTTATATCACAATACAGATAATACCCGGTGTAAACCTAAACCTAGGCAATAGGCTTTAGTTCTTAACTTAAGTACTAATTCTATCCTAATTTTATCTGTAAAGCATTGTCTTTTGACGATGACATCAGCTTTAGTACCTATTCATCTTTCATTGGATATGATGCCATTTTGTATATTGTATTGTATTGTAGAGCTTTATGTAGTCGTAAAACTAAATCTATGAGTAAAAAAGCCTGCCTGGATAGCACATAAGGTTTTTGTATCGCTACGACGCATCATACTTATACTATACTTAAGTAAGAGAACGTCAATAACATGCTTTCTCAGGTATCAACTTTCTTACATTATTGCATTCTGAATTCTTTACATCCAAAATCAATTTTATTTGCCGCTAATTAAATAGATCCTAATATCATCTCTCGTATGCAAGCATAGATCGCAAAGTCACTATGACTACTAGTCAAAGGGAAGAAACGAAACGGTTTCTCTAAGGTATAATCACACATAGGTATGTCCATATACATTATATTTATACCCACTTTACTTAGGGTCAGTTAGGGTCTATCTTCTATCTCTATGATTTTTAGGCGATATATTTTCTGGGTACTAACTATACTGTGGTAACGTCTTTGATACATCACTTACAAGACATGACACGTCCAATACATAATACCTTATTTAGCTCTAATAAAGACTACCTGTTTCATCCTTCCATTTCCTAAAGAAGACTTTCATCAATATGATTGAAAATACCACTAAAACTGTATCTAACTGGAAAGAGCAAATGTTACATGTTCAACTGAGTTAAATAAATATAATTCAAAGAAAATATATATTATTGTCGTTTAGGTCTCATACAAAAAAACAAGTCATTACCCTTAAAAGTTCATGGTAAGTAATCGAATAACATAAGTTTTGAAATGTTCCAATATTCGCTTTTCAAACTAACATAGGACCTGTATTCCAAAATCCGAAACTTCTTCAAAAGCAATACACCACGGTAAAGATTATCTATACATCCGTAACATAACGTTACAAAAAGGCTTTTGCGATGAAAATCACCTTCAACCCTGCTGATTCCATAGCGAAGGTCGTTAGGGAAGTCAATGTACCGGGGTACCTTTGCCTTCTAAGCGATTTATCTGCCTTAGCTTGCCACACCGTCTATCGCGCGTCGTTAAAAATGACAGCTTCATGTTTTTCCAAGCGACGCATCCAATATCAGCCTCTTTTACATATTTTTCAATTTAGGAACGAAATCGACCGCCTCAGCTGGTTATAAATACGGAGAGGAAAAGATTTGTGAGGCAACGGTGTTTCTGATGACATTATGGTCTTATACGTAATAAAGACAAACAACGTATTGACACTAAATACTGTTGAGCAAAAAACTCTTTCATTAGATGAAATGAAAGTAATGTCTTGTTATTCTTAATTTAGTATAAACACGCTAATAAGATTCTTACAAGCAGGCGTTCAGCTAAGACTGTATCAGTTTTATTTGAACAGCTTTGTCCTGTTAGTACATAGTTATTAATTAATAAATTAATTACGAGCACAGTAGTTGAGGTACTTAAACCTCAACTAATGTAATCAATATTAGGTAGTACCTACTCCACTCTAATTTAGTAAATGTCTAGTTAGAAATATTGTCTAATCTCCCTGTAAGAATAACTCAGTATTAGATCCTTAGAAACCAAATAGAATATAATAATACTTTAATTTAAAAAAACTTTTTGATGTTTTCTTAAAAAACAAAAATATTAACAATTTTAGTTTCTATATCAACAGTAAAAGTGAAACTAAGTGATGTCATAAGATAAATAAATAGACGTCATTGTTAACGGTGACTTTTATTTCCAATTTTTAAATGAGAAATTATCAGCATCAACAATTTTAACTGAGCAATTGTCGACAATCTTATCTCATTTCATCTGGTCACGAATTAAACGAGGCATTTGTTATAACTGGCCAAAAAACCGATGACTACGCGTTTTTGCGCTATGATATCAATTTCTCACTTTTACTTGATGTTTTCGAATGACCTTTTTCACTGAGTTCACTTTTGATACTTTGGTTTTGCAGAGTTATTGAAAAGCCATTGGTGTGTAGGATCTCAGAGAGAAAATTAAACACGCAATTTGACATAAATCTATACTAATATTATAAAGCTGAAGAGTTTGTTTGTTTGTTTGTTTGTTTGAACGCGCTAATCTCAGGAACTACTGGTTCGAATTCAAAAATTCTTTTTTTGTTGGATAGACCATTTATCGAGGAAGGCTTTAGGCTATATAACATCACGCTGCGACCAATAGGAGCGAAGAAACAGTGGAAAATGTGGAAAAAACGGGGAAAATATGAAGACTTATGAAGAAGTGACAGAAGACTTTGACAGATCTTTGACGAAACAATCGGACGGGCAGGACGTCGTCTGCCGGGGCCGCTAGTATGTATATATAGAACAAGACATCAAAAAGGACAGAACTTTGCATTGATACCTATAAATAAAATTAAAACGAAAAGCCAAACAAACACAAATGTATCTATCTGCCTAGGGGCCGCTACATAAGTGCCAATCGATAATAGCTACCATACGAAACGAATGTAAAATTGTATGGAATTGACATACGCGAACGGAAACTTACTACATGACGTTTCGTTCGTGTACATGTTTTTTCTTTTTTTTTTTTTTTCGAACTGAATACTGAAGCGCAGTTGACCAGCTAATGGGCCTTCACTGCAAAACCGGACGAGTGGCGAGACTCCTGAAAGGAGACTCTTAAGCCTTTATCGTGTACATGTCGCCATATAAACTTCTATGGAAAACAATATGCGTTTAAAGTAATCTTTTGTAGGAAAGTTTTTCTTGTGATACCTTAACAAATAATAAAATGAACCTAGTTACATATTATTATTATTGATCTTAAAAAAGAAAGATGCAATAACTTAATAACAATTATGACATCTAATATTATAAGGTATTAATGCTCTCATTACATCCCGGAACCGTTAAACTGTGATCGACTTGACCCCATCTCGGATCTGCTTTTTATATAGAAAGTGAATGCAATGCAATATCAGACTCTTCAATCGCGGAATCCACAAAGAGAACTGACAAAAGTTTATTAAACGAAACTGAAAGTAAGCTATTGCACTGTTATTGGCACGCGCTTTGGTACAAAATGATCACGTTGAGATGTGGTTAACTTGGCAGCGTTAAAAAATGTATAACATTACTATACTAAGAAATAAGTAAATATTGTTCCATATTGGAATGAAACAACTATTAACGGATTTAACTCGCGTATTTTTATTTTATTTTATTAGCTGACGTTTCGTAAGGTAGTTTTTCAAAATTTGTAATTTAAATATAAGGTAGTTTGCATAACTGTATAAATCACTTAGCGTTAGACTATTGTTCAGCTCAGTCGTTCTACGATTATGGGAACTGTAAAGAATCCGAAACGTCAGCTAATAAAATTTATTATATTGTTCCATATTTACTTATTTCCTTTCATACTTTTTAATTACCTATTGTCTCGTCCTTATTCTGCTTCTTCAATAACTTGAATCAAATTAAATATACTTACATCTATAAATATTTATACCTGCCTTACGTATTTGTACAAGTCATAAGTATATATACCTTAAGTATTTTTAAATTGTACCTTCCGAATTAATGAAATACCTCTGAAAACATCATCATATTATACCTGTATTTTCATTTTCATTTAAGAGATTACAAATTGACGAAACGTCCGTTGCCGTTTTAAATCGTTTAGGTAAAATTAGGTAATTAGGTTATTTTTATTTGTACGTTATGTGTGTATTTTTATGACACAGCATAAAAGTATCGATCTAAGTAATTTAATAAATTATATTTAACCATGGCAAGGAATAACTTTTTAGTGAGTAAAATTTACGATCGTAGGTAGTTTACCACAACCTTAAATCAACTTGCAATTGGTGAAAGTAGATTATTTTTATTAGTTTGCACTTGAAACACGTGACCGTTTGATCGTGTTGATTTTGTAATACTGATATAATTGACTGTAAGCATTCTAGTAAAAAACGATAAAACATTTCAAATCAATTCGCAATTTACTTTACGGGGGACAAAAACTTTGTTGTTCACGTAATTGCTTGTTATTTATTTTGCAGTAAAGAAACTTTTTCTGGTGAAGAAAATATAAGTACTTACCTATATTGTAAAGGTTTTTAGTGCAATATAGTATTGCTGTTTTAGTCAAATTGAGCTATGAATTTGCGTCTGACATTTATCACTGAGCATAAAATGTTCAAAGCGGTGAACAGATACAAACTAACACAGGTTTCCATGAAATTGTTAGGGATATGACATAATTCGAGCGCCGGCTAAACTTGACAACTCCTTTCCGTATAATTTATAAACACAGCACTTGTTTTTTTATTGCGTACGATTTATGCGGACGGCACATACGTAAGGTCCTATTGGTACCAAGGTTCTTACGCCTGTATGATTTATACTGTGAACTCGAAAGAGGTTCCGCCATCCAGTTTAATATCTTTGATTTACGATAGAAACTACGCGCATAAGTGCCAGGGCCGATGATATGTGGCGGGAGTGTTACAATTCTGTGTTTTTTTGTTTCTCGAATAATGACACGGCGTGGCGGTTTTAATAACTGGCCAGTGATGTTCGTTAAATACCGCTGGCCTAAGGCTTGAATTTTACAATTTATTTTGATACGCATTTTGAGCGAGCGATGCCGGAGATTGCGTGATAATAATCCTAACACCCCAGGTTGTGTTTATTTACCGTCGGTTTTCATTTTATAATATTAAAAAAAAAAAGTTAATGTTACTAAATCCTACTACTGGATCGAATATAGGTATCAAACATTTCTACGTGTATATTCAACTTCAGTTTGCATGCATTGCAATGTAGGCCACGTACTTATAGAGGTATATATCTTTAATTAAGAAATAAACTTCAAATATTAAGTACACAACTATCACAATTTCACTCTCCGGTCTTGTTTAAAGTGACATGGAAATTGTTGCTATGATAATTATGGTCGTTTGTTACAGAAACGTGTAGCGCAATAACCGTTGTCGTCTTAAACCTATGTTAGACTTTCTACAGACCCATGTTAATTCCTACAATTATCCTACAACAATCAACTTACACAGAACTTTTGTTTATGCTTTGTACCAACAACTTCGTAAAGATATCTTTATAATTATTTTGAGTCCACGTGTACTTTTATAGGTTTTCTATGTATAGTTACGATATAATACAATACAAATTGATATTGTTTATTTGATACCACACGGGTCATAAAACAATTAAACAACTATTACTTAAACGTTATAATCTTTGATGCCTTCACGGTTATTACACATTGGAATGAAACAACTATAACGGATTTAACTCGCGTATAGTCTAACACTAAACTATGTACTTACTATAGTACTAACTTTAGTGTTAAACTATCGTGAGCTCAGTTAGCTACAAATAAGGAAACCGTAAAGTTTTCAAAACGTTTGCAAATAAAATAAAATGCGCTAGTTAAGTCCGTCATTGTTGTTTCATTCCACCTAGGCGTAATTTCATAATTTATTTTATTTTCTGTTAAGAGTATGACATAAAGTTCTAAGACATACAATTATTTATCGAATATACCTACCTATTGATTTTGGACTTAAGATTCAATTTACTATCATCACCTTATCACATCTACTCTATACATATATTACCCAGTAGCCTCACAATGAACGAGTTCACGCATTCAGTGGTTTTAGTAGATAATAAAAATTTCAAAATTATAAATTTGTATAATTACAAATTTATAATTTTGAAATTTTTAGTATAATAAAAAGTGATGTAACACGCACTAATGTGCGTGTTACATCACTTTTTATTTATATAAAAAAACTAACCTCTATTCGTGAATTTTTCATTAATCCTTTCTCAGTAGGTGCTCCCCTATGTTATAAAATGCAAAATTTCAAGTTTTTAGCCCTTATAGTTTAGGCTCTGCGTTGATATGTCAGTTATTAAGTCAGTTTCTCCTTTTACATACAATTATAGACAGTCTAACTTCTCATTAAAAAGTAACGGAAGCTAAACCAAATGGTTTAGTTAGTTTCTAGTGGATGAAACCAGTGTTCATATCTAATAGAGAAAGTCACCAAGTATAATAAAACAAATAATTGTTTTGTGTTACACCGAGAGCCATCGTTTTAAAGGGTTCCTCATGTGCACGCCCTGTTTGAAATCTCCTTCAAACTCAAACACAAGAAAAACATAGTTATTATCACGTACCAATGTAACTGATTAACTAAGAAACTTGTACCAAACGACTTTGAACTTTATGCGCTTGAAATAAGTTTGACAATATTTACATTGGATGGCAAAGTTACTATAGGTTTTCAACCAAAGGGCTCTTTAGTACATGACAGTTAGATTCTAAAGCTCCGAGTTATTTTTCCTAAGAGTTAGTGCAAACATAGAATTATGAAGATGTTTGTAAGAATGAATAATGATTTTTACTATAAATTCAAGAATGTATAACGCAGATGTCACTTGTTTATTTAAATATCAACGATGTTATCTCAGGATTTGTAAGGAAATTGAGCATAAGAAAATTTGTAATGGGTTTAATGTTTACACAAGTTAACTATGTGCAAAACCTTTGTAAAGATTAGATTTAATTTTAAAACCGAACGCAACAAAAGCTGGAATTGTTTATTCAGAAGTGGCAAGGTACCTCAAAAATGGTAAGACATTTTTAAGCAAGCATTCGGTTAAAAAAGTTGCATACTCTATTGAGTAGCAATAAGATCGAAATTGTCTTGTGTTTGGTAGATGACAACTGTACATTGAACGTTGTAATGCAGTACGTAATCCTTTTTGTTGTTTCGTGATGGCTGTCACTGTCAAAGTTGCCAATAATTGTTTACGTTCCCTTTTTGAAGGAAGGTCCCTAAATGGCATGCTTTGTCTGTTCGTCTTTGTACTGAATAAACATCGTAAATTATTGCGAATCTTACTTTTGTCTAACCATGCCACACAAATAGTTTCGAATGCAGAAGATCAAAACATAGTTAGTATGTCACTTTATTAACAAACAGGTATTTAATTGTAAAACCGAATTTTGAGTCATAAAAATAACCCTGAAAACAGAAAATAGATTTTGTATCATATTAATAAATTAACATAAAAAATAAAAACACTTTAAGACATTTATCTGCACATGTATTTGCATTTTGCTTTCGTTTTGATGGCATCAAAAATCTTATTGAAAAATATGAAATTTAGATAATCCCAAGAACACAACAAAAACATTGTAATTAAAATATTTACTTTCGTTTCGAAACTAATTTTTGATATTATTACATATATTTTTTATCTATCAAAAATCAGCACCCACAAAATGCTTCCAAAACCCTAAAGGTTATTGGATCACAATGGAAATAAATAAATCATAAAGAAAAGGAAATCATGGGGCGTTTTTCCGCCACAACGTCCTGTAACGTATCGCAAACAATCAAAGGGTAAGTAAACCTTTCTGCTCACACGTTTAGTTTATTCGCTGCGAGCGCGAGTGGAACAATGTCGAAGCAATCAATAACCTTTCAGGGATTTTATTTCTGAGAAACGCCTCTTTTTTTGTAAAAATGTTAGGTGAAAACATGTACATTCCGCTTACTAGCTCATCAATATCATGTATGAAAGTTTAAATATGGAATAACACTTTAGATGGCGCCAGAGGTGTCAGCCTTATAGCAATTATTTCCATAGATAGACGCGTCATCTCTTTTTTCACAACAGATTTCTTATCTGGTCGCTTGCCTGTGATACGAACGGGCTACTAAAAGCTTGCAACAGGTCAACTGCACTTTAGTATTCAGTCCGACAAAATCTTTACCACATAAGCATCATTATATTAAGTACTAAGTGTAAAGAAAGAAAAGAAAAGAGATAAAGATTAAAGTAGTACTTCAATCTTTTTCTCTAATTTTTCTATATAAGTGGAAGTAAGTAATACTAATTTCACATTAAAATCTTTATCGGATTTGGACAACTGGAAATCATCAAATGTAATTCATTACGTACTTATCTAAGACGATCAAGCACATCACACATTAAAGTTATCAAACCCTCAAATCTTATATCTAGCGTCAATAAATAAGCACCTGTGGTAAATATGTACACATTTACATGCTGTCTCTCTTTAGCCTCGGGCTCTCCAGTCGGTAGGAGTGAGTAATGACCATAATCCTCTTGCGGTGAGCCTTAAGCGAACGGTTAAGACTCCTGCAAAGTATAACTTTCATATTTATTATATAGCCGACCGGACCTGTAAATCCGCCAACCAAATGGGATATAAAAATTCTGATACATTTGTAATCAGAATATGTGAAGTTAAGTGGGTTTGAGTTATTGTGTCTGCTGTTAAGATCGGGTGTCTCTGGTGTCATTGTTGAAATATTACGAACTGGGTACCTTCTTATTGCTTTGTCATGACGACAAAGAAAAACTTCATGTCGATATATCGTGGCACTGTCGCAAATATTAAGGTTTAATTAATAAGATTTAATTAGCGAATATATAAACAGAATATTATCTTCTAAGCATCAATGTGGTCAAGGTATACTTTTGATATTTAGTGGAGACTGTGGTTATTCTAATCTTCCTGTACAAATTTTCTGTGAGAAGAGAAGTTTTTTGGCATTGTCCTAAACTGTTTTAATAATAAATAGCGCTTCTAACAACTATTAGCATAACTGGAACATTACAAATTATAATATGAACGAAATGCCACAAATGTTTTAATTTTGCCCTCTCCGTGCATACTTTTGTTGTTGGAAGTCAATTAAAAAGACATTCATGCCAACTTTAGTTACAATTTTGTCCATCGTATCTCTAAAAAACAGCAATTATCAAAAAAATGCATTAGTTAGGTACTCAAACACCGTTTAATGACCAAAAACTTTATGAAATTGTTATTGTATATTTTCAAACTTTCCCTATTTATCTAACTGTAATGTTCGATTATTATTCCGTTTTGTTAAATCATTATGCTCCTTTGACCAACCCAGAGCAAGGAAAATACATAAAATATTTCTGTAGAATAACAACTGGAATTTAAGATCAAATGACCCGGAAACTACGTGCAGCAATACATCAAAGAGTTGTTTATTTTATCTATGACTTTAATTGAATACTCACTGGAGCATTTTCTAAAGGAAATGTAGCAGTACAAATAATAATATCATAAGTTAAAAACATCGCAAGAACGTAGAACTGTCAGACTCAATAAGTCTTATTCATGAAAAGTTTTGTGCTACGATTTTTAGAAATCTAACAAACCTCCAAATGTTTTTTCATTCAAACTTTCCAGACACGCCGAAACTTTGTTTGAATACAATTATGCGTAAGTATATGTCAATTCTTTTGAAAATATTCTAAACTTAAGTGGAACATCACACATTTATTTACCTACTAGCTGTGCCCGCGACGTCGTCCGCGTACCTAATATTTAACCCCGTTATGGGGCGAACTTCATTTTCGTTTTCCCAACATCGTATGGACGTTTTTTTTCCACATAATGTTTTATTTCCCTAACGTATTTCCCACTTGCCGTATTGATTATTCATCCTAATCCTAATTGGTTATGGCGCTTCGCCGGCCGCTGCCGAGGCAAGCTCGCTTCGCTCGCTCGGCTTTCGCCCTGTGGGGTCACAGTTCAATATACTGACAAAACCGGGTTTGTTAACGTTATGTCGTAAATATACTTTTATTAAAAGTACCGATCCTGACGCTTCACCTGCCGCTGCCGCGGCATGCTTGCTTCGCTCGCTTGGCTCGCGTGCTGGAAGGTCACAGTTCTACCTAACACCCCTCCTCGCTTCGCTCGTCGTCGCATCTAAAGAAGACCTTCATTTGCTGCTGCCGCGGCACGCTCGCTTCGCTCGCTCGGCTTGCACGTTGTTGGGTCGCAGTTCAATTAATTAGTATATTATTAGTATACTACAAAACCTGGTTTGTTAATGTTATGTCGTAAATATATTTTTATTAAAAGTATCGGTTCTGACGCTTCGCCGGCCGTTGCCGCGGCATGCTCGCTTCGCTCGCTTGGCTCGCGTCCTGGAAGGTCACAGTTCTACCTAACACTCCTCCTCGCTTCGCTCGTCGTCGCACCTAAGGGAGACCTTCATTTGCCGCTGCCGCAGCACGCTCGCTTCGCTCGCTCGCCTTGCGCATTGTTGGGTGGTAGTTCAATTAATTAGTATATTATTAAAAGTATCGGTTCTGACGCTTCGCCGGCCGCTGCCGCGGCATGCTCGCTTCGCTCGCTTGGCTCGCGTCCTGGAAGGTCACAGTTCTACCTAACACTCCTCCTCGCTTCGCTCGTCGTCGCACCTAAGGGAGACCTTCATTTGCCGCTGCCGCAGCACGCTCGCTTCGCTCGCTCGCCTTGCGCATTGTTGGGTGGTAGTTCAATTAATTAGTATATTATTAAAAGTACCGGTTCCGACGCTTCGCCGGCCGCTGCCTAAAACTTCCCTTATTCGTAATAAATGAAGCTAACAAAAGTACCTTACTTTCGAAATTGCATAATTTATACAGCTACCACTGAGTTTAACATTTTTTTATTTAAATCGGACAAAGTTTTGAAGAAATCATACACGTGAGGTTTAGGTGGCTATTTATTTAAAGGAATGATTACCACACTTATTATCAAGATCTTACAAAACAACAAAACAATTTTACAATTCAATCCAAAATAAAACCTTATACCGATTAAATACAATAATAGTGGTTTTACGTAATAAAATATTTCCCAGTTTGCCTCATTTCCTATAATGAGCTACCAGTGTCCAGTATATCCAGTTCCGCATCCACGAACTCTCGCAAAGTATACTTCTCATAAGCTCACTCGGTCTTGAGGATATGTTCAGGGTCGTTTTCACAGGAGCTCGCGCGAGCTTGCTTTCACCTCCGTCTCGTCCCGGTCCACCACTTCTATTATCACTGTTTTTTTATATATTGTATAATTTTATTATGTCAGCTCTTGGTCGCGAAGAACACTTCTATTTCTCTACGTAATGACACCAGTTTCCCCTCGCAAGTTAAACGGGGTCTGCTTACCCAGGAACAGTATTAAATGGTCCTGATTACACCATCCACGGGGTATTACGTAATAATCCCACTTTCGTTACCACTGAAGAAATCATACACGTAACAGTTTGGGTATTTATTTAATGTCAGGAATGACATTAGCAACCGTTGCTATGCATAACTACATACTTTGTAAATGTCATAAGGCTTCATATTTTCCCCGTTTTATACACATTTTTCACTGTTTCTTAGCTCCTATTGGTCGCAGCGTGATGTTATATAGCCTATAGCCTTCCTCGATAAATGGTCTATCCAACAAAAAAAGAATTTTTGAATTCGAACCAGTAGTTCCTGAGATTAGCGCGTTCAAACAAACAAACAAACAAACAAACAAACAAACTCTTCAGCTTTATAATATTAGTATAGATTTATTACACTATCTGCGATTTGCTCAGCGACACTAGTTTCCAGTTTTTATTACGTCTATTCTCTCGATATTTAGATCCAGCGGATTCCAGCTTGATGTCGCTGTAATAATCTATACTAATATTATAAAGCTGAAGAGTTTGTTTGTTTGTTTGTTTGTTTGAACGCGCTAATCTCAGGAACTACTGGTTCGAATTCAAAAATTATTTTTTTGTTGGATAGACCATTTATCGAGGAAGGCTATAGGCTATATAACATCACGCTGCGACCAATAGGAGCGAAGAAACAGTGAAAAATGTGTATAAAACGGGGAAAATATGAAGCCTTATGACATTTACAAAGTATGTAGTTATGCATAGCAACGGTTGCTAATGTCATTCCTGACATTAAATAAATACCCAAACTGTTACGTGTATGATTTCTTCAGTGGTAACGAAAGTGGGATTATTACGTAATACCCCGTGGATGGTGTAATCAGGACCATTTAATACTGTTCCTGGGTAAGCAGACCCCGTTTAACTTGCGAGGGGAAACTGGTGTCATTACGTAGAGAAATAGAAGTGTTCTTCGCGACCAAGAGCTGACATAATAAAATTATACAATATATAAAAAAACAGTGATAATAGAAGTGGTGGACGAGACGGAGGTGAAAGCAAGCTCGCGCGAGCTCCTGTGAAAACGACCCTGAACATATCCTCAAGACCGAGTGAGCTTATGAGAAGTATACTTTGCGAGAGTTCGTGGATGCGGAACTGGATATACTGGACACTGGTAGCTCATTATAGGAAATGAGGCAAACTGGGAAATATTTTATTACGTAAAACCACTATTATTGTATTTAATCGGTATAAGGTTTTATTTTGGATTGAATTGTAAAATTGTTTTGTTGTTTTGTAAGATCTTGATAATAAGTGTGGTAATCATTCCTTTAAATAAATAGCCACCTAAACCTCACGTGTATGATTTCTTCAAAACTTTGTCCGATTTAAATAAAAAATGTTAAACCTCAGTGGTAGCTGTATAAATTATGCAATATCGAGAGAATAGACGCAATAAAAACTTGAAAACAGTGTTGCTAAGTAAATCGCTGATAATTGAATAAATATTAGGTACGCGGACGACGTCGCGGGCACAGCTAGTAAATTATATCGAGTTAAGTCACTCTGTTAAATCAGTGAAATGTTAAAGCAAAATTAACTCTTGTCATAACATATATAAATACAATACAATTACATGTAATTGCAAATTATGTACCTATACACTTTTCAACGCTAAGTCTAGTTATCTATTACGTTTAAAAAAACGTACCTATTTGTAGTATCGACTACCTATGTGTACGGTCTACTAGGCTTTATACTTTTTATTGGGTTGATGCTAAAGACAGTTCGCTTAAAAACAATCCAATATTATAGAATTAACGCATTTCAATTGTTTTGATAACGTAATAACATTCAAAAGTAAACATAATTCAAAAGACATTTTTAACTCACTCACCGAAACGCACACATAAACAATTTGTTAGAAGAGGCATTGATTAATAAGACATCTTTCGCTATTCCAATCGAGTTAATTTTACTGGGAACACGGACCATAAATAAGGGAATGTGCTAGACATTAGTCATTTTGAAAGATTGCGATCTGATTCAGTAGTTCCGGAGTCGGCCATCTCCATAGAACATGGCGTAGACAGATAAAACCAGATATTTGTATGTGTATTGACTGGGGTTCGAATCCTATCTTCTTCTTTAACAGATGCTTCTTCAACAAGCAGGAGTTTAGTAGGCGAATATTTATGTGAATTAGGATTGTTCCTGTCTATTATTATATTGTATTTACTAGCTTCACTAAGTATCTAATAATTATATTTGTAATTTTTGACACATTTGTTTTTGTTTGAAAAACGAATACATTAATCGTAAAATAGTCTAGTTATTACAAATAGATCGTTTCATTGAATAAGTTATATTCATACCTATCATAATTAAATATCATGACGTGTTTTTTTGTGAATCCGTCTTATAAAAGTGGGACACATTTTCGTTTTATCAATTTACCCACCTGACTATGTTGTATTATCGATTAACTGAATTATAAACGAGTTTTGGATAGTGTCGGTTTGGGCAGTGACGTTTACTTTTCCGACTTCTTGTTTGGGATTGTTCGATTATTCCACCTTCGATTCAAATAGTGTCACGAACTCTTAAATCAATTAATAGTCCCGGTTGAATAAGTAATTTAAATGAAGGTTCTGTAATTATTGGTGTAATATCGATGTAACTTATTTCATAAAATTAGTACACAACGACTGTAATTTCGGTTTTGGGTGTATTTTCCTGATAATTCCAATTACCTAATTAATTAAATTATTGTTTATTTGTACCTAACTAATAAAAAGGGAGCTATTTTTTCAAGAAGTAGCAAATCTATAATCGTATATTAGATTGTAATTAGTTATAACAGATTTTACATATTTTGGTTTTAGTATTCTCATAGTGAGATTACCAAAAATATACTTTTGAAATATCTACTTAATTAAAACATAACGGTCCTGGACGTCAAGTGAGTGTAGGTAATACTAGGTATTTAAAAATAAAACGACGTATCTAATTAAGAGAAAAAACTTTTAATTAGATATGCTTGTGGAAGTTAAACGTTTTCTACATTGGAGATATCGCTTCGGCAGATAAGAGGCGTCGAGCGGATCCGATCGTTCTATTTAAACAATGCGGACACGGCCCGAACCCTTAAATCACGGCTCTACGATGACATCTATAAATTCCCATTCTAATTATTTCAGAACGATATGCCGACAAATAAAATAACACCGCCCCAGGCCTATTGGAATTGAGCCGTTTTAAGTTTATTAACTCCGGAATGAGTTTATCAAACACGACATCTTAAATTTTCGTTACTAATATAAATTACGTTCTTACAACGAACAAAAATATTCCGAAATTAAAGAAAGCAATAATTAAACAGCAAACGGAAATTCAGCTGCGAATTAATTTCTCCATTGTAATTTTCAAAGGAAAAAATAAATACTAAAGACGAATAAGTTGAATTTATCCGGTGCCGTTTCGGCCGTAAGCGTTTAATTTGTACACCATTGTATAAGCGAGAAGAGACCGGCGAAATTAATTACCGTTTGCTTATTTTTTAATTAAAATTAGATTTTATGAAACGGCCGTCGACGTAATCCGTAATATTTCATAAAAGATGGAAATTTTAGTGGCGCCATATTGTGAGAAAAGGCATTCATTCTGGCAATATTTTGCATCTCTTAATGGATTTATTTCGCGAATTTGACCCACTTTCTGAGCTACGGTTTTTAATTTGGCTATAAACATTATTGTATTCATGGTACTCATTATAATCCCTGTTAATCGGTTAATACTTAAAATCCTATTTCTTTAAAACAAATATAGATTGTTATAGCCGGGTATTATTAAAGAGAGCTCGTGGCGATTTTCAAAGCTTTATTTAGCGACACGAGAGATAGATAGTCTGATATCATTTGATTTTACAGCTCGACAAAGGAAAAAAGCGCTACTATGTAAACTATGTCTGTACTTTAAGTGATGCTTGTGAATATTGGTTCCTACACCTCGGACGTTTGGCAGACAAGTCCTATCAGAACCCAGCGTTTTGCACCCGCAACTCGTAAACACAGAATATACTTACGTCCGCGGTTTAAATTCTACACATGCCAACGTATCAGGAAACCAATCACTTAGTAGGTCATATCGGCTCTCCCGAGTGATTGAATTAACATATTTTTCTCTTATCTTCTTATATGGAGGTCCGACCCTTGCTTATCAAGAATGTTTTAACCGAATACAGACACAACAAGGGTGAGTATAGTCTATTCTTCGTTTGGAACAAATGCGTCCACGCCCACGACAGACAAGATTACGGCGTGTTTGGGTATAAATCTTTTGAGACAGTAACGTACATTTCGTGGCTAGCTACAAATAAATGCCAGTGATCGTTCCCCTAGTGGTTTTTGGCCTACCACCGCACCTAACAGCAATGCGGGAGCTTGCACCAAAACATTCCTAAGATGTTACTGTTTAGGTAAATGAACTTTATTACAGTACTAAAATGGTTCCGAACTGCTAGCTTTGAACTTAATGTTTACCGATTAATATTATTTGATATACATAGAAGCCATTTAGATATTACCCTGTAATTGGCACGAGGAAATAAATAACTAATTAGTTTAATCACCGACTACCTTTATAACCGAATTGATCAATAGTAATAGCTTAATTACCGTGATCCTGTTTCTAGTAGCAATTAAGTCGACTTATACCTATTAATCTTTAATTATTAAATTAGATATTTAATTACGTATTGAAGCAAAAAATAAGTCAGTTCTTTTGATTTGATGGTCTTAGAGTAGTCATAGTCCCTGAATACGAAACCGGAGGGTGCATGTTAGAATCCTACAAAGTGCAGATGTCAGTGTGGTGAGCACGGTACGCTATATGTATGTATATATTTTGTGTTTCCTATCTAGGTCCAGTTCCTGACGACCCGATCCGAGATGCGACCCCCACATGGGGTGACCTCGGGTCGATCAGGGCAAAAACCCAAACAAATATAGGCTTTGAAGTCTCTCACCTAGAGGCTCGCCAACCGGACTAGATCAATTGGTGTGAATTATCCAAATAGGTATTTATAATTATTTTTGCATAATATTATACAATTTGATCCATTACGATAAAATATGTTTAGATACACGATGCATCCTCTAAAGACGGTGGTTCATTCGGTATGCTTGTCTTTTTGATTTTTGGAACTCGACTTTTTAATCAATTGAACAGATATTTGTAAAAACAACACCGACATACTTACATTAAACGAACTTGACGCATGTGTTTGTTATATATCAATAAAATATTCATTCACACAACAAAAGTTATTATCGATCTCGAATAATACACGAGCTTTTTATGATATTTTGATTTACGAGTAACTGTCATTTGATTATTTCTGAACTTGACCTATTTTAGTAACACACTGAAACAATCTATATATAAAAAAATAATTGCTGTTCGTTTGTCTAGCTAAACCTCGAGAATGATTACACCGATTAAGCTAATTATGGTTTTTAAATATTCGTGGAAGTCCAGAGAAGGTTTATACTGTGAAAAAATTTGGAAGAAGTTACAAAAAACCTAAATGCATAACACGCGGTAAGAAGTTTGATAGGTCATTGTGTCACAGTCTTGTTATATTATTAGGTATTACAGCGGTCAATAAAGTTTAAGAACCTATATCGGAATATAATACTTTTTCTGATAAATTGTGGTATTGGTCCAATTAAAGCTAATTAACTTTGAAAAAGAAATCACAATGTATGAATATGATATTGATGAATTAATAAAGAGACTGCATGGTCTAGGCTATGCTAGTTAATTTACAATAGACGATTATAATGGCCTTTGCCCGCAGACTGTTATTGAATAGTGACTATAACAACGATTCAGTTGTGGCCAATGCAATTATAGTTCCGACACAGTGGTTATAAGAACAGCATGCGAACTATATTGACCCTTGAAATACTACTATTATGCAACGAGAAAATTCCAAAAACTAAAAATGATACCATTATCAATATTTCTTATGTTACAGGTAACTACAAATAGACTAAATTTAAAACATTTAATAAAGATAGTGTAGGTACTTACTTTAATATGTAGAAATCTCTGGAAAATAAAACTGTAAAAATTGATTTGCTAAAGAATAAAACAATCAACTACAATAATGGATTTAACTCACTTGTATTAATTTTATACTGGCATTTCCAAAATTTTACAGTTCCCATATTTGTAAAAGACACATCTGAGGAGATAATACCTACTCTTCAATAGAAACAAATAAAAATAAAATAAATAGTCTTACATAATGTTATACTAACGCCAACTCATTCTGTTATGAATATAAGAACTGATAAGTTTTGTAAACATTTGCAAATTTGTATTGCAATGTCTAATAACAAAATGATTAGACGATACCAGCCCAGATTTATTTGTCAGTATTCTTTCTGTCAGGGTTTTCATTATTATTAAAGACAAGAGATTGGCTGCCAATGTCAAGGTCATGGTTGAAGTTGTGATACCGTTCTAAAAGTCACTGTGTTTCCGTTTTATACTCCCCAAAATCACATTGGCGATGATTGCACCAATTGTGTGGAATGCGGGTGGCGACAGCTTGCTTGATCCCCGTGTAGATTGTAATAAAATTATGGAAATATTTATGGATGATGTGTTAATATTCACAACAAATGTCACTTCCACTTGATAGGTATTTATTGTGTAGACCCCCGCCATAAATTTGATGATGATATCAGCTACATGAAAGGAAATAGTATTACAAAAACCTTAACGGCGGACCCACATAGTTGTGACATCTTAAATATAAATGACGGATTGTTAATTAAGCTTTTTTTTCTCTTTAGTTTATTCTAGAATGTCAACCAAAATCGGAAATATAATAAAAAAATCCATACGACTGATTCCATAACCGATCTCTTCTCAAGAAAGTAGACACTGTTTAGAGGGGTCTAGGCAACCGTAACTTGTATCTCTCCCATGAAACTGTATCTTAGTATAGGTTTCATAATATTTAGTCAAGCTGCTATGATACAAAAAAGTCTTTGAAACAAGAAAATAAATATTTTCCGTGTCCTAATGGATTAATGCTAAAAATACCTCATCGGCTTATCAAATGATGGGGGTCGCTCCTACAAATGAAATGTCCTGTCCTTAATGCTCATCTTTAAATTATTCCGTCCTTTTCTCGCTTTAACTTAATGAAGGGGCAAAGCGAGACCCAAAATAATTTGAAGAAAAACATAATGTAGGGTTAGAACCGGATAGAATTTGTATCACCCTGCAGGTAGATCAATAAAACTGGTCGTTTCATTAACTTTATGTTGGGTAGCACTTATAAAGACATTAAAAACCTCTAGGAAGAGAATTTTATCTGTTTCGTGTTTTGTTTTTGTGACTTTTTTGTCGTACTAATTTGACGACAGTAGAAACTGCTTGTCTGGTCGCACTACTATACATGTTTTTGCTTGTTCGGTCTCCTTTCTGAAATCTCCGCTGGCTACCATTAGACTCCTCAATTTTTTATTGACAATCATCTCTTATACGGCATTTGTTTTAACATTGATGACTCAACAGCCTAAAAAATATAACCAACTAACGTAACCGAACTAACGATACTAACTCACCAGATCGTTAACACTTTATTGTTAAGTAAAAGAAAAAAAAGCACAGCATCTTTTTCCAATCTCCGCTATCTCAAGACCTAATCGGATGAAGAATGACGGCATTAGTATGGGTATGTGCTTTGGATACGTATTCCCTAATGAGACACTACAAGCCTGTGTATAAAGCCTCTAAGTAATGGGACCGAACCGGAGCACAATAAATATGATCAAACAAAACGTGCATAGAGGAAGTAGTACGTTGCATAGATAAACGGCTGGCTGCACACTCATAAACATAGGAAGCTCGCGGCCATTCTCAAGCTTCGAAATTGACTTCAGCATTCGCGTGTTACAGGCACGTTAGCTCGGTAATTGGCATGCCTTGGTATCGCCGGCAACGCTGTCACTAAGCCCTGATCTATTGTTGAACCAGTGCCTTTGTTTTCAGACAATAAACTTGTTTTGTTACTGAAGAGGTATCCGCGCTTCTCGAGTCGAGACGGTGCCGTCGTTTAGCGAGTGAATGATGAATGATATGAACGTCGAGTGTTCTTATGCTTGTTTAGAAATACTGTAGCTTATTGTCTTGAGCCATGAAGTTCACGGATAAGGTCACGGCGATGGCTCGAGCACGCCAGCCTGTGACTGACTCACTTAGCCTTTAAATTTTGTATTCATACCCGTGTCACTGCTGACTTACGAGCTTCGTCGTTTAATTTATTTGGATGGTAATATCATCTTTAAATATTAATATCTCAATAAAAATAGGCATCATTAATAAGGCTCAGGGTGAACCTTTAAATATTAAATTAAAATTTCAGATCGCGTTTCACATGAGTTATTGTATAGGTAGGTATTCGATACCTGTTCAGATTGAATTTAAAAATAAAATTATATTGGCTAATGTTTTTTTCTTCATATTATTATGCAAATGGAATAAAAGCTTACCTTAAATAGCAAAACCACCTTTAGCAGAAGCTACATTAGTAAAGCTTTAGCTTTTTAGTTAAACTAGTAAGTAGGTATATTTTTCTCAAATAAAGCAGGTCAAACTAAAATACGTTCAATTAGGATACTAAGACTCACTCCGATGAAGCAATAAAGATTGAGCACGACCATAATAAAGTTTTCGAAAATAAAAATACGGCAGACAAACCTACCACCCACATTTCATTACTGGTCAGGCACCAGTATTATTTTATATACTTATTCGCGTCGAGATATCTCCGTTAATAAATCAAGTAGGATATCGTGTAATGGACACCGCCGAGGATGTCCCCGAAGAGACATAAATTTGTTTTTGTACGTTTTTTTTACTAAATCATTTGTTGTGAAAACACGGGTTATAGCCCACTGAGGTATCGATAGCTAATGGCTTTTTAATAAGACCGTGTTTACATGTGCGATAGTAATTACAGTTGTTTGGTATCCGTATTTTCGTTGGTCGAAATGACGATAAAGGACAATTGGTTAGTTAGTCGTTACTAACTGAAGATGTATAATAATTAGTTCGGGGTGACTTTGAAGCACCGAATTTATTAATAAATTATGCTGTTATAAAATAATATAAATACTATAATATTCGTGGGAAAAAAAAGTTATCTTGACTTGTAACCAGAATCGAATTTTTTAAATATTTTATGATTGAAATTAGGTTATGGTTATCGATCGATATAAAATTTTAACATTTCATATTCATAGCAGGCCGCTAAAAGCAAAATGTCGACCATACACTATTAATTATAGTTACTTCTGCATCAAGTAGGTACTACCTCCACAATGTTTAAAATAATTCAATCAAATTGGTTTAATAAATTTTACGTGACGCGAAAGTGTTTTGTTGTGTTACACAATTAGGCTAGTCATAACACAAACATGCCCATTGCAGGATTCGAATCCGCATCCCCACGAATCACCGAACAAGCAGTTCATTAGAAATCAAATACCAACCTGTCACCTTCTAGCTAAATCGATACACTTCCTTGGAAAGTAGTGACAACTGTCACGGCGCTACCTATTAATTTATATTCACCTTAGTGTGAATTTCCTATAATTCACTAGTATTACCGGGAACATCATCGCACTTAAAGGTGTCAGGAGGCAATTGATGACATATGTAATTCATATAATTACTAATGGTTTTTACTCCAATATGACTTTGATAATAATACAGTCGGGCCCATCGCCATATGTTTGTCAAGATGTCACCTACTAATTTTGAATTTACAAAACGGATCGCCTTCATATTGCTACTTATGGAACAATAAATGTGGAAAAAGATTATTTTTTTTAATTAAAATTGAACTGTGTGTCGTTATCAACGGGAACAGTAGGTACAATTCTCGAAACATTACATTTTTTTTATAATGTAACAGTATCATGTAGGTAATATAATAAGAAACATTTTCAACTTCGGTATCAAAGTCTGTTAATGCTATAAAACTGTTACTTCTCACGGTGGTACAAATTTTGGAACTATAATGCATACTTTTAAAAAATCACAACACATCTTTGACCTATTTATGCGAATAACCTTTCTTGCACATTTTATAATATTCAGAGTAGGGTTGTGAGCATTCGATTCAGGGTTGTGTTATTAAATTATTGAATGTTTTTTTTTATATGATTGGATATATTTTGTACAGACATCCACAAGTGCACAGATGGTTAATGTTGCCTTGATTGACGTGCAGTCTGGTATCTTGGGAACAAGAAGCGTCTATGAGATGATCAAGTGAATTATTAGAGCTCATACATCATAAAATTAACGGAACTGCTATTATGAATGATCAGTAAATAAATATATTTTTTAATACATATAAATCAAATGACTCGTTAGGTTTCTGCGATAACTTCGACCCATTTAACTCAACATTAGATACTATTGTACACTACTTCGATAGCAAACCGTTCTAGTCACTAGAAAATCCGTGTTCAGGTATTATACATTAAGATTTCTTCAATAAAATAACTATAAACATCAGAGCTCCACAAAAACCGTGCGGCATGTCGTTTGTTGACGGTGACTAGTTCCGATTTCTGCCACGAGGCGCCATCTGTCGCACTCAAGGACATAAGCTGATGCATTGCCGCGAAAGTGCCTAATTGAGTCTCAAAACAAGAGAAGTTCGATTCAAGAGAGGTCATAATGTAAATGCTTGAACAACCATTATCGTTAAATTTTTATACCACCTTTAATATAACTACTTTCATAGGTACTAAATATCACACTTACATTTCAACTGAATCTTAAAATGCAACATACTACTTAAACGTACCGGTCGTGTTAAAAAGAGCGTGAACTTAGCAGGTAGTTATTATTATACTTTCATAGAGAATGAAGTCAAATGTAATAATACAATAACCACTGTGGGTGGTCTACACTTGCACAAGACGGCTATTGATAAGGATAAGAGCATAAGATCCATTATCCCACGCGTAAAGGCAGTGAACGATTATGCTAATGATAGTAAAGTTTTATATTAATGAATAAATTGAAGTCTTTGTTTGTTTTAGTATAAACATGATCTAGATACGATAAAAAACGTACTTACCTCATTAAAATTTATTCAACATACAATTAGCTTATAATTGTATAAAAACTGATTTATTTTGCGTAGGTATTTTAATAGGCGAGATTAATCCGTTATAGAAATTACCTATTATATTAATCTGTTTTAAATAGCGGGCATTTATCGTTTAATTTCCTATTAAAAGCTTTTTTATTTTTTCACATACATATTATATAAAAAACACCGTGGAACCGTCGATTGTGACAAACGTAACATGTCATATCCAATAGGTTATGTTAATTTTGATTGCTGACAGATTTTATTGATTAACAGATTAACATCAAAGCAAGTCAAACAAAAACGCAGGTTCGACTTCCGGCGAGGCCGCGGTTGCTCATATCCCACAGTGTTACCAACTTTTTACTCTTTTGTTTTTAATAGTGCGTTAAGATCGCTCCCAAAGATAACGCCTTACATTGTTAAAGCACAAAGTTGCATTTTTCTACAAAGACAATCTAGATTTTTCCTTACCGCTTATCTCCCGTAGTAATGCAAGAAAAATAGGAAACAAGCAGGAACAGGCTAGCCATTCTTGCGATAAGAAGCGAGAACTCGTAAGTATTTTTTGCCATCCTGTTATCTTGGACAAGTTATTGTTAAAACGCAAAGATTATGACTCATTTAAAACTAAAATACTTTCTCAGGCTTCGATTTCTACAGAAATAATCCCAGACAGGAAGTATTAGGATCAGTGGTGACAAAGTTCTTTGTTTAAGGATTTAAATCCGTTTTTTATGTATTGTAGGCTATACGACATCGATTGTGTCCCTAAAACAATTCAATATGCGTCTGCAGTAAATTCTGGTTGGCACCCGAATGCATTATGCTAATGCTATGATTTCCTGTTAACGTTTAAGCAACGGGCCAAATTCCTTGCGTGTCGATAGACGATTGTCTTCCAAGATCGCTTTTTTTCTCAGAACACCATATCTTCAAATGAAATAGCGTTAAATTTGCATGGGAAATTTATTGGTGTCATGGTTTGATATGGAATATTTTTCGCTCTCGCGTCATATATAATTTAGGGACCATATTTTATGGAGACATTAATGTTATTCAGACAGGATTCTAAGAATTACTTAGATGCCATTGGATTAAACAGTCGAATTCCGTGGCAGTAAACGAAATACTCGTTCACTAGCTATATATTTTTATTGTTTTTCTTTGTTCGACCGAAAAATTAATCGACCTGTCCATTTATCATTAAATATTTATTGCCATGTTTGTAATTACTTCGAATACCTAATTTAAACTGGACGAATAAAACTGCTTTTAAAGAATGTTGATAAAATTAACGTTAAAATAAAAGGGTGAAGTCGTTTCGCAAAACATAATATAAGAAATAGAAAACCTGTTACAAATACGGACTCAATAACAAAAATATGTTAAAGAAGAGAAAGCTTAGTACCGCAACATTTAATGTTACAGTTGGAAATGTTGTATTGGCTTTAATAACTTCACGCAATATTTTTATGACTGTTACGTAACTTGGAACTAGAATTAAAGGTAGGTATAAGATGACCGTTAATTACTACATATTAAGCAAGTAAACCAGACCACAGTCTAGCGTGCCAGAACTAAATCTTTATCATTTTCCGCACGCATTTCCTCTAGCAAACCAGTTTCATTATAGATCTTATGAAGATCAACTATCGAATTAAATAAACCGTTTTTGTCCACCTTCATTTACATATATTATTTGTATGGCCTAAGGCGGGACCATCTGACTTATTAAATGAATGAATGCTAAATTGATTTGTTAAAATTAGATACCTTCTGATCACATAATTTTATTTTTTTGTTAAATAACTGGATCTCGTGAACGAATGTTTTCTTTCATCTTTCTGCGAAATTGTGTTTAATAGCAACCATAGATTCGTAAAATGTGAGTTAACCAAATTAAGTTTCTAGAATATTAGAGATAATTTGAAATAAACTACAAATAAATATCAAATGTACCTATAGAAAGAATACGAGAGAATAGTCAAAGATTTTACAAAATATACTAAACGTTTCCAATGATAGGTGTGAAACGTTTACAAATGACTACAATGTCTTACAGCTACAAATCCATTTTGTTTTTGTTAACTAAACTGCGAGAAAAATCACATTTCAAAGTCTTGTCATAGGCACCACGCGTCCTATTCATCACTCGGTGCTTTTTACAAAACTCAACAAAAGCTTTGACGCTAAACATTCCCATTATTACTCCTATAATAGACAAAGAAACTTTGTTCTAAACAATGCCATCGAATAAAAGGTTGTCGCCATTAATTTCTATACTTTTGACATTTGTAACGGAACCTTTTGTATTCCAAGTGAACATGTTAACCCCATGGAGGCGAAAAATTAGCACACAGCATGAGTGCCCGTCGGTGGACTTTAAGGCCTTACAAAGGAATGTTACGCTATTTTCCCGTTAATTTTGATTTCCCTTTCTGTATAGATTTTTTGTTGAATCGAAGTCCCGATTAGTAACGCAGCGATGTCACCTGAGCCGAGAGACCGCACAGGGAACAAAGATACGTATTTTGGTACCCCTGTGCAGTCATTCATTGCTTATAATGAAATATTATGTGACTGGACCCCACGGGAACGTTTTTTTATGTTCATGTATCGATCTTATATTTTGTTATTATGCAGTAATAAGTACCTAATTATTAACGACTATCTTAATGATACGATTAAGCATATAAACATACCTATAAGGTTTAGTTCCACTATTTACTTGACGATGGAAAAATATTTTTTATGTAGAATGTTAGTAGCTTTTGATCCAAAGTTTACTTTCCTGCTAATGAAATATGTACATTTCATTAGCAGGAAAGGAAAGTAACCTAATGCAACATTTTAAATGTCCAATATGTATGAAATATTTCATAATGACATTAAGTAGGAATTTAGGCCATTTTAGAAAAAATAGGTAATTATACTTGTAAGTTATTTTTAGTACTAAACCAAACACCTTTTCAATTACAGTGTCAAATTACAGTGCGAAAACAAATTCTAAACCAAGAGTTAGACTCTGCAAACATTTACATTGCAAACGCGCATGTAGTCCAGAACGGCGAGCTAATGGGTCCTACAGTTTATGAGGTGCTACACTTCCTCACGCCCAGTCAAACTCACGGCCTGAGCTCGTAACCATTTACGAAGGACCTCAACGAGCTCTTTGCACGTACACTCACTGAATCACATGTTTAACTCCCAACATTTGAATAAAAATCTCACTCGAAGAATTTTAAAACTGACATAATTTGACCGCCATAAAGTCGGGTAATGAACTCCAGCCACGTAATGGATAGAGTTTATAACATGCTAAACTCCGACTGTGAATGAAGTAATGTTCATAACAGCCGAGTCAAGGACCCGGGAACTCCAGCACTCTTCACGTGTTCCGTCCTCATTTAAGACAAGATACCTGACGCTTTTACATTTCAGCATGGTAATGTTTCAAGTGACACGCGAATCTTAATTACTTAGGCAGGTACTTTTGTTGCTGTTTCGTTAGGAGAGTTACAACTAGATACAATTTATATAAAAGGTAACTTTTGAGTACTTTGACAAGATTTAACCCCACTTGAACTTTCTTGAAAGAAGAATCATTGCGAATCATTCTTGCTTCATTTTCACATCCCGCTGGGGGTCGTCGGCGGTGCCGTCGGTTCGAGACACACACAGGCTCCGCACAAAGCGAAGGAAATGCTAACGCACACATTCTGGAGATCAAAGAACGCGCAATCTGTGTGAAAAAAATAACGTTTTGGTCCCAAAAGGGCGGACCCGTTTACGCGACCCAATTCACGCGAACGATTCGGACGACGAAGAAATTGAATTGAAGTCAGCCCGAACAACAAATTCAAACGCGTATCGAATTGTTTTACGTTTGACGAATTCGCTTTTCGAAAATTTTAAATTCGTAACAATAGGCTATAATGATGTGGAGCTCTTTCTTTGTCCGTATCAGAATGCCAGGTATGGTCTTTTATGGGCGAATTTTGCTCTTGTGATAGCGATCGTGTTGCGATAATGCAAATAATATGAACTCGATTGTTTTTGTTAGGTTCGTTTAGCAAAATTCTTGGCATTGTTGTTGAGGTATCTGTGGTCGGATTTAAGGTGATACTTAGTAAGAAGAAAATATGTGTTTTGATGCTTACATACTGATGATTTTATATCAAATGATTATGATTTTTTAATACGGCTAATATTCTTATTTTGAATCTTTTAATATTTTCAATCACAACTTAACATCATTTCAACTTTGCACGCACCTTTGATAACATCATTGTGATACTACCATTTGTTAGCATCTTGTTTAGAAAATCACATCTGCTGAACTTTATTAGCTTACCTTTTGACAAACTTGATGGAGGCGCGTATCAAATCGCGCGATTCAGCGCGCTCCTTAGCGCAGCTGGTTGGGGCAAAACGAATCATTCTATTTATTGTTCAGATCTTATGCGTTATTTATGAAAACCCGAAGTCATTTTACGTTTTGCTACGGTACCCGGACCAGAAAGACTGCTTTACCGAAAGTATGTCACCTTGCCTAGAATTAGATACGCGTTCCCAGATGATGCATGGTCTTCGATCATGATTTCAAATCATAGGTTCGGGTTGCGATTCCTGTATGCCTTTACATTTCCATGATTGAACGTCCGCGCCTGTAAGTGCATTCACATGCTCATAGGTAATGCAATTGGCTATTACTTACGCAATCTTAGTAAATCTGATTCCAATAGCAATGCAAATTGTGTTTGATGCAAACGCTTCTACGAAATTAAATGAAAACGGCAATTGTGACTTTAAAGAGAACTACTTCAAAAAATAAACACTTAGTTCTTGTTTAAAAATAAAAAGTGTATCATTTAAGTGAAAGCAGCAGCGTCAGTGGAAATGACCTGCCAGATCTCATCGGCTACCTTATTACGCCGCCTCGCGCTACGTCGGCCGCTCTGGCCGAAACCAAACTTTTTTGCTGCACGTTCCCTAAGCTACACCAATTTTGTAGCTCCGCTTTTTGCTCTTCTTTTCGAGTAAACCGGAGTAATTGTTTGTTTTAAGTCCCAAAGATTGCGTCCGTGTCGATTGTACAGATTTTTTGCAGAAGTTTTCAATGTTGGAAAATAGAGATTTAAACGGTTCCAGCGTTCGTGTACCTTCTTTTGAAGATTTAACCGTGTAACTAATTCTCGCTTCTTAACATTACTTTGAACTTAGCGTGTAAAGCCTGCGCTTTGATTTCAAAATGTGAAATTAATTCTAAATTACTGTGGAGCGTCTGCTTTTTGCTCTAGAACAGGTAACAGGAAACGGGTTGTCTGACGTTAATCCCACCGCGGCCGTGTGTGTGCATGTCTTGTTGTGTAATGATGGCGCCGAGTGCGTGAGTGTGGACGTCGCCTGGTTTTTATAAAGTCGATCCAGCGCTGGAAGCCGCGGGGCTATCGACAATCGCTCTCCTAATAACACCAACTCGCCGTCTCTCTCCCTCATCTATCGCCGCCCGCGATGCACTATGATAATCTTAACTCAACTGACACAACTAGCCCCACACTTAGTTACTTTCCGCAAACAAACCCGTTCATCAGTTCTTAGCTATGTCCAGAATGAATCTTTATGATTTAGTTGCTTGTAACTAAGATGAGTTTCTCAGGCTACCAGTAACTGGTTTATTTCCGACATGACTAAATAAGGTGTTGTTATTTGCACCTTATATTTTCTAGCGTGTTTGAGATAACCGTGTATTAAATTGGATTTATTTTCATTGAGAAGCAAGAACCTGTGCTGTCAGTAACATATAGGTATGTAGCATGATCTAAAGCACGTCGGAGACTTACATGTTTTGTTGCGATAGATTAAAAGCTTCAGGCTTTATCAAAAGCGCAGGTGATTAAATTTATGAGCTTCGTATCAATTTTCACATCAATGACAGTTTAATCCCGAATATTAAAGCGGTCGTGGGTATGAGCGAAGGCTGTCAAGGGGCGATTAAAGGAATTCCTGCGAAGGTTAATCCTGACTTGTCTCTCAAGCGCTCTGAGTCAACATTGGAACCGCGCTTTGTCAGGATATTATTGAAGATTATCTGGGGTTAAAAAACGTTACAACACATATACTTTTAATTAAAGTTCACCGAACTCTTAATTTCACTCAGGTATTTGAGTTACATATCTAACTATTATATTTCGCCGAAAATAGCTATTAATTTTGCCCTAAACACATATTTAATTTGAGCAATTTTGTCCGGCGACGTTTTAACCTACCTGCCCCGGCGCATGGAAAATAAAAGGTGATCAATAATACCTACTATAATTTCACCAATTTCCTGTAGGTGTTTGCTCTATAATTAATTTAATGATACTCATTTTGGGTCAGTCGTAAAATTTTACCTGCTTTGTGGTGATTTGCTAATGACGCCATGTTTTAATTCGAAGAGTTTTTTGTTGATAAATACAATATTTAACAGAGCGCTTTTTGGAACGATTAGGAAAGTATGCTAAATGGTTGGTTTGTTTGGGAAAATAAACAAAGATAAGGGATGCTGAGAACCAAGTGCGACTATTCGGGTATTATTATGCTAAACTAAACGACAAATATTAAATAATCCAATTTAAATCAGGAATCTATTATAGTTACTTAATATAAAATATATTTTCGTATTACATTGTTATGCGATATCTACTAATAATATTTAAAGAGGATTACAGCCCCTAAAATATAAGGAATGGAATAATATTCTTAAGAAGATGTTTATTAGACTAAATGTATAATAGCATGCATTAAATAGTATTTGCATATCGCACTCTCACTAGAAGTGCAATGTGACAACTCGAAATGTGTCACCACTTGAATTCAAATTTAAATGTGCAGACTTAGAGTCTAAAATGGAGTGACAAAATATTTAAAAATGTGACACTTGTCTAGTAAAGGTGCGATATATAAATTTGATATTGGTAGGTTCGTTTTTATAATGTAAATTTGATCAATAGAAGAAGAAAAATATCGTTGGTATAAACCATTAAAGCGGATTTAATTTGCGTATATCATTTTTATGCTTACGTTTCGAAAACTTTACAGTTTCCATATTCGTACCTTGCCTAACTAACGATAACCTAGTTTAACATTATATAGGTACCTCGTGAAAGAAAACATAAGTTTTTTGTATAACCTACTCATTCCACTCTTATAAAATAGAACCCTCAATATATGTATTTCCAAAGATCAATCGAGTAAGTAATAGCCGTACTGTGACGATAGTCCTAAACGGAGTGAGATAATGTAGTTGTAATTAAACCTGTATAATTTTGATCTTCGTTGTTGTCGGAAGAATAACAAGAAGTATAGAAATATAAGACAGTATTTCTTAGCAGAGTATGTAATGTGTAATGTATACATGGCTTGCTAATAAAAGTAGGTATTAATGTGTTATAGGTATATATTATGAGTGTATAAACTTAGTTATGTAGGTATCTACGTAAAAATTAATAAATTTTTGTGCTAACGTTTCAAAAACTTTACTATTCCCATATACGTACCTGAGTTAACTGACTATAGTCTAACGCTTAAGACGAAGTTTTTATTCCAATCCTTACTTATACTTATTATAAACTTGAAGGTACAGACATATTGTAATGCTTGTTACTCTTCCACGCAAAAACTACTAAATAGATTTTGATGAAACTTTACAATAATAATATCTTATAGGTACATCAGAATAACATACAAGCAACATTCTATAACAATGTTATGTAAACTACTCATCGTGCGCAGACGAAGTCGCGAGCAGAATTATAATAACTACGAAAGCAAAATTAACGTTGTAATGTAAGCTAGGTAGGTATATTTTATAACAATATTGTGTAAAGTATCATCAAGCGCTGAAGAAGCCGCGGGCAGAATCTAATGTGTAGGTAATAACCACGAAAACAGAATTTACGTCGTACTCTTGTCATAACAACGACATAGCACATCCAAGCCTTCAAACATCCGTAGCTAGATTAAAGGTTGCGTGGGCACCCTCAAAGAAAAGGTCCGTGTCGTAGGCGGGCCCAGTTTATCAAATTACAACCTGTGCCGTTTTGTACGCCGACAAAGGGCCGATATTCTTTAGCCCACCTTTTGAGACCCGCCGTCATTTGAGTGATGTAAGACGCCTTGGGTCGCCATGTTCTGGGGCTTCATCGTCTTGTTTTTAACTCATTTACTGAATTGCCGAACTGTTTGGTTTGAATAAAACAGTTGTAACGGATTAACAATTATGTTATCACTTCAGTGTTTATTAACGCCGACCCAGTCTGCTATTTTTGACAAAACAGAAAATAATGTTTGGCCTTGATAAATCATAAACAAATTTGTAGACTGCACCTATTCACTAGACAGATTAAATAAATTAACGACTGGGTGAGTAGTTATTTTAGATGATTTAATTAACCGTTTTATTTCATTGTAAATTAACTGCGAGAGCATCAGAAATTATATTACATACGATTGTTTTTATTTACCTATATATTATGTTAGTACATATTTCCAGCGCTCCGGCGCCAAGTCCGAAAATTATCAGAATTTTCATTTTCTTCGGAAGTATGACTACATTCATACTTCATATTTAACACCTAAAATATGAATATAGGTCATTCTAATATTTATAATTTAACGAGCATTATACAGTCTGACGTTAATACATTTTTCTACGAAGTTTTAATATTACTGACTTAAAATGCCATATTAATTATAAACGATGACATTTAAAAATACTGTGTAGCTTTTAAAGGTCGCAGTTCAGAACATAAATTAAGTTAAAAACTAAAATGACACTTCAAACATTGTTAATTATCCATGAATTATATTACTATAAAGCGTGCCTTATGTATGTGTGATTCAACACCTGTCGAGTTTACAAAAAAATACGAAATCCTGTCTAAATTTCATAATGCATTGCTAATTTAAATCAAACAACGCCGCAACTTAGTAAACAATAAAAAAAAGTTCACACCCAATTCAAACTTTTATTAAAGCATAAAGGATCTTCCAAATTTCTTATTAAAACAGAAACCGCCTCCAAACCTTTATTGACCAACTTAACTCATCCGACCACAAAAGCAATAAAACAAAAAATGTTACCATGTTAAACAACGTTATATGACATAAGGTTCAAAATTGTTATTACTTCTCTTCACGGCGTCTGATTCCATTTGATGGACCACGAATTCACCGTGAAGAATGAATTTAAGTGTGAATAGGCATTTTATTAATAAACAAACAATTACCAATCTGTGGCGGTTTGCTATATACACCAATCAAAAGTGCTTTGCTTCACAAAATTGGTATTTAAATAAGTGCCTTATTTCACTTCATTCATTGTGGTGCAGCTAGTAAATACTATAATTTCTTGTTTTATAACCTAATCATATTTTTTAATTCGATTAGTAAAGTCGTTAAAATATAACCGCGAAAACTTCAGAAATTATTACATACTCAAGGTACCTACCTATAGTTTAATATACTTCTGTATATTTATAATAGGCGTGCTTATTCTAATTTCAAATAAACATGACTGTCAAACTATCTAAAATTCACACTTCCAAATAGATCGAAAAAGAGACAAAAACAAAAACTCATCAAGTTCCATTATGTCTTATCTGACAACCCACATGATACGGTATTAATTAAACGCGGACTCATGAATTACCATGAGGTTAATAGTCACCAATGAGCTCGGAGTAATTATGTAGATGAAGTTTGGTGCGCGGGCGCAAGTGGAGGGGCAGTGCCGGCCTGTACGGTGATCGTCGGGTGAGATTCTATATTTCGCAGATATGCAAGTAGGTATATACATTTGTAAAAACTGAGGCATATAAGAGATTATAAAATAGTAACAGCTGATAATATAAACACAAAGGCAAACTTGTCTATCCACTTTTTTATTAAATGGTATAAAATAATGCCTTATGTTTATGTTCATACGTTACGTGGACATAATATACCTACCTATTAGATACTAGGTATGACACAATAATAATATGCTGCTCACAAGACACAAACTTATCTATTCTTACATTTTTGTTCTTGATTATGACTAACACACCAAAAATTTCATGAATGTTGAATTGATTTAATTACTTACATATACTATTTTTTTATTTAAATAGAAGTTAGAAAGTAATAATTTTTGATGCCTTCCGGGTTATTACACATTAAAATAAAACAATTACTTACCAATTTCTAACGGAATTTACGCGCTTGTTTTATTTAATTTCCTGAAGTTTAGAAAATTTGCAAATTTCATATTCGTAGTACGACTAAGGTGACGATAGTCTAACGCTAAAGTTAGAAGTTAACAGTAAGTCAACCTATCTGAGCTAATAATCTTTGCCGCCGCCCGCGCAGGAGGCGTGCCGCGCGGTTCGCGCGCATCGCTCGCGTGCCGCCGCGCGCGCCACCCAAGCGCGGCTACCGACAACTTGCGCACTGTACTTGTAGATCATTTGTACACAAATAACACAAAATACTGATCATTGAAAATTACGAATAAGTGCTTAAAATTCATGCAAGTTATCTCATTAAGTATAATTTTATTTCATTTATCTGTTTAGGTACCTAAAGACATTTTTTATCAAGGATTTATAAATTAGTACCTACTCGTGTAGGTACTCACGATGATCACCATGCATATCCATACTGTCATACCGTAATACATTTATTCAATTGGATAAATTCAATGAAATTCCTTCTTACGCTTCTAATGCCAGCATTAGCGTCGAAATTTTTGATCCAATCAATTTTATGCGGCTTCGTTCGCGCGAATGTTAATAAAATTCTTTATAGCTCATCCTCATTTCTATTCGGAATTCTACTTCTTTGAAAGCTAGTCAGTGCATCCTTGTCTAATCTATATAGAAATGAGCGGGAAAGAAATACAAAGTCATTCTATGGAAGCTGGATGGAATTATCCGATACAAAACTCGAAGCTCGATGTCGTATCAAGATACTCGAAAGCTGTCGTTAATTTCTAGAACATTGAACAGCGAAACCGTCCCGAATGATGGTAAAGAAACAGATAAACAAAATTAGGCCAGCCTTTTCGCTAATGACAGATTTTGGATGGTTTGTTAATGGTATAATTCATTGAACTGAATAATAATTATGTCGAGACAGACGTTATAAAATGTAGAACACGTTTTGTATACTGTTTTATAAAAAATATAATTTTAGAGCCAGTTTGTTAACCGTTATTATAATTTAGGTACTTTTTAAAGTTTTGAATTTCGGAATGAGTTGTTCATCTTAATTAAAACAATAGTACAAATGTGTATTTATAATCATGGTCATTTTATGCTCCTTAATGTAAAGTTAGCTTAGATTCAAAGAAATTTGATGATGCGTCAAAAGTAGGTACAAAAAGTGTGTCGTTTATAAAAAAAAAAGTACAGTCTTGTCAAGTTGTCACTCAGTCACTCAAATTACTTCAATATCGATAACAGATGAGTAAAGTTAGATACTGAGACGAAATTAATCAGTTATTCGCGCTAATGTTGTGCTGTTATTATTTCTATAATGTTTGTGTTGATGTAGTAAAAACTTTGCTTGAGATTAATCTTGTACAATCAGTGTCAAAGTTCTTGAAACAAATTAATAGATTAATACTTTTGACTTTGCTGTGACTTTGTGGGCAAGTTTAATGTTTTATGTATGATATTATGCTAGAAGTTTTTCATTAAAATGTTGATACTTGTTAAACAATTTATGTCATCATTTACTTACATTAAACTTTGCTTTTAGTCTTCTAAAAAGTACCTATTTTTATTATTGTCTGTCACAACAATACAATGAGGTATCTGCACTATGTAATCATTAATCAATCGACACATAAAGCTCTTCGTTTGTTTGTTTATTTACAAAACTATTGGTATTTCGTGTTTTGTGACGAATGCATTAGTTACTATTAGGTGTTTCGTTTGGAGAAATTAGACGTTTCGAAAACTTTACAGTTCCAATATTCGTAGCATGAATTTAGCTATTGGATTATCGTCAGCTCAGTTATGCTACAAATATGGAAACTGTGAAGTTCTCGAAACGTAAGCAAATAAATTAAAATATACAAGATAAATCAGTTACCTATAGGTGTTTCATTCCAATGTGTAATAACCGCGAAGGCATCAGAAATTTTTAAAAAACAATTGAACTTAAGCCACTTTTGAAAATTTACAGTTTTGGTCGTTAAATTAGTCAGATTAATCTATGCTAGGAAGACTTTAGGACCACCTACGTTATAAGACACAGGTGTGCAATGAAGGCATTATACTGAATCGCCCATTATGATTAAACGGAATAGCCTCGTAGTCTATGTTTGCAATCAACTAAAGTAGTTACAGCCCTAAGGATACATCGATAAGGAAAACACAAAACCATTTTTAGTTTATCTTTTTAAGTACCGTAAAATGGGGTTACTTTGAGTCCTGGGGTTACTTTGATAAAAACTTCTTTTCTTACTAAAACTGGGACTAGTACTATTTCTGAACGCATTTATTACATTTTTATTTTACATTTAGCAGCATCGATAGACACTACAACCATGTGAATTATTATAGCACGATCGTGCTTCTGGTTTGATAGTAAAAAAATTAAAAACATAAGAAGTTGTTTTTGGTTATTTGCATACCATGAATAACTTCTAAAGTAGTCGTTAAACTATAGCAAAAACATTTTTTTTACTAATTTTTCTATATCAGAAATGTATCAATCTATAATAATCAATTTCATCAAAAACGATAACCTTTACGACTATTTTATTTTGGCGGTATTTTCGGCTAGGGGTGTCTCTGATCACTACTACGGGGCTACATTGATCAACTGATCTGTATCATTTCGTACTAGTAAAATGTGTTAACCCTTTCAATTATCTACTTAAAATAGGCTGATCGATCATTTATACTTCATTGGTAATAAGACCTGACCATAATTATTAGTTAAAATTGACTGAAACCATTCTGAAAAATAAATAAAATAATTTCTATAAAAATACTGTGTAAAATTATCAAATAATGCTATTTAAGTATAATATATGGCAAAATAGCACAGCACAAGCATAAGAGATAGAAGTTAAGGGCATACGAACAAATTATTTAAAACAAAATAAAGTTTTCTAAAAATGCTCTTATTTTTCCTTTGTCAAAGTAACCCCAACCAGATAAAAATCATTCTAAATTCCAAACCTGTGGACGGATTAATTTGGTTTCTTCGGATGATTTACTCTAAATCAGGGATACTATCGAACCCCATAATAAAAAGAGGGGGTATCAAAGTAACCCCAATCATAGTATAAACTTGATCACGAACTTTTTATTTTTTTTCTCGAAATGTATTGATGAAAAAAAATATTTTAGTAACGGATTCGGTAGTATGAACAAAACCGATATTCCCATTTTTTTTATATTTTTTTTACATTATTGTATAAGGAGAAAAACACATTTGAATTTTAAAATTTACTAAAGTCACCCCATTCCACGGTACGCATTGAAGTAGCTAATCACGATAATTTCTTATATGGGGAAGTAATAAAATGGGTATGTAGAATTATACGTTAAGGATGAATAGAATATGAATATATAAGTAGATAACTTTATCTAACTATGTCTAAACTACCAAGTGTTTTTATCGTAAGTAATACTAAAACTCGTCTTATAATAAGGGATAAAACTACATAATTATATAAGATATATTTCCAAATTCGGCACTCGTAAATTAACTCCTTAATCGCGTAAGGGAACGATGGGAACGATGGTATGAAACTTGTTGTTCCGACAAAGAATTGGTTAAGTTACAGAAAATGTGATTGAATATTAGGGGTGCAGAACCGAAATATATCTATGCAAAACCGTGGAAATAAAGCTAGTTTTACAAAAAAAAATGTAAAATTCATACAAACTGACAGCATTGCGTACGAACATTCAACACAATACCTCGTTCTGCTTGTCGATTGGTAAAATTCTACCAAATTTTTCAACCGCGTCAAATTCACATGGCAGCATTCATAGCTTTAACATACAGTTTGATCGTTTCTGGTAGATACACAATCTAAATACTATACTTACAGCTGAAACATCGACATTGCGAGACGTTCGACTTCTGTCGTATTATGTTACATTGCAATCGATACTGAAATCAAAGCGGAATTGCTTCTTAGAAAAACACTGACACAAAAATGCAATGGCCGAGGAATGTGTGTCTAATATTCTTGAACTAGAAATCTCTAGGATTCGTTTATTTCCGTTCGCTGCTCGACAAAGAGGTCTACAATAGCACTTCACATTGTCTTTGCATGGTACTATACAATATAGCTTACCCTAACTCCTAAGAGTAGGTATACGGCATAACAGCTGTTCAGAGAAGATTGTAGATACTTCAGCCGTTTTAAAGCGTTTACCTACAAATTGAAGACTTGTTTGTAGAACCTAATATTAAATACAGTTGAATAAATCCAAAGACATTTCAAAGACCAACGTTCCTCTAGTTTTATAGGATACACATAAGATACGTTATGAGTACATATAAAACTCGCCTTACACGAAGTAACCTACATACCTTTTAAGTTCCCGAAGAAACCCATTAAATATTATAGCTATTGAAACTAAATATCCATAAAACATAAGTCCAATTCCCTTATAAACGGTATCTCCTTCGGCGCCGGTGCACGGTGCACCGTTACTGGACTAACATGCAAAGCTGCACAAATTGCATAGCTCCATAATACTCTAGAGTCAAAGAATAAGGAAGTAGATGGAAGAAATTTCTTGAAAGGGACTTGAATAAAGTATAAGGTTTATTAGTTTAGCTCTGGGAGTTATGACTCTGAAATTAGCTTCCGTTGAAAAGTACAAGCACTTGTTTTAAACAACAGAGTTTCTTAAAGAAAATAATTTTGAAGTCAGTGGTCTGAAACTTATAAGGGTAGGTAGAACTAATGCTTTTAACTTGTTATGATACTAAAAACCTCTTTTCATTTCTAAATCTAGTTTCCTTTTCAAAATATTAGTAGATCATTGTTACGTAATCAATATTACGAAAGATATTATATTACGGAATTTATAAAAAATTATGCTTAAAAATCTTTTATAACTCAAATACCAGTTGTCTTAATAATAGAATTTATATAATAAGTATGTAAGTTATAATTATTATCAACCTCAGGGTTATCTTAAAACGCTTTTGAGAAAGTTGCAAGTCTTCTTTGAACAATTGAACTATTATGACTTTTGATATCAAAAATGCATTTTAATGCAGAACATGTTTTAAGTACGCTATATCAGCATTTTAACTTGGTTCTTAAGGTTCTCAATAATACGATTGTATGATTAGAGTAAGTTTTATCTGAATAATCGTTGTTCTTTGCCTCTGCATCATAACGGAGCGGCTACAATGGACTCCACTTCGCGACACTTGCAGAATTACGGGGTCTGCACGCCAATCCTGTAATAGAAGAGAATTTCCTTATACGAAAGTAGAAATATTTTTGGTTAGATCCTACTTCCATCAGCCATCACATCGAACGTCGAACTGAAAGTAGTAAAGCATTGAATATTGGGACGTATTTTAATAAGTCAATGGATTATTTATGAATAACCCTTACGAACTCCTACTTTTCAGATATGAACTGCATTCTACAAAATTGCAGTCTTCGAGTTCATAAGTATGTAATATCAAATCACTCAGTGAGAACGTTTCACCAATTTATAACACCGCCGCTAACACAAAACCTGACGGTGCAAAATATCGTAACCGAGGTATGAAAATCACGCTTTCTCTGCACGACAATCTACACAGATACAACTATGGTAGATACGAAATCATACTGCAGACACACGCCAAAGGTTAAACGGTTGTTTGGCACTAAACCGAGACGGTTAATGGTCGTGGGAGTTTGACACCCGACTGGAGCCCTTATAAAACGATAACTGCGGAACCTATAAAACGTGACTTTTGTCAGGAATTAGAGACATTCAAAGCAAATTTTAATTTTGAATATTCTGAAATTGTAAATTGTGCCTACTAGAATTTTAAATTAAATACAACTGAACATTACCTAAATTAGGACTTAAAGACGATTCTTATGATTATAAGTAGGTAATTAAATAATAAAAGTCTCTCAACAATACACCCTAATCGATATTGTCTCTACTAAGCAAAGCCTATGAGTAGGTACTTGTCAAAGTATAAGCAATGTTAAGCACATATATTATAATTATTTATGCATACTAATTAAATCGATTTTTGCTATAATTTGAACCCGTAACCTCTGGTATTGTAGTTAGGGACACTAACCACGCTAACAGACCACGGCGAAATTGTATCGACTTCATCTCTGTCTGTATATCACTAATGACCAATTTTAGGCTTGCAGTCTATATTAGATACAAAGTCCTATTGATATCTAGGAGCTTAATGCATCAGAGTACATCAGTCGAGAATTTCATCACATGTAGTCTATTATACGGATGGTAGTTCAATTACGAAGAGTTAAATGGGTGGCGTATAAGCCGTCTTTCGTACTCCTATATTACGTCTACGACGTCACCGTTTTGAGAACGGTTGGTAATAGTACACGAGCATATTCTGTTATAGAGTAGCTCGTGTACTGAAAATTGCAACGTCAAATAGATCAACAATAAATATTGCATTTTTTTTTCTTTTCACAATTGAAAAAAAGGATGAAGATTAAACCGTTAAATAGCCGCGTGGCATCACACCTTACCATAGGTACTTTTCACCACATAGTACTGACACGAGCCTCAACTCTCCAACTCTGACATACATTATTTTTGTATTTTAAAAAACACGTGTCCAACATTCTCGGGCTAATAATGCTCTTTTTACTTTGCAGTGTTGAAATTGGATTCAGAGATACCTTCAACGAGTAGTTTTATGTTGCATCTCCGTTAGAAAATGTACTTACATTTTATAAGTTATAAAATTTTAGCACACTCTACAAGCAATAAGGTACCTGATAAGTGTCACCGACGAGATGAGATACATGACATTGTTTTGCTTAATTCTGTCCAATGGTCTGTAAAACATGTAGGAGTACTGTTTGTAATTTAATTTTGTAGCCAGATAACTGTTTAGCCATAGATGATGATAGCTCAAATGACCTAGCAATTTGAAGATTCTAGTTGAAACTGCAGTGATGCACTAATAAGTATGATTTACTACTTGGATTGTTTATTGAATTTGACGCATTCATTGGAATTAGCTGTTGTAATGTAATTCTCAAAAGGGTTATGATAGGATTAAGGATTAGACAAATCTTGTGTTATTGATAATTTCATATCCTGCTCAGGCTTTTGTTTATGTAAGCCTTACTTCCGTAATCAAATCTCCTTCTGATAAACAGAGTTGCATGGGCATTTATAATATTGATAGAGACATTTTAAACTTAAATGATAAGACGAATAGAACTGGGAAAAATTCAGCTTCCAAAATTCCATTACGTAATTAGTTGTTCACAGGTTGACCTAATAAAAGGCTGCTTAAAATGACCTATCCGACATTTTCCTCGCACGACCTGCGAACCTATGATGAACTGGCGAATCGACATTTTGTCGACATAATTTTGAGAATCGGCAAGGAGGAGCTTTGTAGTGTGGATTTTTTCGTTGTCGACATGTAGAAATTAGAGACGACATCGACATGACAAGATTTCTTGTTGTCGACAAAGTTACCGATTTTTGACACCGCAAGAATAAGACGAGAATCATCAACATGACAAGACGTCGACTCGACAATATAGGCTCACAGATGATGTTGTCTAACTAATGTAATGCGTTATTGGTCAGTTTACAAATATGATAAATCTCAAGCTGGTTCGAGGTACGCCATATGCGGTGGTATTCTGCTTTACATCGGACAATGGTCCTTTCTGAGCAAAACAGAAGCGCCGACAATGCCAATGTAGGCCGGGAGGTGCACCTTAAGCAGCCACTATAGTTTCAAGGGAGTAAAAATATTGTTAGTCTATCTACATTATCAAATAAAAAAAGTTGAATGCGTATTTTTTTATTTAAAACCATAAAATGACAAAGATGAAGCCATAGATGGCGCATCAAAGTTTCGTAGGAGTGGTTTGTGATTTAACCTCGTTGTGAGAAGTGACAGGGTGTGACGTCACACGGAAATTTAACTGGCTCTTATCAATTCTTGTCAAATTGAGAAAAAATGTCCTGTCCAATATTTTTGATAAATTGTTTTAATAGATAATATCTACTCAAGTCCATTCCATTGACTAAATTTGCATTAAACGTAAACTCGGTCTATTTTAGCACAACAACAGGTTACCTTTGCTTTGTCGCATCGAGTTTGTTTATTTCGGTATAAATTAATTACTTTAACTTCGAACTAGGTTAATTGGTTCCGTCGGTCAAACAAATTAGGGAAAATCACGTTGAAAAATGAAAATCAACTTGGGACATCGTTACCTTGTAAGTAAGTTAGCATTTCGTAATAAACTTTACTGTAATTCATTGAGTAAAATACAAAAAGTACCTAATGTTTATTTTTTGTCCTGCTTCACAGCATTTATGTATTAGGTCAACCTAATAACAGTTTATAAAATATTATTTTCTAAATTGTTTGCATCAAAAAAATCATCTAGGTATAAGGACTAAAAAAAACATTAATATCAACGATTTTTTATTTATTACGTATTTAAAATTATAATTATGTCTCTATATGTATTTATTATTATAATTAAATAATTTAAACATATAATTTTAAATTCGATAGATTATGTACCTAACATTTTATTGTTTATTATCTTACTAGCTGTGCCCGCGACTTCGTCCCTGTGGAATAGTAATTCTTCATAAGGCTTCATATTTTCCCCGTTTTTTACACATTTTCCACTGTTTCTTCGCTCCTATTGGTCGCAGCGTGATGTTATATAGCCTAAAGCCAAACAAAAAAAGAATTTTTGAATTCAAACCAGTAGTTCCTGAGATTAGTGCGTTCAAACAAACAAACAAACAAACAAACTCTTCAGCTTTATAATATTTTAATATTATATTATCTTATTTCTTATTTCTAAGAATATTCGGTACCTAAACTCACCACCGGCTCCCGTCCACTAATATCGTCATAACGAACCGCGTCATGTTTGTATGTAATTAACGACGCGTGCTCATATACGAACATTGTTTAACGTCGTACAACTCTCCACTCTTTAACTGCACCCTTATAACCATCTCCATAAGAGTCATTTTAAAACTGCGTTCCCTACTGTACGTTGGACTAAGTTTAATAAATATACCACTTGTGTGGTAATGCGAGGCTTGACGTCTTGTAATCCGAGCTTTAAGGAGCGTCACAATCAGTGATTGTGCTTGGAATCTCTAGTAATAATAAAACTGTGTGCTTTTGTTTGTTTTTACAGGCTACTGGCCTAGTGATACGGTTAAATTCAAGACATGTTTGTACTAGTCTGTGTTTTGTTTCTTAGTGCCTAGGTACCTATCCCGACTAATATTATAAATGCGAAAGTAACTCTGTCTGTCTGTCTGTTACGCTTTCACGCTAAAACTACTGGACCGATTTAAATGAAATTTGGTAAAAAGAGAGTCTGGAGCCTGAGAAAGGACATGGGCTACTTTTTAACCGACTGCAAAAAAGGAGGAGTTCCACGCGGACGAAGTCGCGGGAAGAAGCTAGTTATGAAATAAAGTAGAAGTGAAGCTTTTTGAGATGGGATTAACACACGTGTCACTCACTTCTTATCTGTTACCTGTGTTTAAATTGTACATAAAAATAATCGTGTATATAGGTACCTACCTAACGTAATATCATTATGGAATGGACAGGTGTATACATGTATGTTAAATACTGTGTAGGTATTTATTACATTTGTGCAATATCATAATATCTATGTGTTTTTAGATTTATGTTCGTTAGATACGTTAATTCTGATAAATAAGGTCAAAGTTTTATTCCATATTTATAAACAACCATAAAAAGTTCTATAAACCTTACTACCAACGGTTCGAGAAATTAAGCAACATCCAGTTGGTACCTATATAATTACGTATACTATATAACATCAATGAATACAACTGCATTACACACACCATCAAGTAGGTAATTTACATTCGAATCCTCACTGAATTGAACAGGTCAAATCGGAGATCTAACGGCAACCGGTAATACAAATAGTCTCAATCTCAGTGACTATCATACCAATTTAAATAATCCTACTGAATTATTACTGCACGGTAAGTAGGTTCGAAGGCCTTGGCTATAATGAACCAGTATCTAAGAGCGGGAATGTGTAGTATGTAGTGCCGGCGAAACACGGTAATTCCTTGTCATTATAGTATTATTTATAACAGCAGTTGAAAGAAGGCATCGCATGCGCAGGACTCACAAAGATAGTGTTCGTAGATTGGATAGTAGTTTGGTGGTAACTTAATTAATTTATGCTGTGTTTGATACAGACCTTATCGGAATGAAACAACTATAACGGATTTATCTGGTGTATTTTATATTAATTGCTGACATTTTTACTTTACAGTTCCCATATGTGTAGCACGATTAAACTGACGATAGTCTAACGACAAAGTACTTAGTTTGAATAATTTTAGTTGTTGACTTTTTTACTTGGGAAAGTTAAGATAAGTATTAATTAAGGCTCGAAATAACTATATAAACATATAATTTTGCTAATTTGTGTTAATTATGTACCCTCATTAATTCATAACAAGCCGTTCTATAGCAATAAATAATATATTATTATGATTAATTCGTAAAACAAGAAAAAAAGTCAAAGTTTGTGCCAAAAAAAGTTTACAATGTTAATTAAGAAGCGTCGGCAAAAATCAAATGGGTTAAATTTTTAATACATTCGTATATTACTTCAATAACAACTAAGTTTCTAATTGGTTCTCCTGACTACCCCCTAACCAAGACGAGTAGAATTAGACTCAGCGTAATTTTTTTTTTTAGTAATCAATGAGGCACCATAACATTAGGTTCAAACCGTGCTCCAAAAAGAGTTTGCCCTCTACTTGAAACGACGATGTTCTAAGGAACGTAACGCCAGAGGCGACCCAACCTGTTCACTGGAGAGAGCAGTCATACGTCATTGCGCGGACTTAAAATTATTCCTGAGTTATACCATAAATCATAGTAAACCGGTAATTAAGTCAGTTATAACCAGAACCTTAGAATAAAAAGAGTTGTATAATTTTTTCACATTAAATAACCATTTCGACCGTGCCGCTCTGCCTAAACGATGATCGATAAAGGCTTTTTTTATTCATACTTTTTTTAAGATGACTTGGTTTCCTGTACGTAGGCATTAATAAATGATTGCATGAGAATCAAATGTCTGTAGCAATATTGGGACTGGGAATTTATTACTTTGAAAGTTCGGTAGGAATTCAACATCTGGAACAAAGTTTATTTTACAATTTATGATTTGGCCAAAAAAAACTACTTAACTTTTTGTTGTGTACAAAGTAACGAAAAGAAATTGAGTTGATAGGTATTCTTAAAAGCAGAATTATACATACTATAACAAATAGTAATATTAGATACTTATTTTATAAAAACTTGTGTTCTGTGGATAGGATTTCTTTTATTTATTATTTTGGTTTGATTGTGAATCTACTTATTAAGTTGTGTACTTAGTAGTTAACCTAATATAGACATATTTATAACCACATTTTTTTCCTTTAGGTACATCCTAACCTCTAAAATATTACATAGTAACAAAAGTACATACAATAGCAGGATTAAATACAGCATTAGCCTATGTTTCCGTAGCACTCTTCAAAATTGCTTGATGCAAGAATTTTCCTGCTACTTCAATAAAGCTAATATACAAAACAACTACTTAGTCTTCACTTTATTTAATAGTTTACCCGGAATCCCTAGTAAAAGCACAGACACTTCAAAATTTCACATCCCGTGCTTTAGTATCACATCGTTAGGTAGGTACTTTGTATTTACGTCATTTTACTGGAGAAGAGCTGAAGTATCGCTACACGAGCTGACAACGAATATTGGAACAAAACGGCTTCAATTTGCTTCATTAAGGACATACCAATAGTGCTCTTTGTAATTCTAATACTTGATAAGAGTCTTGTACACGTTGGCATAATGTACCTGCTATTGTTTTGTCGCTAAAAATAACAGTAATGGCTGCCGTTGTCAAATCGATTAGTCCAACTGCCAACGTGTACAAGAGCCATTAAATGCTCTTTTAGATTGTAGGTAATTTCACTAGCGCTTAACTCTAATTAAGACTTCCGACACGTTTACTAATTGAGCCAATTTCAAAATAAACGGAACGTTCTCGATGAAATCTTACTTCCGCAAATATTGTTGGTTTCTCTCATTAAACTTTTCACAATTTATGTTAACAAATAGCCTTAGAAGGTTCATAAAGCTAGCTATAAATCACACCACTAATCGACTGCAACACGGGAGCTGATATTATTTCGTAGCAGAAGCTCAGAACGCCTACCAGCCCATCAATGTAACATATTACTACATTACGGTCTTTATTGATCGGGCCTCGCGCCGTTCTCAGAGGTAATTTGCCTTAATAACTTCAAAAACTCATTACGTTTTAAAAATCCAGTCTTGGAGCTACGTAGGGTGCAGTAGAGACATGTGATACGTTTTGTGAAGTTTGTACTCCTGTATAAGCTGTGTAAGGTAGGTCCTAGAAGGTCATTAAAGGCATATTGTGAAAAAAATATGAGAAAACAAAAATGAAACTAACTGTTACTTGGAATGCTTTGTTTTGTATTTTATTAACCGAAATTAAACACAGTTGCTTTAAATTCCTATCACATTCGTTTCATATTCCAGCCTTCAATTTGCGCTCTTAAAACAAAGTAGTAATTATCCCATTATCATTTTATCTTAAATTGTCAGAACCAAAACATCGCTACTGCTGTTGCATGACACTGTGATTTCTAAAGAGCAATTTCATGCTCGCATTCGATAGGTGTTGAATTAAAATGGGTCAAACAAAAAGGTAAAGTTGTTTTATATGGTTCAACAGACCCTGTACAAATTCCGAGAGAAATCTGGTTGAATAATTAATTAGTTAACATCTTAATAAGAATTCAGATACGTATTTTTTAAACCCGACTCCTGATTGTGTAACGTACTTGGTTTCAAAGCACTTTGACTTTGCCGAACGTCTTTAATACCTAATGCTGTTTTATATACAAACTAGCTTCTGCCCGCGACTTCGTCCGCGTGAAACTCCTCCTTCTTTTTTTGCATTCGGTTAAAAAGTAGCCTATGTTCTTTCTCAGGCTCCAGACTTTCTTTGTACCAAATTTCATTTCAATCGGTCCAGTAGTTTTAGCGTGAAAGCGTAACAGACAGACAGAGTTACTTTCGCATTTATAATATTAGTTAGGATAAGTATATGCAATTTAAAAGCTTTATTGTTACTGTTTGGTGGCTAAGTTACTTGTACCAAATCTGTTTAACACCACTTTGAAATGATAACGTTTTGTATGGAGTCATTTCCATAAACTTATGTTATCTGTTATGGTTATTGAAGAAAGTTCTATGACTTTCGTTCATAAAATTTTATTAGAAGCAGTGAATCAGTGATAAAGTTGGATATAGGGTACTAACTCGAAATAGTACTTTGGTCCCAAATGTGTTATGACTATTAAACGTGACTCTTAAATGGGACCAAGACAATATAGTGCCCTTATAACATTCCATTAATGAATTAAAACTAATGTTAATAACACTAGTACATAAATTTAGTGGGACAATTTATTTTCATTTTAATTCTAAGTTCATACTTTAAGATTATTAGTCACACGGGATTTCATAGTGACAATGGAGTAGTTATGCTTTATGATATGATTATATACGGAACTATGATATGCTTTCGCTAGGTTACGTGGTTTAACAAAAAACCTTACTACTCGCTTCTTGCTCGTAAAACCGTTCCTAATAGCTCAATTTACCCAAATCTAAGTACTTTATCCACTTAGGATATCGATAAAAGATTAGATTTAACAGTTAACACAAGTCCAAACAATCGTAAAACAGAAAAAGTAAATGGAACGACCGTTAGAAAGTAAGCACAAGTTCGAAGGCCCACAGCCGAGATCCTGAATAAATTAGTTTTCGGAACGGGCGAGCCAATAAAAGTTTTAAACAAAAGAATCATAAAATGAACGGCACAAGTTCGGTAGCCGGCAAGCAACAGGAGGCTCCCAATGATTTATGGCGACTATGGGACACAATTGCTTCGAACTTTTCGAATAAACTAGTATTGAATAGACAAAACATGTGCTCCCTTAAACAGTTTAGAAATGATCGCGTAATGAGGCTATAAGTTTTCGGGGACGATGAGGAAAAAACAGACAATGGCAAATTAAATTTTATTTGATGTGAACCGACTGCTACCGAATGGTAGGGTGAGTTTGGAATTGCCGTAATAATGTTGCTTAGGAATACACAATATATGTATTCCTACTTTGACAAATTATTGATATCTAAATGAGTACTGTTTTTTTTATTTACTGATAACAGTTTTTTAGGTGACCATGATTACCTACCCGTGCATTTTATACTCTTATACGATTTGCTTGAACATTATACGATACTATACAGTTCGAAGCTACCTAATACCATTTCTTCAAAGATGAAAAAAAAATACAATAATTTAATAATACGTATTCTACTACCACAAACAGGACGTAACGACTTCTGCGCATTAAAACGTCAATGTGTGCGTTTCAGTTTCGGGCGAGTGCGCTCGCACGTTATGCCCCCAGCCCACCGTATGTGACAAAAAAGGATTAAAACCCTTTACGGTTTTTGTGTAATCGGCGGCGATATCTTTTAAGTCTGGTAGTCAGATAAATGCTAATTTCACCGAATTCTTTAAGCTTTTAATTGACTGCGCCTTACTGCAAGCTGTGGACTTTTGGAGACGCATTAATTAATTAGCGTTTATCGACGATTTGACATCAAGCGTTCGTTTTCCGTGAAATGAATCCTTGAAAGCGGATAAAACTAAGTTCTATAATTTTATGAGGATATTCAGTAGTAGTAGAAATAAAATAAGGAAATGGGCTTCCGACTCTGTTTAAGCATTAAATATTGTTAACGTCATGACGTTGCCATAAAAACATGACCATTCAATCCGATTTCAAAATGATAATAAACATAACAAACTTAAAGTTTCTGAGACAAAGCGCAACAGTATGCTACAAATTGTTATGTCACAGGGTTTTGTGTTGCCACTCATTATAAAACAGGAGCCGAAAATAAGCATTGTTTAGCTGTCAAAACTCATTGAATGGGAAAAAATGTGCAGATGTGTAACAATGTCGCAATAAACTTAACGCACTTTACAACATCCCAAATATTTCTACGCCGGTAGCAGCGACTTTTGTCTTTGAATCCAACGGGGCGGCGCGTTTATGGCCCATTTCGTCTTATTCTTTCCAAGCGCGGGCTATTTTTTCTGTCGTATCTTAAATAAGACATAATGTTCTAAGAAACGGGACATTAGAATGGACCCAAGGCTTTCTCTTTTTGTAAGGGACACGTACGATGGATTTTATGGTCAATTGTTTTACTTAGTCGTTGATGTGACAAAAAGACGTACGACTAGCGGCAAGCGAATCTATATAGTAGCTAGCCTGTTTAACGGATTGAAAATGAAACATGTTTTTGCCTCGATGAACCTTTTGAAATGTACGGGAAATCATTCTGCCCAATTCATATAAATTACTGCTCAGAAAAAACATCCGAATTCGTTTCGACTTTGACGTTCATTATTATGAAATAATGAATTGTGGATAGCAATTTGCGTTCGAGGAATATAACAAATATGATGCATGAATATTTTTTGCCACGGTCAAATATGAAAATTTTTGGGAAAAAGTGTGAAATGAGCGTTGTCTCATCAAGTGAAAGTAACGCAGTTGCGGCAGTTATATAAAACGAATCTACTGGACCGTGACAGATTAGTTAACGTCTTTATAATGCATGGTTTTAAGTTTCAGAGACCGCAAAGTGAAAGCACGATCTACATTTTAGTCTTTGGAGAGTTTTACGACATGTGGACTGTTGACGTGCAAACGGCTTAACTAATGCGACGGGAATGTGATAAAACAAAATGGAATGTCAGATCTCATTATGATGAAGGTGCTATTCTTTGGAAAACACCTAATAAGTTGAAAGCATGAAATATAAAAACTGGATGTATTTCTATTAACGCTGTCGTCGTTATACAAAAAAGAATAAAAACTAGCTTTATTTTTGGACGCATATGTGAAAAATTGTAATACGTATACGAGATGAGGAAAATTCTTGATTCAATTTGAATACCAAATGTCTGAATAGACATGACGTATTTAGAAGTGGAATTTCATTTTAGATACGAAAACATTTTTTCAAGTACAATATAATTTAATTGTACCTAATATGATGTAGAACGTACTTACTTAACATGCAGCATTTGTCCACTTCGTTGGACAAAAGAAGCGACAAAATTAGGTACCGAAGTATAAATCTTTTAGTAAATATTTTTAACAACCTTTTATTTGGAATGGAACAACTAAAACAGATTCAGCTCGCGCATATACTTATTCTTAGATTATCGTCACCTCATTTGCCAACGAATGTGGGAACTGTGATGTTTCTGATATGTCAACATATAATATGTATAATGTAGGTATGCGAGTTAAATCCGTTATAGTTGTTTCATTCCAATGTGTTTACAACCGCGAGAGCAAAAAATAATATCAAACTTTCGTTTATCATAGATAAAAAAAATACTCAATCGTCTGTTTAGCTCGATAAAGTCTTAAGATACCTGATGAGCATTTCAACGGCTTCTATTGCCAAACTGTCAGATAAAACGTACTTCTAATTTCCTTTGGCATTCATGGTTTATTTTCATATTTATTTTAATACTTATGCCACTGTTCAAATACAAATTAGTTTCCACACAACCGTTCGCTCTCACGCCAGTGCAACAATTTTATTTACCTTTAGCTGGACAAACATTAGCATTGGTAATTTATAGCAAACAGTTGAAATTGCTCTGTCATGGCGAATATTAATGACTTGCTAAATAAACTTGCATTTATTGTGACATGTTACTAACGGATAAACGAAACCTAAATCTGTTAGGAATTGTTCACCCATAATGTAAGCGTGACAGGACAAGAGTACCTACATTCGATATTATTATGTGATCATTGCTAGGACAAGAAGCTCGATATGCATGACAAATATTTTTTTTATCCATCAAATAGATTACCGAAAATGATTGGATACGTATTTTTTCTTTTCTCAAACAAACAAAAAACGACTAAGATAGATGCTCCTAAAGTTCGCGAGTGGAGACTCGTAACGTCATCGATGGTAGTACAATTTATACCTAAACGTGACGTCACAAGCCCCACCTAGCGTTAATCACCTAAGCCACCAGAGGTAGTCCAATTCAACATAGACGAAGTTAGTTAAAAAATAAAAAGATCATTCGCCCAGTAGACACGTGTTTTAGTCTAATAAATGCAACAAAAATAGGAAAGTTCACGTACCTACAACGTTTGATAAAAAATGAAAATACTATTATGAGTTAATTAAAGTATCGCGTGTAAGCGGCTTTGCTAAGTGAACCGTGGTGCGAGGCTTAGTCTTAATACAATTTTGTAACTGTAGCATTATATGTATAATACTGAAATTGGATTGGAGTGACGATAGAGTATTTTGTTAAATTGAAGTTGAATATAGGTACTTTTCATTGCTGAATTCCGTGGAATAAAAAGTGTTTTAACCATTAATGTCATACACACCAATCAAAATAATACCAATTTCAAAATTAACTTGACTTTAAAAAACACAGCAAAAATTGGTACCTAATATGTAAAGAGCACAAGGCGTAAAGTGTTCGGCAAATTCCAGCTTGCTGAGAGATATATTATAGGTATTTTATCAAAATCAAGAGAGAGAGAAAATAGAAGAGCATATAAAGATCTAATTATCTGTTCCCTCAAATGTGTTCAATAATTTCACATAAGTTAACATACTCATCACAGGTTTTCTTATTTTCAAAATTATCCTATTCAAGTTTCTTTACAAGATGCAACAGAATGTTTGACTGTGATAGTAAACGAAACACATTTCAGATAAGAAATACAACCACATGTCGTAATCACACATGAGGGTGTCTCTGGAATAATTTATGACTGGGGTCATTTGCGCAGTAACGATCTTCTTTATCCTTATTAAGTCGAAAATATAAACAACACTAAAGAAAGGGGCGAAATACATAAGAGACAAAATAACAGACTATTTTTGAAACAGGACATTTACACAAAAGTCACAGATGTGTAAGTAAATGGGACATTTTCTATACACCATTTTTGTGATTACTTTCAGGTTGATCATATTTTTAGTAAGTTATTTTCAGCTTTTATTTGCTTCGAGCATAGACAATACATTTAGTACAAGTACCAGACACTTCATTCAAAGTAAAGTAAGTAGGTACTCAAAACAAAGTTCAGTAGGTGGATTTCATCTATTTCTAAATACTATTGAAAAAAAAAAGACGGTCAACACCAAGCATTAAATTTTGATACAATAATATACGCTGCAAATACATGTCACAAGTTATCGTCTTCATTCATTGAAAACTACAACAGTTTTATAAAGTGGCTACCTGTAACAATGACAAAGAACGTAAAACTTAAAGAGCCCAATAGAACAGCACGCTTATCATACCTTATTAGGGTCATTGCTAGTCCGAGCACAGGCTGCGTGAGCTAACACTGCATTAAGTATTCTAAGCTGGGAGGCAGCGGCGCTTCTGAGGAGTACATCACGCGCCACGGCGGATACGACATCCGGCGATGGATTACTCTAGGATAATAAAAAAATCATAATAACTTAAATAAGGTACGGATACAATTATATCAGTTATTATTGTTTCTTAGAAATTGCAATACAGCAATTCTAATTTCGTACATGCTTACTTTTTCTTTACAAAACGCGTTCGTTGACCTCGTGAAGGTCGTTATGGAGAACCTTGAGATCTAAGTCCAGCAATAGACAAATTTCGATTAATAAGTCAGTTAGAATACAGGAAAAGTTTAATTAAACACAATAATCAATTATTGGAACCTGTTCTAATTTACATCATAATATTTATATAAATATTAGGCTACGTTCCCAATCTCTAAACAAATAGGTAAGTAAGAAAATAAAGATAAAATCGTATCTACAAGTTATTTGTTGTTTGATGCACTTGCGTCGGAAGTGTCTTATCGTAGTTAATCTTATCAAATTCAAGGTCATGACATTGGTGCATGAAAAACAGCCTACAATAAATATATCGGTCCTTTAGTATTATAGTGACACAAATCAAAAAATGTCCTTACTTCATTAAAGATTCTAAGTCGTCACATTCAAATTTGAATTCGCTTGCTATTTCGTATTCATATGATAACTACCTATTTACGAGTATGATTTCATTTCTAAATCCAAGCAACGTTCTTTTTTTGAAATTTAAAATTGCGTAAGATTGGCAATTGTTTTCATTGTAAAAATGTCAGCTATGAACATGTATCCTTTGCTAACTTCATATCACTTGGCAATGTTGCAATTGAACTCTCTTGTAATACGTTTAAGGTTTACAATGGCTCAGTATAGTATCTCGTGTGAAATATTCTTGTTATTCTTAGTGAGTCATCGCGAGTATTGTCTGAACAATGCTTCCATATGATACAGGAAAAGCTTCTTGGTACTGGAATGGAGCCAAAGTGGATTTCCGATTATGGTAAATAATTGAGACCAGTATTGTATTCTATTGCGAGTGTTGTCTTGAAATTATTGGCGACTAGTTACGTCTAGACTGATCTATAGGAGATGTATTTTTATTATAAATTAATAAATCCACACGACTGATTTTGTTAACCTCGACAAACTTCGCCATTATTTACTTATGATAATACTAAATTATGTTAAATTTAAAACGATTGCGAGATAACAAGTTTCAACTGATCAAATACAAAATCCAAAATTGATCGAAACGAACTCAAAATTGTATGAATTTGACTAACACAAACGAAACGTCGCGTGGTCAAATTTCGTTCGCATATGTCAAACACGTCGACGCTTCGACACACCCTTTTGCATAGGTAATTTAAAACAGTAGATTATCTGTCCCCAGTAAAATATAGAAATAAGTGAAGAATTCGAGCGTAAGTAATAATTAATGTTATTTTAAAAACATGACCACAGACAGTAAGGAGTCGTAGAGTAAATGTATGTTATTGTTTTTATCTTCCTTGTGCGTAAGGGTGATAACAAGGTCAATGATCTGTCCAAATTGACGAGCAGACGATTTTATACCTTATACCAAGGATTCAAGAGTGAATGTATATTACACATTTGTTATGTATATGAAAACATTTTATCTTGTTTCCGAAAATCCTAGACACGAAGACGTCTCTTAATAGGTTCGTCATTATTATTACGTAAAATGATAATTAACAAGTGTTTTGGAAAAAAGCCCAATGAGTACCTAAAGATAATGTATAGGTAAGTACTTACCTATTTTATTTTTGCTCTTTTTAAATTTATATTGGCATCAATGTGTTTACAGAAAAATATAAAAGTCTTTCTATAGAATTTCCTTCTATTTCACCTATAAAGTCGCTGATTTAAGAAAATACCTATTTACGAGTATTTACGTAATAGCAATAGACTAGTTAAAACATTTTAATTGTTAATACATATTAACTATGATTAAATTAAATCTAATACCTATTTGTAAATTATACAAGTGATTATGTATAGAGAAGTTGTACCCAGTAAGTAGATGCTATAAGTACCTATGAAAATTGAAAACAAAAAAAGCTGTAATTTACGTACAATAGAATAATGTTACTGATATGTAGATTTTTTGTGAGCTTTTATGTGTGACCACTATAAACATGTAAATTGTATGTGTTTGAGCTTATATTATTGCAAATGTTTTGAAATGTTATCAATTGAAGCAATTTATTTGGTAGATATGTTCATAATATTATATTGTTTTAATATAGCTCAATTTTTATATCAGTTGTGTTGTGTCAGTGTACTATTATGTAGTACATAATAATATTTCTTTTTCTAAACCTAATCATAAACCTATTTTTTTCTTTAAGGTAGGTAAATCAAGGAATATGAATAAAAATCAATATTATAAATCTTCATCTTTTAGTTTTATTTTGTATAAATAACGCCATATTACCGATACTATGATCACTTCTTTTCGCTATTTACAATACTCATATACTACAGCAGTCTTTAAATTTTATTACGAAATCTATACACAGGATAATGAATAGGCAGTAATAGTACAATTACATAGATTTGGTATAGCACTTAAGGCCTAATAATTACAATATTTACAGCGCACTAAAACTAACATCTATTTACATAGTTACTTTTGACTGGAAGCAGGGCTAGGGCCCATCTAGACTAGGTAAGCTTGCACGGCGTTGCCTGTGTCTACGAGAGGCGGTGGCGGGGGCCATTGCCTTAGATCGCGTCGCCGGCCTGGCGCCATGCCGTGTTCCAGGGACGAATAATCAGAGTCTATCGAGGAATAGATGTGGTCTGATATAGGTCTACCATCTGGCCCATACACAACTCCCTGGGTCTGTCTTATCGCTGAAGGTGACTGTCGCACTTCACTACTATACTCCGGCGGTGCGCTGGCACTCTGCCCGACGCCCATCACAGGCGATTTATTAGGAAATTGCATCGTACGATTCCCACTGTTAGGCACCGACGAATCTAAAGTATAAGTGTTTATATTCTTTCTATAGTTATGACTTCGTCGTTTATGATTCGGTTGCGACGAGTCGGGCATCATATACCTGAGGCGCTCCCAAAATCTTTTTTGTCCCCACCTCAGCCGCGATCCCGTCTTGAGATAAGGCCGTAAATCGGGGTCGCATATTGCGTCTGCCACCACAGTACATTCTTCTATTAGCACCAACTTATAAATGCACCCTTTTAGGGCGTCGTGCAACCCTTGCCGGAACTCGTACCGAGACCACTCTGTTTGCATGAAATTTCTTGTAAGGACGATTATTATTCGTTTGGACGCCTCTGCGGCTTCGACGACCGGCGGCGCGCACTGCATGTACTGAGCGCCGTGATGTGGAATATCTCTATAATGTAGGCAGAGATGGTAAGAGGGGTTTCCATTTTCTAATTCAGCCGCTAATGATTGCACGACAAATTCTTCGTCTTTTGGGCTATAACAAACGTAGGCATCGTATAATTTTTCACTTTCTTCAAACGCTCCAGCGAACGAGAATACTCTTATGCCACAGTTTGTATATAACCATACTCTGAGAGAATCTCTAAAAAGAAATAATACAACGAGAGCCAGTAAAATTAACATAAAACCGGTGAGCGTCGAGACCATCATGGGAACATAGTTCGACACCAGCATGCTGCCGATGACTGAATTATCGGCGTAATAATCGCTGCAAGCGGTCCCGTTCAAATTGAGCTCTTTTTTCTGCGGAGGCTTCGCGTCTCCATTCCAACACCACACATCAGTAATGTCGATGATTTTTTGCGCATTTTCGGCCAAGTAAGCAGTTAATTCTTGCAAGTAGCGGCATTTGCAAGACCACAAATTGTTGCCAAGTGATAAAGCTTTCAAGTTCGGGTTGTTGTTGAAAGTCCAAATACTGAAATCCACAAGTCTGTTGCCATCCAAACGTAATGTTTCGAGTGATTTCAATGACAAGAATGTCATATTAACAATGTGACTAATAAGATTGTTTTGCAGGAACAGTTCTTTTAAGTTACTTAGTTGATGGAATTCATAGCCTTTAAGTTCTTTCAATTTGTTGTTTCCCAAATGCAGTATCTGTAAAGCATTCAAACCAGCAAAGGTCCTGTTTTGAATGTTATCGACATTACTATTGTTTACATAGAGCGATCTCATCTTTTGTCTTCCTATAAAAACATGGTTTTGTAGTTCTTTTATATTGTTCCCGTCAAGGAACACCTCTGTAGCATCCATGGGTATTTTATGTGGTATTTCCATTGAAGATTGCCCGGAACAGTCCACGACGTTTGTGTTCCACAATGGATCGTGGTAACAAGTGCAATTTTGAGGACAGGTCATTTCACAGTCACACGCGTCGTAGTCGCAGCAATGACATATCGCAAAACAATGAGTCTCATATTCACATAGAAAGTCTGTTGTTTTAAGATTAGTTAAGGGCACATGAGTTCCGCTTCGAGTGTTTGTCATTTTACACAAAACATTTTCCAAGTCCATCACACGCGGGTATTGTCTCATAGCGGTCATATTATTTACAATCGGTAACCACTCCATAGTACAATCACACTTGAAGGGGTTCCCACCAATGTAAAACTCCGGCAAGGTTTTATTTAGCGGCACTGTCGACAAACGCAAACTATTCAAGTCTAAATGCACTATTTCGTTAGCATACATGTCCACTCGCGTTAAGTTTTTCTTATCAAAGAACGTATTTACATGAATATTATTTAAATAGTTATTATTTATAAACAACAGTTCAACACTATTAGGTATTGCCATAGGCGATATTTCCACTATACGGTTATGGCTAGCGTCCAAAGTCTTTATACGAATTTCATCTTGCAACTTATAGTAATTACCTAAATGTTCGATGAAATTCCCGTGAATGTCCAACCACTTTAAATTACTCGGCACAAACGCGTAATCGAACCACACTAGATGATTTTCAGATAGGTTGAGCCATAGTAGACTCGCGAGCGTGGAGAAAACACCGTTAATGTCCGACAAAAAGTTTCCGTCCAGTCTTATGGCTTCCAGTTGCGTATTCCGGCTAAACGTCCCTCGTTCAATTGACTGGATCTTGTTTTTTGCTATGTTAAGTACTTGCAAGCTTGGCAAGTCCCAAAACATTCCAACGCTCAGGTTTCCAATTTGATTGTCAATTAATCGGAGGCCGGTAAGTTGATTAAGGTTTTTAAATGAACCATTTCTGAATGTTGTTATTTGGTTCTCACCCAGATCTAATGTCTTCAAGAACGAAAGTTCCCACAGTGCTTCAGGTACATCCAACAGCTGATTGGAACTCAAGTCTAGTTCTTTCAAATCTGAACAATTTTTAAATGCCTTGCGGTCTATATTAACGAGCAAATTATTGTTTAGTGTTAACTTGCTCAGTACAAATAAACCGTTAAATAAGTTTTCATCAATTGTATGAAGTCTATTCTCCGCCAGATTTAGCGTATGGAGATTATATAGTGGTAAAAAGGCATTATCTTCAATATATCCGATAGAATTATTCCTAAGATTCAGTTTCTGTAGGAAAAATAGATCCTTGAATGTTTTTCCATCAATGCGCGTCAAGGCGTTATTTGATAAATTCAACACTATCAGTCGTATAAGTCCCAAAAACGTTCCGTCGTCGATATGGCTGCTGGTAAGTTGGTTGCTCGATAAATCCAATACAATCAATTGTTCTAAGCGATGAAATATACCTCTTGCTAGCTCGTATAACGAATTGTCATTTAAATATATCTCACGTAACTCTCTAGCATTAGCAAAAAGTCCTTCGGGCAGTGTGTGAAGACGGTTATGTGATATGTTTAAAACTCTCATTGATACAAGTCCGTTAAATGCTTCACTTGATATGTCCGTGATATTGTTGTGTTGCAAATATAGATATTGCAAACTCCTTAATTTAAGCAGCTCCGATTCGTCAGGCAAAGTCTTGATTTCATTTTGGCTTAAATCTAAGCTATGCAAGCTAGATCCGCACCCTGAGCCAAGCCCAAGTTGACCAATTGTTCTAATTCTATTGTGCGTCAAATTCAACGTATTCAAGTTTTCAAGTGAACAAAATACACCGGAAGGAATGAATTTTATGTTATTTTGAGCAAGATCCAACGAATGTAGTTCCGGTAATCCATTAAAAGTGTTCAAAGAAAACTCTAAATTCTTGGTAGGACTCCACTCGAAATTTTTAGAGCGAAGCTTCAGCCTTTTTAGTTTTTTCAAGTCTTGGAACGTGTTATCTGGCACTTGAAGTAATTTGCAATTGCTGATTGATAATTCGGCAAGTTCTGCGACAGGGCTGAAGTAATGAGCCCTTAGAGAGCTTTCGAAGAGTAACAGATGATTGCACTCGATGGAGAGACGGTTGGTGTCGGCACCCACGGTAGCGATGTTGGTTCCATCAGCATCCAGCGTTCGAATCCTACAGAGCACCGAGTTATCTGCTCCACTTTCCGAAACTCGAACGCATTTGTCCGAGCCGTAGGGAAGTGCGGTCCTCCCGACCTGCAGCAGCGCGCAAATTATAGCCGCTACGGCGTACATTATGTTGCTATATCACAGACTTTTCATTTCACTGTACAACGTCTCATAAAACCTTCCCTTGGGTCGATATCACCATTTCCGAAACAAAGTCCGCGGTACACTTGAGCGATGAAGAAAAACTCGGTAACATATCACTGCACTGTAGTCCTTAGTATTCGGGATCAATTAGTCCATATAAATCGTATTTAGTTGTAGGTTTCACTGATGAATTACAATTTTGACTTTGATAACTGGGTTTGTGTATTGAATATTTAGTGCGTATAGTTATAGGCCGGCGTGAAGTATGGCACAACCTCTTCTCGACGCGGCTGCGTTGCAACTGACAAGCGGAGAGCTTGACTTGTGGAAGTGGCAGTGGGGACGCGCAACTTAACCCCCCGCGTTGCGGCCCCTCACCGTAAGCTCGACATGTCTTGAACTAAGACACGTAACGCCATCTAGCGGCGAGTAGCGAAGTTAAATTTAACTAAAATCAGTGAAAACTGTTTATTAGGGTTTACTTTGATGAAATATATTGTTTTGATAATATAGATAAATTTCTTTGACAAATATTTATAAGCTACACAGTACGGTTCTAAATAGGTACTCGGTAAAAAAATAATATAGTAAATGAAAATGTATAAAATTAAGTTATTTAGGTAATAAAAATATACCTATACATTTAGGTAATTTGTATGACTGTAGATGAATTATTGACCTTATAAAACATTTCGGTAACGTACCTAAAAATAATTATTAAGCTAATAATTATATTCTTATTTATGATTTTCTCACAATTTCATACGATTATTAAAAGATCGTAATATCCTGGCTCATAATTACTTTTAAATTATTTATGTAGGTAAGTAAATGGTTATGTATTACTTCCTGAGGTTCAGAAATATATAAATTAAATGAACCTATTTAATTTGAAAATAACTTAGGTACTACTTAGATTTAAAGCTGTACCTGCCTAAGTTCTTTTTCAAACTAAGCGAGGCATGTATATTGTGGTTATACTTACTTTAACTATTCTGTAATAGTTTGATATACGTACCTACCTAACTTATACAGAATGCAAGCGATATGCGTACACAAGCGTAGAATAGACAGTCGCTACATTAATCACAAACACCCTAAAGCCTCCAATATCCAGGGTGTCTTTATTTTATAACATCAGAAACAGCCCGCTAGTAAGCCGGCTGGCATCGGAAGTTGGCGAGTAAAATGGAAAAGTCTTGTATACGCTAACATTTATTTACAACAGAATGCCTTATGTATTCATGGCTGCTTTACATAGTGAATATTGCATGGACTGCGCAACTTGAGTGCCTCGAAGTGTTCTAGAAGTCATAAAATGAAATTCTTATAATACTTTGAGTACTTTTTCCGGAACTTTTTTATTAACATATTTTCGTATTTGAGTGGATTTTTATGTATCCCGTTAGTGTTTTATTTGGTTTGTAAAGTTACGGCGAGGAAGCTACTTCATAATGGTTTATTATTCTAAAATTTTAACTTTCTCTTTGTAATATTTTTTTCATATTTTATGTGTACCTATATACTTATTGCATAATAATAATTGTCAGACAATAAAGTAGGTACAAGTGTAAAGAACTGGTTTCTACTTATGTACAATTATGTAAGGATATTAAATTAAACTTAGATTACTAAACAATTGTTAAAAAAATCGAATGGCCTAGTAGGTAATATTTTTCCAATACCCACATTCCTATTCCCTCTTTGTTCAAAATCGTAGTCCTCTCCCGCCAACCAATGCAGACTTATTATTTTTAAAATTTCCATACATTTTATACGACTAATAACAACGTCATACACACAAAAAACAAAACAAAATCATACAAAGATGCGACAGTAAAACCAAAATTTTTGCCTACCCCAAATAAAACACTTAGGAAATGTACCTACCTATTAATGCATATATATAAGTACATAACCTACTTCATTATTTCGTTACTAACATAGATTTCCTACGTCGTAGTAAACCGACTGCGGTCTATGAAGGGTTGTACTAACAAAAACTAGGCACGACTAGCGTTAACCGCAAGCGCGGGTGGTCTAACTTCCCAACCACGGCATTATAATTGCATGCTTAAAGCTAAGCTCTTAATGACGGTAGATATAGTGAAAAATCTACTTTAAAATAATACCTCTATACTACTGCAAGAAAATATAAACACGGAATTGATGTCATTATAATTCAGCCTTCTATCGTTAGATTAAGAATATTACAACTAATTGTCTCTTGATAATATGAATCCAGTGATAGTAAGAAGCCCTTAAAAATCACTTTTAGCACTCACTAGCTATCACTTTTATCAACTTGAATATTTTTATTTTGTTTTTATAACATCCTGTATTATTTTTAAAATATAATAACATTTTCAAACTTCTTATACGGCCAGCATCCTTAATCGCAACCCCTACAGTAAAATGTTTGTCTTATATATTACATATATTCTTTTTAGTATTAGACATAAGTAATTAAAGTCTTACCACTATCGCAAATGCATTAATATAGATGTTAAAAAAAGCTTTTACTTTCGCAGTGACAACGCACATACTATTCGAAGGGTCTTTCTGCCCATCATTAGCAGGTTTCCGGTCTTACCCAGACCCCACATTACCTATCCAGGTAAAAACTAAAGCTTATCTAACCCTACATCTCGGAATTCTTATTGTTTTCTCAAAATATTACCAAAATGTTTTGATGAGTCAGTCGCCATGAGAAAGCATTTTTTAACATAATCTGTGGTTTTAAAGGTGTTACGAGTTATTGTTCAAATCTTATCTGTATTGTTGGAACGGCGCTAAAAATTCGGATTAGTCAGTTTAGGCTTAGTACCTGCGTTTAATGCACAAAGGTTCGTTTCATATCTCATTGTTACACTTTATGACCATTATATAACTTTGTCTTGCGCAATTCTATGTGTAAATTGTTGTACCATCTGCGGCAAGGGTTACCTTTAGCTTTCTTTTTTTATACCATACCCTTAAGCGCGTACATTATAAACGATTCTAGAAGAAGCGAAAATATTTTCCATGTAATGCAATCGTTTGAAATAAAATTCAATACCATAGGAACCACAGACGATTCTTGAATTTCAATCAATGAAAATTAGTCTGTATTTGTATGAGCATAAAGCCTAGCAATAATTGCAGTATTGTAAAGCAGTCGCGACACGCCCGTAATGTGTTGACATCATTATATGCCCGCAATAAGAGCCCGACAATGTAGATAAGACTCGCGTTTGAAGACGTTGGCGTTAGGGGTTGAATTTCATACGCCACGTTGTACGGAGAAGGCTTTACGCTTTTTGATAATTTAGTACGAGTACCTTTAAACACATGCTGCACGGGAAAGTTTTGTAGCAACGCAGTTGTGTTTCATTTGTGATGCGTGACATTAGGTAAGTACTTACCTATATATTATTATGATACAGACTACAAGGGCGAATCCAGAGAAGAGGTGGAATGAGAGTCATGGCACCAGGCAACAGCCTAGCAGTGTATATTTTTCTAAAGTTATTACTTTTAATCCCTCTTGTGAATAAAATTTGACACCCCTCTAACTATTAATCTTATCCGCTGGATCCGCCGTTAATAGTCTAGTCTGTCTACATTCGTATGCCGCATTCTATAAAAAAAATATAAGTTTTGTCAACAAAAATACTGTTTAATTGAACCCCAAGTTTTATTTGCAACTTAATAACCCTTTAAGTTTAACCATTCTCAAATGTATTAATAAAGTTAAAGATATAGTACTTAAATCAAAAATCTAACTCAATAAGATAACTACTTATTTTGGGTTTAACTTGTAATATTAACTACGTTTGCAGTGAACAAATAATTTACCGAATCCGCCTCCATTCCACTTATCAATAAGGATTGGGACTCGTTCCCATTCCCTCCCGGCCTTCGAGAGTTTCCGTTTCCTCTCCCAACAATATACCGCCTGTGCTTAGAATACACTTACACCAACTAATATAAGGAATTATTACCATGTATCATGTTTAAGACTAACTAAGGAAGACGTAATTGATGTTACGTGGTTTACATTGATCTGGTCTAGAAGACACGTTAAGTCAAGTGTGGAATAAATGTCTATGTCTATTGTTGCAACAAAGACGACAAAAGAAGAAGACAGAAAAAAAGACACTGAGATGGTATGGACAACAAATAAAGAAGGAGATAGAAGGAGGTATGGATATAAGAGTAAAAGAGAAAGAGGAAGACGCATCATCTTAGAATAGGCTTTTTGACAATGCGAAAAATAAAGTGTAAATTACTGTTAACAGTATAAATTAAGAGTTAAAAAATGATTATTCATTAACGTAAGTTGAAAATAATGATTGATTTATTTAAAAATCCTTAAATAAAAATTACATTTTTTAAACGTTTGTCACGTGACACAAAACGCTCCTGCTGGGCCGAGTTTTTCGTGACGTCACATGCCCGTAAACTTTGTTTACCTAGTTGTGTTGGGCCTAGTTGTGGTAGATTGTCAAACAGGCATGTGACGTCACCGACCTCATTGCGGCGCCATATTGTCAAAGTAGCGTTTTGGCACACTATTTAAATATTGAATTTTTAATTCGATGTTTTTCAGCTAATACATACCAGATTTAAAAAAAACAACTTTTGCTGGGTTCCTTAGACTCTACTACATAATATAAAATGGATTTTAAAAACATGTCAAATACCCTATTAGAAGGTGCTCCAGCGACCTGCCATGATACGGACGGATATGGACGGTGAGAGACCGATCGCTGAAGACCTCAAGGAGATCAACTTACGTCTGACAATGCATGTCTTTCTCTTTAAATGATGATGATGGTGATATTGAATTTAATAGTTCTGGTACAAAAAATATCTGGGTAAACCATTATAATTCTAACTGAAAACCGAAACTAAATTATTTCGGTTTTCATTTTTTAGATATTTATTGGACAGTATATTTTAAATATTGGGCTGTTTTAATATAAAGTTAGCTATGAATATTTTTTATCTTTTCCGTGGGCATGTATAATGTGACAAACTGTGCCCTGAAATGGTACTAAAATGAAATGATAGGTAAATATTTAAAAAAAATATCAGGCAAGGTTTGAAATAAGTAAATGGTATAATGTTATAGTGGGTGAGAGGGGGCGAAACCATCATCATCACTCGCCCCAAGCCAACCTCACCTGCACGCGGTGCACCCTGCTGTCCAACGAACGAGGCTCTGGCGACCGACTGATGGCGGTATATCCACCCTACATAGGCGTAGCTAAATTCCGCTCGATGACGGGCAGCAGCGTCATCGAAGCAAGAAGCTACGCCCTGCGATCGCCAACCCGCCTGCCCAGCGTGGCGATTATGGGCTTTTACCTCCATGCAGGCACACCAAAGACCACGGCCCCTAGTTCCCGGCGGTCCCGCTATTCCTGGTCACGGTGGCGACCATGGTAACGGTGGGACGGGGGGTGCGAAGAATCTCCGGGCTACGGAGGCCATCACACCAAACTGACCCTGGCGACGTACAACGGACGCACGCTACGGCTCGACTCGCATCTGGCGCAACTGGAGGTGGAACTTGAGAAGATTAGGGTGGCACGTATTAGGGTTATGTGAAGTCCGAAGAGAGGGGAGGACACCATATCTCTCGAATCAGGCCACCTAATGTACTTCCGAGAGGGAGACCAACAATCTCAAGGTGGCGTTGGGTTTCTGGTCAATAAGTCCCTGGCTGACAATGTTGTCGAAGTGTCCAGTGTGTCGAATCGGGTAGCGTACCTCATCATCAAGCTCACCGAGAGGTACAGCCTCAAGGTGGTGCAAGTGTACGCACCGACCTCGACACACTCGGATGATGAGGTGGAGGTTATGTTCGATGACATATCGAGGGCCCTTCACTTCACTACTAAGACCCATTACAACGTTGTCATGGGGGACTTTAACGCTAAAGTGGGAGTACAAAATTGTAACGAATCGGTAGTAGGATCCCATGGATATGGAGCAGAAATCATAGGGGCAAATGCTCGTCAACTTCCTGGAACGCGAGGGGCTCTTCTTGATGAATTCCTTTTTCAAGAAAAAGCCCCAAAGGAAGTGGACGTGGCAAAGACCGGGCACTGTGACAAAAAACGAGATCGACTTCATCATGACGGACAAAAAGCATATATTCAGAGACGTCTCTGTGATCAATAGGTTCAATACCGGAAGCGATCACCGACTCGTCCGAGGCTCTCTGAATATTGACTTCAGGGCTGAACGTGTTCGCTTGATGAAGGCCAGGCTCCGACCAACTTTGCTCCAAACTATGATGGGATCTGAAACGTTCCAGTCCAATCTGGAAAACCGATTCGCTGCCGTGGAAACCACAACTGACGTTGACCAGAACCTTGAAAATGTGGTTCGGATTCTCAGGGAAGAAGGTGTACGAGATTCTGTAAAATGCAACGTAATGGCAGGAAGTCGAAGCTTTCGGAAGAGACTTTAGGGCTAATGAAGAAACGACGTGAAAACCCACCCGTCACTTCGTCAGAGAAACGGATTCTAAACCGAGAGATTAGTAAACGCGTACGACACGATCTTCGGTCCTTCAATACTCTTTCGATCGAAAGAGCGATCGAGCAAAACCGGGGAGCAAAAGTGTTTGTACAATCTCTTGAAGAAGCCACCTGACGAAGTTGACCACAGAAATTGAGAAGTCGTTGCTTCGAAGCCGGCAGTCCTAACCGAAGTGGAAAACTTCTATGGCCGGTTGTACGCTTCGCATGCATCTCGACCTGATCCCGGAAATGAGGATTCTAGAGCCACTTTAACACGCCACTACAGCGAAGACCTGCCAGAAGTCAGTATTGGCGAAATCCGAGATCGCTCTTGGACAGCTCAAAAACGGAAAAGCCCCTGGAGAAGATGGCGTTACATCAGAGTTATTAAAATAAGGAGGTAAACCTATACTTATGTATCTACAAAAACTCTTTAAAGCAGTCTTGTTTGAAGGGAGAACTCCAGAAATGTGGAGTAGAGGTGTGGTCGTCTTGTTCTTCAAAAAGGGAGATAAAACCCTACTGAAGAACTATCGACCCATTTCCCTTCTAAGTCACGTCTATAAGCTGTTCTCAAGAATAATCACGAACCGTCTTGCGCGACGATTTGACGGAGCAGGCTGGGTTTCGGAGCGGATACGGCACCATAGACCACATCCACACAGTGCGGCAGATTATACAGAAGACCGAAGAGTATAATCAGCCCCTGTGTTTAGCATTTGTGGACTATGAGAAGGCCTTTGACTCGATCGAGATCTGGTCTGTTCTGGAGTCCCTGCAGCGATGCCAAGTCGATTGGCGATACATCCAAGTGATGAGATGTTTATACGAAGCCGCTACCATGTCCGTCCAAGTCCAGAATCAGCAAACAATGCCTATACCATTGCATCGCGGTGTGAGACAAGGGGACGTTATCTCCCCGAAATTGTTCACAAATGCAATGGAGGATATGTTCAAAACGCTGAACTGGCAAGGACGTGGCATCAAAGTAAATGGCGAGTACATCTCTCACTTGCGATTTGCTGACGATATCGTCATCGTGGCAGAAACGCTGCAGGACCTACAACAGATGCTGAACGATCTGGCTGACTCTTCTGTACGCATTGGCCTACGGATGAACTTGGACAAAACCAAGGTCATGTTCAATGAACATGTACTACCGGAACCAATTGCGGTACACGGCACCGTTCTCGAAGTTGTTCAAAAAATATGTCTACCTTGGACAGACATTACAGTTAGGTAGAAACAACTTCGAGGATGAGGTGGATAGAAGAATTCAGTTAGGTTGGGCAGCGTTTGGGAAGCTACGTCAAGTCTTCATATCGTCACTCCCACAGTGCCTGAAGACGAAAGTCTACAATCAGTGCGTCCTACCCGTCATGACATACGGAGCCGAAACGTGGACACTGACGGTACGGCTGGTTCACAAATTTAAAGTCGCTCAGCGGGCTATGGAAAGGGCTATGCTCGGCGTTTCTCTGCGGGATCGAATCAAAAATAAGGTGATTCGGCAGAGAACCAGAGTCATCGACATAGCCCACCGGATTAGCAAGCTAAAGTGGCAGTGGGCTGGCCATGTTAGCCGAAGAACCGATAACCGTTGGAGTAAACGTGTTCTAGAGTGGAGACCGCGTCTCGGCAAGCGTAGTGTAGGACGTCCTCAGGCAAGGTGGAGTGACGATTTGCGTAAGATGGCTGGCAGGAGCTGGATGCGAGCAGCCGAAGATAGAGCAAAGTGGCGTGCAATTGGAGAGGCCTATGTCCAGCAGTGGACTGCGACGGGCTGATGATGATGATGATGATGAGATATTTATTGAGAATATATTGTACCTAATAGAATATTTTTAAGAATTATGTTATAATTGCTCATAATGTTTTTAAGGAGTTCATGTGAACAGGCTTTTATTTACATATACATGTATATTTAAAGTACTGTAACGTTTTCAATAAAAGTGGCTAAGAGGTAATATATCAATTGTAATCGTCCACACAATTATAATTATTATTTTTTTATGACAATCCCTATTAATTTTAAATATCAGAACACTTTAAAAATCTTATCACTAGATCCCAACCTCTACAGTACCTAATTAAATAAAATCAAATTTTGCTTTTTAAATGGAAAATTAAAGTTAATGATCCATAAATATAATTATGAAAGGGTCTTAATCGTTTCAGTGAATATTTCTAACTGCACGAACATTAGAAAGGTTTCAATGAATGATTTTTTACAAATATTTATATATCTCTAAATACCACTGCATAATCAAATCTTTTATAAATACAAGGCAGAATCTTCTAATAATGTGTAAAACTATCAGCAGATTAGTTTGCTACAAATTAGTAACTATAAAGTTCTCAAAACGTCAGCGTAAGATTTACATACGCGAGCTAAGTCCTTTTATCTTCTAAAAATTCTTCGTTTATTTTTGCAATAGGTTTCAGCATTCGGTTTTTACATTTATTCCAAAGCGGGGAAGGCTAATTCACTACACACACTTCGAAAACAGAATACAAATTTTATAACGGGCCACTTTCACAATATACAAGTAAGTACCCAAGTCTAATAATTTGCAATTTTTTCCTACCGACGCTTGACCTTAGCGACGAATTGTTTCCTTGTTATATAAATTATCACTCAGACATTTGCAGTAGTTAATCAATTGTACTTGAGGTATAAGAGTGAGATCCAAGTCACCCCAGAACGATTAAAAGGAAGGGCTAAACCGATTTGGCTAAAAAATTGTGGGTAGGTTGTAGATACGGTAGCTTAGAACTAGGAGACGGACATAGGATATTTTTTATCCCGTTACGGTGGCAAAAATATGCGTGATTTTTTTCCAATATTTATTTGCTACATGTAAAACGGCCCCAATTTCAGCTTAGCGAGTATTTATTTATTTATTTACACTTTATTGCACAATAAAAACGAATTTACAAAAGGCGGACTTAATGCCATACGGCATTCTCTACCAGACAACCTATAGAACAACAACCTAGAGTATTCATTCCTTTCCAAGTTTCCTAAAAAAAATGTCTTTCCTAAATTAACGTACCTAAGTTTGGGATGACTAGAATTTTTATCCATATTTTTATGTTCTTATTTCCCAGAAAATAGCCAACTAGCTTATCCAGAACTCATATGGGCATTGTAAAATAGGCCTTAAAGTAAATAACTGTCCATTGGTTGCGCTTTACGATAATGTATACACTTTCCCAAACCCAAAATTGAAGCACGTACGTATAGAGCAGCATCCGGAATTTCGTTATTGAAAAAACATTTTCGTAAATACGAATACCGGTGGTCGGGAATTTATTGTATTTGATGATACAAATGATGATATGGAAATTCCATTATCAACTTAATTTCCTGTATCGGTGAATAACGCCACGGCCACGGGTAAGAGTTCAAACGTAAACACGGTATTTTTGCATAATGATGATATAAAAAAGGTTACCGGTGTCAGATAGGTATTCATAAAGCATTAGTATGTTATGTAGTTAGTACTTAGTCGATATGTAGGTAGACATATTATGCTATATAGTATTTGTAATATAAAATCGCTTTAGTATTAAACAGCTACGAATATAGGAACTGTAAATTTTTCGAAACGTCAGCAAATAAAATAACATACGCTGGTTAAATCCGTTGTATTTTTTTCATTCCAGAAGCAGTCTTTTGTTATTTCAAATAGCTTAAGATTATAACAACTATTTAACCTAGCTATTGTACTTAAAACATCACATTAATTTCTTCCACTACCTATCTTAACATAGGCCTCCTCAAAATTAAAATAAATGTCAACTTGGTTCTAAAAAACATTAGACTATAAATGTAACCTCAACTACTAATATGAACCTTTCTACACAAAAGACTTTCTATCATAAAATGTCACCACGAACCCTTTATTTAATATGAAATTCGCGTATAAATCCTCTTCATTGACCCTAAAGATAAACCGAGCAAATGAACCCACATCAAACTTTTACACCAACTAATTGTGTCTTCAACAGATATGCAAAAACTTTGTTAGGTACAATATTGAGTTAGAAACCCTAAGCTAAGCATATTATAAGTAAAGACGTTTCAATATTCAATTCCGAGAACTTATTCGTTAGAATGCCCGTCAACCCTAATTTTGAACTGAAATATATTTCTCGTCGCAAAAAGGAGCCACGTTCCTGAGAAAGTGTATGGAAAACTTTAATATTCGAACAGCTTACATGAAAAGCTACTATTTAGGGACTTAAATCACCCAGTACTTTGAAAGCATTAGCGATTTATTTCAGGAGAACAGCAACGCTTATCGATAAAGCGTACGATGATTAAGTCTCATGTATATCAGTCCAAGACAAATAAGGAAGCTATAACAATGTAAATTGACAAATTTCTGCTCGATACCTCCTAAGAGGGGGTATAAAAAATGATTCAATTAATCAAATAGTCACGGCATGACTCTGGAGATCTTCCCGATGCGAATTGACGATATTATTAGTCATCCCTTGTAACGACTCATCGAAGGGCGTATTTCAATTTCGTCTAATGCAAATTTAATACGCTCCCTACGGCCCCTGAAGGGTTCCAAATCGAGTTTCTTTGTTTTCCTGTTCACGTTTTGCCCTTCCTTAGAGCCCGAAGAAAAAACCTCGAATGTGATTGTACTAGAGTCACAGGCTTAATTACTATTCCTTGGGGCTGTTGTGCTAAACAGTAAGCTATTAATCTTGATTAATTAAAGTTTTTCAATAGGGGGAACTTCTGTTATTTGTATAATAAGTTTTGGACAATTAGAATTAATTGTTCCGTGAATGTTTTGTTAAGTAACTTTTGAGACAACTCGCGAAAGCAAATTATGTTTCTGTAAGGTCGTTTGGTTTATATTTGGAGTGAGTTCTTCGTGGCTAATAGGTTGTTATGGAAGCCATTTGGGAGTCTATATTAATGGTTTGAGTGGTGTGATATACGGCAGGTGCTTGTGATTACGGGTGCCGTTTATTTAATGTGCTGAAGGCTCAAATCCTTTTCGCGTGACCTTGACCGTACCTCCTGTGCCCTCTAGACTAAATCGCCATCTATATTTCATAGAACACCGCAATCTCGTCTTCGTCTACCCGCATGCTCTGGGTAATGTTATTTATTTGCGTGACAATTGTCTTACCCTTGCCTCTATTCTCTTACTTTCAAAACATCTGTTAATGGACTATATTTTAAGTGATAATCTCGCAAAAGCATTAACCATCGTACAATTGAAAATTTAAACTAAATTCTATATTTGAAATAACTTCAACTACGATTCTTAATACCCAAGAATTATTATTTTAGAACGTGAATGTCCAATCCAATCTTAACCCAATTAAAGGCCGCTATAGATAATATTCAAGCAACAGTGGGCAGTTTCCTGGATTTTCGTATTATATTGTCCATGTCGTGTTTGGGCGCTTATCAGATGGTTTGCTGCACAAAATCATAACTGTTTTGTAACAGAGGGACTACTAAAATATTACATCCGTAGGTATTTATAGTTCTGTTAAAGATAAAACATATTTTTGGTCTGGTCTTTCCTAAGATTTTCAGAATCATTTTTAACAACTGTGACGTCGACTGAATTATCTATCTACCCGAATTCTACTCTCCGCATTTTAGCTCCTGCTTACTATATAAAGTATAATATACGGTTGTGGTAAACAGCTTCCTTGTATTCCGAGTTTGGATGCGTGGAACTAAAAACATAAATCACATTAGCCAAAGACGCAGTACCTACTGAGTACTCGCGAATTGCTTCTTCTAGCCCTTGACTGTTGCCGGGTGGTCTTTTCGTCTATTTTTCAAAGGTTAATTTTGGTCCTCTATAAGTTGTAGCAAGGGCGTGGCATGTCTATCATGCCTATCGATGTCACGTCCGCAGCACGTGCTCTAATCACGTCCGCCATGTCACGCAACTTGTAATTGTGGTAGCTTAATTTGTCCATAACAAGTTAACCAGGGCATTGACATGCTTATGGGTCATTTTGGAATGGGAGTTCCAGAATTTTGAGATTTAAAATTTCTGCAGTAATTGTAGGAAAAACTACTTCTGCTTATGTCACCTTGAGCATGTTACCTATATTAACAATGTTAGGTACAATGATTTCGAAAATGTTTGTGGACTTTTGACTATATCCATTAAAATACACATAAAGGCGAAGGTTTTTACGTAAGAATTAGGTTATATGGCAAGGAAAAGGTTACTAAAACCCTGATAATGAATAAACTTGCGAATGAACATCAGCAAGAAAATCCAAAAAGGACAACTGTAATTAATTAGTACTTAATATCCTATAGTTACAGCACCCTTTTAAATACCTCCAAATCTACTAAAAAGACAAATCTGAGAATCCCAAGATATTTAAAATACGAAATTTTCTAAAACAAGTAATTCTATGGAAAGGTCAGAGAGTTTTAAGATACCTTTTGTTGTAAATAGTATTAAAATCGTTGCCATTTGTCTTTGTTCTCGCAGACAGTTTAGTCTAAGTAATGTTTAAAAGAAAGGACACTTAGGACTCGAATAAGCAGTCAAAACTAATACATTAGTGTCCACAGGGAAACCATTATAATATATCTTTTTTCTGAAACTTCACATCATTTTACGAGTATATAAAAAACTGTTTCACTGGCTATCCTACTATTTCATTCCACTTTAAGTTACTGTTTTTAAAAGAGCTTAATGTTTAAGAAATGCCGAAACCTAAGCATTTATTTTAAGTAAGTACCTAATTTGCGCAGATTGTCTCCTATTAAATTTTCTCACCAATATCGGATTAGGTTTTTACTCTAAGAAATTCCAAGAACTCATTAGGCACCACCGTAATCCGTCTAGAACTTCAAATTTAACAGTTTAAATATTCAATTTAGCTAATTCATTTAGTAATATACGTACCTACTTACCTTTACACCTTAAGCATAGCTCATTGATGTTAATACCCGTCGTGTTAATGAGTCTTTATATTTTTATCTCCATGAAAGGCCGTTGAAAGACTGTTTTGAGCGACAAACGCTGCTGTAGGTAAGGTGAAGGGACTTCTGTTAATGACGCATTCCGGCCATTTTGTAAGGATTATACGTACTAGGTACTTTTACTTGGTATTTTTGTACATTTAGCTAATCGATTCATACGAAACCTAGTCGAATAAATATTTTTATTAATTAAACAAAAGAACATAGCATACCTAGCAGTTCTTAAGTGGCATCGCAATATGCTGATGTACCTATGTATAAGTATATGAAAATATAATAGGTGATAGGTAGTTATTTTACGGCCTAAATAAATCTTACCAGCTTAATAAAAATATATAGGTACTTACTTACATAATAATATTACAATATTTTAATTTGAGGGAGTATTATGAAAATAACTTTGATAGCTAATATTCCTATTCTATCTATACACTTAATTGTATATAATATTGAATCCCTATTCCGATTACTAGGTTAATGTAAAGATAAGGGTACCTATTAGTTAGGTATTTTTTATCCAGTGCGTTCAACGTAATCAGCTTAAAAATTCACCTAAAGAATTGCGTGTAATCCTTAAAAACAAATAATAATAACGAAATAATAAATTCTGACGGCTTTGCGGAATAACACACTATAACTTTAGCGTTACTTTCACTTTAGCGTTAGACTGTCGTCAGCTCAGTCGTGCTACGAACATGGGAACTGTAGTTTTCGAAACGTCAGCTAATAAAATAATATACACATTAAATATGTTGAGTGTTTTATTCCAATAACAAAATACTTTAAATATTACAAGTATTAGTAAACACGTCTCTAGCAATTCCCTCTTAGTTGACATATTCGACAAACGCGACGCGGCCCCGCTCTAACCCGCTGCATGATTAATGCCTTCCGCTCGAGCTATCATTCATAATGTACATCTTATTACGTGCCGATTTTATAGGACAATGTTGCCAGTTGAAAATTTTCTATTGAGGTAATTCGAGCAGAGGTGAACTTGGTCAGTTATAATTAGTTGTAAGATAAAATTGGAGCTTTATTTTAACTAAACCTATGCTATGTTATGGATGTTACTGAGAGAATGTGTGATAAGTGAAAGAGCGAATATAGTGAGGTAACAACCTGTCATCATTGTTTTAATTGTCTTCTTATTGTTTTGAAAACTCAGCCCTAAAGAGTGTGTTTGTTTGTTTACACAGGGAAAAGGTTCGTAAAATTATATGCATAGATAAGTGTCGTCTTTACATACATAATTAAGCTAGCTCCTGCCCGCAACTTTGTTTGCGCACAATAAATATTTTACACAACATATAATATAATAAAATATAGCCTATATGTTAATCTGATGTACAAGCTATATTATTATAAAGTTTCATTAAAATCCATTCAATAGTTTTTGCGTGAAAGAGTAACAAACATACATCCATCGTTACATTCTTACAAACTTTCGCTTTTAATATTAGTAAGCATAAAGCTTTCATTTAATGTAATTGCTATTTAAAATAAAATCAATATTCAAGAATAGATAAACCTTATTTCAATCAAACAGACTCTTGTTATATAATAATTAAACTGAATTTTAACAATCATTTAAAATTAGGATGCTTACTCTCCAATAAACGTTACAAGAATAGAACTTAATGTTGATTTCAAAATAGAACCAGTCCAAAGCTTTAAACGTTTGTTTCCATTAATTTAAATATTCCCAGCAAATACTAGGAAAATTAACAACTTAATGAAAGTAGATTGGATGCCAGAGTGTATTGGCCAATGCATCGATGCACTTACTGAAATGAATCAGTGGATGAATTGCGCAAATTACTCTATTACAAGTTTACTTGCACAATTTTGTTCGTATATCAAGCTCAAAACTTTTGCAGCTCCAAATAATTGATCAAAACAAACAACACATTAATGTATTTCACTTGAACTTGCTGGACATGAGTTGATTTCAATTTTAACCCTCAGGGGGTCAGCCTGAACATGCAAATCAAACAAAAGTGTTGAATAGTATTTTCAAGTAAACCCATTTATGGAATAAAAACGTATTAGTGTTTAACTTTTTCGGAAATTCAAATTCAACCCCTAAGGGTTGACCCTTAGGGGTTGGTTCCAATTTCATAGTCATAGGCCTTAAATACTGGATCAAAAGGCCGGCGGCAGAAACTGATACCGGTATGTGAATATTTTTAAAATGTGTGAAATTTTAGAAGACCCATAACGCAATCTCATTACTCTGGCTACAATATTTTTTGGTCTGAGTTACAACTAATATTAAGTACCGTCTGGCCTTCAAGTGATTTATAACTTAACTTAGGTACTTACCTACCAAGGTTGATATGACCTAAATAAATATACTTGCGCAAAGTTTATAGAGGTCTTTAAATAAATGTGCCAAGGAAAGATTTTATTTAGATACTCCATCACGACTTTCGACTTTCATAAGCTCGTAACTTTTTATTAAGAAAAATTATCTCTAAGTTATAAACTGGAGTGAGAATTTGATTTGTTTACTTGCCTACTTGCTACTGTAACAATTTGCATGAATCTCGTTTATAGTTGTGTCTTAATTGTTCAATTTCTGTCTTTAAAAATCATGTGGTGCAGTATAACAATTTAAAAATGTCTAATGCGGTACCTACAAAGGTACATACTTCTTCACCTAAAATTTAAAAATATTATACGCTGCTATCTCTGCATACATACTTTAATCTTCGCTTTATATACCTACCGGTTATCATAAAATACATTGTCGCAAAAAGACCTACCCCATACATTTTGAAACAAATGTATCCCAAACCCCTTATTGCTATCAAACACCATAACACAAACAGCCACAATCACTGTGGAATCATAAAACGATACAAACTGCAGTTTTCTGAAAACAATTCCAATAAAAGCGGTACAAATAGGTTTATACCATTTGTAAGTTTACTGTCGTTTATGGGATAAGACTGCTCCGACTAATCCCCGAGAATGAATGGTCCAATTTTCTTCTACAGCAATCGAGCGGTGAATGGTCCGTGAGGCCTGAAATAGAATCATTAATCAAAATTAAAAGTAAAGATGAAATTAGAATTTTTATTGTATTTTAGGAAATTTGTGCTATTTCTCCATAATAATTTCTGATGCCATCGCGGTTATTGCCCAATGGAATTAAACAACTTGGATTTAAATAGCACATTTTATCCCAGTCATCCGAGACCCAGACAAGTGCTATTCTACTTTCGCTAACTCTATACAAAATCATTAAAAAGTACGAAATTGGCATATCGACGCCACGTGACCGAATATGATACTGATATATATTATATTATTATTTTTTCGTTTAATTATTTAGTACCTACTTAGCAAAATATGAACTGCCTTTATTAATTTTAATTAGACTTTAATCTATAAGTAAAACCCTACAAATATTAAATAAAACATTCTAATAGGATTTCCTGTATCATTTCTACAGTGAAAATAGAAAAGTTTTCAATACAATAGACTTTACAAAGTATTATTGGTTCACCAATTGTGTTTCACGTAACGGTCACTACTAAGTAATCAATAGTATTTTAACTAATTAAATCTAATATCTTTTTGATTACCGTTGTATTGTTATCAACCTTAAATAACGATAATAGTTTGTCTAGACTTGAACTATAGGTAGCCATTAGGTAGTATTCGATTGATTAAATTACTTTTGTGACATTCCTCCTTGTCTTTAGGCGACTGAATTTTAATAAAAGGAATCAATTTTCTTATGAGCTCATGTGAATTGACTAAACCAAAATTGCTAGTATTTCCTTGTTTATCAAACGATCCCGTGGCAATATATTTTTAACTATTTTTTCAACGACTTTACGCCTACTTAAATTACCTACCTTAATTAATTGTGGCTTCCAAAATTAGACAAATACAATTCTTCAAATACCTTTCGCACAATATGTATCCACACAACTTTACTGATGAGTGTGCATCGGAATTATTTGGCTCAATACCAACATACGTGCTGATTAATTCAATCTGCTTTCACACGACTATTTATAACTTTTGCTAGCCGAAGCGTAAGACACAAGTTCGTGACCCCACACAAACAAAAGACAATCAGGTATATATATCGGAACAAGAGCAAAAAGGAGGTGCCCCAATTAAAATTGACACAGGCTCCCCGTATGTTGTCGCTGGCACGCAATCTCCGACGACGAATGTTAAGCGACACCATTAATATTACAATGTCGGTCTCTCTTGCTGTTAGTGTTACTGTGAATTTAAATTGGGCTGTTAAAAAAGATTTGGGTTGGTAGTTTTGGAGATTGAGCGCAACTGATCTATTGGCGGAGTGATAAATTTGGGATCGCGTCCGAATCGGGGATTTAATTAAAAATAATTGCGTTTTAGTAGTAATGGTATGCGAGGACTAAGAAAAGAGTGGCATTTTTTTTTTATTTGAGATTACGTAACTTATTTCCATCAAGGAAGTTAAGCATTGAATTTCAAAAATCACAAAAATTATTTACTCATTTCAAGTTAAATACATTTGACGAGATACTAAAGTGAGACACACACTAAGATACCTTTTCCTCAAAAACATAAAACAAAAACGCTAGGACTATTTATTATGAATAATTATCAGAAACTAGACAGTTGTTTGCATCGATAATGGATTATTAAAATACATAATAAAGTCACTTTGAGACAACAAGACATAATAATATAATTGCAGCCAAAGAGGTGCCCTTCACAGACCGATCGAATAACAGCTTTTTAAATAAAATATAATTTTAAAAAGGGGTAGATAATTCCAAAAGGCGACAAGGTGTAGGGTGCGTAATTAAAAGAGACGCGTCAAGCGACAGTCGTGAGTTGCTCGAGGTCTTATCGGCTCGGTTTTAATTTGAGGCTGCCATGAGACACGCGAGTTGGTCACGCGAACGGACACATCGACCAACGCCCGGAACAAACACTGCCTCGTTTTTATAATATTCTTTTTAACCATATCTCTATCAGCCAGTGACAAAAGCGAAATTTAATTTTAAAAACCCGCTCACGGTTCAATAGCCAGTTTGTACAGGGGAGTGGTCTATTTGTTTTTTACGCGAACAAAGAGAACTTCGGAAATAAGATTTCACGTAACACTTTTTTAGGGCTAGGCTCTGGTCGCGTGACGGATTGTAAATAATTAGCTCATTCAGCCGCGTCTCACAGGACGACGTCGCCGCCATTGTTTGTTTTGATACAAGAAACTATTGAAAAAATAACGTCTTCCTTAATAGTCGAACACTTGCTTTTTAATTAACATCAACGTCGGTCGTTCTTGAGATATTTTCCAATTTGTCTTATAAATGTCCTTTGTTTATATACTAATAAGTTTCCATTAAGTCGACTTCTGAGTTAATCTGTATTCACTGTTACTGCTTCAAACTTCGGGGGAGATAATTTATTGGTTCATTGGAAGTTTCCAAATTCTAAGTCCGTCATTAATTGAAGATTCGCCACAAGTACTCGTGATATACTAAGTTTCACAATATTTGAGCCGATTATTTGTCGCTTCATTGATTTACAATTATCTTAACAACGGCTCTGTTGTGGGTGAGAGACTTAGGCGACCCTTTATCAATTTGAAACTTTACACAACTAATATAATACGTTATTTAATATTATTATGCTGAACATTATGGATTCATTCATTTTGGATTGTTTGCATATTCTGTCGCTCCGTATTGTATTTGCTAATGTTATTACAAAGGAGTGCATATTTTGTCATAATTAAATTAATCAACTTGGAGATGATATTATAATGATATCTTGGAGGTTGTATGTTCTCGACATATCTTACCTATTAGAAGCACTATTGGATCTATTACATGACATTTGTTATTATAACAATATAGAATAAATACAGCGCTTTGTTTGATTCTATTAAACTCGGAAAATAGTCTATCTCCGCATATAGTAGGTAGACCTTGATTTTGCTACTTGCTTAGGTAGAATAAAATCGATTTGGTATTTGATTTAATGATTTACCTAAAATAAGACTGATCAAATCCAAAAAGTCAAAAAAAAATATTTGATCTAGATGGATTTTTTTACCAATTCTTTTATTCTAATTTGAACTGTATTGTAAAGGACTAAAAGTTACTACAAACACCAGATTTTTTCACTGCCTACAATTTAAATGCTTAACGCAATTACACAAACTTGTACCTATATTGTAAATATTTCCTTGGTAGGTATATTGCTCTTTGAAAGAACACAGCCATCATCTGCTACACATTTCTGCTACAAATAAAAGCTAACCTAACAAATTTTCATTACAACGTTCAATACTTTATTTGTTTCTGTGGATACGATATCAAATGACTTTGGGGGGTTGAAAAATTCAATCAACTCACCACTCAGATCGTGTCGCAGACTTTTCACAAGATTATTGCAATCCATTGTTTACTGATACAGACTTGGCATCTAGAAGGGCGCGGTTATTAGTTTACAAGTGTATTAAACCCGCCCCTTTTGTTTATTATTGACTCGATACTCGTGGGAGTGGGATATTACTTTCCAACTCTTTCGGAAGTTTACTTTCATTGTTGACATCTGTCTTTCGATTATTGGAATATCTGCGAATACTTCCGTGTGATTATTTGCTACGTGACTGTCAATAATTTATTGTTTAGTGGGATCGGTGGAACTGACAGTTTCTTGAAGGCATTGGAGTATTTATTAATCGCTTTACTGGTTTTGACGCTAAGTAGGTCAAACCGACTGTGTTGTAATTAATGAATGAATAATTTAGCAGCTTTCAATAAAAAAGTCATACTTACTGTATACCTAATATTTTTTTGTAATTCTGTGCGTACCTTTACATATGAGAAACACAATCGATATAATTACATATTAAATTATTATTTGACGTAATACTATTACAAGGTTTGGACAAATATTATCATACTTAGTTATTTTGGATATTTAACATACCGTGTACCGTTAAATTGATTAAAAAAAATGAAACACAAATACTCAAATAGCCGTAGTTGAGAGCTCTGTGGTATTTGAGCGGACGAGCGACCGTAAGACCGCGGGTTCAAATCCAGTCCGTGGTTATAAAAAAATATTATGCACCTTTTAACGCCATGCGACTATCTAACCTAACCTAAACAAAGCCCTTTAGAGATTATTAAAAAAAAAGCCGTTTTCAGACCAGTGCCTAAATTGTATTATACTTTAAGATGCTTGATTTTCATAATTTTACCTTCCATAGAACTTGTATTTACACCTCCCTAAATCCTATAATTCGGTACCTACTTATCTACATATACACAGGTATATATATCTATCACAAACATTTGAACAAACTTTATATCGTCCAATATGGCAAACATTGGCCATCTAGGGTAAAAGAAACAAATACCGTCACCTTTATAGCAACGGGTGCGGGATCATAACAGTAATTCAGGCAGCATGATATATGACGTCACATGGCCGTCCCTTCTCGCGATATGACCGCTGTTAGCCACTAATCTTGCCATATTGCCTTGTTAGCACCACATACTGACGTACCATAACGTTATGACACCGTATATTATTCAATTATAGAATATTTTTGCTAGGAATTTATAAGTTTTGTTGGAATTGAAGTTTGGAATGATGTTTGTTTGATATGTGTCATAGGATTGTGAAGGTTTTTTTTAAATTACTTATATATGTTTTAGGCAAATACTGACTCATTAAAAGTAATTATTATTGAAGCTTAATTATGTAGTAATAATACTTAGACGTTTTTATAAAACACGTAAGACTTGTCCAGGTATGACAATGACCATAATGAGCAAAAAAACTTAGTATTATAATAAGGTTTATTTTCAAATACACAAGTATGTACATCCATCATTGTTTTTAAATCTAGATACGACCTACAAAATAATAGAATTCAAAATTTTAACTACAAAATTTTGTAATAAAAGTTGAAGCAATATAATGTCAACAAAGGACTATTATACAACATACAATGAAAAGTAAAATTACAACGGAGGTCATGAAAATACAGTAAAACCGTATATTCAAGGTCCTCGAAATAGTATGAAATCTTTTAGTGGCTATAAAGTTTTAGTTACATTTCCGTTATAACGTGCCGCAGGTACGGTAGTAATTAATAGAGGGAAATTGCCTCTCTGTTTAATTTTGTCAACATATGCGGAACCCACGCAATGGACCCTTCTAAGTAGTAGGTACTATAGTACAAACTACTTAAAAGGTGGCTTATCCATACTAATATTACGATAATATACCTACTTACATATTATCGTGTCGAAAAATGACAAGATATTTTTTATTTCTGAAGCCATTCCTTAAGGGGTTAAAAAGTGGTGAACTATACTATCCTAGTGCGATAATAAACTAATCGTAGCCCTTATTTTACGCAGACAAAGTTGCGGGCTGAAGCTGGTATTGTATATTTTAATAACTACTTAATGATAGGTACTTTTGAGGCTCTCTCACAATAAATCAAAACAATTATAACAAACTCAAATTCGCGTAGCAGACTGCTACGAATGTGGGGATAGTACTGTTTTCTTTCGAAGTATTACATTGTTCTTATAATATAATAAGTATAATTTTTCGAAATTACAGATATTGCTTAATATAACGGTATAGGAACAAAATGAATATATATTGTCTGCCCCTATATGCCTACCTATCATTCATAGTTAAACAACAGCGACAGTTGTCTCGAACAGTTTATCGTTTGCTTCTAATTACACATCAGGACCTTTATTCGGAACGACCAAGGAACATTTAAAATAGCAATATGTTTATTTATCGAGACTTTGCGATGTTAAAATTCATCTTTTGGACTTTGACCCTCGCTTTAATATCAGTTTAATATCACTTATCTTGTTACTCTCGTGTATTACAAATTATCTTTAATAACAGATTTAGACAGTTTTTGAGCAATGTATATCATACAATAACAGACATTTTAGATTACACAATACTTCATCTGGATTTAACTGTTTATCTATACCTAATATAAAATTAATATTATAACTAATATTATAAAGAGGAAAAGTTTGTTTGTTTGGATTGAATAGGCTCCAGAACGGCTCAACCGATTTCAAAAATTCTTTGACTGTTGAGAAGCTACACTATTCCCGAGTGACATAGGCTATAAAAAAAAGATGATCCGTGCGAAGCCGGGGCGGACAGCTAGTAATATATATTTATGACTTCTCGAATCGGACCCCATATAGAGTATCCGTAAACTGTCTCGTATTAATCTTAGGAGGCAAACATCTCAATTAGAACCGTGTCACCTTAACCCGTATTCAGGAAGCGTGTAAGTTTAATTAAACTGTTAATTCTCAATGTGCTCATGACCCGTCCCGGCCGCGTTATTCGCGTGTCACGCTCGAATGCTCTTTTTAGGGGGTTTGTTGTTTACAGGATATTCTGGGTTACAGTAACATAGAATGCCTAATGTTAACGCCAACCTGCATGGTAGAACCTACATGGATCCCGTTCGATCCCGTTTGAATTAAGACTGCGTGTTCCACGCGCTTCTTTTGTTTTGGATTATATTGGCTTCTTACGGCGGCGTTGAGGCAATGTATTCACGAAGATTTACATGGTTTCATCAAGAAAAGGCGGATCGGTGGAAACTCCTGTAAAGACACTGGTCTCTACTTCATAAATAATACTCAATTATCTTTTCGCTCAATTATGTATAATATTCAATTATACTCATGAGTACTGAACAATCAATTCAAAGACCTGATAACAATGTTTCCAATTCCAATATTACTTTCTGTCTCCTGTTCAAAATCGTCATGCCCTGCCGCCATGACACACGGACGCGTTCCCTTTTTGAATATCCTGACTACATTTTATTCGACTAAGGCAACAGCAAACAGCCACAGAATTTAATTACAACTTGACAGATATGAATTATTTTACAAAAGCTAACACTCCTAAGGTGACGTTGCATCAAAATTGCGTAAGGTTTTTGACGAATAATATCAATTATAGTGTGAAAAGGCTTTGTTAAATAGTTTTATATTGACAGCAGGACGTCTTTTGGCTGCTATGATATGAATTGTTAACAGTAATACGAGAAGATAGCTCTTCACAACACAAACCAGGTAACTTATATTGTGCACGGGTAATATATATTATTATTACATTAATATTACGATTGTATTTTTAATTTATTGTACTTTTAAGTACTTTTTTACTGTTTTTAGTTTTCATAAAACAGTCGATCTAACTTTAGCGAATAAAAATAAAATTGTTAGGAAACAACCGCTTTTATTTGCTTAGGAAACAAACAATTATTAAAAACAAGATTCACAAGAGCGCATTATTTAGCATACTGTATGTACACTTTTCCTTCACTCACGCAAACATGAAAAACATTATCTTATGGATAATTTAAACATTTTAAACACCTTTTAAACAAAAAGTTGCTAATTTCGAAAGTAAAACTAATCTAAACTAAGCTCATCACATCATAAGCAATTGGCGTTAGCGTCGAGTGTAGCGTAATAGCCAACGAACCGCACGCTAGCGCTGTATGAAGTCGTTCTTTGCTTGGTTTGAGAATAAGGATGAACAGTTGTCGACGGCATTTTAGGTCCACGAATTCCGTAAAAATATAAATAGCTTGCATGCAAATACGCGTGGCGTATTCTGCCTACCCTGTCTCCTCACTGCACGCATCTGATAAATATGCATTTTGATTATTATATGATTTTTATTCACATTGTAACCCCTAATAATTAAAAGTCTATTATCATTATCTCATACAATATGTAAAATTATAGTTTTAATTAGGTATGCAATACGCACAGTGTAATAAAAATAAAAATAAAAACTATCTAAGCTTTCTACGAGATTCAATGTATTTAATATAAAACATAAACTAACATAAGTATGTACCTACCTACTTATAAAAAACCCAAAACTGTGTGTCTAAATAAGGCTTTGTTATTTCCAAAAATAATGCCAAATACCCACAAAAGTTAGCCTTATACGTAGTATAAGATACATTACTAGTAGTTACTAGCTATGTATACAGGTTAAAATATTTTGGTTTAGTCTATACAATACGGACTCTATGGAATTTAAGATACTTTTCATCTCAGTATGACTCACTGCTCTAATAGATGTCTGTAAATTAGTGTACAATGTACTCGTGTATTTCTTTGTTACACTTGTAAAGACAGGCTTTAAAAAGAGTGTAATATATACAAAAGAAGTTTAAGAGGATTTTATGTCATATCATAGTGACAAAAATGTTATTCCCACGTCTGGAATTACTATCAGAGTTTTGGTTCTGGATTGCAGGATACGTACAAAACAAATATTTAAATAATTATTTTTCTTTTTTAAGTATTTCCCCAATTTTTTATTTTAAATAACACAGTATAATATATTTGAAATGTTTTATCTACTACATATTAGAAAAACAAAAATAGGTACCTTGATATTCATTGATTGATACTTATTATATAATATGATTACCTAATACCAATAATTTTCATGATTCAGATGTTTGTCTGAACACTTCTGAATATTTCTGTTTATCACGAATATATAAAAGTTAAAAATATGAAGATAAACACATGTAGGTACCTACCTACTTAGGAAAGAGTACATTTGCTTACTTAGCATTTTTCATATAAACCATTCCGCACAAACCATTTAGGATAGTTAAGAGGATTGTGAAGCTGTTGATTTTCATACAAAAGGCGATAACGTTTTACACCCAGTAAATATAGTTAGATTTTTATAATTTTTGGATATGTTGTAGATATAATGAGAAACTACGCCTGTACGTTTTGATTTTTAAGAAATATTGCTTACGCTAAAATTTATTAAATTTATTAGATTTATATAGAGATTTTTAAATGCTAATAAATTTTAGCGTAAGCAATATTTCTTAAAAATCAAAACGTACAGGCGTAGTTTCTCATTATATCTACAACATATCCAAAAATTATAAAAATCTAACTATATTTACTGGGTGTAAAACGTTATCGCCTTTTGTATGAAAATCAACAGCTTCACAATCCTCTTAATAAAAACGTAAATTTCATAACTGTCGACAAGGTCCCGCCCTAACAGACTAGATTGACGCGTTGTTTGAGCGGTTGCCAGCCAAGACGTAATTACTTTGCGAACAGTTTGTCAGCCAATTAAACACCTTTGCTTTATTAAGAAGCCGCAGAGGGCTGTAAATAGCGATTCAAAAGGTAGCTGCAATTTCAAATAGGTTGGGAAGTTTGTACCGACGGCGGTTTTCATGCTGAACGCTTTCGTGTTCACGGAAATGAAAATGCATCGGAAAAATGTGACGTTTTAATTAGATATTGCGCCTCGTTAATTGGACAAAGTGAGTTTATTATCGGTAATGTTGCAATAAAGTGCTAATGCGGTAATAAAATAAACGTAGGTATACCAAAGTCCTGCCAACCGACCGACCCCCGTAGATTATATAACGTTCGCCGCGTGATTTTTCGTGTGCTTATAGTACCTACCTATTTGCCAATCTACCATCACGATATGTCAAATATATATTTTTTATCTATAGCGCTAGGTATTGAATGTCATTTATCTCAGCAATATCTAAATTTAGTACTTAGTTCTAAATTTTAATAAAACGATATGCAAATGAGATATCGCTAGATCGTATGACTAGAAATATAGTAGATACTAAACCACAATTCATGAACTTACCTATAATAATACATATAGGTATATATTTAATATAACTATACCACAGCTTAAACTGTCTTACTGTGACAGATACACTCAAATTAATTTCTCACAAGATTATAATTACAATTTGACACGACCAGCTAATAATTTACGCTAGAACTAATTAGCGTCAACAAATGAAGCAATTTCTCACAGAATAGTATTCTATTGAATGGCAACAAAGCTACTTTAAAATACGTCCCACATAGATTTTTTCGTCTTTGATATGAAGACGCAGTCTGTCTCATTCAGCGTGAGTTGAAATAAAGAAGAGCAGACGAAATTGAAAGGATTATTGTTTTAGTTTTATCTTAATCTAACGATATAAGCGTTGGTGTGTAATGTTACCGAACAACAAAATACATTGAGTTGACTTCCGTACTCAACTGTTAGTAAGTAAGTAGTATATCTACCTAAATTGTTATATTTTCATAAAACTGCTTCTAATAATTTTCATTTAAATAATAAAAACATAATTGTAATATCAAACCAAGTAGATAGATAGCTTCAGGTCACTTTTATAGCAAAGACATTTTTAACCCCCGACGAAAAAACGACGGGGTGTTATAAGTTTGACGTGTCTGTCTGTCTGTCTGTGTGTGTGTGTGTGTGTGTGTGTGTGTGTGTGTCTGTCTGTGGCATCATAGCTCCCTAACGCATGAACCGATTTTGATTCTGTTTTTTTTGTTTGAAAGGTGTATATGTCGGGAGTGTTCTTAGCTATGTTTGATGAAAATCTGTTCAGTAGTTTAATAATTAGGGGGGGTGAAAGAGGGGATGGACAAATAAAAGTCTACAAACATACTCGAGTGGGGTATCAAATGAAAGAGGATCACGTGTACATTACAAAATGGAAATTATAATGAAAATCGGTTGAGTCGTTCAAAAAATATAGGGTGTCAAAGTGGGGATGGAAAACCAAATGTCTACAAATATACCCTAGTGGGGTATCAAATGAAAGAGGATCACGTGTAGATTACAAAATTGAAATTGTAATGAAAATCGGTTGAGCAGTTCAAAAATTATGGGAAGTAAAAGTGTAAATGGTAAACCCAATGTCGACAAATGTACCCGAGTGGGGTATTAAATGTAAGAGGATAACATGTACATTACAATATTCCATGTGAAATGGAAATTACTTAAAATAATAATTTATGTAGTAGATACCTACTTACAAAAAGTATGAAATAAAAAAATAAATTAAAAATTTAACAAACCCCCGACATAAAAACCTAAAAGCCCTTTAAAAAGTATAACAATAATAAAAACTTAATATTAGTTACCTAAACATTAATATTTCTACAAAGAAAACGTCATGTCGGGGGGACCGTAGGTTTAGGTAGATTGTAGGTATTAAGTAGTAAGTAGTAGTAACACCTAAATGACAAGAGGGCCCCCCGACATGACGTTTTCTTTGTAGACATATTAATGTTTAGGAAACTAATATTAAGTTTTTATTATTGTTATACTTTTTAAAGGGCTTTTAGGTTTTTATGTCGGGGGTTTGTTAAATTTTTTATCCTTATTATCGCATAAATAAGTGAAATTCAATAAGTAACTGACATAATAAAATTGACGTTAATTTAACGTTGGTACCTACCAACAAGTACAACTAATAATTACCTAATGTTAACTAGTGATTACTACATTCTGTACAGTATTTACTAAATCTATCCTAAATAACAAAATGAACAGGCTAATCACAGTTCATACATCTGCAATATAAACTTAGTCAAATCAACACGCAATCAACAGCAAGTATCATCAAAACACATTCAGAGATACGAAGGTAGCTAATTAAATAACAATACAAACGAGATCAAAGTAAGTCTCCACGCTGCTGTTCCGGCGTCACTTCATCGTCGTCAAAAGACGCGACATTTCGTGGTCTCAGTCATTAATTATACGCAGTGCTTTGTCCCACAGGCTCTCGGCCCATTGTGGCAATATTTAGGCCGCGTCTTTCAAAATGGATCCCAACAATGACCCGGTACATAGACGGATCATCTCGCGATGGGAAAGTACAGGTACAAACGCTCTATAAGATTATTTTAAGCCCCATCCTAAATTTTGATCGCCATTGATGTCATATTCTTTTTAATTTAATAACGACGACACGTGGACAAACATAAAATTGATGGGCGGTATAAGAGGATTATGGAAATCCTATAAGTAAAAAATCAAACAGCGCTCTAATGCGTTTTCCGACAGGTTAAACATACTAGATCTGATTAGAAGGAAAAGCAATCTTAACTTTAACAATAATATGAACAAGTAAGAAGTGGAGCGGGCAAAGTCGAATCAAACTTCGTACTTATTGGTTGCTCTCGTATGAAAAACGGTTAAAGAACTTAACAATCTGAGCTTTAGTTTTGGTGAGCGTTGAGTAAATCTTGTTTTGTTCGTTTGAGCGCAAAGTTTGATTGCGTTTGTTGAATTCCGACGTTTTTGGCATTAAAGCTAGTTTTCCGCTCATTAACAGTGCATACAACTGATAATAGCACAATCATGCAACAATAGGGTTAATCTGGAGCATTGATTCCGCTTCATTTCGGAACTAGCGAAATATGTATGCACAAAATTAACTTACCGAATGCAAGTACGCGATAATTGGACACTCTAATGAACCGACCCGTCGACGGAATTAATTGTCAAACGTGCCCGGGGTACCAACATGGCCACTTCAATTAGACACTTCTAGCACGATTCCGTAGCCGCTCATCGCAACCAAGTTTTCAAAATTACAAAAAAGCCGAGGTACCTATAAAAAATATTAATTGAATATTCATAGAATATTTCATTCCTATCGTACCTATACCTATTTTCGTAATTATATGGATAACATCGTAAATATAAATATTTACCTACTGGGTATTAAATTAATTGAAACTGGTGTTCATAAAAGCGTTTCTATACTAGAACCAATTCATAAGTTCATAAAAGATAACCATTTCAACTACCCTATGAAACAATTCTAATAAAATTTAATTGAGTAGGTACCTACGTATAACAAGATAATATAAAAAAGTTCACATTTTAAAAACACGATTTTTGCTATTGGACCTATATAACAGTAAGTATAACATATTTTTAAAAAGTGTGCCAAAACTAAATTACTTATGCCAAGAATTTGGTCTCACCCATATTTCGGGTCAGGCTGCACCTAAAAGTTTTTCACACGTCAAGTGTGCACATGAGTGCACAAATAAAACTTGGCAAGACCGCTTCCAAGTCACGTAGAACAAGTCTTGTATTTCGCCGGGCTACTGTTATTAAAATCTGGGGCAAATTGTATCGCTGAATATAAAACATCGTAAAGCGGAATTTTACTATGTGCTCATTAAAAAAATATTCATTAACCGCCTCGAATAAAACAAATACGTTTATGGCTGTTTCCGTTTCGTTTTCAAAACCCCTTGTGCTTGTTTGCCGGCCGATAAATTGCTATGAAATTTTATTTTAATGGGCAAACCTTGGACACGAAATGTTTATTGCCTGAATTATTCTTGCCAACAGGAATGCAATAAGATTTTAATCAAGATCTTGGATAATGATAGCTTGTTGTTTTCAATGAAATGGGTATGCTCTGCAATTAAATTGTTCTTTGCAGCAAGGTGTTAATAATGCTACTAACAATCTTCCATTTGAGCTTAACCTTTAAATATACGATACATTTAAAAAACTGTCACCTCTAATTGGTTGTTAGCACATTTACGTTAAAAGATCTGTTACACGTCACTGATTCAAAAGGTAAGGCGATTAGTAATCCCAAAAGACAGACGTGCCAAACATTTGTTCCAGTTATGGGTTAACAAAATGTCCAAAACCTGACAGACTCATAAAATGTTGTTACTCAAATTAAAACGGTCGATTGAGCAAACGACAAACAATATTCGCTACAGCGGAGCGTAACAATTGGTGCAAAATTGTTTTCAGCGGATTAAAGGACTGTTCTCTCTAATTCCTGTCACAATAGGACTTGGGGCAGGATTGTGTAAGTAAATATACTGTCAACCGCACAGATATTCGCACAATGATGCCCCGCGGCCTCCTTTGCCAAAAACTGAGTGCTAATGTAATTTTCTGTGATTTAGGTTCCGTACAAAATGAATTCAAGATTTAAATTGATACCTATTTGTCTTCTGAACATTTTGTGTCAGCCAATGAAAAAAATAAAAATGTGAATAAAATTTAATCTAATCAAAACTTGCTTTTATCAACAATAACAAAATTTGTAATAACACTTAAATTAATCATTAATGACAGAATCGTTAAGTAACATAAAATTACAACGAGGACATGAAATTCTTGTTTATATTTGATAGAATTTTTTCTTACCGCACGGATCTCCAAAGTGTTGTTTACCGACACACAATGATGGCTTAGACGTAGCGGGTGAGCCGCAAGGAAGACGTCACTTTTCTCCACAAAAATCGTTTATTTGCACCAATAATGATACCATTGTAACGTTTGTTTGCGAAAATTATCACGACGAGAACAGATTTCTTGGGAATTGTGTCCTTTCCTGTCATACCGAATATCCCAAATTCTATAATCCGCCTACTTAACAATATTATTATATCAAAACTATTACCAAGGAGATATTATTATTAAAAAAAATCTTCCTTATCATACACGAAGATTTATGACATGCCATACAATGTTCTGTGAAAGACAACATAATAGCTTAAACCACAACAAAAGAGTCATTATTACCATCATTAAAGATGTAGACGGTAAGTTACGTATGACGTTAGCCTAATCCTTGAATCGAGAGCATTTAGATCGTCATGTTTGTCCCGAAGGACAAACGTATGTAATGACATCGTGACTTCACCCTTGAGGAATTTTATAACGCTCACTAAGTTTTAAACCATTATCATGATTTTGATCAGCGATGCATCAAAACCCACCACACACGACGTTGAGGACCTTGCGAGCAATTAATCTATTCGAAATATCTATGTTTTATTCGAGGGTGTAACAACGTTTAATAATCTTGACACTCTTTCTCGGAAGAACGAATTCTTGTTAAACACCCTTTGAATTTAGATACGTCATTTTATTTGTCACGATAACTAATTATAACGTGTTATCTTATTGTTAACTTGGATTAAAGGTATTTTGACGATAATAAGAACTTCACGACAGATTTTATTAAAAGATGAAAAATATAAGTAAATTTTGACTTAGGTACCTAGTTATCCTTATGTATAGGGGAGATAGGGGAGGGATGGGCACTTTTTCACTTAACGAATTATTAAAAATTTAATTATCAATATAATCAAAATTTACTTCCAAGGTGAGTTGTGCCATATATTTGGCTAGATGTTTTCCAAACAACAGTTTACAAATTATAAGCAGTCTCTATGTTATACCATGATTTCAGAACCATGTCAAATGTGCCCAAAGCTCCCTATGGTAGGGAGGTATGGGCACCGGCTATGGGAGGTTTGGGCATGACATATAAAACACTTAATATTTATAAAATAATTAAAATATACAAAGTAAATTATGGTCAAATATATAATGTCAACTTATATGTAATTACAAAAGTAATCAACATAGGCTAATTACGAACTTGCGGCTTTTTCAATACATAATGAAGTTTTGAAGAATACATCATGTGGGTATTTCACAGTTTTTTCTTCTTCCGAAGTAAAAAATTGTGAAGTTACAAATTTAAATGAAGAATCTTCTTTGTATCCATGGTTCCGATATCTTTGCAAGTGAAAACAACAATATTTTATTTTTATATATTTTCTTATATTGCATTCGGCATGCCCAAACCTCCCTCAAAAAAAGTGGCCATTGCTCCCTCTGCATATTTATTGATTTTAATATTCTCGTAAAAAAAATTGGTTATATATTTTAGCGTGACTTGCAAACTAATTTATACCTTAGCACATACATAATTAAAAAAAATATTAAAAAAGAACATACCTTCAGCAGGTATTTTTTTCATTTACTTTAAAATCATAACAAAATAGTTACATTGATCGGTGTCGAAACTAAATATGCGCCTGTATTTCACAAATGAACGAAATAACACGTATTCTATGGATGAACATTGTGGTCAGTGGGTAGACTAATATACCAAAATAGGGAATTAAAAATATATAATATATATTAGAATTGGAAATAAAGGGGGGTGCCTATGTCTCCCGACTGCCCGTCCCTCCCCTATCTCCCCTACTTACCTAAATTATGTAAACAACTGATACCTACATATTATAATAAGTCGCTTGAATGAGTCTATTCTAAATCCGAACAAAACGTCATAGAAATCTTCGAAATATCTACATCAAATCAATGTTTCTTACACGAATTTTGATTAAAGTGGTTTATATCAATTAAGTACCTACATTTTACCATCAATAGAGGTGAAGTTATTGATTTCAATGCTGTAAATACGCTTGAAGACATGATTATATCGCTAAATGTGCATGTAAGTAGCCTTGATAATATCTGAACATCATTCATAAAGGAAACAGCTGAACCTCATTCCACTAAGGCAACCGCAACCTCTTACCGCACAGCCTCCTAACCCCGCACTGATAACATCAACGCAGAAAATGTAACAGACAATTGAAAGCCCAGTAATCGCTAGTCAAAACACGTGCTCGCAACAAACAGTCCCTGATTCTTGATAAGTTGACAAAAACCTCATATTTTTTATATTCCGCCTCAAAAGTTTATCGGCTTTCCATCTGAATCTGCTAGGCACACATTTGTGAGTCTTTGTGGATCTCGCTTATCTTCCGGATTAATCACCGTAAAGTACGCTTTGGGTCCCCGCACTTTTTTTAACTACGGCCCTTCAAAAGACTTCCTTAGATTCCTGCATGTGCAAGATGTTATTTTAAGATATTACTTCTGCCTTGCCTTTGTCAAGTTACGTTTTGAAATGAAACTTACTAAAAGCTAGCATGTCGAGAGGTAATGACACTTGGAGTCTAACTCTAAGACACTGTTTTAAACAAATGTTATTCTAGTATCATAAACACACTCATGTTCGTTATAACAGTCGAATACAAGGCCACAATGTGTTCTATAAATAAAAATAGACCACACTCCACGGTAGCAGTTTTTATCGGTTGCGCGTTCAAATTACAATTGGTTGCATAATTTTTCCGTTGTATAAACGCCCATCATTCTCCCGTCACGAATTGCGCAGAGCATTGTTATTTTTTTTAAGCTTTATATTTTGTGAACAGATCACAACAGGCCATAAATAAAACACGCCTACTTTTGCACGACATTGTATTTCGGATACAACGGCATCAATTTAGCTTTATCAAAATTCGATTATTGTTGATAGATAAAACAAAGGTAAGTATAATAAATGATAGCGTAAAAACTAACAGGCAGGATTTCTTGGAATTGAAATTCAAAATCAACACTGGAAATAAACATTAAGCACTAGTACTAAAACATGACAATTAACAATAAAACATTTTCTGGTACACCATTACGGTAACGTAATGGCTCGAGAGTGTACGATATAAATTCCTTTCAAACAACTAACGCTGATTTGTCCGGGAACGTGATTTAAACAATAATAATAAATTCCAGGCTAAATGTCTCGGGCATGCCTGAATAATAATATACAAAAGATGTTTAAAGACGTGAAAGTTGTACAAGCCCATTGCGAACTAAAGCGGTTTCGTTGGCCATCAATAATCGCCTCCTTCAGCTATCATATTAATAGAGCTGGCTGTGGAGGAATAATAGAACTATTTGCCATGCTTTTGTCAATGTGGGCTGAATGGTGAGCGGAGGTGGACTCATTATTCTGTCGAATTGATGTGACGCCCGGGGTAGATACTAGTGATGGGATGTTAAAACTATTTATCGACAAACAAATGTCGGTAGACTTCTTAAGTGAATCTGTATTTTGTTAAAGGAATGAAAAATAATTTTATACGACTCTTTGTCTATTAGTTGAAAAAAGATAATAGTAAGCAGTCACTTGCAAGGGTGGTTGTGCCTTTGGATTTCTATAGGTACATCAATGGAATATTCCCCATGATATACAGGTAGAGCTGAAATATTAAGTATGACAATGTAAACTTAGTATATTCCTCATAAAAGTATTTTATGACTGATGAAATGAATAAATATTACCAAAGATCAATAAGAAAAACCGAATAGAATTTTCATCGTTTACTGAATATTCACTTAATATTATCGACAATATTTTTGACTAGACCATTTTATAATTTTCACCGGAACATACCAAACACATGCAAATAAAAGCTATAGGTACATACGTGACTCACGTCACTTAAGAAAGTACATTAGATAGGTACTATTTAAACAAAATTGCGATACCTTGTTATAAATATTGCTTTATTAACCAGATAATATCTTATTACAATATAATGCTTAAGATTTTCAAATTTGTTTACAAATACATCGACTATCGATAATTATCTTCAACCACAGCTCCTTACTATGAATACTTTCAAACTACACGTCTAGTTCCCACATTTTTTGCCCAACATAGGGATTACCAAACAATGAAATGCGTAGACGCAGGCCACACATCATATCCACGAGGAGTTTTTGCCGACACGCATAATGGGATTCCGCAATTTTATTGTAAAAAGCTTTTATAAACCGTTTCGATTTTATTGATCATGTTGAGAAATGAAATGGTAACTCGGACGTCAGTTGGCAAACACGTGTCCATGAATTTTATTATAATGTAACTTATGTGGTGCAAATGTGAATAAACAGAAAAAAAGATAAGGTAGGTATCAGCCTAATATTTTTACTTCGGGAGTAAATGTTATTCTCGTTTATAGATACCAGAATACTTATGTGACAATATTTACTTATAAGTAGGTATTAGATAGTCTAGACAAGTGACATTCTATAGTTGCGAGCGGTATAATTTAGAATAAAACATGTATAAGACTTATATAAGCTAACTGAACCAGCCCCCCTACCCCTCTCCCCATCTAGATAAAAGACATTTTACATTCCCTAACACAATAGAATGGGAAAAATCCTACAAACGTTAACGTTATTAAAACATTACCGCCACGTATATAGGCGGTAATGTTTTAATAGAAATTGTAATGACCATATCACGTGTTTACCAGTTATGAAATTTTAAAAAGCCATACCTACTATTAACCATTTTATAATAATATAGACAAAATGTCAAACCATTCTATAAATATAATAATTTCTGATGCTTTCGCGGTTATTACGCGGTTTTGTTTTATTTATTGTCGTTTCGATCTTTATAAATAGCAATATTGAACTAAGCTTTAAACCTTTAAACTTTAAATTTACGTGTAATTAAGTTAAATACATTAATTACCTACCTACTTAAAAATATTTACAAAGTGCAATTATTTGGCGCTGATGCAATTATGTAAATTTATGTAATACCTACATTATGAGTAAAAATAAACAAATCATTGACATCGATTGTTTAACAATCAAAGGCACCTTAATTATCGTTGTCAAATATGGAAAATAAAATAAATAATTGCCTACCTGAATGTCGTCTTTTTTGTGGTATTAAAAGCAAAACTCTTATTTATTTATCATCTTTATTGATATACCAATCTTATATGACCTTAATTCTATTAAATTGGCAGATTAAAACTATAATTTGACAAGTGATTTAGAATTTTGGTTAAATTACGACTATATTTATAAATAAAGCACACTAAATGAACTTTTATTAGGTATATAGATGTCGAATAAAATGTACGTCGGTTAAAACTTCTAGTTCGTTTACTTACATAGTTGTAATTGTTGCAAAATAATAATACATAGTAACAAAAAATATAGTAATCTAGCTATTAAACAATTACAGATGTAGTAAGTAAGTTTGTATAATTATTTCACTGCATTAAAAAGTTTGTGACGTAAGAAATTTTATTAGGCAAACCTAGTATTGATTTCGCGGGTTCTTGCTGCGAGATTCAAGTTAGCGACATCGCTAGCTTCCGTACTTAGCAGTTCTTGTCAATGCTACCAGATGGCGTTAAAAGGCTTAAATAAAATTTTGTATACGTTCCGTTACGTCTTCCTAAAATACATATTTAAATACATACTCTAATATACTTGATACTCTGACTATAATATTTTAAAAAGAAGTTAACTTTTTTATTTCACAGAAATGTGAAAATTAGAAAAATATAGGTGCCAAATATTATATTCAACAGAAAACCAAGGGTATAAGGTGGTTTTTCAATTTGGAAATATTATTTCAACACGGCATAAGATCTATCATAATTAAGAAAGAAAGGAGCTTTGATATAAAAGGCCAGTTGAAATACTTGACAATATCCTTTTTTTAAAGATTAAATTCCTACATTTAAAAATAGTAATATTTTATATACTAATGCAGGTATTACTGAGCTCATCTGACTAACAAAATATACCTGTGGATAAGCTTCTCGTATTTTGAAATAAAACTTTTTTTAAGTGGGGTATATATCGTAGTAGATAAAACTTTTTATTAAAAACACACTTTAGTATCTTCACGCTTGGTAGGAGCAGAGGCGGGCGAGATTGCAACTTTTAATTTACGATTTAAACGTCAGCTATAAGGAACAATATTAAATTGTTCGTAGAGGATAATCATAAAGCTTACAGTGCAAATGGAGCATGACAGTGAACATAGAAATATATGGAGCAGTATAACCTTACTTGATATCATTTGTTATTCAGAGGAAATAATAATATCGCACCTAGATCTCAAGGGAGCTAGCTAACTCTATAGGGACTTACTACTTTTTTCAGGAGAGGCGAAAAACTAATTAATATTACCATTTGAACGCAGGAGTTTTCTACATAATATAGGTACTCTCTACCTATAGATTTATGCTTTTTATAGCGAAGCTTAGTAACCTATAAGTAGGTACTTTATCTTTTACGTAGCTACAAATACATGAAATTAATAATTGTGCCTTCGCGGTCATTAGGTACACATTGTAACGAATTAAACGTATTTTATTTTATTTGCTGACGATTCGAAAACTTTACAGTTTCCATATTGGTAGCAGGACTAACGCTAAAGACTTACAAAATTATATGTAACTAGCTTCTGCCCGCGACTTCGTCCGCGTGGAACTCCTCCTTTTTTGCAGTCAGTTAAAAAGTAGCCTATGTCCTTTCTCAGGTTCCAGACTTTCTTTGTACCAAATTTCATTTAAATCTGTCCAGTAGTTTTAGCGTGAAAGCGTAACAGAGAGACAGACAGAGTTACTTTCGCATTTATAAAATTAGTAGGGATGTCTACTCCATTATATTAAAAACAGAAGGGATTGCCGGTTCTGCAGATTCTTCTTCGGTAAACCCAAGATAGATATTTGACGCTTCGTTTAATCTGATAGTTAGCTGAGCAACCTGGGCCCCGATTCCTGACCTTTATAGAACCTATACGGACTTTATGATAGGCCATTTTAAACACTTACATATAGATACTATAAGGAGGTTTTTCAATAAAAATCACTTTTGATGTTATGTCAAATTTAATCGTTCACCGCACAATTATTTTTCCTAATTAAGAATACTTTTCAAATTCATATGCAGCCCTTACTCAATCGCAACCGTAAATATCCTACTTACATAGATAATAAGTATTTTTCGTTTTAAGATATACTTTGTAGGTACTTTGTTAAAATGTGAAAAAACTGTCGTTGTCTTTTTTTCTGAGAATTTGACAAAAAAAATAATTAAATTTAAGATGGCGCCGCAATATTATTAGTTACTGGTTAGAATTATTTGACGCGCTTCAGTTGAAGTTGTTAAAATTTGACGCCATTTTTCACAATTTAATTTGTTTTTTATCGGAAATACGAGCTAAAAATAGTTATATGATGCTTGTGATTCAGGCGAACAAACAAAACTATATATGGGCAAAAGAGTTCTTAACATTATAATGTGTAATAAAAAATACTTGTCGAACTAAGTATATTGCTGTTGTTATTGATGACAAACCTATTTGATTTGTTTGATTTTTATTTGCGTCACAGAAACTAAACAGACTAGACATAGCACAAAAAATAGGATGACTTCAAATCTGGAATTAACTTATTTTAGTCTGCAAGAAAAATGATTCTAAAACCTGGTAACTTTATAAGTGGATGAATACATTGTATTATGTACGTACAAAATTACCAGTAAATGTAACCTTTACTTATTTTAACACTACTGACTAAACTAATTAATTGTCAGTCGTTAACCATTTTTTAATTTGGATAGGCCATTAATTATTTTGCTATAATGTCACTGGAACTTTTAAAACCAGTTAATGACTAAAAGTATAAATTAATAATAATTGTTACATAAACTTGGCAGAACAACTTGTACATAATATAAAACGAGCTTAATACATTTTCTATCGATCTATTTGGTCTAAATACAAAGAAACAACTACTATCATAATAATATCATTATGTCCACTGCTAGACATGGGTCTTCCCCAAAGATCTCCATAACGAGTATAACGACACCGGTTCTGTACTTATTCTAGTTATCGTAGGATTCGATAATCCTTAGTCCAAGATAATAATTACCTATATCTACTCAATTTCCCCAATTTATTTATTGATACTTTTTAGGTAAATGCACTTTCGACCTCGTCATTACAATAAGGTGAGCTCGAAGTCACAATGCAATGGTGACAAAGAAAAAACAAATATTATTTGTTTCGAGGTGCAACAGGTTTAAACAATTACAAACTCAAGGGTATATTCAAACCTACACGTGGATAAATTCGCAAGCAAACGCTATCTTCAACGCCAAATACGAGGACAAAATTGTCACAAACAATATTCATTTTTATAATCAAAGCTCGTTCATAAATCAACAACTCAGAAAGCTGGCTCACATAAATAGAAAAGTTACAAGATAATACCCTTAAATGTATTTCCGCAAACGGAATCTGATAAAAAAAACTCTCTCGATCCATTTCGTGGCAACTTTGCTTTTATCTCGGATAGGACGAAATGCCTAAATTTGTATACGCTTATCGCCGACTCAAAGTTTGCCAAATTCCATTTTATATTCAATCTTTCAGCCACTGCATGGTGTTGATAAGGAAAGATTTTCGTTTTGATACCTTGATAAGATTTCAGGTTATTTAATTTAAAAGTGTATAATTCAATAACTTAAAAGATTCCTGAGATATTTGCCAGCTCATTAGACTATCTTTTAGGGTGTATATCTATTGCTAGTGCGATTTCCACGTTAGAAACGGCGCGAGACGGATGGGTTGAGTCCTAGAGAACCAGCTGTGAACGACTTTCGGTTGAAATTATTATAATAATGAATTTATATTATAGTCTGATAAAACTACGAAGTATATGATGGCACTAAAAACTGTGTAGGTATACAATATACATATACTTTACGCCCTATATGTCTAGTATCTATATGTAATGAAGCACGCTTAACTAGGGAGCGATTAAATATTACGGAAATTTAACTTGATTGCTACAAAGCCAGCTTTTCTTTTATTTTCTTAAGTACTGGCCCGAGAAAGGCCAAATCTGTATATGGAACACTAATGGAAATACGGCGACTATACGTTTTAGTAGAGATAACACTTTAGATAATTTATTATTTGTTATAATATTATTGCAAGATTTAATACCAATAATTCCATTCTATTATTTAACAAGTTGACCTCTGATACGATAGAATATCTCTCATAAATTATATATTATATATGTACTTATTTCGTCGACCTTCCCCGCTTAACCTTGTTTTGTTCATACAAAATAAAACCGTTTTAAGACTATCAATCTAGACAGTCCCATAAATATTAATTAAGGTTAGTTATTGTAGTAAAAAAATATATTTAATAATCCTAAATTGCTATTATTTTTGGAATAAATATGCAATAAGTCATTGGAACTATTAAATAGAATCATTGTCATTTGAACTGATGGATGTGTATCTACTGGGTTCCAGCAAATGTCACCAGCAGAGATCGCAATAGGTAGTGCCTATTTACCTAAACTTGGCGGGAGGAGATGACTAAGAGTGGTTACAACCACCAAAAATATTATTTATTTTTATTGATGATGTTGATGATGATACAGATTAAAAATGTTTTCATAATGTAACATTGTATTTAATAAATGTTTTTTACATAAGTTAATGAGTTTTAATTTGCACACCTTACATTTTTGATCGATTTTCAAAACCACTGCGTGAAACACCACGACACACATGTTTGCATTAAACAATTACATTTTATTAATCATTTGACGCTGAGTGTGAATCTGTGTCGATTATGTATTCTTATAAATCCCGGGAAATCCCGCGTTCGATAAAAATAAATAATATTTTTGGTGGTTGTAACCACTCTTAGTCACCTCCTCCCGCCAAGTTTAGGTAAATAGGCACTACCTATTGCGATCTCTGGTCACCAGTGACCAGACTACTATTTCACTATTGTGACTATTTTCGGTGACAAGTGACAATCGTTGGAATGAAACAACTATTAACGGATTTAACTCGCGTATTTTTATTTTATTTTATTAGCTGACGTTTCGGATTCTTTACAGTTTCCATAATCGTAGCACGTAGTGACAATCGTAATACAATGCATAATCAATATAGAACGAACTAACGTTGAATCTTGTCGAGTTTGAGAGTAAACATACCTAATTGTCACCTGTCACAGACAATTGTCGTGTTAGTGAAATAAAGGTCAGGTCACTTGATAATCTGTCATTGAAACGTGACCGTGACTACATAAGATGACACAAGGTCACATAAACAGCAATAGAAAGGACCACACTTAAGAATATTTTCAGGAAATTGTCATTTTTGTATCGTAAAAAACAGTAGGTACAGTTAACTAAATCAGTATATTAAGGACTTGGTTACTTTTCTCTAATATTTGTATCTACCTGATGGTTGGCACTTTAAGTTCAAGGTGACATTCGCTTTGCCTACCAATGGCAATTTATTACATTAACTAGTTTGGCCACGTTCATCCAAGAATTGGCTCAGAGGTCGTTACTCTTTACTAAGCATGTGTACATTAACACTGTTATAAGTGACTCTGATATCCCTACTAATATTATAAATGCGAAAGTAACTCTGTCTGTCTGTCTGTCTGTTACGCTTTCACGCTAAAACTACTGGACCGATTTAAATGAAATTTGGTACAAAGAAAGTCTGGAGCCTGAGAAAGGACATAGGCTACTTCTTAACCGACTGCAAAAAGGAGGAGTTCCACGCGGACGAAGTCGCGGGCAGAAGCTAGTGTAAAATAATTATAGATATATACGAGAGAAAGTACATTGATTTTTGGCATTTAAGTTCCCCCTTAAAACCTCCCTAGTTTCCTATAACAAACTTTATAAGATTTGCTTGTCTAGATTTACTTATTTATATGTTTAGCTAGCTAGAATTGAATTCTTCTAGAAGAACAATACATTAGGCTAAGTCAACTTTAGCTAATAATTTATTATGCCTTCGCGGTTATTATACATTCGAATGAAACAACTGTAAAGGATTTAACTCGCGTATTTTTTTAATTTGCTGACGTTTCGAAAACTTTACATTTCAAAAGATAGATAGGCACATATATGAACCAAGATTATGAACATAAGAGAGATCAATTAAATGCAATTAAGTATGTAATCACACAACAATAAGTATGTATATTTATCCTTACGGCCTTTATTATTCTAATAAGATTTCTTTACGATCTAAATAAAATACTTGTGCCGCAGTGTTTATTGCAAAACTTCTCCGAAATGGCTGGACCGATTTTCGTGAAATTTTGTGTGCATATCGGGTAGGTCTGAGAATCTAACATCTATTTTTCATACTCCTGAATGTTAAGGGCGCTCCACTCAATTTTGTTTATAATTTTTTTTAATTCAGCATTGAAAAATACCATCCACCCCTATTTTTAAACAAAAAAAAAACTAAAAAAAAACGCTGTTAGAAGTTTGCGTCAGTTAGTAATTTTATATACGTAGGTAAGTACCTAATTACCTATGAATCCGTAATAGGTCTTCGATTCCAATGTGTAATAACTGCGAAAGCATCAAAAATGTTTACCAATGAAAATATGCAACCTAGCAATAGTAGAGCAATAGAAAATTACTTAAGTAAGTACCTATTATTTTCGAATAATTATTTAGTCATTTGAAATATTAAGTATTTTCCATTATAACTGCCGTCTTGTTTATTATTGTTCATGGTGCGAATAAGTGAACTTTAACCTTGCGATGACGTGTTGTACATGAGACAAGAAATAAAACACGAGGAAATACAAAACTTATCTACCATCTTGAAAAACTTCTTTAAGAACCGGTGTGAGTCGCACGTCATTTATTTTATTAGTACATGTTAATATATTCTCAGCAGATTTTGTATTCCTTGTACACGCTTGAAGAACTCCGGATAGATCGGTCGTGGTGGAGTCCTTAATACAAAATGTTTCTCAAATATTCGCTTGTAGCGATTCTATTCGCATATTTACAATCAGTGCATGCAGATGGTACGTACCTTTGTTTATAATTTTTAGCTTCCTGTTAATATTTCTGATTCTTACCTGCAATATAGTTGAGGTGCCTTGTGATTTTGTATGTTTCCAATTAACCCCTTAATTAACCTAATATATAAAATTCCCGTGTCGCGGTGTTTATTGCCAAACTCCTCCGTTTCGACTGGAATGATTTGAATGCAATTTTCTGTGCATATCTGGTAGGTCTGAGAATAGGCCAACATTTATTTTTCATATTCCAAAGTTTTTCTTAATTATTGGACATTTTTTTATTTATATATTAATCGGCATTGTAAAATACATACAACCCTAAATTTTCACTCAATTCAATTCTTCATTCCCTTATTTTTAAATCAAAAAACACGGTACAAAGTTAGTGTCAGCTAGATAAAAGGCTGATGTCCTGTTATAATAAAAAAATGGTACGCAGTCTTATATATGGCGCATTACAGGCATAGATATTATTATTTGTTGAATCTTTTTATGAGCGTAATATAGTAATTAAAACTATGGGAATTACGTAATCGTCTTTATAGCGTAATTAAAAAAACAGGTAACTACATTATACAACCTACGATTGTTTGAATTTAGAACTATCAATTTCAGAAAGTGTTTTACATTTTCCTCTTTACAAAACAAAGTCATAATCTCTCTAACAATAATAATAATAAATAAATATATTGTTATAATATATTATTTTGCTTGAATATTTCGTTTTTATTCATACATTTCGCTATAAATTTTATCTACTCCCTTTAAATATAACCCAATCAGCTCACAAAAGTATAAAGACTGTATAATGTTAGGAAAGGGTGTTTGCTCTTTTTCTGCTTTTGCTACATATTAGCACTTTTATAATGTACAAATTATTCTTTACAGTCCCATTCATCACAAAATGCACAGCTAAGGACACAGATTGTCTGAAGAGCAGCGCAAATGCTGCGATACCAATATTCGCGGCTGGTCTCCCAGAGTTAGGAGTTGAAGTGATGGACCCTATTACATTTAAAAAAATCAACTCCAGTTCAAATTCTTTGACACTGATATTCAGCGATGTAACCATAAAAGGACTGAAGAGTTGCCAATTCAAAAAACTAACGTAAGTATACATGTTTATATGACTAATGTAGAAATTTCAAGCAAGGAGACGTGTATAGGTTTATTTTGAAAAATGCTATTTTACGATGCGGAAACCCTTAGGCTACTTGGTAGCCGTATACTTACCTAGATTTTTCGAATTATACCTCTAAGTAACTTCAAATGTGAAAAAGAACAATAATATGAATAATTCTAAGTGAACAAAAATAACGAGTATTTTTTTGGCAGGCGTGACGCAACCAATAAGAAACTGAAGGGTAAAATATACTGCGATATTGTTGTGGACGGTCAATACGTTATGGATGGACTTGTTAACTCATTTTTACCTATCAAGGGTAACGGAAAAGCTCATACTGAACACAGTAAGTAGAAAAACTTCTTAAAATACGTTTATAAATGTTTTTGAAACAACATTTATTTTTAAAGCAATTGGGTACCTATAACATTATCGCTATGTGTAATGACCGCGCAAGCAGTACTAATTAGTAATCTAACTTATTTTTGTATTGAATTTATACTTTTTTTAATCTGTGTATTGATTTTATTTTGTGCCAAAACTTCTGAAGTGTTTACTTCAGTCAAACGATAATATTGAATGTAACCATGTTCATTATTTATTTACAGAAAAACTGGCGATTGACTTGTTAATAGACTACGCTGAGAAAAATGGTGCTGATGGTAAAAACCATTGGGAGATTACAGACTGGAAGCACACTTACGAGTACAGAGGAAAGAGTGTTTTGAGATTCGATAACCTTTTCGATGGTAATGAATTATTAGGTGAGTATTCAAATATATTATGCTGTATTAAACATCGGTCTAATGGTATAACGCAATTGGTTTAACAACGATCCACATTGGAGTAAGCTGGTTAATTAATACTATAATCTCCATACTTGTTCCCAATAAGGTAACTTATCGCAAAGGGGTTCAAAACATTAAAACCCTTTAGAATGAAACAACTATAACGGTCTTAACTCGCGCATTTTATTTCATTTGCTAGCGTTAGACTATCGTCAGTTCAGTCGTGCTACGGAGATGAGAACTAACAATTCGAAACATAAAATACGCGAGTAAAATTAGTTATAGTTGTTTAATTTCAAAATGTAATCACTGAGACATCAGAAATTATTATTAAAACTCTTTATATCAAACCATTTGCATTAAACAATTAGACTCTTCTCTCAGGAATAAGTAGTTATGGTTATTCCTGAGAAAGTTTCATTTCAGCAAATTATTTCTACTAACACGATGACAAACCAAATGATTGCTTCCCGAATATGACTAAGTTTTCACCGCTATTTTTATCCACGTTCGAAGACTTGTAAAAACTTTTTTTTTTTTATTTTAGGCCGCGTTGCACGTGAGTTGATGGATAGCCGTCCCAATGAACTAGCGACCGAAACTGCCGGACCAATGATTAAAGATATAACGGCAAGCATTGTTAAGAACATCAACGCTTTCTTCCAACATGTACCAGCGGAAGATTTAGCACTTGACTAAGACTAGCATTCCTACAAATAAACTATTTAAAGAACAACCTTTTTTTCAATCAATCAATTTGTAACCTTTTTGTTAAGGTCAATTTTTACTGTGAAGATCTTATAACCCGAACATACGGCACACAATATAAAATAAATATGATACAAGTTTAAAAATAGGCAAGAAATAACAACCTATGATATAAATGTCATAAAATATAAAACAATTCCAACAAATCTTAAAAAAACAGAAATCTTAATAGCATATGACGTCATCAATCAAACGCATCCCTTATTAACCTGTCATCATTACAAAACACTGCGTTGGTATCATAATAAACCATAAACGAACAATTATTTTCGATCTTCACACGCGGCGATACTGCGTAAAAGTGTCAACACAGCAATGAATGCTTTAAACATATGGCCGAAATGTCGGTCGTAGCTTTATTTTAAGACAAAGGGGAGCTGCTATTAAAATTTGTTTGTGCCCTAATACGGTTTATGGCGTCAACACGCGATCTCAAGTTCCGGTACTTTCTTGTTTCAAGTCAACATGCGACACGAAAATATTTTTTTCCATGTCACTGACTGACCCTTAGAACTTAGGAAAATGTAATTGATTCCGTCCCACTTAATTTAACATAAGCACAAAGATACCGTATATCTTGGCCTAAAGAAATTACAATGCAATTATACGATGTACAAATACTTTTAAGCATTACATAAGTCAAATAGAACAATAAACAAAAGAAATTTATGTAAGTTTAACAGCTGATCTCATTGCTAAGAAGCAATCTCTCCTATACAACCCAGATAAGAAGAAAAATATTATTTAGTAAGTAATCGAGATTGAAAGGTAACAATTAAAAACAGAATGATGACACACTAAATTAGTAAAGAGATAGTAAGGTAGTGGTTAAACTTGCGCGTCAGATAGAATAAAAACAAAACAAGATACGGCCTGGAAGACTAATCTAACTCGCTCATTGATGTATTACTTAACCAATTTCAGAGATTTTTTTATAGTTACCATTATCATTGTATATTTTAGTCGTTAATCAAAAACTCCAATAACTTGCACCTCTGACGTGCAAGGTCTAGACTTATAAAGCCGGTTTTCAGTCTTCAATTAATTTATGAAGACATAAAACAAAAAAAATACCAACTGCAATAGTATATTTAATAAATTCCTCACGTCAGCCAATAAAAATAAAATACGCGAGTTAAATCCGTTAAAGTTGTTTCATTCCAATAATAAATTCCTTTTTATTTAAAGTAGGTACAGGTACAAATATTAAGTCGCGTAATCAAAAAATAGCTATTCTTTTTTTTATAACGAACGTTTAAAAATCGAACGATTAGAGATGTGAACGAGATAGCAGCTGTCATTATTTTGACAAATAGACGATTAGCTTTCGATGCGATCCAGAAACGATACTGGTATAATTACATTGGCTGACTCGGCAATATTGTAGGCCTGCTATTATTGCATTGTTTCTTTAAATTTTTGAAATTAAAAGCATTGACAAATGTGACAATAAAAACTTAAACATCTTTAGATAAGGCATTATTTGCTTTGTTATGTTTTTGTATTATGTTCTGGCTACAAATAAATACTTTTCTTTATTTAAGACTAGCTACTTCTATATATTTTTTAAAACTGGTCCTTTTATTTGAACGATACCTTAATTCGGTATCATTAATAAAATTGAAAACCAGTTCCTTACACGTGTAAGGTTTATTTCGTCAATTCAAAAGAGGAATTAGAAATCACACATACATAATAAGACTACTTTACAGAACAGTAGTGTAATGTGTTTTTAATGCATTTATGAAGCTGAAACCCAGGCACGTGCCCTCCGCGATATGTCGAATTAACCGGGGCGTAGCTAACCGCCAATCAATAACAAACTGATTTATCCCCCAGGGGCGATGATATCTGTGAAAAAATCTCGCAACTACTATGCTTTCGGAGAAACCAAAAGGACGTATTTGCACGGCGCGCGTAGAATCTATAGGCCCTTCTGGCTTGACCCCGCAGTACGGCTCAGTTGATTTTCTAATTGTAAGAACTGCTTCAAACATGCGTTTTTACAAATATAAATTTGTATAAGTTCGCCTTGTAATGTCAGAATAAGACACTTGCAAATTATTTAATATAATAGTATAGTCGTTAAATAGAGCTATATTATGTTGCAAGTAGATTACTCGGGACTTATTGAATGTTGTGAAAGAGGCCCTTAAATTAATAAACGTGCGTAATATAAGTTTCATAGAAATAAACCGATCACCAAAATATTATTTACATCAAATACTTGTTTTTTGACATGAATCATTGTTCAAGCACGATACATCTTTTTCCGCATTAATTATGTTTACTTAGGTCGTTAATTACTACCTTTTAATATATAACCACAAAAATACACAATATTAGCATAATCACACAAAAATAAGTTTGTCATATGCCCTTGGACAAAGTCACTACTGTGAATTATGACCTTGGCTTCATAATTAAATAATATTATGATTCGACTCGACTATGTTTTGTGAAGTAGATACAAATAGGTAAGGAGGGCTACAAAGACATAGCTAGTAGATACAAGTAACAATGAAATTAGCTAACGAAAAGTCCGTAACCGGCTAGTACTTCAGTTTTGTCGCGCGATAGCATCCGTCACTGTTATACTTTTCCCAAAGTGTTAAAGAGCGAGAGAGACAAATGAATTGTCAAGTCGTATGTGACCCGACCTTCATAAGAGCATGTAAAAGCCTAAATTGAATAAATATATTTTTGATTTTGTGTGCAGCAGATCTTATACCATTTTGAAAATTGTAATGCAACCGTTTTGCAGTCATCACAAGGGATGTAAGTCACGTGCCGAAGTCATTTGTGTGACGGTTGTTTTCCCTTGTAACGGGTAACGAATGACTGAGGTTTGTGGCATAGGGGAAGTTGTATGGTTGAATAGTATTGATATTATCGGCGTTGTCAAACTAACTGCTGTTCGCAAGATAAATATTGTTAAGGAAAAATCAATTAAATCTGGATTTGTAAGTAAATAAGTACTATGTGATTTGTAAAATTGAGACTAAGTACTAAATTGAAGAAAAACCAATATGCCTAATGACTTTATTTTGGGTAAATTGATGCTGCGTTTGCCATGTGAATGTGAACGGTAAATCTCTCGTAACTTTAACACAAAATCACGAGTTAATCTGTTAAATATGATTTTTTAATTATTTGAGAATACCTTACTTACTAACATTTATTTCTTTATCCGTTATCTACAAGGTAGGAACTTCGCTTAACTTGGGACAGGACCAATAATGAAATAATCAATCACCTAGTGTGAATTATCCAAAGATATTATTACTTTTTTTGATTTGACAATTGAATAAAAATAAGCAGAATTCTATAAAAACATAACTTTGTAATACCCATATATCTCAGGATTACAATTACAGCAATTTCAGGGACTTATCTAGAAACCCGATGTGCAGGGACCAACAAAATGTAGGCCATTAAATATCCTTAATGGTTAAACGGTTTATTCACCTCCAGGCAGTACTTGTACCTGTACAAGAGCTGTATTAGGGTGTTCATTATTACACAGCTACTGTACAGCCTATATAGAACCTGTGTTCTAAAGGACGGTCGCCGAGCACAGCGAGAAACGGACGTTGCTCTTTTTCTATTTGTCTCTGTCGCACGCACGTAGTACTAGCGTCCTTTACTTGGGTACAACCAAACGATCACATGTGCCACGTCATGAGTTTTTCTCAAACTTAATTTGCAGAACACAACTCATCTAACTTTCATTGTGGGTAACAAACTTTTTTAACTGTAATACGATCTTAAACGAACGTTTTACTATGACTCGCCACATTTTTTGCCCCGTGATGTAATTTAGAGGGCACGGACATTCTGACTCCGATGGTAGATAAGACTAATTGAAGCTACGTGATCCGGTAGAAATATTGCATTCTTGAGATGCTTTCAGTCTTCACCTGGACTTGGGTAATGCACTATTTACTAATATCTATACTAATATAATAAAAAGGAAAGGTCTGTTTGTTTGTTTGGATTGAATAGGCTCCAAAACAACTGGACGATTTGAAAAAATATTTCACTGTTGGGAAACTACACTATTCCCGAGTAACAAACGCTATAAAAAAGATGACCCGTGTGAAGCCGGGGCGAACAGCTAGTGATATATATATAATGCCTAATTCTTACTGACACCTATTATGCTTAACATAAGTTACCTATTCAGTTACTTCCATATGATCACTTAAGATCTGGTCTCCCAATATGCACTCATTGACTAAATACATAATCAATTATAAAATATGGCCTTGATGGCACTTTGGAATATATTTTGTGTACTTTTGCGTTGAGTTCATTTAAATAGGTTGAAATATAAATCTAAATTGGTTGTGCAGTCCATCAGAGAGGGTCATACAAATCAATTTCGAAACGATGTTATGTTTATAGTTTTATTATATTTTTTGTACAAAGACAAAGGTAGAAAATGTTTAGAAAAAAAAAAACTATTCTTGACTTTGTACAAAAAATATCATTATAACTAAAAACTAATGGTATTGAACCAAGAATATCAATCGAATTTCAATTGATAGATCGTAGTTCATGATGTTATGTTTCTTATATTATAATAAAAATATTCGAAAAAGAAAGACTTTATAAAAGTCATCAAGCATTTATTTCTTTAAAAACCATTTACCTATTAAATAATTACATATACGTATATGTAATATAGATATGTTAGAAAATTGTTAAAAAAATGTTTTTAAAAATAGATTTAAAATATAAATAAAACGCTTTATAATGAGGTAGGTACCTAATAACTGTTATATATCTGCAGTTATTCAATTAATCTTATTACCTATGAGGTACCTACCTATTTTCTATGCTAACACATTTAAAGGAAATTTTAGTTTATCCTTATTTTTACTTAAAGAATATTACAACGACATAATAAGGTAGTTACACAAATATAGTATTTTAAATCTCGTACATTTACGAGGAAAAATAAAGTTTTAAGATTACATCCTTGTATTTTACGATGTGTTATCAGTTTTTGTATAATATGAACGTAGTTTAAAAACTGATTTTATAGGTATATCATAAAATACAAGGATGCAATCTTAAAACTGCATCTTTTCCTTATAGAAGAAGATTTCAAGTTCTAGTTACTTACCTACTTGAATAAATAAATACTTGAAGCTATATTTTGACGTCATAAATATAAAAAAAAAAATCTTTAATAAAGTTCGTCATGAACGCATCTAAAGTGAGAGTCGGCTGGGCTGGGGCCACCCCAGTATGTTCTAGGTCCCGTGTATGTTAGTCTATCCATTCGGATCATAGCTTAACGCCTAAAAATCTTCACTAATACAGAATCCTTAAACTCAAACCCCGCACGAAAGCCTGGCTACGCCTAAGATCACTATTATCACCTATATGTCGTTACTTTTATTGTACAACAAAACACAATCACAATGATATCACGCAATTGACTTTTTGATGTCCAACTAGGCTAAAAGTCACGTTAGAAACAGTCCAATCGTACTCAGCACTGTATGATAAAGGGCCAATCCAGGGATTACTCCATTTTATAGTAAAAGATGCACCCATTCCACTACAATCTTTAAGATGAACTTTTCCGGTGGTACCCGTTGCTGAAGATTTTCTGCCACTGGAACAAATTTCAAAATTCTCTCCTGCTGTTATTTTTTTGCCAATTGGATCTTGAATCTCAGTGAAATCCGAGGGGTCTTTTATCCACTTGCCCCAGTCCAAATAAGCTGAAGTGACTTCCAGATTAACATTGGGTTTTATATAAATACACAAGTATTTATTCTCACTGCACATAATTGTTGTTAACGAGCACAGTAAGACTAAATAACGGATATGCATGTTGACAATTGACCTATAATGCGGTTTGAGTTGTGTTTTATAGAGTAACATAGTGATAAAAAGGTCGCAGGTTCAGTGTAATATACCTACAATAGCGATATGATGAAAATGCTGCTACTAAGACTATGTTTTGTATGATTGCTTAATTATTCTATACACGCATGACTTTAGCAATAACATTTTTGGGCTAGACTCTAACAATGCCCTGTAGCCTAGGTCCTCATTACATTACTTGCATGTTTATAGCTCTTAATGCTTAATATGTAATATAAATATACAATTCTCGTGTCGCGGTGTTTGTTGCCAAACTTCTCCGAAACGGCTGAATCGATTTTTTATTATATTTTTTTATCCATATCGGGTAAGTCTGAGAATTGGTTTACGGTACAATATCAAGAAGTTTACCTACATCTTTAAACAATACTGTGTTATATTCAATAAGGTTTGAGTATCTTTTACAGCCTATTATTAAATTGGACAGTTTGAGTAATCCTTCATAAATATTTTTTCACCAATTTGCGTTGACTATTTTCACCAGTCGCTAATCGTAACAGCTCCGCTGAAAATATGAGATTAAATATTCACATCCAATTTTAAATCGCAAACCAAACGCACGGTGCATGTGCGATGCACTTTAAGCCAACGAATTACAGGTGGAATTGCTTTGATTTAGATATGCCATTGTTTTTGTGGTAATTGGCGGTTGTCACAGTGACGCCGCTTTGCATTTCACGAACATTAGTTGCACGAACTATTTCACAGGAAATAAAAAATAACAGTAGGTTAAGTTCATCACGGTTATTACGCATTCAAATGGACTTTTTTACTTTAGTGTTAGGCTACCTAATGTCTGCTCAGTTGGCTGATATGAAAATTGTTAAGTTTGCGAAACGTCAGAAAATACGTGACTGAAATCCATTATGTATATTTAATTCTAACCTCAAGTTAAAGATACATTAACAACTAAAATAGGTATTCTAAAGTACATATGCCGGTCATACAGGACTTTACTTTTATCATGTTAAACTATTTTGGCAGTTTTCTAAGTACCTATTATATTAAATTAAATATTGAAACATTTCTATTGTTTGTTAAAAGCTTATGAGCTGTAGGTACTCGAGGCAAATGTGCGACATTTTTTATTGACCTACTGTTACCAAGACATGAACTATATCTGAGTATAAAATTTAATGCATGAGACATCGTTACAAATTATTTCAATTACATTCCCGTTTTAGAGCATGTGTGGGCTCCAAGCTAATCACGGTCATTAGCCCAATAAATTAGTCATTTCTGTCTTATACCTCCCTATTGTCTGAATTGTAAAGTTGTCTTTCGAATAATCCCGGCGAGATAAAAAATAATCTAATTGCGTAATTGATAATAATTTATGTTACATGCATCCCATGATTAGATACAATTTTGTGGTGAAATTATAACGAGTTACAACTTCATAATGTATTATGATAACTTCGTGTCTCTGATTGGTTGCGGCACGCAATATTGTTTGCATTTGCACATATATTCCAAAAATTTGCATATCCTTGAATAAACATTATGAAGTGTTAGTGTCACTATGAAAGTTATTATAAAGAGACGTTGTTAATTTGCCTCATTCCACGACGTAGGTACTGTCTGCTACAAACATTAGCAAAGAGAAATAATTTAAATATGTCTATATTTATATTTCCTTGGCATTTTTGTATTACCAAGGAATTGTAAGGATTGAGTTTCATATTTTACTATCTACTATTCATAATAAACAAAACTTACGCTACAAACGTTTAGTTGAAGTTTTTTTGTTATTCTGAGTACCGACCCATACCTGGCCACAGATAAACATAGGTACTAAGATACAAGTTAAAGTACAAAAATACATTTACATAAGCAAATGCTTTGGTCTCTTCAAAGTTTATTAATTAAAAGGACGTAACCCCTTAATAATACATATGCCTTTAATACATTTAGATAATATATATAAAAGATATACAACAAAGAATCCCTACTAATATTATAAATGCGAAAGTAACTCTGTCTGTCTGTCTGTCTGTCTGTCTGTCTGTTACGCTTTCACGCTAAAACTACTGGACCGATTTAAATGAAATTTGGTACAAAGAAAGTCTGGAGCCTGAGAAAGGTCATAGGCTACTTTTTAACCGACTGCAAAAAAGAAGGAGTTCCACGCGGTCGAAGTCGCGGGCAGAAGCTAGTAATACATATGCCTTTAATACATTTAGATAGTATATATAAAAGATATACAACAAAGAATGAACCTATATAAATATGAGAGTTTTAGCCCATTAGAACGAAATAAGCCGTTTTTAATATGACACTAATATAAATAATTATTCCTACACAACACCCGACGTGCTGACGGAAAATAAAAAAGTAACTGCAAACAGCTAACATAACGAGGGTTATTCGTACATGAAAATGTGTGGTCTAAGTACAAAATTAATTAGGTATTACTGAGAAATTATTATGACTACTATTATTTTAATAACAAATTATGCTTCTTCTCAGGTTTGACTGTCTTAAATTCTATTAACACCCTGCATATAAAGCACGTAGGATTTTTCGCGCTAGAAAGGCACTTGTCACTATTATACTTTTACAATGAGTGACAGTGACAGAGAGAGGGTAAAAAAAGCCCCTGTCACCTTCAATACTAGCAATGTAATACATAATTTCTGATGCCTTCGCGGTTATTACACATTGGAGCTCAGCCGTGCTACAGATATGGGAACTGTAATGTTTTCGAAACGTCAGCAAATAAACGAGAATACGACAGCTAAATCTTTTACAGTTGTTTCATTCCAATTAATAAATATATTTTTAACCAGATATTTTTATACGAATCACGACCAAAATTAATTTATATTTATCTCTAACAAGGAAGTAAACATTATTATGTAAAACAGTAACTTTACATAATACCAGCGAGTAGATACAATGATTTCCTAAAAACAAACTGTAACCACTATACTTAATTTAAATATAGGTACTCGTACCTCTTTAACATTTATAGCGATGTTTCAATCGAAATTCGATCAACAGATGATCAGTTCGACAGATGGCGCTGAAGCGACATATTCGCTTATAAACAATAAAGTACAAGACCAAAATATAGTGAAAATATGCAGTGAGTGTCTGAGGTTTTGTGAGTTGATGGATGACAGATGAGATCTAGTATTTATGTTTAACAATAAGTTTTCTATTATTGTCTTAGTTTTGTTTAATTTTTGTTTTTGTTATTAGTATGTGTTTAGTTAAGTTTTATTTCTCGGTGCATTGGTGTAGGTAAACTGTAATGCCGTGTAAATAAATAAATAAACAGTATTGGAAAAATTCGTCGACTCCCATAGTGTAGTTGGAAGCACGGAGCCGCTCACAAAGGCTTAGGTATGATTTCAAATCCTACTGCGGGTCTCGATTTTTTCTACTCCTGTCTTTGTACAAATGTCATTATCATTAAATATACCTATAATTTAAAAATATATCTGACTTCAGAAAATCCCTGACACGCTATTGGTTTCTAACTTGCCTACTGACAAAAAGAGGAACGTAATGGAAAAAACATAGCCGCCTTTAGGCCTTTGTTTCTAGAGCAATCGGAAGGGAACAATTAGCTGTTTTGCTTCCCAGGCCTGCCCTTTCCTATATTTTGTACACTGGTACTTTTGTAAGCAATACACATTTTATATATGTTTCCGTATTACTGTGTAAATCTCACCCACGTTATTGTTGGGTAAATACAATTAAATTGCTGTTGTAAAAATAACACTGGAGTTATCTTATACAGTTTCATATATTATTTTCTTTATAAGTAGCAAGAAACGTAAAGTAAAACACTTATTTATGCATTGGAATGAAACATTATAGACGGATTTAACTCGCGTATTTGACTTCTTTATGGTATAGTTTAAATAACATTTTATTTAATAGCAAATACCAGATTGCACATATGTCTCTATCTATATATGAAAATGAATTCCTGTTCGTTATTCTCGCTAAAACTCAGAAACGACTGGTTCAATCTGCCGAAATTTGATTTTCAAAAATTGATAGAAGTCCAGGGAAGGTTTACACGGTGAGGAAAATTTGCAAAAGTACAAGATAAAAAAGATTCTCAAAAAACGCAATACAAAGTTCGCTGGGTCAGCTAGTATCTTATATATTTTCAGCATGATCGTATTGTAAAAGCCTAAAAGTGCCATCACTTTGAGCCATATTAAGAAGATTTTCTATACTCAACTAAACTCGACAGAACAACCAAAGTAAGTAGGTAGTACGGTAAGTTGTGATTTTTTATACCTAATCTAAATTATTGTTAATTAAACAAAAACTTCATTGCCACAATGATAAGGTCTGTGTTATATTTTAGACACTTGGTGATGCAATAAATAGACGACGTGTTACAATAATCTCCTAGCTATATGCATATATATAGACAAATGCACTCAGGCGCAGAGATCATCGAGCTTGCACCACTATCTGACTGCACTTGGCAGTGATGGAATACGACGCATAAGGTGCATTTACAATGAAGGAGTATTTTGTTTAATCAAAAGGAATCTTACGTAGTAAAAACGTTTGTTCGCATTAAACTTATTTTTGTTAAATTTTGTACAAGAAAGTATTAAATATAAATCAGTCATTGATTCTAAAATTCAATTAACTTTTATTAGGTACCTACCTTGAGAATTTGGTTCTAAATAAAATCTAGAACGTATGTTAAGTATATATATGTGTAGAACGAATTCTACTAGGTATGTTGTATCTCGTTTGTTTTTAGTATATTTTTTTAAATAGGTAGAAAAGTTCGGTTGTTTGATTTATTACAAAGCTATTACGTTACAGCGACACAAACAGCAAACAAATATTCAACTATAAAAAAGCGTTTTAACCCGGATTTATACTAATCACTTAATGGCAATACGAGATAAAACAAGTACCTATTAGAAAACAAGAAACAGCTTAAAAAACTTGTGTAATAAATTACTACTGAACCACCTTTTTTATGGTTACGTAGCTATTGATAACATATTATGTCACGACCTGTAAAACAATGGGCATAATTAATTCCCCGACAAAAAAATCATTACTTCACTAATGACATCAGTGTTAATGACTGTTTTTTTTTTTAGTAACTTCAACCGTGAACGCAGCGTAACTCTCTGATCTTGACCCCCAAACACTATGCGAGCCCCCGTTCGACGCCATACTGCACAATCATAATATAAAACGAACAAGTAGTCTCAGTTTTCTGTTTCTTATATTATTATTTATACATATTATTTATTATTGGTTGACGACCATTTTGATACGATTTTTTTTTAGGTTTACATTAAAAAAATATATTACTTACCTATATCACATTTAGATACATGACTCTATTCTTTAGCTCTCGTAGTTCGCTAGACAAGTAACATTAAAGACCTCCAATTATTCGTAAATACATTAAGATCTTTTTATTATCGTCCACTTTTATCATTAATCATTTAACTTAGGTACAGACAGCTAAAGAGAAAAAAAGCTGTTTTGATGATTTAATTTGTTAATTCACATTGACATTTAAACTTAATTTTAACCAAATAATTTGTAATGGCACAGTAATTATAATACACGTAATTATTATTTCGACAATCTTAGTATAAATGCGTGTAATTCCCCTACTATCGCAAACTACAAAACATCACTAATATTTAACTGATTTTCGATCTATTGCAGCTCGGTCATTTTTTATATGAACATACGATGCATGAAGTGCCATGAAGTTGGAAGCTGTGCGTTCAAGTTATCCTCCTTACCCCATTATAGTATGCCATAAATCTGACATGACGCGGGCCAATGACCGCTGATTGATGACCATAACTTTCATACCATGATTACAATTTGGTATTGACGTTGCTTTTAAATTGTGTAACCTCGTTAGGTCACTTTAGGGCTAATAATTCGAGTCATTATGAATTCAATATATTTCATGGGGTTAAGACCTCGTAACCAATCAAAGTATGTTTAAACAGCGGCATTATATTTACTATCCTTTTTCTAAATCGCTACATGATATTATTATTATGTTTTACTAGCGGTCCCAGCAGACGTCATCCTGCCCGTTCGAAATTCAAATTAGGTAACTTTAGTTAGACAATTTTCCCGGAAATTATTCGATTGTTTCTCGCCGTAAGAACCATCCTTGGACTTCAACGAACATTTTAAAAAAAAAATTGGCCAAATTGGTCCAGGCGTTGTCGAGTTATGCGCTTACCAACACATTTTGCGATTCATTTTTATATATAAAGATTAATCTTGAAGATAAGTAAGTATAAGCTTTATACCTTAAGTCGAATCCATACAATTCTGCATTAATTACGAACGTAATGAACAAATTAACGTTAATTATTATCGATTGACACATATCTAGGTGATGCTTTGTAATACTATGCATAACATAAAATAAGCTAGGTACCTAAATAATTTGTTATGCCCAACGCAGGGTCTATAAGTATGTAGTGATCCTATCTGTATAACTGTTATTTATAGAACGCAAACAAAGAATTGAGTATTGAAAAACAACCTAGGTAAATAATGTAATCACCTAAGCGGTATCATTACTAAAAACCAATCTCAAGGCTACTAGTTATAATAACAGATACCACCCACTATTACCCTATTTGTCTCAGTCTCCAACTTCGATTAACATTCTTATCTTTACAAGCAATGTCTTGTACACGTACAAAATATGTGTTTTGACAAGAGCCATTAACGCAAGCTAACTACCTGGAACTACAGTTGCCGGGCCATTTGCGAGTCTTCCACGATCCCTCAGCGATCTGCTTAGCCCTAGGGATAATAGTTACCAGCGTAATCTGTATGTAACTTATTAAATATACATAATACTCGACTTTAATGGTTTCTTCGCTAGTTGCGCATAAATAAGCTTTAGATTTTGTAGTTTTGCATTAACCGTTTTGGTAACTTTGTGTTGAGCTTTTGTTCAAGGAAGTTTCTCTAATAAGTTTAAGGAAGAAAGAATTAAACAAAAAGCTTTTTGTTTCTAAAGTCTTTGTGTTTAACTATATCTACCTAATTATTTCTGATGCCTTCGCGGTTATTATAAATTGGAATGAAACAACTTTAGACAGATTTAACTCGCATATTTTATTTAATTGGCTGACGTTTCGGAGCCTTTACAGATTGCATAATCGTAGCACGAATTACATAGGTGATAGGTGCATATATATACATATATAACTGAACCCACCCGAGACCTGTGCTACTTAAGTACTTACCTAACAATATCTTTGCAAATAAATGATTTCTTATTTCCATAGTTGTATTTCAAAAGCAATGTATGTAGATATTTTATATTCACACCACAGTTCAGTCGTGTTAGGAATAAAATGAAAAATACTGTATAATTTAAGAACCAAGGCCAATTTTTACCATTTATGAGATCATTGAACTGTACCTATATCCTGTAGGCAAAAAGTATAATAGAAAAATATTATTAAGGCATCATTGTTTTATACGCTTTAGTAAAACAGTACATCAGAATCGGAAGCAAAAAGTCCTATATATCTTGTACAAATATTTGTTCCCGAAGAGTCGTAATATTACTTCCAAGTTGGTAATACGACCATAAGTCATATTATTATGGATCTTATGTGTCCTAGGCTATCACTACCTAACTGTTTTTTTGCTATATGAATCTTAGGTTGACTGATAGAGGACGGATCAGGGCATTAAGTTCGCCTTTTGTAAGTATACTTAATTCTATTAAATAAATAAAAGTGGCGCTAAGGGTTCCCTTTGTGGGTGTTTGTTCAAACGCTCATACCAGATCCATAACTGTTTTATCCCGAATAGCAACCCGGTCCGACAAGGTTAGCCAAAGTAAAACAGGGACGGACGGGATTTATAGGTACGTAATTTTTCTAGCTTTATTTCATACTTTATAGGCCTAGATAATGATTAAGAACTTAGCTTCAGGATCCGGTGACGTCAATAGACGCGTAAAACAAATCAACTCTCATATATATAGGTTCTTATAGTCTATTTATTTATTCGAGCCCACACAACTAATCAAGTTTATTGTTTCCAATCGACACATTGATGATCCGCCATGTTCGCTTACCGATACTGATTGCTACAACAATCTAATTGACGCAATTCCCATGGACTAGTCTACAGTTAGCTTGAGATACAAATCAAATAGCGGGATCGAAATCAACATTAATTGTTCAAGTCGATTGTATGGTCGGCAGCACAGGTTGATGATACCATCGACACACCATTACCCTATTGTAACCCTTAATTCGTTTAATTAAAAGCTAAACTGGTCTGCAAAGTTCTGTTTCGACGAGTTGAAAACGATTAGCCTGGTGTACGTTTTCGGACCACGGTCGCCGCCTCATCAACGCCTTTAATTCTTTTCTGTCTATAAAGAAGGAAAAAACGTGTCATGCTATGAATAGATGAATACACATGTTGCCTTGGAAATTAATCGATTAATATCTGCTGCACGTCGGTTTCGGAAGTGAATGGAAGATGGGCCCCTACAAAATGTACTTGTAGGCGTTTTGGTCATACTGAGTGGAAAGTGAAAATGTTCCCTATGCCCATATCGTGTTGAGAAGTAGGTCGTATGATAAATTATCGGTAAATAACAAAGCTGTGTGACGTAACACAGTCAAGGCTAAGCTTAGAATATTTTAGTAAGAATAGAAAAATATGTCAATTAAGAAACGGTATACATCGTTTCTTTCTGTAAATATTCCTTCTTTTGCAGTGGTTAATGTAGTTTACTAAATTAATAAATAGTGAAGTAAAGTTAAGAATAATGGATACATTGGAATAAAACAACTATTAACGGATTTAACTCGCGTATTTTTTATTTTATTTTATTAGCTGACGTTTCGGATTCTTTACAGTTTCCATAATCGTAGCACGACTGAGCTGACAATAGTCTAACGCTAACGTAATAATAGATAAGTAATGCATAAACATGTTTGTTAGTCGAAATAACGTCGGTGTAATATGTATAATCATTTTAGTACCTATACCAAGAAAGTAATCAATGTGTAACTAATTATTTAATACACTGTCGTCGTCGACTAGGAATATGGAAATTGCAAAGTTTTAAAAACGTCGGCATAAAAATTAATATGTGTGTTAAATATATTTGCAAGCGTTAAAAAATGATTAATTGAATATAAACACTATTAACAAACATAATTTTGCACACTTGCGCCAAAGTTAATCTCGAAGGGAAATAATTAAGACGAAGCGTAAAGTTATCTCAGGTCAGATAGCTTCATTAGATCCTCCGGAACCGTCTGGGTCTTGCAATGATATGAATATCGCCTCCACAAACTCTGGGTATAAATGAACGGTCATTAGAACCGTGTGCCGTGCTGCATGCAATCAGTTACTGCGACGTAAGTGATTGCAGCAAACTTGCAAACTGCCATGCTTTGTGCATACGCCACGCTAGCGCCACACGTCATTGTACTGTAACTCATTAGTTTTCTATTTGCCCCCGGTCGTTGAACTTAGTGACGAAATAATTGATTGTGTTTTAAACGCGTGAAAGTTTATTTTGAAACTATATTTCTAAATGAATTTGAGACACGTTGAAATGGTGGTATTTTATATGTCTCTGTGATATCTGATAGGTTGTTTTTTAATATTGTCTCGTAATATTTTTTTGGAATTCCAGTTCTTAATTAAATTTCATCGTTAATTTCAACCAGCACTTTAAAGACAACGCGTGGAAACTATAATAAAAATGCTAAACGGTTTTGAACTTACAGTTATAACCTCTCTTAGTAGCTATTTTTAAATTCCTACCACCTGTCGGTATAAGAATATTTTTTAGATATCAAATCATATTACTTCTTCGACTACAACATATTCGACTAACGTTTATAACATTTTAAAACAAAATAGAACCGAAGCACTAATTACGCTTTGTTTCCCAATTTAGTTCCAATTGCCATATATAAATGGCAATAAAGTGATATTTAGAAGTCGTTACGCTTGATTAATGTCGGTTTGCTTTAGCTCTGGATAGATTTCAATATGTCGCTTCGTATTTATTTGGTCGATGCATCATACACGCTGAGAACACATTAAAATATTTTCTTGACACATTATTCATAATGTGCGTGGAAGGATCTCGAATGATTTCTTGGAAGGGACAGTTCTGGTTGCTAATAAAGCGAGCTTGATTGAATTAATTTTGCAGTTGGTTTATTTCGCTTCTTGGATGTATTTTATGAATGACAATTTTTGTTTTGACTTTAATGCGAGATCGTAGGTAATATGTAGGTACTTACTGCATTAATATCTATTTGAGCACGTCTCAAATTTGGAAACGGTACCTAACATATGTTAGCTTTTATAAAATAATTAATATCTGTCAAGTTGTAATTATACTATGTGGCTGTTTGATTTTACCTTAGTCGAATAAAATGTAAGGATATTCAAAAAGGGAACGCGTCCTGCTGCAATAGTCTAACGCTAAAGTGGCTGTTGTCAGCTAAGTCGTGCTACGATTATAGAAACTGTAAAGAATCCGAAACGTCAGCTAATAAAATAAAATAAAAATACGCGAGTTAAATCCGTTAACAGTTGTTTCATTCCAATGCGTAATAACCGCGAAGGCATCAGAAATTATTATTGAGTATTATTTATTAAGTAGAGACCAGTATCTCTACACATACAAAAGCGCGCACGCATTTAATGTACCTATATAGGTGTCTAAGTGTTTAGATAAGAATGCAATGGAAGGATAAAAGTAACTTTAAATCAACAAACGAGTGAATAAAACAATTTATACTAAATTCAATTTCTTAGACCAATTCCAATTTATACGCACAATACAAATTAAACGATTGTAATCTTTGTAGCTTCAAAATTTACAAAATTGAGCCATTACAGTAATTTAACAAAATGGCTCTTTAAAACGATTTACGATGTCAATGACTTATTTTCCATTTCTTATTTTTGTTAAAATGAAATATAAAACTTGAGAAACGCAACAAATTTAATAAGTAATACCTATTATATTAACAGAATGATGACATAAACAGTCGAAACTAACCAAACCACTTTACAAAACTACCAACGCCTATTCCTTTATAATGATATATAGCCGCGAATTGTCGTGACATATTATAGGCAGGTAATATAAATACAATGTGTAATAACCGCGAAGGCATCAGAAATTATTAATATAAATATTACTAACAATATTTTTCTAGTAAAGGTATATTAACACATATCTTCTGATTTTGTCTTTATCACTGTCAAAATTACGAGACGCACTCAGTGTTGAGTCACCAGACTCATTATTATAAACCCCTTAAGCGTATGAACTCCGCAATACCCCACAGTACGACTTTTCTTAATATACATACTGAGGTTATAAACGCGAAGGTAGATAATATTTTTTTATATAAGATTTAGGTTTAAAGACATTTGTTCTCATACAAGACACAAATCACTTCCATGAAAACATAATTATAGAAATGGTTACATAAATCGTCGTCGTTTGTCGACTAATACGACGAGTGATTAACAATAAGTAATATTAATATGAAATGTAGGTAGGTGTACTTAAAATTGCTCAAAAAGATAAGAGCACTGATGTTGATAAATAATGTTTAAATATCTAGGTATGTAACATATTTTATAGATTTAACATGTTTTAACATGTTTTTTAACATGTTCTTAATGATTAGCGAGCTGAAAAATGAAATTATATAAAAGGTCGTAAATTCAATAGGTATTATTATTTGGTAATATCTATCAAAAATATATTTTATGCCTAATACAATTTATGCGTGCTCTTTTTTCAACAAATTCCGTTACTGGATAATGAACCAAATCGACGTTTATCATTTTCGGGTTTTTGAACTGTAGATAAATAAAAAAATATTTATTACTATGTTATTAGGCGGGACAACTGGTTATATTACTACACAGCCTTAATATTATTTTCTCAAAAGACGATATCATAAAACTAACAAACACACGGTATAATAAGAGCGGAATTAATTAGAAGATGAACGATTTAATACATCTAAGTACCTAATTATTTTAAATTATAAGATAAGCTGGTTTCTTATTTTCATTCAGCGTTTAATATTAACTGCTTAAAAAATATTTCTCTCAGTTAGGTACTGAGAAAAAGAATATGGGAACTCGAATATGGGAACTGTAAATTTTCGAAACGTCAGCTAATAACGTAAAATACGTGAGTTAAATGCGTTTATAGTTGTTTCATTCCAAAGTTTTGTCAAATTTAGTAAAGAACATGTCTTCCACATATGCGTAAAGACGATTCCCTAAAAAAACCATTTGCAGACAAAAAAGCCAACTTTGTATTCCAAAGGTTCGCTAACTATGCGGGCCGGGTAGCAGTTTTTCTCAAAGGTCACGGCGCGGATGATTTACTTGCTCAATATTACGCGAGTCAGGTGGGTGCGACGCGGACACTCGAATTAAACTACCAAAGAAATATGGACCCGAAAAAAAAAAGGAACAGAATGAAAGAAACTTTTAAAGCGCTCATGATACCTAGTATAACCTCATTTACTGCGCAGTGAAATCATCACAGTGAGCCTATGATGAGTTGTCCAGTCGATGACAACGAGAAACCTTGTGATGTCGATGGTGTCTTTTATTTCTTACTAGCTGCACGCCCGCGACTTCGTCCGCGTGGAACTCCTCCTTTTTTGAAGTCGGTTTAAAAGTAGCCTATGTCCTTTCTCAGGCTCCAAACTTTCTTTGTACCAAATTTAATTTAAATCGGTCCAGTAGTTTTAGCGTGAAAGCGTAACAGACAGACAAGTTACTTTCGCATTTATAATATTAGTTAGGATTGTCGACAATGAAACAATATCGACACGATAAACCTTCTCCTTGCGGCCTAGACAAGTGCCCAACGTTCAATGTTAACGTTAAACGAAACGAATCAAAATGTATGGGATTTGACAGCCGCGAACGTTCGTGACGTCATGTCGTCCAAACGAGTAGAGAGGGGTTAGACAAGGTGTGGGGTAAGACAAGGTGCCAACGTTCAACGTTAACGCTGAACGTTGGCACCAAAATGTATGGGATATGACAGCCGCGTAAGTCACAGACGTTACAGACGGCTGTCAAATCCCATACATTTTGGTCGTTTCGTTTAACGTTAACGTTGAACGTTGGCACCTTGTCTAGGCCCCAAGTTCTACTTTTGAATTCGTTCAGACGCTGAATGCAAGAAAGCGTTTATCGCGATTGCGCCTTGTCTAACCAAAGTTTGGCGTAAACGTTCCGGCGTTTGCAATTGTCGCCAGCAGAAAGCGTTTGACGTTTGGGCACTTGTCTAGCCCCCCTTGTCGATAACGTTCTCATTATTATGTTGACAAAATGGTGACTCGACAATTCATCACACGCAGATTACGTTTAATCCATTAATGGAATTCTTTATGTTAAAAAACTTTAATCAAAACTAGTTGCACTGATATCGCTGATAACAGCGGCAATTTGACCGATATATTCATTAAAAGCTTTCGAGCAATCAATCACGGCTTCCAAAGTAAATAAGGTAAACAAAATGGATGTAAATAACGAAACAGAGCAGGAAATTATTCCTCTGTCCACAATAAACAATGTCAACATTAACTTTCCGGATTCGAATATATTTACCGAACTTACGAATTATGGAAAATGTATGCTTAATTCTAGATATGGGTTCCGTGTTTGAACAGAGAAAAGTTGACTCATAAGGCAAAATTAATATTTACATAGTATCATCTACTCGTATTCAGGTAGGTATATGTAAGTAGTATTAGTAAACCAAAAACTAAATTGCGCCAACGAATAAAGTCTGTGCTAAATTCAAGAGAGCGCCTTTCGGCTAAAAAGTATTGGAGCAAAAAAATAGGCTTAAACAAAATTGAGTACCTAACAAGATGTCGTGGGTTAGATTGTCACCTGTTTTATAATATTCCAAACTGTTTTTCTTCAATCTCGTACGATGTAAAACTTAAACTCATGACAAAGTTGGCATTAGGTACTTACCAAAATTGATTTAAAACAAGCGACTGTCCAAAAGTATTTAACAGTGTTAGACTGAACTCTAAATTTGTATCAGACAAAAAAGCAACAGAAAAAAGAGAAACAATCCCGCTTTATAGCTTCCGCCCCTCGCATTATGAAAATGAAGTTTTTATATTTTAGAGAGGTTTACGGCGCCGACTGGGTTCCGTTCGACGGACATACCTACTCGCACTTTTATCGCTCTACTCCACTTATCAGCTTTTGCCATTCCACCTATTTGCCGCCATTAAGAGAGTACCTATAAATTTACGGGGACATAGGATATAAAAAAAAGATGAAAGTATAACTAAGTTAAATTGCTTACTTAGTTTATCTTAACAATTAATAAAAACATATCTTAACAATTATTAAAGGTCGCCTTTACCAGGTATCGTTGTGGTGAATCTGGAAAAACCTATATTCGGCAGAGAAATGACCTGGTAAAGGCCACGTTCGCTGTTGCGATACCTGGGAAGACCTATATTTGGCAGTGAAACGACCTGGTTAAGACCACGTTCGTTACGGCAATACCTGGAAAGACCTATATCGACCTGGTAAAGGCGACGGCCGTTGTAGCGGTACCTAGAAAGACCTTTATTCGGCAGTGGACTTTCTGTACGTCCGACCTAATGAAAGATATCGACTGCTGCGTAATATAACAACTTATATGTTACTTATTGGTTAAGGCATATTAAAAAAAATAAGTCTAAGCTATTAAGGCGCATTCGCGCTGTATACCATTCGAAGAATCACCCACAAACGCATGTAGGTAACATTAAAATACCATCCATCAACCGCACAAACGAATAAAGTAAACATAATTGTGCACTTACTATTTATTATAACTCTAGACATACCTCTAAAATCATGTGAAAACTAACGAGTATCGCAATTAAAACTCTAATTGCGCGGCAATGAAAGCCAACTATCCTTAAAATGTTGCAGAAATAAAACATTTAGGTATTTTTCATGAGGGAATCGTATAAAACGCTCCGGTTTGTAGAGTAATGTCTGTGGAGTTCAAATATCTCTCCCACAGTCTGACGCCTAGGAATTCCTTTAATTGCGGACACAGTGAGGTTCATAATTGCAAGCTGTACTCACGCGATGCAGTGTCAACTGACTAGCTGCACTTACTGAGATGTAACATGTCACAAAGACTTATTTTACCTTTACTGTTAGGTATTTCCTATGTGCGATTCCGCTACTTGGCACATAAGTAAGCAAAAGTTGTGATTTGATTTACCTTGCGACGAGGTATAACGAAGGCGCTGTATGTGGAATAGGTACTATTCGTTTTTAGTTAACGAGCTTTATCTCCGGCATGTTTAAAAATAACCAAATATTTAAGCTATTGCCAGTTTTCTGTTAACTTTTTGAATAAATTGAGTGATAATAATATTAGGGAACTACATTGGAATGAAACAACTTTAACGGGTTTAACTCGCGTATTTTATTTTTATTGTCTGACGTTTCGGAGCTTTTACAGATTCCATAATCTGCCAATAAAAATAAAATACGCGAGTTAAATCCGTTAAAGTTGTTTCATTCCAATGTATAATAACCGCGAAGGCATCAGCAATTATTAGGGAACTATTTAGAACGTTCGTGTCTGCTATTATAAAGTTTCTAATAGCATAGGTACCCAAGAGTCACTGGACAGCGAGAATTAATTAGTACACCTAGTCTTTATGTACTTATTATAAGCATAATTCTCTTTTTTAAATATCGAAATTATTGGAAAAATATTCATACAAACATGTAATATGCCCCAAGACGGTACCGCAGACCTCAGATTTTTTTTAAATATTTTCTTGAAAATACATTTGAGGAAATATGCAATTTTTATGTTATCTCCTCATAGGAAAGCTACATGACAAGTGTACAGCTTGCCTCAAATACCTACCCAGAAATTGGTGGAAGCAGCTATAAAAATTTGAATTTCCATTTATATTTAGTCTTTATTGCACAACAAAACTTTAATGTACCTACAAACGGCCAAATTAATGTTATTTTTAAGTACCTGTCTGTAATTGTATAGATTACAAATAGACCGTACTTAAAAATAACACGAAACAGTTTGCAATCCATTTAATTTCTAAATTATCTTTGGTTTCCAGAATTAATTTACGTTACTATAAACGTTAAATCTTTATAACTCTTAGGTACGCAATAAAAACTTTTAAACCATGCTTTCCTTTACTCTCATTACCGGTCTGTTTTAGATTTTACGACTTTTTAATGTCCACCATAAATATCCACGGATATTATCTAAAAAATGTTATGAATAATCAAATTAGGAGTTAATCATAAAAATGTACAATAAGAATTCATTTCTGACTATAAATATTGAATTTAACACTACGTCAAGTTATTAATGAACAATTTTAATGGTTGTAATAGAGTGGAAAATTTTATAAGTGCTTTGAAAAGATTTTCATTTAATCGTTTTCAATAGAAAGGCTACAATGTATTTTTTATTGCGTGCATTAATTTGTGTACGTCGGTGTTTACGAGATGTTTTGTGTTTACAGAACTGTTGTTAATACTTTAAGGATTTTATGAAAGCAATTTAATTAGTTTGTTGTTTATGATACGCGCTGAAATAACATAGTATCTGATTAATATTATCAAAGTTATAAATCATGGATAAATTGATTTAGGTATAATCCTGTTATATTAATACAAGCAATTCTTGTACCTATGTAAACTTACCTATATACATTATCTATGTTTCAATTACAAGAACTACATAAAGGACTAAATTTTCGACGATATGTATCGATGTCAATTGTTAAGACATCTACAATAATAATTAATAAAAAATGTAAGTAATATGTAATCAATTAAAATGATACATAGCTAAACAATACGATAAAGTATATTACTTATGTATATTTAATTTGCTATAATTCATATATGAAGTTCGTTATATTGATTTCGACACACGTTGAACTATCCTTCATTTGCACTACTGTTAATTCGACGTCAAAACTCAACATTTCAATACTTAAAATGATCAGGACACAAAAATACATAAGCACATTATAACCATTACATAACAAAGAGCAGAAAAGTATAAAACCACCACAATAAATGTTCAAACTTCCTCAAACGAGCAAAACTAAGACCGTATTTCAGCGTTAAATATTATCTGACGTGTATGAAGAGGGTATTTAAACTAAGTTAAAACTGCAGTGTCCTTATGAAACACTAATAGCGGTAACCTAGTTTTTAATAATTAATTAAAGAGCCCATTAGCCCTGGAGATAATCTTTATGGTCCCGTGGTCGGATGGGCCGTCTTAAATCATGACGCCTTGCAGGCGAGGGACGGGAAATTATTTTAAAACCGTTCAACGGTTATTTAATAACGTTGTAAGGAGGTTGTGATTTAATAACGGAGGTATTCTGCAAAGTCAATGACGATAAGTGTATAAGTGAAACTGCATTTTCAATATTAGCGGTGCTTGTGTAATAAATAACAAGTTGTAGATAATATTCCATTACAATACGTAAGAATTACGTCGTAATTTGATAAAATAAATCTTCTGTAATTACGAACATAGGTACCTAAATAGTCAGGTTATTGTGTTATTTTCAGATCTATTATTAATATAGGTACAAACATGCCTAAATATCAACCATGCATATATTCTTCGATGAAACTAGATGAGTGCTCCAGTTTTATCCACAAGGAATAGGTACCTAAGTAAGTAAAAAAAATTTTTTTTTACGATAGAATTGTCTATACCACTTTTCTGACCATATGCTATCTACAAAACCATTATATTAATTATACCAATGCACCGTAAAAATAAGAGAAAACAACATACAAACACAAAACCAATAAGTCTTTCAGTAGTAGGTTTTAAAATGTTCGAGACAACGTTATATTTTAAATATTATTTGAACCTAGCCGTACCAGATATTATCGTGCTTTTCCGGTCTTCACCTTAATGTCGCCTTTTACTCAAAATACCACCTATTCCTCGAGATAAGTATGAGTTATTGCTAGATAGATACTTTTACTTTTATCCCCGGTGGATCGTTCATCTTAGCTTATACTTACTGAAAAAAGGTTTTAGGAATTTGTCATTTCCAAGCAATATGTAAAAAAGCCAGGTTGTACAAAAATGCCCTTAATATTCACCGTAGAAAAGTGAAAAAAGTAGGCAAGCAAGTGAGTGAAATCCGAAGATACAATGATCACTTACAACACAATTAGATACCAACGTACCAAACAAAAATATCAGTCTATAAATCCTAATGCCATCAACAAATAAAATTTGTATTAAACTGCAATCCATGGTTTAACTGATACTTACGTAAAAAGGAAGTGACGTATCACGGATACACTCTGTCTCATTCTATAAAAAAGAGTTAAAATCATTGGAATGAAACAACTATTAACGGATTTAACTCGCGTATTTTTATTTTATTTTATTAGCTGACGTTGACTTTAGCGTTAGACTATTGTCAGCTCAGTCGTGCTACGATTATGGAAACTGTAAAGAATCCGAAACGTCAGCTAATAAAATAAAATAAAAATACGCGAGTTAAATCCGTTAATAGTTGTTTCATTCCAATGTGTAATAACCGCGAAGGCATCAGAAATTATTAGAGTTAAAATCGTCAACTAATAAAATACACAAATTGATCTAGTCTCAAAGTAAACATAGCTTACGTATAGGTACGTATATGGTTTGGATTCATATAATACTTGCAATTAGCACCAAAATATAAGACAAGTTATTATATGCTCTGTTATCGACGTTTACCTTTATCAACCAGTCTCGACTTCCTACCCCTAAACATAAAGTTTCCACTCTGCTTTTAACGTTACCAGTAAATTTACCTAAACGATCACACCAGCAGCTGATTAAGCTAAAACAACTTGATATTAGACGGTAATTAACACCGAGACGGCAAAATATCTCATTTATCTACTAAGATAAGGGTTGTTTTGTTTCACGGCCACCTTCTATTAGTGATAAGGAACCTTTAAATGCCGCATTTTGTCGCCTACCCGCGAAGCAGGTGTTTATTGTTTACTATAAGAACAAAGAGTATTTCGTAGATTGAGAATTCATTTGATTTTATTTATATCCTATGTTGTTTTTGGGATATAAGACAATTTAAGAGTTCATAGACTTAACGCCATGTTCCCATCCATAATTAGGTCTTTTAGTAAAATAAATGTATTTTGACGTTTGTTTATTTCTTTAAAATGAATTTACAAATACCGTTGTAGTTAATATAAATACGGAAGCAAAGTTAATGTATGTTTACCTCCACCTCTAACTAAAGGTCATAATATTATTCTTCTTCGTCTAGTAATTAAAATAAAATACGCGTTTTAATTCCCAACTATTATTATAAGTGCAAAAGTAACTCTGTCTGTCTGTCTCGCTTTTACGCTTAAAGTACTGAACCGATTTAAATAAAATTTGATACGCAGATAGTCTAGAACCTGAGACAGGACAAAGGCTACTTTTACTTGCCGTAATTTCTAATTCCACGCGGGTGGAATCGCGGGCAAAAGTTATTCCGTAATAATTATTTTATTTCGATGTGTAGGGCACGAGACATTACTAAAAATATCTCAATGAGTCTCCATTAAGATATGTATTAAAGTAACAAAACCTCATCAGAATTCCTATAATATTCCCGCAAAGAACTGTATCAACATTGACACCCACCTGCTACGGATTTCGTTTGTCCGTGACCATTTTATCTTCATTATTGCCTTTGTGTCGACACACCTTGCCCCTTTTGTCTCGACTGAAATATGAAACGAATGATACATCGGGGTAAGATCTCGTAACGCTTCATTAATTCAGGTTCGTGGTTAATAAGTAAATGATTTGTTCGGAAGAACTGTGACTTGGTATGAATAATTCATTGTAGATTGACTTGATCTTCAAAATTGTTTTTTAGTATATGTAGGTATATATATATACATAATTATGTAAATCCTGATTTAATAAATATATGTAAGTACATACTTAACTTTAATTCAACGCATGCTAAAAGTATTTACAAAAATTCACACCCATTTATATTCTGTAGGTAGATTCTTTAATACATAAATGTAAGCAGCAATAAATCAGCTTCTATAAATTGTTTTTGCACGCGTTAAAACCTAACCTTAATAAGGTATACTACATATTCAATTACGTATGAGATAGGTGCGAATTGTTAAAATGATAAGTTATTTTAATATCGATCATCTAATAATCTACAACATTTGTGTATACTTGTTAATATTTGCAAAGTATAACCCTAGAGTGGATCAAGTACGCTTCGCTAAGCAGCCGGATGATGGCACTATCCATTCGGAATACCTTTCCATGCTCCAATAGATTCAATATGGAGATACGCTTCATTTGTTTGAATTGAAGAATTGATGGAAAGATAAGTAAGTCGTTAGAATTTCTCACTGTGAATGGGTTAATGTTAGTATTAAACGAATTTGGGCGATTCATCGAAGATTCGAGACACCGTTATTGTCGTCTCTACCTGCTATATATACCTAATAGTTGCAAATAGTATTATTAAGTACTAGCGACACGGCTTCACACGGGTGCTATAAACCTTCCTCTCGAATCACTGTATCTATTAAAGAAAACAGCATCAAAATCCGTTGCGTAGTTTTAAAGATTTAAGCGTAGGGATATAGGGATAGAGATAGCGACTTTGTTTTATACTATGTATGAATTATTACACAGTATTTGTACCTGTTCGAGTGAAGCAGTCTAGTTGAAGCGCAGAGCTGACCCATCTAGGAGACATAGGATCATAAGTCAAAAGTAAGTTACTTGTATCAGTAATAGAAGATAAATTCACGTAAGTTTTTTCACTAATTGATTACATATATGTTCTTAAATATAGCCTGAGAAGACAACGCCGTCTCAAAAGCTCGAAGTTCTGTTTCATAGTTCAGTTCGTCATAGTTGTTTTATTTCAATATGTAATAGGTAGGTAAGTACATAACTGCGAAGGCTTCATAAATTATTTTATTAACACAAAGCTAGTCTTATGCGAAAGTATTTTTTGCTTCCATATCATAGCATAGGTAAGTAATATACAATGAATTGGCGAAGATAAAATTAATTAAATTTAAATTATGAAAATGTGAAAAACGTTATCAAGATTCTAAGCAGGTGCTATTTAGTTAAGAAGCACATGTATTTGCCTGACACACGGACAGCAAGGTTAGTCAACCACAAATTTATTTTATTTAGTTCAAAAGTTTTGCTACGTAACAACGAATACTTTCATTTTATATTTCGTCGCTTATTTGGCTACGAATATGGGAACTGTAAGTTATCGAAACGTCAGCATATAAAATAAAATACGCTAGTTAAATCAGTTATAAATAGTTTTTTATTGTAATGTTTAATAACTGCAATGGCATCATAAATTAAAAATAAAATAGAAGGTAAGTAGGTACCTACTTTCGCGGAGACTACTTACTTTCGCAGCTATGACACTGAAACTATAAAGTTTTCGAAACGTAGATATAATAATATGATGAGGAGATTGTTTAATTGATGTCCCATTGTTGATGATCAGAAACGTATTTTTTATAAAATGCAATGATGGTGCAATCTATACTATTATAGGGTTAATACTAAAAAAAAACAAATGTACCTATGTATGCACTTGCACTGGCAAAAATCAAAGAGACGTTATATACAAATTAAGATATTTGCACTGTTGTCACTTCTCAATAAAAAGTATACATACATAAGGTACATTAAATACATATATCTTAATTTAAAAGATAAAGAAGCACGTTATTCTTGTAGTCTGTATACTCTAGGTGTCTGTAAAAAGCCAGCGGTCGCGACTGTACGTTGTCGCCTGTCCTTTTGTCGGCACTTTTTGTCGGTAACCCGTGACTGTTTTAAAAATCGGATACTGATCTGTTTGACTTACCGGTGAAGCCTATAGTCAGGTAGCGATGAAGTAATAAAACACGAATAAAACAAAAAGTAGCAGATACAGTGGTGCGTAATAAAATTGAATTTGGTAATCCGATAGCATGCTGGCCGTCCTGTTTGCTTTTAATACATGGCGCTTGGTTCTCTTTTGGACGTATAAATTAGTATCAAAATATTCGGTCGGTAAATATAATAATATATTTATTATGTTTTGGATTTCCTTTTTTTTAGATTAAGCTAACGTAGCTTGTGTAAACAGTTATTCCACGCATATAAATCTGACGGCAATGGTAAATAGATATAACATATATACTTTATACATACCTACTCGATTTTCAAATATAAAACTGATAAAATGATTTATTTTCAATAATACTTAACTACGCTAATATAAAAGAAAACTTAACGTAATCTTGTGATAAATGTGTCGAAATGGTTTCGAGAAGAGGATATTACGACTGAACTTTTTTGTTTAGTTCACTAGCGTGCTTCCAAATCTAAAGCAGTGAAGTTTCGTTAGCATGTTTAAGTAAATAAATGTTATACCTAAACATACAATGTTCACAACTTATTAAAGTAATTATGTGTTCAGTAAAGACAAGACACATAATTAATATTTCGCTATTAATGTAACAAGTCATTAAAAAAGTCGTTAAGTTTATCTGTCTCTTTATTTTAATTTCATACAGAGCTGTTTGAGTTACAAGTTTTGCTTTAAGTTGAGACTCGTAGCGCCATCTATCGTCGAGTAGAGTAAGTTGTTTAGAAACAAGTGAGTTGAATGCGTTACTGAGTTGTAGACCATTTCAAACTAGCTTCAATTACTGTACATGATACATCCATTTAAATTGCTCTTCACTAGGTATATTATGTGCATTGGTCTATGAAAATAAACGTGTTTTCTGAATAAAATAAATATAACTGCATAATTCACAAAAAATTACCTCTTCCTAAACTTAGCAAAATTTATTGGAATGAAACAACTATTAACGGATTTAACTCACGTATTTTTATTTTATTTTATTTGCTGACGTTTCGGATTCTTTACAGTTTCCATAATCGTAGCACGACTGAGCTGACAATAGTATAGCTTTAAACTATAATAAAGAATCCGAAACGTCAGCAAATAAAATAAAATAAAAATACGCGACTTAAATCCGTTTATAGGTGTTTCATTCCAATGTATAAGTACCTACCTACACGTTTTCTATTAGGTATATTGTATTAAAAAATATAAGAAAAATCTGATATCTTATTATGTAAATTAAAAAGGTTTTGGTTTAAATGTAACGTGTTATAAATTTGTATAAAAGACCATCTATCAACTAATATTAGGTAAATAGTTCAAAATCAGAATGATTTGAGTATCAACTAAATATGACAACCTAAAATTTTTATTCCGTTAATAGTAGGTAAGTCTGTAATACCTGAAAGTATGTCAAGGTTATAATTCCGTGAAAACCTGAGTCATGAAAATCCACTTTTACTAGAACAGTAGGTGCGAATTCCGTGAAACACTTAGTACCTACTAATAATTAAAATGTGTTAATCCATTCACACCCTTACTTAGTTGGAAATACAGTAAGCATGAAATACCTACTTATATTGCAAGGTACCAACGCGGTCGAAAATACTTATTGGAACAAGCTCTTGACAATAAAGACATGTAACTACCGATATATTTGACCACCTCAACTGCTACGATTTAATGCTCACTGTACCTGAATAATTTCCTAACGATGTATAAGAGCTGACATATACTTTAATAATAATAATAATAATATCTTTGGACAATTCACACCAATTGATCTAGTCCCAAACTAAGCAAAGCTTGTACTATGGGTACTAGACAACGGATAAACATACATAAATACATATAAGACATCCAAGACTCAGGTACAGATGCCAGTGTTCATCACACTGACATCTGCCCGTAGCAGGATTCGAACCCGCAACCTCCGGTTTCGTAGCCAGGAGCTCTGACCACTAGACCAGCAGGCCGTCAATAATAGAACAGGCGTAATAGAACATGTGTTCATGTATCTGAGCTACCTTGTTCATAGTGTCTGTGTGTGTATAAAAATCGCTTTAATCGTTCAAGAGCTTTGACGCCACAGATAGAGACATGCAAACACAAACGGACAGTCAAGTCATATAACATCCCTCTTCATGCGTCGGGGGTTAAAATAGGCGAGCGCGGATTTGTGAAATCGCTATTACAATCTTTTGTACAAAGGATATTAAATAAACTATCTCTAGACGTTTTATTGCGGTATTTACCTGCACTAAAAATATTTTAATAGTTATTTGAAACTCGTAGAAACTATAAAGTATCCGTGGTAATTAATAATTATCATTATAACGATACTTAACCACATAATAAAATACCATTTATTTATTGCGTTTGATAAGTGAAAACAATAAGTCTTTACTGTCTACCACAACGCCGCAAGACATTTCGATTTAATTTACTAGTTATTACAAATATAATCCAACTGTGATAAAACAACACGCAATTCATTGTACCCTCAAAATAATTAATATTTGGTTACGCAACACTCTTTTGTTTAAGTAACAGAGCCTACTTATTGCGAAGTAACCCCGATCCTTTGTCAACGATACCACTCGAATTACAGAACAACAGCGAGGGCTAAAGACACTCGTTATCTTTCTTAATCTGAGAGCATTTTGACGACTCTTCGTTATTTCGAATAAGATCAAACGCTATTCAGAAAACCACGTTGCTTCAATGAGGCGGCACGGTTGACTTTGTGCCTCACCGTGTCGATTCCACCTAGCTTTGGAGAAGAGGTAGGCCTGTTTTGGAAAACGTTGCCCTGAATATGTTGGCACAAACAATAGATTGGAAATATAAAAATTAAAGCTTGTAATTATAAAAGCTATTGTTTTGATTAGGTCTTAAAAGGAGGAAAACGGAAACGAACCTACTGATTACGTATAATTGAAATGAGTTATATATCTCAATATATATATACCTTATCTACGTATGTTTCTTATCATTTTCTTCTAAACGGGTTTTGATGAAAATTTGTACGTATATTTCAATGGGTTCCTGAATGGGTGGAAAACATAATTGGACCCGGTAGGTGTCGCTGCTTAACGGTTCTGCTAGTATATTGTAAAGTACCTAACTTAGAAACTCCATTTTGTTTTTGTTTCTATGAGATTATTGTTCCTGGGTGTCTTGATAGTTTAGGTGAAAAAGAAATCCTGACATTGTGAGAATGATGAGACTGAGTCCTAAAGCCTCAGGTACAACGGTTTTATAATATTGACATATAGATACTAATTAAACAATATAAATCCAAACAGTATATAAAGATAAGTGGCGTGCTTCGATAACAGTACCCTTTATTTATTCCCAATTATAATAAATCGGTTCGACGACATTTAAACTCCAAACTCCTACACCATGTTTCAAAACTTTTCGCTATGTAAATTGTTTTCCGTGAACCTTTTATTTGAGGAGAATCTTTACACAGAAATTCCCAACGAAGCAGTCCGTTAAATTATTAACAGATTCTCAATCAATAGAAAATCGTTCTAAACAAAATGTAAGCAAAGTGGGGGGAAATGCTTATTGTGAGTAGGATGGATTGGGGCGAATTCCAGTAACACTCTCGGCCTTTATGAAGTCGCCTGCAGGGGCAGATTGGACGTTACGTATGATTTGTTTTGTTGTTAGGACATTACCCTTACCTATATATTTTTGTGAATAACTTCTCATGCTTCCGTGAAACATTGGAATAAAACAACTATAATGTATATAAAGATAGCGTCATACTTCAGCGTTAGACTATCGTCAGCTCATTCGTGCTACGAATATGGGAAGTGTAAAGTTTTCAAGACGTTACCTAATAAAATTAAATACGCGAGTTAAATCCGTTTACAGTTGATTCGTTCCAGTGTGTAATAGCCGCGAAGGCATCAGAAATTATTATGTAATAAGTATTAAGTACGAATCATTAAAATACACTGTCAACAAAACTACTGTAACGGAATGTAATTTCACTTAGGTAACCTAGTTAATATTGGTTCAGTTATTAAAGTAAACATCAAGATGTACTAAACTTGGAACCATAATTTAAAGGAGCCAGTCAGTCTCTTAGCAAAAGCTAGAATTTCCAACACGACATTTAGATAACAATGTTTACTTTGTTTTAGTTTCCTTTGTTACATCAGCACTAACAATAACTTCATATATTTCGGGAACATTTATCATAATATAACTTAGAAACTTCACAAGTATTTTACAAACATGTTAATGTTTAACTGAGGCGTATAATTCATGGAATAAGCAGCCACTAGTTATCACTGTATCGCTTGATGTAGCTTAACTATAACTGTAGATATAATTACAATACAAAACTGTATTGTAATTTCTTTAAGGAATTGGAATGAAACAACTATAAACGGATTTAACTCGCGTATTTTGTTTTATTGACTAACGATTCGGAACCTTAAAATGTTTGTTTAGGTATCATTTACTAGCTTACCCGTCGAACTTCGTCCCACTATAATTCTGATCATAATAATGTTTTTTATTTATTTTATATTTCTCGTATAAGTACATATCGATTTGGTGCAGTCGTTCGGAAGTTAAGCTCGTACATACATTCCGGTGATTCATTTTTATTTATATGTACCTAGATTGGAAAAGGAATTGTCTATAGCTATGTTAATTGGAAGTCCTTAAAACATCCCAAATCGTGGTTACCGCACCCATTGCCGATATTACGACCGGGCGACCGAATCTGCCCGATCTCATCATCCTTTTCACCCACACTCGTGTTTACTTTATATTTGCTCCAAATAACTTATTCAAAACTTGATCTAAGGTTTTCCGAGAAGGACATTTTTTTAATTGGGGTCACTGGTTACTGTTCAGTTGCTATTTGTTTTGGGTATAACTTGTCTGAATATAATGATTTCTGTGTAATTCTTATGGTATGTTTACTTCGTATAAACGTCGTTTATGTGTAGGTATCTATTTACAATGTATAAGAGGACGATTGTAAGCTTAATTTAATTTACATGAAATAAAATACAGATAGAGATTGGAATAAAACTGAATGGAAAAATAATATTGTGTGTGTGTATTCTTTATTGTATATAGAATAGATATATAATTGAGTCCACTGACACACTCGACTCACAGTAAAAAATACTTGTTTTAACATTTCCTTTGACTAAACTCCGTGTACATTTTTTAAAGACTAAGTTTTGTTCATCTTTAAAATAAAATTAAGAATACGGAGCAAAGTTTTTTTATAAAAGTATTAAACTTAAAAGCCAGAACCGGTGCACTCAAAGCGTTAACTCTTAGCTTAACTCTTTTTAACACAAGACGCTGTTCCTGAATTCATATAGCGTGCACACAAATTTATTCCTGCATTAGACTACATTTAAATGCAAAGCTCGCAGAAAAAGGTAATTAAGCTGAAGGAATGTAGTGAAAATATTACTAATTGAGCTACAACTCCTTTTAAGGGGAATCACGTCTTCGCCGGTAAATCTGAGGTTGTAGAGGAAAAGGGGTATAAGTCCTTCACATTTCTTATCGCACTTATACCCTTTTTTCACTAGCACACTCGAATTATAGCACCAGTTACCCTGTTAAGTCAGAATTGTGCTTTGTTTATTTAGGAAATTTACAATTTCAGTATGCACATTACTCGTAATGGTTGTTGACAGAATTTGCGAGTGGTGACCAAGAACCGGGAAACTCTGCGTCCTCTTACGTAATAATTTGGTGATGCTTCGAGAAGATCTACGTCCAGAAGTGGACGTTATTATAACGATGAAATAGATCACAATTTCTTTTGCTGCCTTGATCTCATCATATTATATTATTGAAATATCTAAAAGAAACTTTTCTTCAAATAAGGATTAACTAATTCGTTGTTTATCTAAAGTAACCTGTATACATGAATAAGTACAGACTAGGATTTACATCAGTAATTAGATGCTTTGAATTAATAAAATTCCTTTGCCTTATTACGTACAACCGACACCGTGTTTTCAAAATAAAAAGCACATTCCTTGCTATACTTAAATAAATGCCATAGCCCATACACATGCCCTGAGGTAATACTTCATATTTGACACGCTGAGACACCGATATTAAAATTATATGGCGGCTTACAGTAATTGAAGAGTGCAGTTAAAAAGGCAGTACCTGGCTGCTGGTAATTTTATTCATAGCTTGTAATTAAGTCTTTAGTTATTATTTTTAATACCAGTAAATGACATTGGTTAGATTGACAGTTTTTAATAACTTGAGGCGTGTTCATAAATAGTTGTTTTCATTAAGTATAACGGTAAACAACACCGTGATATTCATTTTCATTCCGTGTTTTTATTATTCACAGACCATGGATAGAGAATAGCAGAGACACTGTTTTGCCTTTATCCTACTAGCAAATTAGAAGTTACCAAATATGAGGGCGCTGAAGTTAACCTAACGCGCGCTATTGGTAGTCAATTTAAAGTTTTAATTGCATCACAAATTGACCCTTTGCGCAGAATTAAGTTATCAGTAGGAGTGTAAGCACGAAGAACCTTTTTTAAACTAAGCTTGACCCACGAGAGTGATTTTTTTAGTAACTGTAGTACTTACTAACGTGTAATGGACTATAACGAATCCTTTCTTAGTAATAGGATGATTTAATATGGCCCTTGACATTTATAACAAGGGTGCTATAAAAAAATAAGTGGTGATACAGTTAAAAAATAGTGCTTAGTTTGCCCACAGAAGTGCGGATCGGGCACATAAGTCTTGGCCATCCAGCCCAACCCTCGGGGGAGAGGTGACCTTTTCACTGATCTATTGGATATCGACTTCTGCAGTAACTTCTGCCACAGAAAATAGTAACTACAATCTATGATCCGACGTTACTGTGGTAGGTTTTTTCCAACATGTGCTATATAGACATAGCCAAAGTATGCGAACTACACGTAGATTTCGGTTTTAATTTCGTTTAGTCACCCTCTTGTATTAGTTCGAAGTTTTATTTCTTAACATGCTGTATTGACTTTTAAAATAACCTTATTGTAGGAACAAAATGTTTTATGACAACGTTCACCCCGTATTTGACCTCCTTAGGGAATTAATTTCCGAAATCGCTGAATTACATAAATTGTAAATTATTTATGGAATGTTCCAAGTAAATAGTCTGAAATACTAAGTTTTAGTTATGATATTATAAAAATTGCTTTGCGTCTGATAATTGACGACCTGGAATAAAATACTTAAAGGGTACCTACATTTATTTATGAAATGAATGTCTTGTGAAATATAAGTTTCGGTGTTTAGAATTCTACGTGGGAGAAACGGAACGGAACTCGTCAAGTATTTGTATATTTCGGACTCTTGGCATTTCTATAATAATCTATTAGTCAATATTATTATAATTTAAAAAGTAATGGTACCTATTGAATTAAAAATATCCAATAATAAAAAAAAATAAAAAAAAAAATAAAAAAAAAAAGTGGACGAAGCGTGTTGTGGATTTCCTTATGTGTATATGGTTTTTATTTTAGGTAACTATTTTGACGAAACTTCGGTGGATATCATGACATTTGTAATACTAAGTTGACGAAACCTGCGTTGTGGATTACCCTGCATGTAAGTTTTTAATTTGAATTTAATAAATTATTTTAGCTATACTAAAATAATGTCCAAAAATATTAGTCAATTAAAACTTCAACGTCGCTTTTCTTGACAATGTCCAAACTACGTTAACTACAACATTGCAACCCTAATTCTGGATTCCGTAATCAGTCCCAACAATTCGAATATCCATTCCGTGAAACTACAATCGTCATTTCACTTAATCTCACTTCACTAATTCCGTTATACGAACAAAATGCACTCGGGCCCGAATTAGACTTCTCGTTTCACAGGCAATAAATTTAATAGACCCCGACTGCGCGTACGACTCGACGATTTAGGGATAACTAAGGACATGAAATGTACGGTCGGAAAGCTAGCTCTTAATTACGTTGGATTTTTAATCTAACAAGTAAGAATTCAGTATTTAGCAAAAACTTATTCAGTGGAGTAATAAAAGCAAAATACACATCTATGTTGAGGTTATAGACTAACACGCTCTTTAACAGGACCTTGAGGTTCATTGTGAACTGTAAACGACTTGTTTTAACTATTATTTGGTTGACAGTCAAATTTGAACACTTGCGATTCAGTTTGGACTACACTAACAGTGCCTTGGTCTGTCCCATTCCCATAGATATATTCGTCTATTATTTTTTAGCTGTGAGATGCTTATAGCCTGAATAAATGATATCAACTTGTTAATATTTTTGTGTCAACCATACTTCCTGATGATGATGACTAAGTTAACATCACATAACGCTTGCACACGTAGGTGGTCCGTTTTATGAATGAATGATTCAGGTGGATTCTTGTCCACGACGATTTCGTAGTTGTTTGTGTCGCAACAACTTTAAATATGCAGCTATTAAGAACAAAACCGATAAAAACTAATCTTATTAACATGCAATAGAGTCCACATGTTGGAAAACACGTAAACCAGTCTGATTGGTTTACGTGTTACTGGAAACTGAATAATAAAATTGAATTGATAATTTACGTAAATGTGCACGATAAGGAATTCAATTGCATTGAATACCTGAGTTTTACGTGGACGTAACAAATTATTTATAAATGACAACATTCAAATACTTAGGTACCTACCTTTCATCTCATAGGAAAAAAAATATAAATATATACAAACAGAAAGTACAATAGTGCCTATAAGGTAAAAAATTATAATGTAATACACCTTAGATAAACCCGCGACATTTATTAAATAAATAATGTTATTGAAAATATTTAAAACATACCTACTTACCTTAGTCGATTAAAAGACAGTACCTAATCTTATAAATTACATATACCGAAGTTATGCAACAGAATGAAGTTGATAAAAAAAAGTATCTTATTTATTTTCTTATACATTCCCAAAACTGTTTACTGATTCAATGAAACAAACTTGATTTTAAAATTCAACAAACGTTCTTAAACCCATTATTTGACAGGCAGCCCAGCTGATCCTATAACCGCCACTGTGCTGCACACAAATTAAATTCGTATTCCGAACGAGTAATCAAGACAGACTTCGATGCACATCTGCGTCTCTAGAGCCCCAAGCTTTGCAAATTTTACCACCTTCACCCGAACAATACTGAATCTTAAACACATTATAATAAAAGCGATGTGAACTGTAGTTCACATTTTGTAATGGTAACGTTAAAAGGATTAAGACTCGGACCTCATGAAGACGACTCGATCACACATTAACAGAGGGATTCTCTCTAATTCAAGTCTCATTTGTTCAAATCTAAGTATAAAATATCGGCCGCCGTAAAAGGGGTGACTAATCCAAACTTCTGTAGGGATTCTGACAAATGGAATCGTAAAACTTTGTGACGTTTTAATAACGGAAATACTGAGTGATGGACGCTTTTGTAAAGTGTCACATTTTTGTTTTGTCTAGTATTTCTAACATAGTTTGTTATTGTATGGAGATAAAATTGGAACGAACCAGAATCTAATAAAGAGAAATATTATAATGGTAACAACGATAATACTAATAGTAGGTTTACAATTCGATAACATCACAAACTTTTTTAAATACGATTTAAATTAATTAGAGCATTAAAACATATTTTATCTAGCTTGCGTCGATTCAATGCAGGCTTATTACTCTAAAGTAGATCACTGCCTCATTTGATTGCCTTGATGTGATGATACCATGTTTGGCAAGCGTGAAAATAACATTGTCCGACTTTACAGTAGTCTAATAATAAAACGGCAGTTAACAATTTAGATAACAGCCACGAGCGATACTCGCAACTCAGAGGGTTCTTGCTCTTAGCTCGATTGCTAATTTGTACTGTAATCCACTTGTCAACTTCTCCTGAAGTTCCAATTACTTCTTACTAATGAGAGTTAGTTAGCGAACTTTTGGAATGTCAGATAATTATTGCTGTTACGTAAACTTTGATGATCGAAACTCGTTAATTAGCGGATTTTGAGAATTTAGTAAACAAACTTCTCTAATAATTTGTTTAAAAAACTCTGGATTCTCGCTGTTATATAATATTACACGAGTAAGCAACTGATGGGCATTCAATTAAAGTTTAACATATTAAATTTGGATAAAATAACGCAATATAATAATTCCCCCAGAAATCGCTACTTGTGTCTGGTTGGTGTAAATTCACTTATTCGTGGATTATTCTTTGGACATATTTCAGTTACTGTATATAGATATAACCTAACATAGATAGCATATTAAGAATTTCGTATTGCCCGAATTCCCTTAAAATGTTAAGAAGATTAAAATATATTCAGTTACCAGTATCGTGCTGTAAAAATAACTTTATAATTAGAGAGCCATATTATCGTTACAATTAACTCTGGGTAAATAGAACAATCTTCTTTGACCGTCAACAATAAAAAGCCATGCCATTTTAAGAAAATATTTTATACCTCTTTTAATCTATTGACCCTTTTGCAAGCCGCAATAAATGCCGCTAAAGAGATAAAAGCAACTTCGTTTCCTTTGTGCCAGACCTCGGTCAAGTAACCTCAAATGTAATGAAAATCTTTTGCCTACGGAAACTCATTATATACTGAAAAAATGTCAGAGCTTGAATGACGTGTAGTATATGTTGAAAATGACTTACAAATTTTTCGCAATTTCATGTTTCTTAAAAAATTGTAGGTATTTAATTTATTCCTTCCCGATTTGAAATTTGAAATCCTTATCCCGATAAAGTACTTACATTTTTCTATCTCACCGTTGTCAAAGTGATATCCGATTCTGAATTTACAGAATTTATTATAACGTTCACGCGTCGGTTCAAATTGCAGAATGTACATTCACGGAGTAGCGTTGCACATCCACAATGTACGTTCCAATTCGGTTTCGGATAGGTTTCGGCGATATGAGTTCCAATACTCGATTCTCATGCATTATAAGCAGTTTCTGACCTGTGCAGACGTAACCCTGACGGAAACTGGGTCAGCAAATTGATCGACGCTATTAGTCAATGTGCCGCATATTCAAAATTGTTCAATTGTTTTGAAAATGTTACTTACGGGTTGTGATTTGAAGGAGGTACGTGAATAATATCGTCACATTCGAAACTTAATCACTAAATGTAGTGAGGACTTCAATTGTAATGTTTGCCTATGTTTAATTGTACCTAAATATATCTAAGTTCTTGTCTTGTAAGGGTTAATAAGATTTAAGCAACTTTTCTTCTTTGATTAGTAGTAAAGCACACCTTGAAGATTAATTCTACGGAATCATGAAAGCTATCTAGGAAATCGTTATCACTAGCGTTCGTCGCATTTTTACACTTTGAATTAATTGCTATAGGACAATTAATACGATTGGTGTAAATTATACAGCTATACCATATTAAGTATTCATAAAAAGCAACATACCTTCACTGGAAACCGTTGATACATTTTATTAGTTCTCGGGTTTTCTTAGTTAACTTACTGACTGGTTCGCCAGCTGTGACCGAGCTCGTAACAAAACTTGGGAATTCTTGTTTTGCCGCACAAAATGTCACGTCACGGCTGACATATTAATGTAAAAAACAACCTATGTTAAAAAAGTTCATGAACAAGCGAAAACTCAAATGAAACTTTTGAAAAAAAATACAAAAGCGTTCCGTTTCACTGAAGAATTTTTACAATTCCAAGAATCACTAATTTGTCAAATTATTGATATAACTTTGTACTTACTAAAATATATTACAGTTAAACAATGACTATTAAAGTGACGGATTATTAACACGAAACTGCGGTTGCGTGGTTTGCCAAAAACCCTTTGTGACCGGATGAACGAAGTAATACTCGTATGATATTGTCAAATCTTTGTCTGAATCATTCCGCAAACACGAGGCTTGACCGCTAAACTAAATGACCCCAGGGATTGCCTTGTTCCTGCGGTTACAGAGACTACAAAGTGAGGAATTCTGTGATCATATATGATGTGAAATATTTGTGGTCAGCAGGAAAACCTTTTTGAAATAATATAACATTGTTTTAAATTTTGTTAAAATTATTTATATTACAAACTTCATCTACTATGAAAGACGTCGTATTTCATAGACTACCGATCGTGAAGATGTGGGTGCTGGATTAGGATTGATCTTTTAGGTATCGAGATAGGTTACCCTGTGGACCGCTTAAAGGTTGAATTATTATTATTCTAATGCCTACTGAAAACATTAATTTGTAAATTCGTATTAAGTATCTGTGTTTGCATCAAATCGTTTTAAATTACGTGTAACAAGTTTCTTTTTAACTTCCCATACCACCTCATGTTACTAAAATGAACAATGAAACCGCTGAACAAATTGAACGTTAAATTTTCCGGTTGTTTTTTAGAGGTGGAACTTATCTGTTTTCCAAACATTTAACATATATTTATTGAGCTATGAATATTGTTAGCGCAAGTTCCGCGTCAAATTGTTACGGGAGCTGAGCTCTGGAACTGCACGATAAAACGCTTAGTCGGAATATCTGCGGTTGGTCTGATGCTCCCAGTTTGCGGCGAATCGCTTTGCAACTCCTTATAATGGATACAAGGAATAAACTGACGCCTCCACAAATAATAATGAAAATTGAGATCATCATAATTTTCAACAGAAAAGCATCCAGTCATGGACATAGGTTTTCCTCAAGGTTCTACATAGTGAGCTTGACCAGGTTATCGGATCATCTTGCAGGTGGCGTCTCTAAACTACGTTTTGCAGTTCATAGTTATGTCATTCTCAGCACTTTTTGATCCATGTTAGAATAAAATTAGTGTGATACAACAATTTAGTGGCAAATCGATTTGAAAACGTTATCATAATACTCATATCTTTAGGGAGCTAAAGTGATTTGTGATTTCGTCCTATTTATGAAGCATATTGATAATCGAAGTGTAAACTCTTCGGAAATTGAACGACTTCTTAAAACATTATTTATATTGGCAATAAGGAATAACTTGCAGCTCTTGACTTGAGCCATTTATCCAGAAGCACTTTTATTCGTAACAGCTTTGTTAGCTCGTTACGTTTTTCGTGCAGTGAGTGCTTTTGATGCATTTCCGACGCGCACTTATAATGCTATTTAAGAATTTTTATTCCCTCAATACTAACTTGAGTTTGAATAGTTCTTTTTATTCTCCTAGTTGCATGTACCAACTGCATTTTTTTTTATATGTTAGTAAATAGGTATTTATGTTTGTAAGTAGATGCAGTTTATATTTTAACTAGCTGTCCGCCCCGGCTTCGCACGGATCCCTTTTTTTATAACCTATGTCACTCGGGAATAGTGTAGCTTCCCAACATTGAAATATTTTTTTCAAATCGATCCAGTCGTTTAGGAGCCTATTCAATCCAAACAAACAAACTTTTCCTCTTTATTATATTAGTATAGATGTATTACAATCGTTTTATTTAAGAAAGTATTTCTGGTAACTCTACCCATAAGGGGATGAAAAAGGGGGGCAAAGTTTAATGAGACAACGTGATTTTTTGGTCCAATCTATTTCTCTTTTTTCAAATTAAGCATAAACATTCTTCAACATAATTGATTGAAGACGTATTTCGTTTTTCGTTGAAATTTACCTCCTAACGGGATTAAAATATATGCGGACGAAGTCGCTGACAAAAGCTAGTATAGTTTTATCTGTTTTTTTGATATAAAAATATTTTTTTTTGTGTTAGCTTGCAAATAAAACACAAATTTAACAAGTTGACTAAACAGTGGGTTTTGATCAGTTAAGGAACAATTCATCAGTCTGAACGGCCGCAACAACCTGCGATTACACCACGTGATACATTGATATGCATCGCGCTCCCGAAGCCTACCGACTGACTACCATACTACCACTGACTGACTACCATATAACCACTGACTGGCTACCATACGACCACTGACTGACTACCATATTATGTAGAACAGAGTCTGAAAATTGGGCGAATTTTTGTTTACGTCTCGCTATTTTAACCCCCGACGCAAAAACGACGGGGTATTAAAAGTTTGACGTGGCTGTCTGTGTGTGTGTGTGTGTGTGTGTCTGTCTGTGGCATCATATTTCGCACCTAACGCATGAATGACTGGGTTTAAACATTGTAAATATTAGATACCTACACCTAAAGGAGACGCGGTGCCCCCGACATGACGTTTTCTTTGTACAAATATTAATACTTAGGTAATTAATATTAAGTTTTTATTATTGTTATACTTTTTAGAGGGTTTTCAGGTTTTTATGTCGGGGGTTTGTTAAATTTTTCGATGAATGTGAAAGGAAAGGAGCTATTATTTTTAAATGAACTCTTAGTTCTTAGGTAGGTTACTACAATATAAAAAAAATATCAAGCGATGTCGAGGATTAAAAGATTGTATCTCTCTTAATTGAGATATAATATATTTATTCTAAAAAGAATGAATGTAAGACCTTACAACTAAAAATGTATATCTTCAATTTGTATAGCTTCAATAATTTCCGATTTTCGTGATTATTATTACACATTCCTATGAAACACTACTTATAACGGATTTAACTCTATATCTCTATATCTCTCAGTCGTGCTAAGAATATGGAAACTGCAAAGTTTTCGAAACATTATCTAATAAAATAAAATACCCTAGGTAAATCCGCTTGTGTTGTATAGCTATTTATTTTAAAATAATGCTTTGTAGTTCAGACTTGTATAACGAAAACAATTTAAGATTTTCTCTCTTAATTTTGCTAAATATAGGTTTTTTTAACAAATGGACTAAAAGTAATTTCTACTTTGGAGTGGCGCAATACATGTTTATTACCAGAGTAATTACTCGCGCTCTCGAGTTTACAAACGTACCTAAGGTTACATTTATTTCCGAGCGGAATTTATATAATTTTCTCATTTAACAACCACTGTTGGATAATTACTGACTCTGAAAGAGATAATTCTATATGAATTCAATATTGTTCAAGGGAAATGCGATCTACTTACATTTTTACTACTAAATAAATTTCACCTGAGTAAAATTCATTGATCGATTGAAACCGGATAAAATATAACCTATATATTTTTATTTTATATAGTTACTAACGGCTTCATGCGGGTGCTATAAACCTTCCTCTTGAATCATTCTATCTATTAAAAAGAACCGCATACATAGGGACGGTCAGAGAGCGACAGCGAATTTGTGTTATACCTACTATGTATTAATGATGAAGTGATAATGACTATCGTTAGCTCGCGTCGGTGCCGGCTACGAATATAGGAACTGTAAAGTTTTCAAAACGTCAGCATATAATGTAAAAAACGCTAGTTGAATCCGTTAAATGTTTCATTCAAAATAAATTATTTATATAATATATTAATAAAAATATGTTTGTGTCCGCTTTACGATGAATGCAACCCAATTTGTTCTGGTATCCCAAGTTTTCAGGGAATTCCTGTTATTCCCGGACTTAGATCTCAACTGACCCCTCCCAGAGGACTGGTGGTTACGTCAAAATATGTGGAATTTTTAAAATTTTAAACTTTCTCAATGTTGGTGTGGAATTCGCCCTTATTGAAACTTAATATTCATGCTTTTATATAGATCTACTTTATTTATTATATATTATCATTACCTTGCATAATTTTGCTATTTTGCTTATGACATTAGATAGTTTCGTGTTTTATAATATTTTATGTTTATATTAACTATCTATATAATTATGATGAAGTGGGTACTCAAGTAGGTACTATAGTAGTGAATTTAAATTCCGCAACATTATAATTAAAATTTAAAAGTTATCATTAAATGTATCTTAAATAGATCGGGCACCGTAAAACAGTCTAATGTATAATCAGATTCATTTATTTCTCAAAAAGCATACAATATTTCGACATAAGTAATTTCATTATTATGTCAAATTACATGCACTCATACTGATATAGTCAGACTAGGAACAATAAGATTCAACTATACGTATTTTTTATTACCACGTGTGTATTTTTTGCCTACTATATAACTTCAAAAAGATCAGTGACTTCTTAAGAAGACACGAAGATGTATCTGGATTTTATCAGCTTGTTGTCCTTACACTAACTGAATTGAAGTATAGAGATAGCGATAAACAAAGAAAACTGGAAAATAGCACTGACTAGACGAGATAAGACCTCTCATAACAACACGAAAACAAGACAGAAAGGCTTATTCTGTTCTTGTTAGGGTTTAACTTATATATCTGTCTAAAGAAAATTCTGGTTAATATAAGCTTAGTCTTGGAGAAAATCTCTCAATAAAAAGTCCTCACTAGTACTTGTTATTTCAAAATATGTAATACTATTGGAGTATAGGAAAGGACTTATATATTTGTATCTATTGGTACCTATACACTTTTCTCACAATCTTTTATGCTAATACTACAATATGGTACTTATCGTGGTATCAGCATAAAATATTAAGTAGTATGCAGATGTAGCATATGCTTACTTAATAAATAAATCTGTTTACTTTTCGTCGCGATAAACTAACATAACTAAGATGAATCCAAGACATAAAAGTTAAAAATTCTCTACCATTTACCTCCAAACATCCAAGATACGTATACCCTTATTCATAACAAATTCACGACTTAGTTATACAACAGTATACAATATCAAACTTTAATAGAGCCAGGTGGTGATCTAAGTAAAAGTTTCCCTCTGTAACTAGTGGCAGGCTGTATGTAATTAAAACGGCGTGCCAACTTTCTCGAACCGAGGATGCCGCGACATGAATATTCTATTGCTGAGAACCTAGTGTAAGTTTGAGCTATCTCACAGCGCTAAGACTATGTGAATTTGTTGCTATTTGCATTAAGAAAGAATGAGAAATGTTGTTTAAGTAATGTAGGTACGATATTAAATGCGTACCTACTCGACTTTGGTCAAGTCATAAATATCGTTGTTTTTAGTAGGTGTAGAAAATTCTATAAAGTTATACCTAAAACAAATCTTAATAATAATTTCTGATGCTTTCGCGGTTATTACATATTATTGGCTAGAAACAACTACAAAAAACACTATAGCGTTTGACTATCGTCACCTCAGTCGTGCTGCAAATTTATATGGGAACTATAAAGTTTTAGAAACGTCAATAAATAAAAAAAAACGCAAGTTAAATCTGTTGTTGCATTCCAAAATCTTACTGATGTTTAGCAAATCGCCATCGTTCAAACTTGACTGAACCTATAATTGTATTGACAAAACGTCTTTATAAATTGACCATTTACATTGTAATGGACCTATTATTTCTTACTAAATTGCTGTCCCAAATTTTAACCGAAATGCAAATCAGACTATATATTTCACAACTTGTGTAACCACAACTTTGATATAAGTTAAGTAATATCATGTTCGTTGCAAAAATCCGGCGCCATTTTGCTAAAGGGAGTAGGTACTTTATGCGTGAAGGTGATTCAAAAGATTCTTTGATAACGAACCCCTATATTCGCCCCTGTAAGTTTAAGTTAAACATTAGTAAGAACTTTTCGAATAATTATAATGTGTCATGTAACTGGTAAACAGCGGGGATCGCAATACAAGTGCACTTCGCGATAATGACGTGCCGGGAACATGGATGCAGAACTGCCATTTACTGGATGCACCGTGTAATTATGTAAGAATGGAGCCTTACGTAAGATGTATGTTCAAAACGGAACGATGTACCTAAAGATAAAGAGAGACATGATAAGAGGTAACTGTGTAAACAGATCACAGAATGTACAACTGAATTCATACTATTATGAATTCAGTCGTACCTACAGGTATTTTTGAAATCGACATCAATAACGACTTTATTAAGCCCTGTAAGTTTTTTTTGTTTGTTGACATTACGAAAACTTTACGGTTACCATATTCGTAGCACGACTGAGCTGACGATAGTATAATAGTTTTTGAAACGTCCGCAAACAAAATGAAATTCCCTTGTTCAATCCGTTATAGTTGTTTCATTCCAATGTCAGAATCACTATCACGAATAACACAAAGTCGCTGTCGCTGTCTGGCCGTCCCTATGTATGCTTAAATCTTTTAAACTACTTGTTTTTTTTAATAGATCGCGTGCCATAAGGGTTATAGCAGTGTGAAGCCGGGGCGGGTCGCTATTCTATTATAATCTCCATCTAGTACCTTATAGCTTTGTGTCGCGTTTGTTATCAGCGTAGCGAGGGTGCTCGGACTAGGAAGACACATTGTATTTAGCGGCCCCATAGCAGAGATCGATAGTGCATCGCAATCAGAGGATGCCATCTAACTACGCAAATAACAGAGGGATATTTTATATGGTTTTCGTTTTGTAGTATATTCTTAGGGCGGAAAACGTTACGTTATTACGTATCGAGAATTTGCGGTTTTTAAATAAAAAAAATAACTACGAAAGCATCATGGTTAATACATTTTGTAATATGAAATATAACGGATTTAACCGGTTTCTTATACCTACTCTGAGTGTTAAAAGACGCGTCATTAATGATGATGATTGATTAGTTTCCGATCATCGTGATCATTTAAGAGTTCAATCTGCTGTAATTATTTTATTCCAATGTGTAGTGACTGCAAGAGTATCTCAAAATACTCATTGTTCCTACGTTCTTATCTCAGATTTGCAATGCAACTGTTAACAACAAAATTAAAAAAAAACTGCAAAATTATTTTCAAACCTGCACCAGGTACGATGACATTTCCGCGCTAGAGCCAGCATTTCAGCTTAATATCCCTTAGTGGTGGCAAAGAGTAAAATCTACAACAGCGACCTACATTTTTATCACTTGCTATAAAAGAAGCGGTGCAACTTGTAAATGCGCTCGTAACGTCCGAAGAACGACGTCTACTTATAAGGCGATAATCCAAGCTAGCTGTTCGCGTGAATGAAAATTTGCATTTCGGAATTGGAAATAATATTTTATAAAACGTTAATATTTTTATCCAACCGCATATTCTCATTGCGAATACGAGCACCTTGTTAAAGTATCACGGATTAAATTCGAAACGTTGTAAATCGGGAGTTGAACAATGTATGATATGAAATATTTTTTATTGTTGTTGAATTGAATGTTATTGTTGTTTTCAGAATGTAATTTTCTTTTATATTTCATTTATTTATTTATTAAAGCACATTCATTTCATATAAGTAGGTATATTATAACATTCATAAAAGCTTAGTATTAGAAGGTAAATAAATACATCTGAAATCATCTTGGAATCTTATTTTCTTTATACAAGACAATAAGATTCCAAAAAAGTATAATTCACCGAAAACCTTTAAAGAAGATATATATCTATATGTACATAATATGTTATATATAAATCGCATAACAAAGTGTTGCCCGTAATGTTAAAGATATCAGGCATGAAAATTACCTTCAATTAAGTTTTACACGCCACACTTTTTATACTTGATATCACTTGAATCAAGTTTTAAAAGCAACACTAGGTTTACAAATGAAATCATAACAATGATCATGCTTTTTTCTCTTCGCTGAGTATTATTACTGCGACGCTGCGCCTTGTTATTTCTGCATAGTGTGGCAGCACTGTATTTTTTTCGTGATTTTATAAAATCTTAGTAAACAAGCGTGCGTGATCGCATGTGTTTTCATAGGATTATGTCAAAACAACGCGATTTTATTTTCATCACCACAGCAACCACATGTATCAAAGTATATAAATGGATTACGTACTTTATTAAATGAAAAATAAATTTAAAAATTCTTAAACAAGTTTTGGATAACTACTAGCTCCTGTAATAAACAAATAATGACACTGTTTTTCATAAACATAATTACATTATAATCACTTTTGTATCTACCTACTACAATTTAAAGTAGGGCTGTGTTCTACCCGAGCTGATGAATAAAAATAATAAGAATGACGTCATTTTAACAAACCAGAGCTTGATTGCCATTAATGTAATACGATCGTTAGTGCCGTCATAATTACACACAATGGGTATCATCTAGTACAAGGGCATCATAAGCCACAAAAGGGTTTTAGGGTTGCGTTCGTTTGATAGAATCGGAACTGTTGCGGTAAAAAAAAACTAACAGATATTATTGTACTTTTTGTAAACAGGCGATCTTTCATAATTTCTGATGCCTTCGCGGTTATTGCAATTAGGAATGAAACTGACAATAGTCTAACGCTAAAGTTATTTATACAGTAGTCGTGCTACGAATATGGAAACTGTAAAGAATCCGAAACGTCCAGCAAACAAAATAAAATAATACGCGAGTTAAATCATTTAATACTTGTTGAAATTTCGCTTCAGCGCCATCTGTGTGTAGTGCTTTGCAGCACTTAGCACAAGGGGGTTAGAAAATATATTTATTTTTTAGTAAGAGCACCGGGACAGGAGCAGCATATGCTGTCTGATATTCTTTTACCTACTCTATCTACATATTATCTGTTACTTTTATAATACCTAATTGCTAATAAAATATGCTGTACCTATATAATATGTTATCCAGGATTATGGCAGCAAAATTGTTATAAATGTAACATCTTTTCTATACTAATATAATAAAGAGGAAGGGTTTGTTTGTTTGTTTGGATTGAATAGGCCCCAAAACGACTGGACCGATTTGAAAAAATATTTCACTGTTGGGAAGCTACACTATTCCCGAGTGTCATAGGCTATAAAAGAGAGATCCGTGCGAAGCCGGGGCGGACAGATAGTGGCAGTGCGTGTGTATGTCACTGAGCTCCTCCTAAACGGCTGGATATTTGTTTTGAATGTTTTTTTTTATCAGCCCGCCAGATTGCGCTGCAATCGGTGTGATTCTCAAAAAACACGAACATTCGCCGGGACAGCAAGTAGGTACTTTAAAACAGCGAACGGAACCATACACAAGAATTTAAACCTAGCGTTGTTAGTATAAATAAATTCTTTTAATTGGCAAAATTTTTAACTAACTTTTTGTGCATTGTTTGTACTAAAAGTGCAAATACGAGTAGGATTTTACTGTTAATTAAAGGTTATCAAGGTAACAAATACCTACTCTTGACTGAGTTACCGTCATTAAAAAGAACAATTGAATGAAATGGACTTTAGAGAAGCATTTCAATATGAATATTTGAACAAGACGTTTGTCCATTCGGCATAATGGAGGTTTTTGGTTTAATTTCGACCCATCCATTGCCTGATTGGTTATTCGGGTTGTTTGTATGGATCCCAGCTATACTTTGTATGGAAAGTTCGTGCGGTCATAATGAATTGGGGTACGCCCTACTTGCTCACTAGAGCATAATGCCATCCAATGGAGTAGATATAGAACAATATATGTACAATTTACACAGCAATTTACACTTTGAACTAATGACTCATGACAATAAATTTTGTCTACTGACAGTTATAAATTTTGTTAAAACGATTTGATGCACCTAAATCTAAACTGAGCTCTACAATAAAATAAAATACGCGAGTTAAATCCGTTTAAATTGTTTCCTTCCAATTGGTATTATCCTAATAATTTCTGATGCCTTCGCGGTTATTACACATTGGAATGAAACAACTGTTAACGGATTTAACTCGCGTATTTTTATTTTATTTTATTAGCTGACGTTTCGGATTCTGAGCTGACAATAGTCTAACGCTAAAGAACTTTAGCGTTAGACTATTGTCAGCTCAGTCGTGCTACGATTATGGAAACTGTAAAGAATCCGAAACGTCAGCTAATAAAATAAAATAAAAATACGCGAGTTAAATCCGTTAACAGTTGTTTCATTCCAATGGTATTATCCTTTTTTAAAAAACTCAGAATTTATCCTACGATTGGAAATGAATAGGTATAATTGTTGCCAAAAAATCATGAATACTTATTATAATAATTTCTAATGCCTCATCATTTATTATAATAATTTTAATGTTCATCATAGCATGAAGAAAGTTTTGAATGGTGGTTATCTTTTGTACCTATAGTACCTAAGCGCCATTTCAGTTTCGTTCTGTCTATGTCCGAGTAATCCACAGTAACAAAGCTATTCTAAAAAATGTGATAATTATACTTATATTACGAAGTACTCACAAGTCACAAATACACAGAAAACTCTCTGAGAGAGTTCAGTCTACGTATAAGCACTCCACAGCAACAGAGCTATTTTAAAAAAATACTAAAGGATTTTTTCTGAACAAATTCCCAACCAAGCTCCGTGACGGCGCCGTGTCTTCAATATCACCCAGGTCCCCGAAGTTCAATCAACAGCTAGATGCACTGTGTGCGGAACGTGCCTCGATAGCAACGTAATGCCTTACTTACCCCCCAGGGACACACCTGTAATCTAAACATTGTATCCAGGTGTAAAGCTTTCCTAGATATCTAGGTTTCATTGCGCAATGTATACTGTCAATAATATTTATTTACTAGCGGTCCGCTCCGATTTCGCACGGATTCCTATTTTTTTAATATTTTATAGCCTATGTCCGTCGGGAGTAATGAAGCTTTTCAACAGTCCAGTCGTATTGGAGCCTATTCAATCCAAATACATATTAGTATATACTTAGATTATTGTATACATGGTAATTGACAGGTGTTTTACAATGGTTAGTTACACATGTACCCGTTAGAGGGCATTGTAATATAATTACATGATTATTTATTTATTTTTAATTATTTAATTATATCCTAGTCAAGATATTACATGCATTTTGTGGACTGCAGATATATAAAATTAATTTATTAAGGTCTAGATTAAAGAGAGAAACAAAAAATAATGTCATATAGGTAATTAATAGTAAGGTTTGCAGGTAGTTTTTTTTTTTGTCAAATAAAAAAATAGCCTTAGATTATCGCCAGCTCAGTCCTGCTACGAATATGGGAACTGTAAAGTTTTCAAACGTCAATAAATAAAATAAAATACGTGAGTTAAATCCGTTATAGTTGTTTCATTACAATGTGTAATAACCGCGAAGGCATCAGAAATTATATTATGGTTATTTGGAAAATAAAATTTCACCTTCAAGCAATGATTCACATATCCAAAACGTAAGTGTCACTTTTTTTTCCTAATAAAACGCTTGACGCATTATGTACCTAAGCCTTTTTTAGTGTTGAATTTATTTATTCGGTCAGTGACTAGGTCACCGCGACCGAGCTGTCCTCGTTGAACTTTTTTCCAATTAAACTACGTTAAGTAATCGAGTTTTTAATAAAAAAAACGCAGTATGGTAAATATTTAAAATGTAACATGAATTTGTAGGTGAGTGGTCAAGAGTGAACTAACAAATGGGAAGTGAATTCTTTATAAGAGTCACAGCATGTGTTATTCTGATGTGTAACCTTCATCAAAAACCATTCAGTAGGTTTTGCGTGAAAGAGTAACACACATACGTTCATTATTTCTTTTAAGCATCCATACATTCTTAAAAACTTTAGCGTTTATAATATTAGTAGATAAACGAAACGTGTTAAAAACGCTGTATTGCAACTAGTCGCTTACATTACACTTTACAAATTCCTATAAAAATACTAAAAGGGCGCGTGAACTTTTCTACGTAATCCCTTATTAAAGGTCTCACTAATTATCAAGGCCAGTGTAACTAATACTACTATCTTCTTAAAGCTATACGTTTTTTGCTACCCTTTTAAGGGTTTTTTATGACTGTCCTTTGCCTTATGTTAATTATACAAAAACAACGTTAGAATTTATTAAATCTTAAGCATTATCACACTTTATTTTAATTTTAATTGTTTAATGTGAGATTTACGCTTTGGTCCATGAAGGGCGTTGAGCATAATTAAAAAATATCGTAATTAATTATGTTTTCAACACATACTTATTAAAAACAGTTCTGACTCTGTAGGTAAGCAGTTTCAAAATATTTAATATCATTTTGTAAATAAATATCTTTTGTCAGTTAACACCAATTATAATTTAAGTACCTATTTCTATACTAAGTACTACGGGTATTAGACAACGAAGAAACGTACTTAAATATATATTAAAGGTACACGTGTTCATCACTCTGCCATATACCTCTAGCATGATTTAACCCAGTAACCTCCGATTTCGTATTCAGAGGCTCTGACCACTACACCAACAGGCTCTTATTTTTTAAGTAAAGTGAAAAAATAGTAATAATACCAATATAAAATAGTTCTTTACATACCTACTAATATTATAAATGCGAAAGTAACTCTGTCTGTCTGTCTGTCTGTTACGCTTTCACGTTAAAACTATTGGACCGATTTAAATGAAATTTGATACAAAGAAAGTCTGTTGCCGGAGAAAGGGCATAGGCTACTTTTTAACCGACGGCAAAAAGGAGGAGTTCCACGCGGACGAAGTCGCAGGCAGAAGTTAGTACCAAATAAAAACTAAAATATTTAAACCGGAATAAATATTAACCTTTTGTTTACGATCTTAGTTTTTTTCGTGTGGACACAAACTAAACGTCCTACGCAACCTTCATTATTTGTATATAAACACACTAATTTTTGAGATCAAATCAGTTTAGTCAGAACCTTAGTACCTATAGTAAGTTTTAGAAAATCAAAAGAAATAAATCTATATCTTTAAAATGTTTTCAAAAATTGTGACGTTTGCTTTATTTGTATTGTATACAACGAACGTGCAAAGTGGTAAGTCATCCTTAATATCCTTACTAATATTATAAATGCGAAAGTAACTCTGTCTGTCTGTCTGTCTGTTACGCTTTCACGCTAAAACTACTGGACCGATTGAAATGAAATTTGGTACAAAGAAAGTCTGGAGCCTGAGACAGGACATAGGCTACTTTTTAACCGACTGCAAAAAAGGAGGAGTTCCACGCGGACGAAGTCGCGGGCAAAAGCTAGTAAAATATAATTAGATATATACATAATATGTGTGCATATCTTCCTTTCTATTATAATTTTTATTACATATATTATTATATTTAAAAAAGTTTACGTGGGTAGTTATTTTTTTGTTATTTTTAAATAATTTGACCTTACATAAAGCTTGTGGCAAATTTTGTTGTAAATAATACTACTCTAAAATCAATAATTAAATACTATATAATTATATTAACATACATAATAATATACCTACTATTCACCATCACTTGCTATTTGACCATTATTTTCGTCATCACAGCGTACCTAACGCCATGCAAGTGGAATGACGAGTCATGCATCAAGACATCAGCTCAGGCGTTGATTCCTGTGATGAGTGCTGGGATTCCAGAACTTGACGTGCCATCATCAAGCCCCATGACATTTAACACTATCAACGCTGACAATGGGGAAATGAAACTCACTTTTACAGACTTGAAGGTTTATGGCATTGAAAAATGCGAAGCCACCAACATCCAGTAAGTGTAATAATTACACAGTAACACACACACACACACACACACACACACACACACACACACACATACATACATACACACTCACACACACTGTTTTAGATATTGCAAACTAATATATTTGAACTTTTTTCAGACGTAATGTAGAGAAATCTACAATCGATTTCGAACTAGTCTGTCCCAATGTGATTAAGACAAAGTACGTGCTGGGAGGCAAACTCTCCATCATCGCAGTGGAGGGATCAGGGGACTTCGAAATTATTTCAAGTTAGTATACTTTTATACCAACCCATACCAAGCACTGACAGTATAAAATATTATGAACAATGCAGGTAACTTCGTTCCATACATTACACTCCATACAAAATACCTTCACCCTTTGAATAGATTTATACCTATGGTATTGAAATGCTGAGCCGTATAGACCTGTATTTGATATCACAATTTAAGCGTGCTTGATTTATACGTATATTAAAAAAACGCTTTGTTTAAAATAATTGATTGTACTTATATTAAAATCAAGATAGATAGGTATTAGTACGAACACTGAATTTCATAACTTATAAATTCTCTACTTTGCTCTCTTTTTAGATAAAATGAAGTTATCTGTTCAGTTAAAAATGAAAACTGAAGACGGCAGTGACGGCAAGAAATATTGGAAAATCGAAAGCCAAGAGCACACTTTCGAGCCTCTTGAAAAAGTTATTTTTAAAATAGATAACCTTTTCAATGGAGACCAGAAGAAAGGTAATTATAATTTTAACTGTTCAATAGTAACAAACATTATTAACTCTTGACACCTTGCTTCTCATGTACCTAGGTAATGTCTACAGCGACGTTCCGAAGTCACGACAACGTGTCGTGATTAGCACTGAATGAGTTAACGTATGAGTAAATATTCAAATATAAAAAAGCGACTAATAGGCACGCACTACGCTGTGTATACTAACCTTACATGTCCGCATCCGAAAGTATAAGTCACAATTAAACAAAACCCTAGGTTAACTTTTTACCTAAAGAGCCAGTCCCCAGCCTACAGCCGACAAATCACATTAATAGGCAAATCATTGCTATCTATGTATGCAGGCTATTGCAGCCCCTGCTGGTGCTTCCTGAACCGTCAAGAGGTTAATTTATTCGCACACTACGTTTGTTCAAAGAAATTCGCTAAAGAAAAACAGTACAGATTATTTTTGCAACAACATGCACGTTGTTTGCAAAATAGAGAGACATAGGTATATAACGTGTGTAGATTTGGGTTTATATTATTGAATGATTTATGTGAGAGTACGCGATTTGTATCAAAATACCGAAAGGAAGCGCCAAACGTGCCTTTGGTAAAAACATATTTTTTTGTATGTTGTAACACTGACGTTTATGCACAAGACAAGCTATTTCCATGCGCCGTTTCACTTAGGAATTCGTTTCATAAATGTGACTGGAATAAACCAATTATACCAGATTTATCTTGGCTACATTACAGTACACAGTTCCAAAGTTTGTCAGACTCGGTCAGCATAAAATTAATACGCGAGTTAAATCCATTATAATTAGCTTAATTAATGTATAGGTACGTAACCGCGACAGCATCAAAGATTATTATACCCTCACTGTTTAAAAGACAGCTGTCAATTTAGTTTTAGCCGTATCTACCGTACCGCCGTACCTTGATTTTAAGGTACACTTATGTTGTACTAACATACTCTTGTTTTTTTTTCTTCAAGGTTTAAATTTTTTTAATGTTTATTCAAAGATTACACAAATTTCTCCAGTAAATTCTATCAGCCTTAGATATATATTTTTACGAGATTCATAGCGCAATAAATTTACTTATATTTTATACCAGACCCTACGAGCCGACGTCGACGTGACAAAGGCGTAAATGATTAATTACCCTTATAAATTTTTCGTAATTACTAAGATACGTGAACTCTCGTATACGAGTATTAACGGTTGCGAAGCAAAAATAGCATTAAAAATAATGAATGCTTATCAAATCGTTAGTTAATTTCAAAAAGTACCTACCTAATTCATTTCTTATGAACCGACTTTAAAAAAAGGAATTAGGTTATTCTCACGTATATTTTTCATTATTTAACAGAATGTTTAACTGCCGAATCGATATTTTGTCGATATAATATTGAGACATTGTCGGCAAGGAGAAATAAAAGATGACATCGACATGACAAGATTTCTCGTTCTCGACAACGTTATCGACTTTTGACATATCACCGCGAGAATAAGACGACATTCGAGTCCTAGTAAAAAAGGATATAAGTAGATAAGTGTTCTCACACTTGTACCTACTTACCCTATTTCACTAGGATCATATTATGATACTTGTTCCCTTTCTCACTAGAGTCCCAAAATGTTATATGTACCATTATATTCCTTGCCCACAGCCGCTCCCGTTTTGACAATCCTTGACGAAAGCTGGAAGACGATGACTACTGAAATTGGAAAACCTATAGTCAAAGCAGTCGTGGAACAAGCTGTGAAAAATGTAAACGTGTTCTTCTCAAAAGTCCCAGCAAATGAACTTGAAGTAGCCTAACTTTCATAGCTGTTTGTTCTTCTACAATTTTTTTAATATTTTCTACTTTAACTAACTAAAAAGTTGTTATAATTATGTTTCGATTATAATAAAATATAAAAATAATGATTTAGGATTTTATTTGCAACCCAGCACACATATTACTTATTATAATATATGTATTATCAAAATTAGCAGGTCCTTTGGTCTCTAAGAATACATAAAATTACCACAAATCGCTTATATATTTGTTCGATTAAAGAAAGTATTACATAGGGTTGCCAACTTCTATTGGAAGAAATAAAGTATATCTGGTTTCAGAGGAGGTAAATAAAGAGTACAGACTTATAAAAAAGAGTATTTTTTATTTTACTTTTTTAAAACAGTATTTTTGTAAATCTTGCAGTTTCTAATAGTTTTTCCTGCTTTTTTTAAAGCAATTATATTAATTTAAATTTTAAGCATCCTAAATCTAAGTTTGAAGAAAACAAGAGCTCGTTTTTTATTAAATTTAATGATGCCCTGTTATGATAATGGATTTTCATAATATTGCATGACTGGCATTAGTAGTAGGTATAGTAACAATTGAGCAAAAAAGAGTATTTTAGCGTACTCTATTACTGTTCTAGATTATAGAGTACACCTACATGATATAGAGTACAATACTCTATTTTAGAGTACGGTTGGCAACCCTAGTATTACACAATGCAATGAACAAATAAATAAATACGTTTATATTCATTATAAAATTTCAGTTTTATTACTCAATCATCTAAATAAATTAAGTAAACGTTTTAAAAATATTTTTAATGGCTCAACCGCAACGCGTGTAGCGGGAGCTGTATTAAGTAATAAAATATATTATTTAATACGAACCACCGTATCTAATATTTATAAATCATAACGATCATAAATATCCTTATATTATGTACAAACGCTTTTATGAAGTTTAACTTTGTTGGTAAGTCGTTAATTAGAATATGTCTAGAGGTTAAACAGCTCGTGAAAATACGAGCTTGTTTTTTTAAAGAATCTGAAGAATCAGATTTTAGAAATCAAGTATACACCTATATACATATAAGAGGTACCAGCATGCAAAAAATTAGCTGACTGCATTTCTACATTCATGTCCACTCCTAGGACAAATTATTATTAACCATTTTTGTAATTTTACCCTGAAAATCAGAATAAATTCACTAAGTTATGGAAATAAATTCAATGTCAAAACAGTCTTATCTGATCAATTAGCACTCAAGAGCACTATTTCTGAATCAAGAACATTAAACCCAATTAGTAGTGATGTGCTTAATCTAGATGGATTATCGATACTTGATCGACGTCACCGTAATCAATGACAAAAAGATTAATTTGTAAAATTAAGTCTAAAAGACGCGAAAATTATTTAAAAGATGCAACATCACATAATACGTATAGGTAATACCTATATTTTTTTTAACTTTTAACTCTTATTAACATGACTTATTAATTATCGTAAACCCTTACCCGATTATGTTCATATTAAAATAAAAATATTATGTAATACTTTAACATATTGCATAAAGATCGGAACAACGATACGTGATCAAGTTATCATCGAGCAAACATTCAATTAAGCTCAGCCGTCCCACTACCCAATTCTAAAACCTCACTCAATCACAGTAATCGGCTACAACAATTTGCATATTTAAAAAAAATCGTATAGCCTCATCTCTAAAACGCAGTTCAATATTCACATCAGTCGAGTCTAATTAGGGTGGTGCCAATAGAGGGCGACACATGTCCACGAGACAAATGACACTTCGCATAATGGAGTGCCGGGTGCCGTCTGTAATGGCCGACTACCGCGACGTGTTTAGTTTTCGATATGAACTAGCGTGTATGCCAACACTATTGTATATTTTTTTACGTTATGTTAATATTCTATTTTGTGAATGCAATTTTAGGTTATATAATAAAATTTTCAATCTATATCATACACTGTCTTATCAATAAGTTACCTACGCGGTTTCATTCCCCAACTGCCTAGATTCTTAACCTGGGGGTTAAACTTGTATTTCGCGGGAGTAACCATCAGCTGGGAGTTGCCCCGAACGCCGAATTTCGAAGCGCATATACTAGCGCGCAAATTCGTAGTAGTCATAAATTTTACTTAAGTATAACGACTAACTAACTGATTGTTGAAGTTTAATTCCCTTATGCCTCTTTTTTAACTAAATGGATTTGGAATGTTCTATTTAATTAAGTAGATAACACATAGCATCGAATTAAATTACCGACCAAGGAAAACGAGGTCGCGTGGACTTTTTTCAATAGGCATTTTGCAATTGTTAAAAATAATTGGATTACTTCTTTAAGAGCTGTAAAGTCGTTATTGCCCTTAATATTTTTTGACTATAGTCCAATCCACTTTAATTAACTTGTTAAGCAAATTAACCAGTATCATCAAAGTTTATTTCTTTATTATAACTTGGCCGTTTCGTTTCCACGGTGAATTGTAAATAATACAACTTAATTGTTATCAAAATAGATTTAACGTGATTATGATTAACCATCATAATAATATAAAAACAATTCTGTACTTGAAAACTTTTATAAATCGGTGCGTAATGACATCCCATTTGTACTTACATATTTTTAACTGCAAAATAGTGCAATAACAAATTTTATACAGCCCAATTTAAATTTTATTTCTCTTATTTAAAAATAAACTTTAATGTACCTACCTTTATGTACCTACCTATTCAAACAATGAGTCAATCATAAAAATATATAGGTACATAGGTACCAATCCAGCTTTAAATCTGTATAAATTTACAGCGTCTAACGTCGCCTCCAGAAAATGCAAGTTACATCCACCCTACTTATTAATATTATTATGAAACTTAACATATAGATGTTAAGTTTCAAAATATTTATATTTAAGGGTAGTTCTTAAAGTAGGGTAGTTGTAACATGCCATTTCTGGAGGCGATGTTAGACGCTTGGTCTCGTATTTAGATGGAGCATCCGGAACTCCTATTCTGCCGTCCACTTACTAAAGAGCCGTTAACCCTCAAAACGTCAATTTTGACTTTTTGATGGTACGTTATATAGTTTTCAATTCTCTATCTTTTGGTTTAAGAATCGTATTCCTACGGCAAATAGTTTTAAAGATAATGAGCAGTACTGTGGCCGTTAAGTGGCAGATTTTCTGGTGGTTCCTACACTAAAGAGCGTCAAACCCACATTGCTTAGCTTAAATGTACGTTAAACCACCATAACTGCTAAAATTTAAGGAATTAATTCTTTTTTTGTGATCTTGTGCTTACCTAAAAAGTCGTTATCCCATTATCCTTAGCTAGAGAGACGCAAAACTCCTTTAACTTCGTTATAGCTAAGCAAGCCACTACGGTTATTATTAAAATTGCTATACTAAAAAGCGGTCTTATAGAAAAACTCCGCTAAAGAGCAGTTATAGTCCTTTAACGCTATTTTAGTTAAGTATAGATGAAATTATTTTGTATATTATACAGAGCTAAAGAGCAGTAAAGCCTCATTCCTTAACTAAACGGCAGTTTTTCGACGCTCGCACCGCGTACATTTTGAGGGAGGGGATAGATCGGGAGGGCACCCACCACCAATTATTATAGTTTATTTAGTCCTCCGGTAGAGCTTGTTGACGGCGGACGCGTACATTTTGATTACCTATTGCTTAATTATTAGATGTAAAAGAAGTTTTAATTTAGGTTTAATAACTGAAATATAACTGCTCCGACTGGAATTGCAGCATTTAACGTAAACGGATAAACTATTCACAGATTATTACAACTGCCCGTAGAACATTAACAAACTTCTAAATACAACCCGCTTTCAGACGAACTACTTCAAATTTTAAGGACAGACTTAAAAACTGTCGAATTATTTATTACTAGCGGCCCGCCCCGGCGTCGCCCGGATCCCTTTTTTTATAGCCTATCATTTTTCTACACCTTCGGTTACATCGTTCAAATTTTACCAAGGATCCCTAATTTTTTTCAAAATGAAATGTAGCCTATGTCAAATTGGAAGAATGTAGCATTCTATCGGTGAAAGATTTTTTAAATCGGCCCAGCACTTTTTGAGCCTATTCATTACAAACATACAAAAATAGGTACAAATCTTTCCTCTTTATAATATTATTAGTGTAGATAGATGAAGAGTCTATGATATCTAATGTAAATCTAGCTTACATAAATCTTCGTTTGTGCGAAGTGTATGATACTTCTGATGTAGAAGATTGGTTGAAAGTTGAAGGTTAGTTTGGGAAAAGAAATAAGTATTTTAGTGTTTGGGGATCTTTTGCAACTTCCACCCGTTAGAGAAAAGTCGCCATTTGAAAAACCAACCCCTTCAGAAATTGATAAACATATAGGCACCTTAAGTATTCCAAACTTATAGACTAAACTTTATAGTTACAACGAACTCACGTTGAATATGAGACAGCTGGATGATTCTACGTTTGTAAAAATGTTAAAAAGAATCGGAGTAGGAGTGACAACTCAATCAGACAAAGATATACTGTCTAACCGATTGATACCTCTGCTTTCGCATTGCAATGAAGGAAGGTTAATGGAAATAGCACAATGTTTGAGGGACTCGCCAAAACATGCTGTTTGCTTACTACCGACTAGAAATAATTATGTAGGTAGGTATATGCAGTTAAATAATGCTATGTCAAAAGCGATTCCGAACCCCGAGATAAAGTTAGTTGCTAAAGATTCCTTGGATTGTTTAAAATGTATGAAATTGAAAGCCCCGGTGTGCTTACAAAAATATAAAGATGACGCGTCGATGACTGCTGGAAGAAACAATAATCATTAAAAAGGGAGTTAAAGTAATGCTTAGCAGAAACATTGATGTTATTTTAGGTTTAGTGGGTCGATAGGCGTTGTACAAAAAGTGACGTGGGACCCAAACAAAGCCTAAACAATTCATGGGAAAATTCGCTAATAATTGTATTCACGAATTATAGCCTATTGAGTCAAAATTTGAGATCATACCCCTGCAATACGTGTACATAGAACAATTCCCAATCTGTGTGGCGTATGCCCTAACAATTACAAGAGCCAAGGGCTTAAATATGGCATATGGGCACCTCCATATTCTCTCTTGTGGCCAAGCCTACGTGGCGCTTTCACGAGTAACCGATCTTCATGCGGTGCACCTCATAAATGTTCACTTCAAGAGTATAAAAGCTCTAGCTTCAGTGATCACCGAATACAACCGGCCTAAGCGTAAATACCGCGCTTATATTTCAGAAATGATCTATCGGAATTATATATTATAAATCGTCTATTTAAATAAATAATGAACGCGAATGGGCAATAAGAAAAATTGTTGCTGAACAAGAATCAGAACCAAAAAACAAGAAAAGAAAGATTTGTAATAATAAAAAACTACTCCTAAAAAGAAAAAACTTTGTCGAATAAGAAAATCTAATAAAATAAATAAATCAATATTCCCATGTTTCTACAACAAGAAGTGAAATCCCACCAAAAATATTGTGTAAAAAACTAGCCAAGTCTCGAAGAAGAACATTCTTTATACGTTAGTGGGTACAAGTCAATTTTGTTTACACGTAATTGTTGTTGCAACTACCTATGTTTGTTAAGCGATAAAAGCCCATATTGGTATTGGTAATTGGACGCTAGTGTCTCGTTTTCGATCAACGGCCAAGTCATACAACATTAACTATGATAATAAACAAATCGCAGTAAGGAACCTTAGAATTCGCCCGAATTTGTCTAGATTTCTTTACTTTTTAGAAATAAACAAGCAGCTTCTTCGAGATTTAGCTAGTTTTTTACATAATGTTTTGGTGGAATAAAGTTTATTAGCTCAGTTAACAGGCAAGTTGACCTAATTTTTTTTATTTCTTTATTTTTTATTTGGATTTTGAATAAAATGATTTTGTTACTACGAATTTCGACTTTAATATATCACATTTGATCTTATGATTGCTTTACTAAAAAGAAGTTATCCCCGAGCGACGTATGTTTAACTGCCCTTTAGTTAAGTATCACACTATAATCTGTTAGGAATAATTCAATTTTGTTGACACTTCCTTCACTTAATAGACGTTAAGGTACCTTAGCCGCTCCTTGAACTGTATGAGTAAGTGAAATTTGTTTCTGTTACTTGACTATACAGCAGTTAAGTCACCTAGCCGCCGTATAGCTAAGCATTTCTGAATAACTGCCACATACATTTACTACATTCAACATTTAAAAGAAATTACATCACTAAAGGGCCGCTAAGCCTCGCTCAGGGACGGTTAACTGCCGTTTAGTGCTGTAACTGAAGACAAAAGCCAGTCCATGTCCTTGGCCAAAAAGAAAAAATGATAAAAAAAAAATGAAATAATGCACTTTTAGTATCGCGTACCACTTTAAATAGTTCTCGGAATTAAATGAAAATTTTGTAGACAAAAATCGTTTTTCTATGTGTAATAGTTTTGTAGAGACAACGAATTCCACGTTTTTTGGCTTTTTCTCGAAATTTACATTTTGGGCTTAACGGCTCTTTAGTAAGTGGACGGCAGTATTGCCGACTGATGACAGTCGCATTGATTTATTTTTATCTTTAATTATAAAATTGTGCCTAATAATGGCGTGCGCGTGTACTGTGTAATTTTATACAGATTTAAAGCTGGCCAGCTAGTGTTGTGCTTCAAGGACCGAAGGCAGTATATCGCAAAGGTTTGTCGCATGTCCACTACTGATTCCTTAGCTGATCGACGTGTTGTTCCAATTAATGAAAGGCATTGCAAGCTTTAAATACAGTCAACTATCTTTTTATTTTTTCTAAAAACTGCACACCCCAAGGCCACCGTGGGGAATTTAAATACTTTTATAACATTATATAATATGGTCTTCGGCGTAATCAGTATAAGAAAAAGAACTCAGATGCAAATAAATTTATATAAAAATTATAAACAGCCTAATAACATACAAAAATACTTGGATATATCTTGTTTCCTCAATTTAACACGACTTAAGTAATGTAGATGGCGCTAGTTCGAACTAGAAAAAAAAACTTTACTTGTTATCCTCATATTATTTTAGTTCTTTTACAAATAAAAGCTTGTTAAAACTTTATTCCGTAATGAATCATACAAAAAATACCTCAAACCTTGCAACTAGACTGATTCGATATTTGTTAATTACTGTCGGGTTATGAAGGTTTCAAAAATGACCAAAACAAAAGAATGACCGATCCAGTTTCATCAAAATCTCGTACTGACATTGCAATTGTATGACACTTTGATGAAACTAGATTGACTACTAGTACATAAAACGACGAAACTTCTGTCCTCGTCATACTTTTGCTGCGAGGAAAAAAACAGCAGAATTGTGTTTTGTATCGCCGCGACAATTTTTCCATTTATGAAGAAATAGGAATTTCAAACTGACTTGCAGTTTTTCTTCTAACTTTACTGGAATCTTTATTAGTAATTTCCTGCCGACTTCAGAAATATCCTAAAGCAATAGCAGTAAGAGCTTTCATATATTATTTTATTACTCTAAATACCACAACGTAAAATCACCATAAAAGTAAAATGCAGTACATTACAACCAAGTTTCTGTAATTAGTTCGGTTTAGTAATATAAGTGAGCTGTGTTTTCATTGCTCTCAAGACTGAATGCGAAGAATGAACTCGTTAAACGTTAACTGAATACAAACAGTTAAAGTTGGTAAACCGCTTAATATTAAGTTTTAAACCCGCTAATAACAACTGAAGTTAATATTGGAACATAAATAAATAAATTATACCCTCAGTAAACTGCCTACCTGTAAAAGTCTGTAATTATCTTCATAGTGTGTGTATTCTGCCTCATTGAAGTATCTAATATTAACAATATCCATCATACTTTTTATTTACTAACCTAGTAGGTATTCTGCAAATTGAACTTATAATAAACTAAAAAAATGAGTCTTTTTTTTTTCGAACTGAATACTGAAGCGCAGTTGGCCAGCTAATGGGCCTTTACTGCAAAACCGGACGGGTGGCGAGACTCCTGAAAGGAGACTCTTAAGCCTTTAAAATGAGTCTATATCTGTGTGAGTTCTTTAATAATATATTTATAGTTCAATATACACATTGAACTATAAATATATTTGTTTTGACATATTTTTTTCGTTTTAGACATTTAATACCTTTATATCGTACCCCAACCCAACCTTACGGTTCCGATCAAACTGTATGTATAGGCAAGGTCGTTAGTTTTATATTATTAAAATAGTTAATTCGAACTTCGAGTAGATAAATTGTCCGCAGTTATTTCCATATTATAGCGCGTAATATATGAGGCCACATCGCATATTAAACATTTACGTTATTAATTCGTTGGCCTACATGTGAGCACAATAAAATTCAATTATGTACATTTAAATTACCTCTGTAAAGCTTAATTATTGTGTAATATTTGACATTTATGAGATTCGATATTGCACGTGAAGCCTACAATGGTACACCGTAAATGAGAGTTTGTGTTGTTTCTGTCTTTTGTATTGTAATCAGCAAGCAGATCATCATCAATACAAATCGAATAACAATTTAACCTCCAACGTTGATTACGATAATATCGCAAAAGAAAATGAGTACCTAAACTGCATGAGATAACAATGATGCCTTCGCAGTTATTACACATTGGAATGAAACAACAAGCTGACTTAAGCGTTAGACTATTTTAACTTAGTCGTGCTACGAATTTACTCTGAAGTTTTTGAAAATTTTTATTTCTATTTTATTCGAATTTATTATTGAAATCTGTCTTTCGATGAATTGCAGAAGAGAAGTACTTTCTAAAATAAAATATACTTATAAACAATTGTATTGTCATAACAAGAGTATCTTGATATAATATTTTAATAGTGACATAAAATTTTCTGACTGTTCTTTGTAGAAGTGTCCGTTTTATTATGTATACGTATTCTGGGTGCGTTCAAGTGGTTTTATTTACAGCGCATTTATTTCTACTTTCAGCTCTAACTCAAGACTATCAAGTAACGTCAAACTTTTCACTTAGTCCACTAGCATCTGTGAGTTCACATCTAAGCTAAGAGAACGTGGAACATTTCGGAACGGCGTCCCGGCGCCATTTCGAAATGCAACGTTGGGTACATACTACATATAATAAAATACAATATAACTCATGGTGTTTGGCATATTTCTTCCAAAATTATAATTTGGATATGTGTCTATCTGCGCATCGTACCTCACAAATGAATTAATGAAATGTTTTGGTGATATCATTTCATTTTTGTAATGTTTTACTGTTAAACTAACCTTATTTACAAAAGTTTTAGACGATGTTTAAGAGCACAAATATCATAACGCGGCAGGTACTAAGTAAAAGTAGGTACACATATACCAGACTATGTAATATGCAAGTGTTCGAGCAATGTCGATGTATTATTTAAACGATACAGAGCTTGTCACGGCTATAAAATATGCATGACAGTAGATCTACAGGCTAGATGCCATCCCAGATCATTTACGCTCGAGTGTAGTTGTGATGTCCCACTAATAGAGTGTTTCAAAGTTATATATTGTATATAACAATAATAGAATTCTTCGTTGAATTTGCTTATATAAATTCGAAAGTACCTAACTGTTTGTCTTGAAGCTAAAACCTGAAACAATTCGGATAAAGTTTGTTATGGAGATAATTTGCGTCAGACATGGAATAGTTTGTCATAGATAGTCATCATTAAGAAATAAGAAGGTGGGTGGAAATTACGAGAGCTGTTTAATTAGTATCACGAGCCGAAAATCTTAAAATAGGTTAGTTTACCTTCCTAAAATCTAGGAAATTGAAACTTTAAAATCCTTGAAGCTTTGATTTTACCAGTCTCAGTGTATAATTCACACATACAGTAGTATGTGTGTATGTCACTGAACTTCTAATCGGCTGGACAGAATAATTAAATGTCTTTATTTGTTTGGATGGCGCCCTGGATGATTTAGATTCACAAATAAGCCCGGCAGTTGGCACTGCAGAAATTCAAAAACGCGGCACGAAGCTCGCTAGTTCAGTTAGTGTTTTATAAAATGGAGTTCTTTTCCACAAGTCGCTATAAGAAGATCCAATCCTCAAGCAAGCCTTGCGTGGCCCGTAATCTTAGCTTATTGCTTCTACTCATTATGCGCCAATACCGGACAAATTGCATAAGCCGCATGCCTGTTCCCGCTGTTATTATACAATTAATCAGTAATAGCTGGAACAATCATGGTGTACGTTTCTGAGATATTCACAGGAGAATTAAATAGAGTCATTGATATCTTCAGGTGGTTTTTATCTTTAGTTTTTTATATGGACTAAAAGTATTTTGTAATATTTAATTTTCTACCCTTGATATTATTTCTAGTAGCATTAGTTAAATAAGAGGAGACTACACAGAGAAAAAATCGATCGTTGTTAAAATTTGAACCTATATTCCTGACATTAACCAGCAGAAATTTTATGTTTTGGCTTTATTGTTTGGAGTGTATGAGTAATTCCATAGCAGTCAATAAACGAGATTTCGTTGCTATTCTTAATTTGAAAGAAAGCTAAGTGGTATTTCCAATAATCAGATTCTGTCAAACCGTTAATAACCGGTAACACAAAAATCCGCTGTCTCTATCCGCTTGCAAAGGCCGCGCTACAAATTTATGTCCCCAAACCTAACTAAAGCAACACAGTTTGAACTCGATCTGAACTTGGTAGTGCAAAGCCATCATCAATGTGTTACTGGACGCAGTAATTAAACCGGGCCGATCCCGACTTGGGGCATAAATATTCATTCACTGTCGGACCTCGCATTCCGCGCGGGCACAGTTCGTGCCAGCCCTTACGATTAATCCGAGCAAATTCAAATCGATAACTAACGCTGTTTCGAACAATCGATTTTCAATCCGGATTACGACTGTTATGAAATAGGGGTAGAGTTTCCGGACACAGCATTGTTAATACTTACATATAAATGCTGACTTAAAAACTTTAGGTACCCTTTTAGGTGAAGAAAATTGTATGGAAACGGCACATGGTGAGTTAAGTATTGTTCGTATATGTTAATTTTATAATTGTCTGCACTTGTAGGTGGTACTACTAGTTATTTAAATAAATAATCAATTCATTTGAATAAAATCAGGATCTACGTAGGTATACTTATTCTAGAGTACCTGTACGCGTGCAGTGACGGAAGTGCATGCATGCCAATAAAAAATAACTTTTTCATTATGGAGCTATCTAATAAGATTTCCATTAAGATTCAGCGATTGTGGGATGATGGCTACTTGTTACAAACAATTGAATCTAAGGTCAAAGAAGACAATGAACTCTAGAGGATGACCTCTAATGTTTTCGTTGACTAAAACAAGGCTAATAAAAGTTAGTTGACAACTGACTTAATTGCTAGTTGAGGAAGGTCAAATGAAACACCAGCTTAGATACATAGTTCTTCTCTTATAAATTACTAGAATACCTATATACAATTAGGTAATCTAAGGCACCAGTGTTTTGTTTTTATTATATGATTGCTCATTAAGAACGAAGCTTATACTCACAATGAACCTGTCAAGCTTTTCTCTGTACGCTTCAACATTACGCTGACTTCATAATTCTCGTTTAAATTAGAGGGGACCTTTATCAAATCATCCCCAGCTTTGAAGATTAAACAGGATGTAAATCTAAATATTTATTCGTAAATATAATGTGCCTGGTTGCAAAAATAAATTGTTAGGTATATAACTTCACTTGCCCTGTCTGATAGAACTTTTGATATTAATCTACTAAAAAGTTAAGGGGCATTTCTGTCTCGACGAGAAACGGTAGCTTTACCCGCGCCTTAAAAAAACTCAAGTATCGATTCAACTCTGTAGACATAAGATTACGCGTTTATTTTGATGTCATTCGATATTATTATAATTATTATGTGTCCTTCAAAGGTAAAGTAGTTTTGTTTTACCGCTTCATAGTCACCATATTCTTTGTAGACGTTACGGTTATTTAATGTAGGTGCCTTATAACCGAGAATATATGAAGAACTATTATATACTTAGTGAATATTCTAAACACTTTGAAAAATAAACAAATGCTAACCATTCCAGGTATGCAAAAAATTATTTCGTAATTAAACTACCTAATGCATATTACCTATTACAGATTTAGTATCTTTCTTTTTTAAATGAAATCTTTTCTACTTAATTACGTTTATCCCCGCAATCAAGTTTATCTTAAGCATTATCTGAAACAGAAACGAAATGCGTGCGTGTTATCGGACGAGTTTGTAATAGATACCGGCTGCGATCGACACCGCCGGCGGCTCGTATGCTGTCAAGAGGACACTTTAGGGGAAGAAGTCCCGCTTTATAAATTGCCTCGCTATCTAAATCTGAGAGATAAGTGCGCCTGAACTTTCCAATTTCGCTACACATCAATAAAACTGACAACGTCGGTCGGAGAACAAATCAAAAATCCAAAGTGCTGCGTGTGACGAACGACACGCGTACGTGACGTTATACCCACCAAAGGTGAGAGGGAAAACAAATATTTCAGTGTTTCCGTGTGTGTTGCCACTGAATAAAACGTTATTAATAATGCACGAGTTAACCGGGTATAAATAGGATTCGGTTTTAGGGCGCAATGAAATTAATTCGATACGGCTTGACAAGCAGGTGTCAGGCGACAAAATGATGAGGGTCTGGATAGACCAGGCTTCGGATCGCAATACGAAAATTCAGGTTGTTCCGACAAATAACCGGTTACCGCGCTTGGATTACAAATGGTGACCGTTATGGGAGACCTTTTAATTTCGATAATGCCCGCATCGTGATAAATTATGAGCCGTGAATTTGGCGAATTGCCGCCTGATTTACAAGCTCGGATTGTAACTTTATTCGTATTTTTATAGGAAATAACCTGAATGTGTTTTCTCGTAATAAAAAAATATATGGTATACAATTTGGATTCGTCGAAAAATCATTTCTTGTAAACATAATACTTCTGTTCGCGATTGTGTCTGTGTAGAATTAGTACTTCCAGAGGTTTCCGAGATAAAACCAATTAGTAAATACCTATATAATAATACAATTTGAAATGAGTAAGCACATAGACGACACAAAAATAAAAAATCAATAAGTATCATACAGAATGTATGAATAAAAATGTCTCAGCGTTATTGAGTTGCTTGTACAAAGATCTACGAAGTATTATATATTTGCATTAATATTACGTAATAGAGATAATCCATTAGGCGTTAACTAGCGTAATGGAGTGGCAAGCGGCGTTCCGATGCATTCACGAAGCCGGTGATCCGCGACAAATGCATCTAATGACCTTACAAATTAGTTATAACATTGCATAATAAAACTCTGCAGACATCTTAAGCCATACATGGCTTGGTTTATAATGTAGGTATCCATCGAATTTCCTAAGCAAGGTTCAAAATGTATGAGTTTTTAATAAATAATTGCTCGAATTATTTTGAGACGCCTACACTGTTGGAATGAAACAAGTAGGTATAACGGATGAAACTTGCGTATTTTATTTTATTTGCTGACGTTCCGAAAACTTTACAGTTCCCATATTCGTAGCACGACTGAACTGACGATAGCTTAACACTGAAAGTAAGGCACCAGAAATTTGGGGTGAAATTATCAACTTTACTGTATTACAGCTTATGAATATATTATGATAATTAAGCTGTTATCCCTAAAACATCTCTGAAAGAGATAAAAGGGGGTCGCTAGTGTATAGAAAGCGATTAGTAAGATGTTGCGCGAGCGCGATTGTGCTTAGTCTAGTATCAAGTTTGTATTTAGTAAGACTAAAGTTACCGTTTTGGTTTCCACTAAATCCAATCGCCTCACCCGAGCAACATACATAAATAGCAATAGGTTTAGGCACACATATTCTTTTGTTTTGCTATTTTTTAATCCCAGCGAAGTTATAAAAGCGTCAGTTTGACGTGAATGCCCCGGTGTCCCACATCTCGCGCCGGCGACAATATTTAACTTAACGACTATTCCCTGAATCCAGGGCCCCTTTATTACGACTATAAAGTGACGGTGAAAACACATTACTCATTTAGGACATTAGACTGTCCTATGGACGGTCATAATTCATACTCTCAACGGTTAGTTCAGAATAAAACTTGTCAGAATGTAAAATTATTTGTTACGGAATAAATTAATTGCTAAAGTGGTTTCTAAGCGTGCTTTGATTTTAATTATTTTTCCGAACCTAGATGATTGATGGAAACGATAAATTCTAATTTACGTAAGCACAAAAACAGTTTTTGGTAATAACTTCTCCTTTTTTAATTAAAGAGCAAAATTTGTGCTCGCCAACTAAACGAATCAATGGTACCTACAAAGCATAAATACTAAATGACGTAATACAGCCCGATTCCTTTGTCGCAACATGGTAGTAAATTCCCAGACACCAATAACAATTAATTAGAGAACTTTGCTCGGACACAGATCCAGGTTGTTGTTGTGACGAATGGGACGAGTTGCAGCTAAGTCTGGGCAAAAGATAATTGCATACAGCAGATAACTTTAATTGCAAACGCGATACCTAGAAGCCTAATTGATATTGCCATCTTTATATGGTACCTACTGTAGGTAATTGCTGTCATTTTTACTTATGTCAATATAGATATATAGGTATAATATAGGTATCATTCAAGTCCGAAACCAATAGGACTGAATTTGTATTTCAGGCATAGAATCCCTAATTTTAACCCTTTATTTAATAGGATTTTGTACAAAGAAATATATTGTCAGATAAAAATAATACATATGAATGAATGTAAGCAATAAAAACTTTATTAACATTTTATGGATACGAAGATAAGCTCTTTTATCGCAAATGGTACAACTAGATGTCGCTGCTAGTGGGTTAAAGAACCTCTCATAAATTATACCCGCTTAGGCAAATCACTCTTCTTTATTCAATGGCACTATAAACCACTTTGATACGCTTTCTTTTTGCCAAACAACCTAAACGCCCCGATCATTATCTCTTTGTTTCGCCAGTCTATTTTTAGGCGAAAAGTAAAAAAAGACCGGTCGATATAATCACGATGCGATCGCGACTGTTAAGATGATTGCATTGTTTGTAAATGAGACTGGCGCAAATAAAATAAAACATTCATTTGGTACAGCTTTCTCGACTCGATTGTGTTGTAGATTGAATTGAGCGTATGCCCGGCTCTAAAAATAAATTAACAACGCGGTTCAATTAAGAGTAGGCCTATATTGTATAGGTAACGTACTGGTGCAAATATTTACTTTTAGCTCACAGCCATGTGACTTGTTTATACCTAAAAAGCACAAGCACTATAGGTAATTGGATTTTTCTCTAAATATAGTGAATTGAATTAGATATTCCTCTGACTTTGTGTGCAAGTTTGCTATAGCCAGACTAACAACAATAAAATAATCTAACAGGCGAATTCACCCTTTGCAGACGGTTTTATCTTGAAGTACCATCACAGTTATTTGGAACTCAAACGCAATAATCTAACTATATCGGCCTCGTCTTTTGGGTATGGTTAAAGTATACCGTACGGTGACGTTGTAATTGCATACCCACTCACAAATAAGCTTATGGTATCTTCGCATGTCGATGCGAAGATACCTTAAGCTTTTTACTTATTTTTCATGCACTAAAAATCTTACGGAAAAAGAAGGGACGCATCTGTCGACGAGTGCAATATAGGTTCTTCTGAGTGCCCCGTAAAGGAAAAGTAGTCGTGAAATTATAGCTTAGGTATTTTAGGATCTCATAAAACAGTTTCAAGACCGGTGGTCCGGTCCTCGCATCAGCACTGTTATAATTTAAGTACCTGTTCAAACTTTGGCATAAATTATGTTCATGTTCAACTGGATTTATAGTCATTGCTTTTTAAATTAAATTAATTACCTCCAAAACTTAACTACAGGCACCCTTGCCAGTGAAAGGAGAATATTACTGTGTGCTTATTTTGTTCATTTTTGGGGAGTTTGGTGAGGCTATTTACTTAAAAACAAGCTTAATCAAAGTTAGCGACAAAATAATTGTGCATAAAATAGGCTTATATTAAATGTGTCGCTTAATTGCTTCTTGTTAAGTCAATACTTAGAATTAATCAACTAATAAATGTCCGATACGGCACTAACAATAAACTAATTAAATATGTAATTCATTTTGCATACGTGTTTTGCGTTGCTAGTGTATCGAGTGACCCACTTGGAGCGAAACACATTAGGGCAATTTGCGACACTCGGAAACTATCAATCATGCCTTGACATTTCGCGCAGATACATAAACGTATGCCACTACGGTAAGGGTTGAGATACCCGTACAACTAACTGAAAAGACAAAAATATTAGATTAGATTTATTTATTTCTCAAAAGTCAGTATAATCACATTATTATAAATATCACTTAATATATCACGCGATGCACAGTGGGCTATGCGCATTTATGGCGCCAGGGTAGGCACCACATATATTTATGACATTGTGCCTATATGGAATGCATGCCCTTGACTCATATTGAGATTGTCAAAACAAAAACAAAGAACAATAAGATACTTCCCAATATTATAAACGCGACAGTTCGTAAGAATGTATGGATGTTTGTTACTTTTTCACACAAAAACTGCTGAATGGATTTGATGAAACTACAATAATATAGCTTTCACATCAGAAAAACACATAGGCTATCAGTTCAAGATATCGTGTATTCGGTAAAAGCTAGTTTAACAATAAATAACAGGAAAATTTAATTACAGTATTCTATGTATTACGCAACATGCAACTTCCTTCTTCTTTCTATCTATATAGCGAGATTTTGTCCTTTGTTTTGTGTTTGATGACCTAAGTTAGGAATTCTTGCGTAAATCTGTATTTTTTCCCAAGTGTCAACAACCAACAATGCGTACTTACCGGTAGGCCGTCACCACTACAACTCTTTCTGACAGCACTCAGAAAGAAATCGTCCCAAGAGTTGATTTTGTATTTGAATTAATGTGATAGATATACTTACTGGTCGTATTTCTATTTGGTGTGCCTCAAGCTTTAGCAAATCAAGAGTATTTACATAAAGGATGTGACATATGCGACATTAATCACTATGATCACATATTATTACGTCACCACTATTAGACACCTTAGTATCTGATTACACACGGGGATTTCACTGTACCATAAATTTACGTCAAAATGTGTCGTAAATTAATACTATTATACTCGTACCTACTGTATAACAAGGCAAGTCCCAAAGCTACCCAGTCTGCAAAGAAACAAAACAGAATTTTGATATAAGTAGTAATTTCTGATGCCTTTGCGGTTATTAAATTTAACTTGCGTATTTTATTTAATTTTGCTTTTGCGTTTCGAAAACTTTACCGTTCACATAATAGCACCACGACTGATCACTGAGCTGACGATAGTGTAGCGCTAAAAAGATTTTACATTTATGAAACGACAGCAAATAAAATAAAATACGCGAGCTAAGTCCGTTAGAATTTAAATACCTAGATTTCTACTTTCTATTTCTACAATAAATTAAATATCAATTTGTACATAATTTTAGAATAGATAATAAGTTACATACATATACGCGAAGACATCAAAAATGATTAAGCTAGGTACTTTTTTCTTCAGTCCAGAAAATCTTTAATGTAAAATACACAACTACTGCAATATATTTCCAACTGCATATATATATAGGTTCTATGGCATCATACATTGTGTTCACTGACCTTATTAAATAGACCCAAAGTGTCATAAAATAGTGTAAGGTTCCAGTCAATAATGCCAGTTAAGCCTCTCTAATGCGATCGACACCCACGGTAATCGAATGTCAAGCCTTATAAAGACATAAGTCAAAATGTGCCACGTTATTATGCAAGCGACTCAATGAATAATCATTTTAATAGTGATTAAATCAGGCAAAATGTGTCCGTTGAAATGGTCCGTATAACGGAAGAAAACTATTAAAAGAACTTTTCAACAAATGTAATTTAAACTATTTTAGTTTTTCTAGTCTACTTCTACAGAATAGTTTGTTAATAAGAACATACCCGTAATTATACGTTACTAACAAAATAGAATCAAAATCGGTACATCCGTTCGGGAGCTGCGATGCCACAGACAGAAACACAAACACACAGTCAGACACGACAAACTTATGACATCCCGTCATTTTTGCGTCGGGGTTTAATAAAATAGAACGATTAAACAATTTTGAAGACAGTAAACGCGAAGACAGTAAAATAATGTAGGAAACATTGAAAATCATACTTTGTCTACAAAATTTGCAATAGTATATAGTCGGGGTTTCTACCTCTCCGGTTTAATCCCAAAAACACTGCACGATTGACCAGTCAAAACGCCTTCATCAGATTCAACTGTATTACTATATAATACAGTTACTACTGGACAGATATTACCTTAGGAGTATAAGAACTCTAAATTACATAAGTTCCCACAGGATAGGCTACTGGGTTTAAGTTGTATACTACCGGGGCGTAGAGGCGCAACGAGGATGCATATATCATTGGCTACCTACGCATTATGCAAAACGAATCGAAATGCATCTTTTGTTTGTTCACCATAATCGTTCCCGCGAATAGACTGTAAATCTGTGGGAACAACTGGGTATTATCCCGACAGGTACAGGTGTTCGGTAACCGTTTAAAAATAATTAATAACGCCAGCCAAGTGATTAAGGTGGAATAAATTTAACGGTCCGCGAAATTTGGCTTCCAACTGTTACCAAACTAAATTGAAGTGTAAATCATGTTATTAATTTTGAGAGGCCAATGTTTTAGTATGATTGTTCTGCAGGCTGCTCAAATTGCACCTAATCTTCTGGGCTCTCAACAGCTCCGCCCAAAACAGCCAACTAATCAATATTGAAATCTCTGAGCAACGTGTACACATGAAACGAAACGGAGCTTATATACACAATTGCTGCCGTATTTATGCCAGTATTTTAACTATTAAAAGTCCCTATGTACCTATCAAGTCTGCGCGGAAATACGATTGTACCGATTGTTAATAACCAAAACCTACGTAGAACCCAACTATGCCACGAAAATTACAGCTCATTAAATCCGACATCTAACAAAGCTACAAAACCTTTGCGCGGGTTTGTCTCGCACTTAATCTTTTGAGACAAAACAAACTTAATGAATAGTTCAAGGAGCCTGTCGATCTCGTCTATTCTTTAACGAGTGAGAAATGCCGTACATGAATTAGGGTCCCAATAAAGCATGATCTTGTTTTACGGTGCAACTCTTTTGTACTTTGATCCGCTTAGTTTGGAAAACTTTGAAACAGAGCAGGTGCGCCGGCGAAATACGTCTTGCGGAACGTACACTTTGAACTTTGATTTTTGGTTGTGTTTTATCGTTCTATTTGGAGCCATTATGGTTTCTGTTGGTTTACTCATGCGTCTAATGAGATCTTAGGTTATTCACGTTTTATATTTTTTTAATGATGAAAATATAATAAACCATGCATATTTCCATTGTATTTAAAAATAACGGATACCTTTAATTTACACATTTTTCCGCTTTCTTGCAAAAAGAGTATTTACAGCAGAACCTAATACCGGAACACGTGGAGCGGTATTTGTTTGATGTCTGTATCCTCTTATATTAATTTGAGTAATTCTTAAATATGTACATTTATATTTAATGTATACGAATCCAAGTCAAATTAAATCTTTAGAACGACACGAGGAATCCTTATCAAATTTTCAAGGATCTGAATTTTCAGTAAGTTTTATACTTACCCAATTTTTCTTTATAAAATGGCACCGTGCGGAGGCGTTTTTCCATAAACTACAACCGGCCAGCATTATTTTTCTTATGTTCGAAATTACATGCAATGTTCTTTTGTTTTCGAGCATTGCTAATTCACCAGTTTGTTGATATATTAAGAAGGTGTCTACTTAGGACTAATAGTAGTATATGTACTTGTTTCTACGCTGTGTTCAATCTTATCAAGTGCAATCTGACCTGTAATTATTGACTAATCAACCGAAATAATTTCATTTGACACGGACGTGATATTATTATCCTAATGAAGCTCGGCTCTAAATTTATTAAATCACGTGTATTCATTAGGCCTATTAAGATTTCAAATGAATGATTAATGTTGCAAGGTATAATTCCGAATTTCTCAATTTTGTTTTTGAAAAGATTTTTGTTAATAGAACACTTTTGATGGCAAGTATAATTTATTACAAATCTCCAAGTCAGTTTTCTAAAACTATTTGAGGTTGGAAAGTATATATATAGAAAATTTAAATTAATTTGCATATTTCGTTGGTCTTACGAACGCTCCGCATTAGAAAACGGGCATAAAATTTGGAATGCATCAAAATAGATACCTACGAAAAACTATCGCCAAGTCTCTTTTACTCTCATCTAATTTAGTATACAACGCTAAAAAGGTTTTGAAGTCTACAATTTTATAACAAAGATTTATCACCTTAAACAAACTCACATCTACTTCGCAATTTATCTTGCATCCAATATTAAACTTTAAAGGGAAAATATTTATATTCTATATTTTTTCTATAGATTCGGTTTTTAAGTCGACAGCCGGAGTAAAAGGTATTATGGCAGTTACCTGGTCCTTTAAGTACATCTTATATAACATGACGTGTATAATTTACATTAATAAGATAAGTACGCAGCCAATGCCTTGGAATGTAATAACTACACATTGAATATATTTAAAAAATCCTCAGTTTTTATATACTATATGCAAATATCTTTTCCTTTCTAACTTAACGAAGTTAACTCGCGCCTATTATTTATGCTGACAAGATCTTCTCAGTTTTCGTATTTGTAGCACATACATACTTTTTTTAATAACTCACTCTTTCTCCACTCAACTTGGCGAGTACGCTCCACATCATCCAGATGAAAGTTTTGTATCGAAATCGTCTGTATTCTAAATCGGCTAGACGTCGTTCTGGTGAATTTGTGTGAAATCCCCTCGGGCTCTCCCGCCAGACAGTTTCCGAGAAACATCTCGAACGAAATGACAATTTCAACGCCTCGCGACTACATTTTCACTTCAGATTTCAGGTACTGCTGTCAGACGTGAGGTACCATTAAAATGGAATAGTTTCAAACATTGGAATAAAACAACTAATGGATTTAACTCAATGTTGATTTTGTGCTGAAGTTTAGGGAATGACAGTTCGCATTTTCGTAGCGAACAACAAATACTTAGGTTGTGTAGGAGTTTCAATCTAGGTAGATAATATGTTTCATTTCCTTTTAGCTTCTGCAGGGTTTAGGCCTCTTTAGCTAGCCTTCTGTCTTCTGCATCTTCTGAATTCCAGAACAAACTAGAAATAAAAGCAGCTGCTCGTGGACTTCAACATGGCGAATTTGAGAATTTGCTTTTGATGTTGGTTCAAAAGACTCATACTACGAAAGCTACTTAATACATAAAATTAATTCAAAAATCAATATCTTTATTGCCTGTACACGATAAAGAAGTCATTTTAGAAGAAAAGTAATCACAACATTAAATAGTTTAAAACTGTTATCGGTGTTAAATCGACACGCGAATTAAAGATGAATCACTCGCAGACTTTCATTTAGTTCGGTTCAATGAAGTTGGCAACATACGTTGCAGCACGAACTTTAATAAAAATACGAATTCTTAAAACATTGAATTTTTTATTAAATTGGAAATTTTCTAGTGAATATTCCATGTACAATATTATTAAAAGTTAATATTAATTGTCAAGTTGAAACTAAACTTTGTGGCACTTTAGCGTTAGACTATTGTCAGCTCAGTCGTTGCTACGATTATGGAAACTGTAAAGAATCCGAAACGTCAGCTAATAAAATAAAATAAAAATACGCGAGTTAAATCCGTTAATAGTTGTTTCATTCCAAACTTTGTGGCTGTTCGACGTTATCTTAGTCGAATGAAATTTAAGAAAAAAATTAAAGAAACTTTTAAAAAGAAACAAGTCCGCATTCGATGGCGAGAGGGCACTACAATTTTGGACAAAGAGGAATAGGTAATGTTGGAATTGGATAAATATTATTAGACCATTTGAATTTATTGTTCAGCATGTATTTATTTACTATTAGCCAGGTATGCCCCCCCCCCCATGTAGATTTTGATTCCCTTGCGAGTCTCGAAAATGACATATATATATTCTTAATTTGTCTACGCCTTAGCCAAATCCTAGCTACGCCCTTGCATCATCGTAATATGCTCCTGCACCGCGTGATTAACATTCTAACATTCCTATTTTTGATTATCAAAGCAGCAAATAGAATCGAATTGAACAAAAATACAACACAAACAACAACTAAACTATAATAAAATTCAGGCATATTTCGTAAAGTAGGAAGTGTAATCGAGATTCCTCTGAAATAATGGGTCCACTCCAGTTTTGTCATTCCCTCAATAGTCAATACCCCGCGTGACGTGTCGTGACGTTACGTTTGACATTTTAATGTGCCATTTGGCAGTTTAATGCCAAAACGCTTTTGTTCTAGCGGGAGCATCGCAATTTATGTTCGCGGCTTGTTATTTATTGTAGAATATTTTTACGCATTTGGAATTATTTGACCTACTTTTTTGAGATAGAAGAGCGAAAATTCCAAGCTCCATGTTTAGGAACAAAATTAAGATATAGTCACATTTTTGAGGATGCCTTTATGGAAACTGTCAATGTAAAACTTTAGGTGAACTATAGCCAGGTTAATCGGCTGTGAATGTGGAAATTGTAAAGTTATCGAAATGTCAGCGTAAACACTAATATTACGTCAGTTAATCCGTTATAGTTATATTATTCTAAAATATACTACCTTTAAATTGCTGATAGGGTTATTTCACGATGTCTGAAATAGCTTTCGTGTTGTTGGTATTTGGAACTTTATAGCAGATACAAATATCGTTTAAGGTCCAAGCGAATTTTAGTATCTAATATTTAATAATTATTTTAGCGTTAGACTATTGTTAGCTCAGTCGTGCTACGTTTATGGAAACTGTCAAGAAACCGGAACGTCAGCAAATAAAATAAAATAAAAATACGAGATTTAAATCCATTAATAGTTGTTTCATTCCAATAATACTTATTCATTTAATTGTTGTGTGTTGTATTCATTTAATTTGTTCACTATATAAGTATGTTAGTTTAATTATCAAGACTTTCTTGGACTTAGAAATACATACAAATCACATTTAATTTAACTTCCTAAGAGTCCTATGATCTTCAGGTAATCTCAAAATAAGCCACGTAGGTAGGTACTCCATGTTTATATAAACTGCTTAAAGGGTTTAATTTGGTGCAACGTAAACTTGTGGGTTATTTTAAACTCTCAATGAATGTAATGACTGTTTCACACGATTCCTTCATAGTAGTGAAGTTGTTATCTTTTTAAATTAATATTGCCTTATTTCACATTTGTGGAACACACCTTTACTACTATTCAAAAAGACATGGTGCTTACCACACCTTTAATGCTATTAAAAAATATATGTAATATGAGATAATTTATTTTTTAATTAACAATAACTTAAGAAACTAAATAAACAATCACAAGTACTTACCCACAGAAATATAAAATCTGTGATCTTCAGTAATATTCTGATTATATATTTGCTGTGCCAATATTTTTTACACTTTAGGTGACATCCCTAAAAAAGGTGATATTACTGGAAAAGCAAAGTACCTATCTTGTGCGCAAAAGTAGCTCTAACAAATGAATTTACTGCTAACTTCGGTGTTATCTACTTTATTCACGCTATTATCGACTCTATTACCTTGAGCTAAGAATGAAAAAAGCTACCTTTTACTCAAAGTTAGAGTCACAGGCACGCAATAATCAACATATTGATAGGCCCTAAACAACACTCATTTAGTTGGTGTAAGTACTTTCTAAGATCGGAATTAATACTTGGTACGCGATCTGCTTTCTTGGCAATATTAGGGTTGCCAAAAAAACTTCTATAAGAAATATGTGAACTGTAATAAATTATTTATGTGGGAAAGGGTGTGTTGTCACGCAACGAGACGTAAAGTCAACACTTTGAAGTTTCTCTTAACGAGTTTAAAGTAAAGTAAATAATATAACAAAAGTTAACCTCACTTGAATATGTAGATACTTTCTAAAATTACATTAGATACCTACGTACTTGTTTATCTCACTATCACGGAGAGTAAAATTTAATTTACAAACCTCATAGGTACATACCTTATGCCTTATTTTAAAATAGGTACTTACTTGTTGGTAATAATGTTACATATATTTTAAAAACAATTTAATATGGCTCTAGGTATAATGTCATGTTTGCTAAATACCGTATTTAAAATGAAATATCGTAACGTGTTTTAATAATTTAGGACTTTTAAGCGGCTAGCACACTAAGCTTATACAGACTTATTTTGTAAAATAAATAAATAATCTGAAGTGTAAATCAAAAAAATACTGTTTTTTCAAAAAAGTGTATTTTTTACTACCCATATCTCTGTAACTAATTACGAATTTCAAGTCAATTTCTCTATGGGTATAGGAATAGATTGAAAGACAAGGAAGCCAACTGTAGAAAGATGTTAAATTAAAACACTGTATCTTAAGTTACAGTATATTGGAATTACATGATTTAATAAAGCACTGCACATTTTAATAAGTAGCTCCCGGGCTAGGCGGGTACTGCAAACAGTGTTGCCAATTTAGCGATTTTGTCGCTAGAACTAGCGACTTTTTCTCAAGGCTTAGCGACCAAAAAAAAGTTTTGACGATAAAAATAGTTTAGCGACTTATCTGGCGACTTTTGGAGTACAAATTAAAACAGTTCTAGAGCCAATAATAGATACATTTTTTATCAAATCGACACGGAATTATTCAATGCCAAGAGATACTTAATATGGAAAACGACAAACGCGATAGCGCACCAAATTCAAACTTTATTTAATTGAAGTTCCATTTGTAGGTATATCATATTGGGGGGGGTGTCCCCGAACTTTTTATGGTTGTTTTAGTTTTAGCGACTTTCTGGCGACTTTTGACTTTGAGTTTAGCGACTCGAATTTCTAGGAGTTGGCAACGCTGACTGCAAAATTTAACTGCCAACCTGAAATATCTCTGTATGACAATGACAGCCCTCACCACACACACTTGTGAGCGCAAAACACGAACTCATTAGGAGAACATTATGCTATCAGCTGTAACTCCCTCGATAAGGCAGCACATTTGACTTCTCTCCGAACTCACCCGAAAATATACCCTGAAATTATTTAACCACAGCACATACTCCTATGCATTTCCACGTGTACTTAGGTCGCTTCTTCAATTTATGGCGTACGATATTTGCGGTTGATATAATGGAGTATATTCGTTTAATATCCAGCTTCGGGGGTGAAATTCGAGCAACAACAGGGTATTGATTGCCGTATCTTTTATACTGCCTTTATTTTTGAATATATTCAAGGAAAAACGTCTTGACGTTATTGTGTTGACATCATTATAAGTCTTGTAGGAATTTTGAGTTATTTATATCACAGTGCATATAGAGTATGCCTTTTTCGGCGATAATATATTTGTAACTCTAATTGCTCACTATAGCTTCAAGTGAATTACTAAGTTGCAAGTTGTTACGTAATAAATTTAATTCGTGGTTATTACACATTGGACTAAAGAACTAGGCATAATGTATTTAATCTTCATTTTATTCTGACGTGTCGAAAACTTTACAGAGGCCATATTTTTAGTCGACTGAGCCGACTATAGATAAAGTAGCTAGAATAAAGATTTCGAAACAGTCAGCATAAAAAATAACATGGAAGTTAATTCCATCATAGTTGTTTGATTCTTAAGGATGTCTTACTTATTTATAATGTTAATTAACAAACATATTACAGTACACTTCAGTAAACAGGAACCCACAAGCGGAAGGCAATCCGCAACCTCAAACTTAATATCCCATAAGTGGTTGACTATTGCATGTCAGTTAGTAAACCATAATCTATGGCTTACCAAATATAACACTGTAAATATTGCTTCTGCATGAGGGAGTACTTTTCATTGCGATTCAATGTGCATCGTCCCAAATATTCCAGTCCAAGAAATATCTACCTCCTCGCCACCATCATCCAACAATCTTACCAAGTTTTTCGTTCGGATTTAATACTATAGCGCAGTTGGCCTGTTGTAAAAGTTTATTGCAAAGCATCTGGACCCCTGTAAATTATGTTTTTTAGCTGTCAGAATGTGTCTTAACACGATTATATTGGAGGATAACAGAAGGTCCCTGCGAATAAGTTTGGTTCGTGCAAATTGTACTTGTACCTACGGCTTCGACCCCGCGGGCGGGGCCGCTACACTCCGCTACAGTAGGTTCTACCGATTCGTCGATCAATTCGATGCACTCAGTAGGCACTGGCCTGTTAATGCCATCCGTGTAATAATAGCATATGCGAAAAAAAATAGAAATATTTGTCACTGTTTTTTTTCATTTCACAGCTCAAATCGCTCGAACTACAACCAAACCAATAAAGGGAAAAAAAGGAAATTATTTCTCATTGTCTAAATGTACATTTATTTTCATGTTCGTTCTACAATATATTTATATATTTATATTGGTATCGAGTGCTTATAATGGAGGAAGTGTGTTTCGACTACTACGTGGGAAAACTATGGCTTGCATAAAATAATGTACCTATCCAAGCGTATTTATTATATTTGCCTGCATCATTCTGAAGTGTGGATAATTTTAATAAAAAAAGAACGATAGGTTTTTTTTTTGATAATCAATAAAGAGTACGTGTTTTGTAGCTATAATATAGCTAACTATCTAATGAAAAGGATGTATCTGAGGTTTGACTAGTCATAAAATAAATAAAAAAACTGACAATATAAAAGAAACGTATATGCCTCATATACCTACAATTAATCGTAATTACATACCTATACCTAGGTATATAACCTATGTTCTATGAGGGATAAACCAGCCTTGATTCATGATCCATTCGCTAGTCGTCAAAAAACCACGATCGATATCCCAATGGTATTTTGGTATAATTAGAAGTGGTATCGAACGCGTAATGAGCCCAGTCGGCCGTTAATTGCGCGAGCGTTGCTCAAAATATATCTAAGCCAGTGCTAAGTGCATCGACCGCAACGTGTCGCTAGTTCCGATATGGCTCTGGTCAGAGAGAACTCTCGTTATATTATTATTAATGATCCTATTTTTATATGCACAAAGTGATTGCATATTTTTAGACAAAATAAATCTCAAAAATCATAAATAAAATGTTCTACGAACAATTCGTTTAGTTAAATTATAAACTGAACTGATCTGATGTCGTGAACAATGTAAGTATGAATATTTTTTTGCGAAAAAATAATCCGTAAAGTTTTAAAATATCATCATGCACATTCGGATATCCTGTCATTGCAAGCTGTTAATAACATCAGCAGATGTCGCCATATTAATGATAGTGAACAAAAAGCATTCGTTAGGTCCACTGGCGGCCCTGGCCCATAATGGGACAGTTTAAACAATTATTCAAGTAACAAAGGGCCCACAATGAGGTATTGTTTGTTCTTACGTCACCTGTCGCCGGCAGACACAATTAACACTGATTACAGTGATTACACACTTCATTTTTGTTACCCACGTGATGTGATCCCAGATATGGCTGGCAAAAAGTTTTGATTTCATTTCCAGTAGTATACGTGCATTGAATTTGGTAACCTGTTCCAATAAATATCTTTAGTCACGACTTTCCCTGAGGGTGGAGTGTTCGCCGAATTGGACGGCGGACTGTAGAAAATTGGATCCCATGTTCGAGTGTAGTGCACTGTATAGAGTAAAATTAGCAGGTTCATTGTAGCCGTGTGGAACAAGAGAGTTGTCCAGAATATCTGCAGGTTACCGAAATAACTAACAATATTATTATAATTCTTACTTCTTCACTTTCAATATTGTCTGCTTTAAATTTGGTCCCGCATTTGATATTTTTTTTACATTCCGACAAAATCTAAACCTGTCTATATGATTTACTATCTTATTCTTAACTAATAGAGCATGATCACGCAATTTATACCCATTTGACTTGTATCAATATGCTTAATTGCAGAATCACAGTTTATCCCCCTCAATAAATCACTAAGTATCACATCACCAATCTTTTGATTGACGATTTCCATACAAGGGTAGTGCATAAATTTTCCATTTGTTTTGAATATAAGGGGATCGGAACACGTATTGGGTCTGAACCTTTGCATTACCGACCACATTACGGCAACTTACAGAAAACAAAATGTTATAGGCTAAAAAAACTCCTCTCAAAATTTTGTGGACCGTCTCAGGTTGCAAAGGATGTAAACTCTAAGAATATAGCATGTGGCACCTTTCGAGCATGGTATTGATAAATATGTACGTACATTAATAGCTTTATGCATTGAAGCCATTCGGTTGTATTGATTTATGGAACATCTTTGAGTGGGCGGTGATGTGTGTGCGTTCTGCTATTTTCCTTTTATCCTAAAGAGTTAGTACTAATTTATTAGTGCGATTACCACCCAAGCAACGAGGCATTAAATATCACTACAATAGAGAACATCAGTTAGAGATATAGCTACAACTATTATGTGTTGTTATTGATGTTCGTTAGGATAATTATTGTGTAAAGGTTTTTTGAGATTGTTTTCTTAACGAAATCACTCAGATTTACAAAAGATTTCACAAAAGTACGATCTCCTAAAATTTCCATTTTGATTTGTATATATTACCTACGCTTTGTGGACGAAAAGCAAAGTTGTCGCAGTCACCTGGCAAAGGTCCTTTAGTATTCAGGAGTATTATTTATTCCCTCTGTTATTCGGTTAGTTGACCGCCGGGTTAATTTCTATGCAAATGACGCTTATGGGGCTAGCTTAGGGCATAGCCTGCGCTGGCGCCACTATGTATTTCACGTAATATTAGTACTTAGTACTAATATAGGTATTTACGTTTTAGTTTATGTAACATTTGTGAGCTTCGTGGTTATCCACAGGGATTTTGTGAGTTGGTTGTAGCCTATATCAGCACTTTTAGCAAAATGTCGTCCATTACTACAAGATCATGCATACAAGATCATCCACAGCGACCGGTTCCAGACAACGCATTCCAACTCTCCAGGTCCTCGGACAAACGTAGGTTTTATAATGGAATAAAGAAAATAATAATTTCAGCACGATTAAAATATTTCAGCTTCTATATAATATAATTAGCAAAATATTACGTATTTGAATATTCAGAAGGTACTAATATAAACTAAAATTTTCAAAGTGAGTTAGTAAGCTCAAAACTGAAGTAATTTTGCATCATATAGACAAAGTAACGACGTGCTGTTTTGTGAAGTTGGACACAGTTTGCGAGGCAATCCGGTCACGTCCACTGTATAAACGAACCATAAAGTCCGAGGTAAGTTCTAAACTATTAGAGAGCAGAACATGCTACATCACTGACCCAAGTTTGCCCGAAGCAAACGTTACATACACGTACATACATGGGTAGTTACGGCAGCATATGAACAACTCGCTATTAAATTTTATGAACAAATGAACCACACACGTCTGTGCTTTTACAATGTTGCAAACACGTTTCCGACGAATCGGAATATGTGTCAATGAATCCAATACGCGTTTTTGCAGTTTAATGGCTTCTGATCAGGGTTATGTCTGATTCCATTCAGGTTATGAAATCTCATATCATTGAAACACGCAAATTATAATAAAACTGCAGAAGTTATTTTCGCAAGCCATTCCCGTACACGCCGCATCAGCGTTATGGCGACGGGATGCTTCCATCAATTTACATTATCGGCACTTTCTTTCGCCATCAACACTATCTGGCGTTGGGTGCGACATTAAATTTTACGATCCCGGCTCATTTGAGAGGCACTGTTACTCATTCTGGATGGTAAAATTCAATTCGACCGCGAGTTTGCGTTCTTTCATATTTTTCCGTTAACAAATGGAGCGTCATCTATTTTGTTTTTGGCTGCTTGCTCTGTGGGCGTTCACTTTTTCAATTAGTTATCCAAATAAATATAAGACAAGCTCTCTTAGTATTCAACACCCTTAGGCCGTTCCTCGCGACCGGGCTTCTTGTCGGAGCGTTAATTACTTTTTATCGTTCTCGATGTATTCTTTTGATAATGCCATTTGTAAACTTTTTGAAAGTCACAAAATGGAAAAACGGTGCAGTAAATCCGTTTTAACTATCAGGTTTTTACGCTTTACATTTCCTGGATTTACACAGCAGTAGGTACCTGGGCGAAATCCAATCCGTAAAGCCTGCTTCTATTCATGCCAAGCCAAACAAGATTAATATTTGTTAGCCTGCAGATTTAGTGCAATACGTCGATGCTTTCGAGTAATAAATTCGCCCGTATTTACAGCTGTTTCGCTGGTACTTCCGAATTTGCTGTTGAATTAAATTCGTGTCATCAGCCAAAAATCCTCGAGTCACACAAACCGAAGTAGGCCAAGCCGCGATAAGGATTAAAATCTGAGAACCATTCCAAGGCGTCACACCCCATAAAGTTTATCTCGCGCAAGCAGAATGAACGGGAGTTAACGGTAATCCTAATTAATTAGTAGACGGCATGTTGGGTGTGATACGCACTCGCAAGAAATGAACTTTATGCTTTCGGAATAAGCCTCACGTGTAGGGAGCAAATGAAAGTGCTCAGAAGGGTCTACGTCGGTGAACGTTAAAATAACGCGTGCCTAATAAGAGCAAAATGTCCATTGCTAATGCCGTACATCAGGCATTATATCCCTAATTTGTGACAGTTTATATTTAATTACAGAAAATGATTTAACTTTTAACATAATAATATGATGATGAAGTGGGTACAGTTAAGAATTTGTACACTATGCCGACTACCAAGTCCACAGAATATGTAATTATTTTCTGAAATAGTTACATAAGCTGGTGCTTATAGTCTAATGCTAAACTAAATTTGAAACTTATGCTGGTGCATAAGCTATCTTTTGAAATACATTTAGTTTAGCATTAGACTATCGTCAGCTCAGTTGCGCTATGAACTGTGAAATTTTCGAAACGTTAGCAAATAAATAAAATACGCGAGAATAATTCGTTATAATTGTCTCATTTCAAAGTTGTACTAAGCCAAAGAGATTTACATCAAGAAACACTGAGTTACGTTAGTTAAAAAACCATAAAAGACGTTAATACACTCTACACTAAACGATGAAAAACTGCGTCGTCCATAAAAGAGGATATAAAATCTCGCTACATTATCGACTAGCAACCAATAGGGATAGCTTGTTAATTTCTGTGTCATGGAAGTTACATTTATACAGACGGAGAAATTATAATCTGTTATCGTTACCTTATTCTGCAAATTTGGGTACTCTATTTAGGTTATAGTTATGATAATTTGATAATACGACCAATCGCGTCGAGAAAAGATACAGTTTGTTTTGGTTCGTCGTAGCGGAGGTGCTTCTATGCTTACTTTTAAAAAGTAACTTCTAAACTTTATGAACAAATAAAACAATTCAATTACAATTAAACATTGTCTGTTTTTCAAATGCACTGCTTGGACAATGCCTTTAATAGCAAGCAAGTTCTACCTAAGATGTCCAAAGGCTATACGAGCGAACACCCTTATACAGCCTTTATACAGCTTATAGATAACTAATTCGCTGCTTGTGTGATGATTCTAAAATTATAATATTTGGCATTAAGGCTAACCGCAAATAGAAAGTCTGCTTTGTCATCTGCCCACACACTAAATCTTCACCTAAAAAACTTAAAAATACGGAAAGAGATAGCGTGTGAACTTTTTAATTCTTATGAAAATAATTTGTTTATGTATAAATGACTCATGGTCAATAGCGGTCAAATGTTAAATTTATCATCAATATTATAGCTTTTTAATAAAAAACGAAATAGCCAATGATTCTTACTCATAATAATATTATAAACGCGAAAGTTTGTGCGGATGTATAGATGGATATGTTTTGTATAGATGTATAAATGTGTGTTTGTTACCTTTTGACGCAAAAACTACTAAATGGATTTTAATTAAACTTTACAATAATATAGAATGATATAACGCTGTAATGTAAGTATATTTTACTGTTTACTTACTTAGAAATTATAATCATTATTTAAAGTAGTTGTACACACATAAAGATAATTAATACCTAAGTAATAACCCCCTGCATTAAACCTAACAATTAAGACAATTTTGTTTAATGGCCATTACTGCAGTTGCTTAACTATCAAAGATATCTTTCCGGGGTCATTGAACTTGTCCAGTCTACCGCCCACACCACCATCGAGCCTAGAGCTAATAGCACACATTCGTTTATAGTTTTGATTTCCGCTATGAACAGAAAAACAATGATTTGCTTCAAAGTATTTGAAGATCCAACGCATCCGTACGTCGACATTCCTGAAATTAGGTCAATCATTGACTCATAATTAAGTCGTTACGATGAGTAATTAATGCCTTAATGGAATATTTATATCGTATAACATTGACAAGATTATAACGGCCAACCTTAACTGGAAGAGATCCCTTGGATGCGTTCACCTTTGTACCTACATTTTTGTTGTCATTGCAATTTCTGTAATTGTTTTCATATGCAATAAAAGTATACATACATAATAAATATCTTTGGACAATTCACATCAATTGACTTAATCTCAAATTAAGTAAAGCTTGTAGGTATATACTATGGATACTAGAAAAAATTATACCGTATTGAGTTTCTTGACGTTTCTTCTCAAGTGAGGTTAATTCGGAAACGGTGGCTTCTTCTTTATAAAACCTTGTAGAAGGCTAAATAAAATAAATACTATTTTTATTTTGATTCTGATACTCAGTTTGCTTAAACTCGTTCAAACGCTAGAAGGAAAATTCCAAAATAGCACGAGAAGTGTTCTATCACACAAGAAAAGCAAAAAAACCCACATTAACACTGTTAGATAGGTACATATTTGTTGAGACAATATTTATCTTCATGATGTTTATCGCTTATTTGCATTTAATACTAGATATACTGCCATTGATAGCTTGCTTCGACATATTTACGTTGGACAAAGTTTATGCAAAGACAGTTTGCGACTACTTCGTCCCACTCTCCAAGCACCATTAGTAAGGTTGGAATACTCCGAAGTTTGTTACTTACGTACATCTTGCTGGTTAACTTTACCACCAACTAAACTATTAACGTATTAAAATACATCAATTGAACTATCAAAATAATTACGTTAATTTACTAAATTGTTATAATTGAAATAACAGTTAAATACGACCTTTAATCTTTTTGGAATGACGCCTTTTCTTGACACGAATATCGATAGATTTCGTTCAATTTGTAAGTTTAAGTTATTTATTTTCAATCTTGATACAGTATATCTCTCATGATATATGTATCTAAGCAATTGTGTAATACTGATCCTATTCGAATAACAATCGGAAAGTTACTAAATAAACAACCTTCATTTTCATTCCTCAGAAACAGTATTGGATTAAGAGAACAAATATCCAGTTAGTTCTCTCGAGAGATCTCAATGTAGACGCGAGAATTTACTAAGTCTGCAATATCTTCGTCTCTAGAGGCCCTACTATATTACCTCTCTCGCATTGTTTGCATACAATTATTTACGTGGAAACTATAGTTACGTTTCCATGAGTCATATTAATAAGCCAATTCGTACAATGACTCATTACCTTGATAACAGGCCGGTTTACCTGGTCGATTGCACTTTCACTTATCATGACTCTTATAGAACTAGAAATAAATGCTACATTTGATTGTATTATTTTAACCAGGAATACAGGATTGGGGATGTAGATGTATAACGCACCCGCGCTCGTCACGCAACCAACAGTTCCTATATTTCTACGAGTAACAAATGAATTCGCCGGTAACATTCATTGTCCCTATTACCATCATATTGGTGAATGAGACAGTTATAGTTTTCCTGTACATTGCGTTTTGTTTTAGTCGTTATTCGTTGTTTTATTGATTCCGATGCAAACAGTATTGGTGCCATAAACATTTGGGGTTACCGATACAGTGTAAGGGGTTGACGTGAGTTCCATAAAATGTAGTTACATATTTTATAGGATTCTATGGAACTTTGCGTAGAATCTGACTGTTCACGAACTCCATTTCCATTCCATTTACTTTACTTTATTTCGTGTCGAACTGAACTGTTATTAATATTTTACTAACTCTAATTTATTATTACCCCTCCACTGGTAGTTTGAATTAGAAGTTTAGGACTACTATTCTAAGTAATATATAAAATTGTTGTGGCAATGTGGTGTTTGTTGCCAAACTCCTCCGAAACGGCTAATCTGATTTTCATGAAATTTTTTTAGCATTAAAAATATATACCATCCTAAATTTTCATCCCATCATTAACCTAATTAAAAAAAAAACCTAAAAAACGCGGTACGAAATTTGCTGGGTCAGCTAGTATGTATATAAATTTCTAAATGATCTTTCGAAAACGATTGCAATGAAATTAATAGATATTTAATCTGTTGTATTGTAACTCTCATTTAATCTGGAGTGTAACGCTTACCATCAAAACGAACATCGCAATAACCTTAGGTAACTACCTAATAAATATAATGTCCTGTTATTGTTTACCGCTCAGTTACACTATCGTAAATAGAGTGTCATAATTCAGTACTTCCAGGCCATTACCGCAGATAAATGTGGGCAGTGACGCGGCGACATCTGGCGGGAGGCCAAGCCGTCCAGCGCTGGGCTGTGTGATGGTGGCACATTTGCTATATTACAACAATTGTGTATTGTAAAAGTACTGTTAATAATGGTAAATCACCGAGTTAGACAGGCCCGGCAAGTTTAGGTTTGTGTGGCTCGAGAAAGCATCTGTCATCACATTTTTTAAATATTAGGTGCTACTCCCCCAAGTGCCTTAAGGATGTATAAATAAACCTATGCCTTACGGATTCGTCCTTCGTGCCGTGGGATCCTTATATTTTCCTGGGAGTACTAAGTCTGAGTGAAAGTAGTACTTAGTGGTCTCCATGTCTCGTAAGTCTTTACTAATATTCATCAAAATCGGTTCAGCGGTTTAAGTTTAGAAAGCGTAAAACAAGAACATATACTTACGTATATTGATAGTTATGAAACTTGCAACATTTGCTTATAAGAAGTATTTCACCATACTTCTTGCTCTAAGCACTCACTTGTACGCGCTGTGGAAAGTTTTTTACCAAGTGTTAGCAGGTGGGTCCAATAGTAGAGAATATTATTAAAGTATTGAACTTATCTAAGAAGGTACCACCTGACAAAACTGCTAATGTGACATGAGACCCATAATAAAAAGGTATTTTTTATCATCCAACCAGTAACCATATAGTACTTTAATATCATAAGTACAATAAGTAAATATCATAAGTACTTAACATGTAAGTATACCTAAAATATTTTAGAATGTTAATTAAATAAAAGCAGTAGTAGGATTGGTCCCTATTTGTTAAAACTCATTCATTCAATTACGGAACATTTTAATTGCCCCAATTACGTATCGGGAAGTCATGGGAAAGTCAACGAACAAATATTTACTACAGCTAGTAATTTTATAACGAAAACTTGTTTCTATTTAATAAGGTATATTAACAAGTATTGTTAACTATTTTTTTCTTTTATATCATAAAACCGAAGGTAATGATAAGCATTTGATTGTGTGGCAACTATGACGTCAAGCCTCCTTGAATATTTAGAGTAACAGTATCTACATAAGTAAATCTCTCACTGTGTTCAACATTCGAAAAGAATGTCATTACCGAAGTAAACAAATAAAACACGGCCTTCAATGCACGTGCTTACAATATTTACATAACATGTCACATCATTGACTTGTGTCGTCGTGGGTGGCTGCGACCGCAGTCTCGCGCGCTCTGGCTTCATATTACAAAAACGAAAGAAACAGGAGCTCTTTAATTAGCTGACGACTGCTGTAACAAGACTTAACAATGTCGACACATAAGCCAACAACGCACTCCAACGAGCACATTGCTAGGCACCGCCTCAAACGTACCCGTAGAATATGCGCTGCTGTGTCAACCCCCAACCAAGCTGGAAAACGTTCCAAAAATACTCACCCACTTACTACAAGTGACCATGTAGCTTAACGCCTGCTTTATCTCGGAAATTCAATTTTATTCCATTTACAATCTTGTGTCACACGAGAGTAATAGCCGGTAAAATTAGTTCTTAATCGTTAGGCTAATTGTCTGGCTCTTTTAATTGGTGATCCAATAAATCTTGACATTTATCCGTAAGGCTAATGATAAGGTTGATTCATCGGGGTATTTTATTAATATGACTTCACGTAGTGATGTGAAACTTGCCAAGTAAGTGATACAGTAATTTAGAAGGCAGGCAAACTGTTCGATATACGAGTAAATACTTATTTACCTACTACTTGAAGTATATTCAACATAAACAGCTATTTATTTTGAGAGCCCGGCAGGCACACTTATCCACGTCCATCCGCCATTTGAACTTTTAAATTCCTTTCCATTCACATTTTATATTCAGGGGCTTTAAAAGACCAGCTTGTCATCAAATTTTAATATTAAGGAACCGATCGTGAAAAGATAGGCGCCGCGGGGCGAAGGGCTAACAAAAACAAGGGTCCGGGCATCGTAGGGCCTCCAGGCCGCTTATTAAATCAGGCTTATTAAAGGACTGTCCTGAATCCTACTTGATCCTACCTACCCGTCTTAGGATTACAGCCTCCGCCTCGCACCAAGCACTCGAACCTGTTTGAAGCAGAATTAAATAATATCTTAACCTTTCTTAGGATACCTTACCTAATAGCCGTTCGCTGTTCCAAGAATTGGGTACGATCTTATTATACCTAAGACTGGAGACAGTTCTATTTAAGTAGTGAGCCTACTCTTCTTTATTTAAATAATTAACTATAAAACTGACCTGAGCCTGCTAATAAGAAGCTCTAAAGGTATGTTTAAATTTACTACAAGGGACAACATTTAATTTAGTTTTAAATTTATGCGTTTCTGATACAAAAAAGGTATTATTTGGGCACCATTAAAATTCGGTTAAGTTTGCCTTCGTTCCAGCTATTACTTACCGCCGGCGCGCGGGTTGAAAGCTTTATAATAACATGTCATTACTCTGCTCTTAATTTGTTTTTTCTAAAATTCATGCATGAGGACAGGCTAGGCGTGTAGAAAAAAAAGTGTAGTGTTTTAACGACGGCATAATTTCAATAATTGCTCATCTGGACCTAGATCGTAACATGTGATTAGCAATTAGCCTGAGACAGGGCATACCACACCGATTATAGACCACTCATTTAATGTGAGTTTCTAGGTTGTTTTCATTTAAGTTGATTGCTGTCTGAGTCATTCCTGTTTGTAGCCATTGAATGTTTATTTTCATAGAAAGGTAATAATGTAAAGTAACTCTGTTATTAAAACCTATTAAATCACGTAGGTATTTAAAATTGCTTCCTTGTCAATCCAGTGCGAAATTAAACAAAAAAGTTTACGATTATGGAACGTTTTTTCCCAAGGGATCAAGCGCCGATTATCCACGCCGCGTCCCTTAAAAAACGCAAGTATTTGTAAACGACAGGGCGAGGCGCAAATAACGCAATCGTGCGTTCCGCGTGACCGGCTTCAATCCAATTAAACGATAATTAACCGAAAATCTTAATTGGCTCCTTATTGATTAGGGCTGTACATTTTTAATTTCAAAACGAGAGCCGCCTTTTTGCAGTGTACCGAAAGCGACGACGCTAATGACGTATTCTTCGCCCCATTCCCACCCGGCCTATTCGGAAATGTGGCTCGATACCGCTTCGTTCGTATCTTATCGCGAAAAACATGATCTCGTTTAGGTTATTGCCGCTTCTCTGTTTTTATTTACGAAATTCGTTCGTATTTACATAAAGGAATGCGGAGACAATCACATCAGTCTGCTCGAAGCCTTTGTCTTCGAGACTGAAAGAAAAGACTACACGAAATTTTACGTAAGAAGTGTATATGCAAAACACTTATTCTATTTGTAGTTGATATGTTTCATATTTCACATTTTCCCATCAGCGTATCGTCTAATTTAATTGAAACACCTATTTATGATTTTTTTTAAATAATAATGTCCGCATCAGATAAGCTATATTATGGAAATATTTTATACATTTTTTTTATTTACAAGGCTGCTCATTTTCTTAATATTCTTTCGACTTATCTGCATTGTAGGTCAAATTAATATACTTACTTCAAAACACAGGATATGGTAAGTGGACAATATACTCTCTTTGTTTAATGCCGCTCCTACGTGCATACCTACTAAAAACGTAAATGCGATAGTATGTCTGTGAGTCTATATATCTGTTTACTCTGTCTTAATAGACCTCTTGACTCGATTAAGATGAAATAGGGTATGAAGACAGTAACAATCCCGAGAACAACCATAGGATATTTTTTATTTCGGCAATCATTCTTGAAGGGTTGACAGAGGTGGAATTTCTACAATTAACCAATGACCTCATAATGAGAATATAATAACAAGGTCCTTTGGAGACGAAAAAAGTAAAAAGGTGTCTTTGTTGATTACCTTCACTTGTTTTAGATCACAGAGTTTTTGCCTACTGATCCATTTGATTGTAATGCGACTTAACTAGGAGGCTGGAAAGCAATTCGATCTTATTTTAGATAACTAATTGGTAACGGCTATGCGTAATGGGATAAGGCAAAAAACAGTAGACAGTTGTTGTTACATTGTGCTTATAATGATAAGCGCTGTTTACTGTTTTTTGTAACAAATACAACAATGTTGTACACAATCCAATATTACGATTTTATTGGCGTATTACGGAGAGTAATGTCACATTAAACATTATTACTTGTCGATATTGTAGCTTTGTTGTGTTTTTGTCGTGATATGAAACAAAGAAAAGTTATTTTGTCAAAGTCTGAAAAACAGGCTAAAAATATTATAAGTTACCGCCAGACGATATTCCCAAGATTTATACGTAACCTTTTAAATCATATCCACCCGAGAAAGAGATAGTGTGTCACTGGCAACATTATTGATATTCAGAAACGTTCCAGCGAAATATTTACATGAGTCATGTTAAACGGCTGCATAAGAGAACACGTAAATCACTGGAACGGTTTGACACCCAACGTCTCTGATAAATTTCACAAGTTATCTCCTCAAAGGCAAGTTTCGCGTCTCCGGTATGACCATTACTTTAAATCTTTGGATGCAATAAAGAAGTCACCACAATGGGATCTTGAATCCGAGGTCGGGCCAACGATCCCATAGATTTCGCTTAGTCAGCCGTTCTAATTACACCTTGCTGAGATAGCCGCAGATTGTATCTGATACCCGGTTTCCCATTTGTCAAAACACCGTTCAAGTGTACAGTTATTTTTACATATCTATGCGGCCTATTAGAAGCGTGAAAAACGTTTAACTAAGTTACTTAACTATAGTGTCGCATTGTTCTTTACGAGTTTTAGTTTACGCTCGTTATGATTAAATAAGTAAATCATACCAATTTATTTAAGACTAAGGAAAGCTATACAGCTCAGGTACCTACATATTGCTGGTGATTACAATGACATCTGCTCTAGGATTCGATCACGCAACCTCCGCTTTTCTAAATGTACCTACGTCCTAACCTTTTTAATTACCATTTCCTCTAAAAATAGCATATCCGTACATTTACTTTAAACATTTTTACGTGTTCCGTGAAAAATCCTTCATCTACTTAAAAATTGCATTTATATTAAAAAGTATTCCCCGGTTCCTTTTTGATGTGCATCTCGCGGGTACTCGCTGCATTAATGCTCTCTCAACTGAAGTCGTAGATATGACAACAATTTCATAAGTGCTACCGTGCCCTGTTTTATGCAGGCTTGCATTGCATTAAAAACTTTTTTTAAGGTAACTTTATTTCTTCCGTTTATTAAGATTGTGTACTTTCTTATTCCTATTCGCGGCTTAGCTCAGTGGTAAATGAGGACTTGAGATTGTGAGGTTGCAGACGCAACTTCTGTTGTGATCATTATAAATTTGATTATGCACATTTTTCCGATATGCACATTTCTGCCTGCGTTGTCGTTTAGGTTTGATACAGGTATATACCAATATTAACTGTTTTATTATTATATCGTACCTACTATTAGTTATATACTTTAAAAAAATACTTAGATTATGCTAAACATATCTACCAAATTCTTCATTTGAATAATATTATGTGTGAGAAATAATATTATTCAATGTCAATTTCCCGTATCAAAATTATATTAGGTACCTACTCGGTAAAGTAATATCTAAATATACGTAAATAAAGCACCTATTCTGTATGTAATACCTATCCACACATTCGCGGATTCATTAGATATCAGAAATTAACCAAAAACTAATTTTCGTATTCAACGAACTATAACAATCCAAAACACCGGCTTAGCGTTACAGGCATGGATTAATTGTTCACTAGATAGAGAGAGACGAGAGAAAAACAATATCGCGTTTATTATCCAGTCGAACTGTTCAATGAATAGCAAATTTGAATTTGTCTCGTCTAATTGGTGTGCTCTCCTGGGTTGTTCGACGGGAACTGCGGGCAAATTGCACTACTCTCGCACTACGATGGTGCTCGACTCTCTCGCAACGAGCCGTTCGTGCCAAATTGCCCAGAAACACAGCAGAAGCAAAACTACAGCAGACAAGCTCTATACAAAAACCTACGAAAGTATCAACATTAATATTCAGTCTAAAGAAAAACTGAACATCGATACCGCTTCGACTCGACTTCTTTGAGAAGCTCCTACTGTTACTTTTTCTGCATTATGTCAAGGCCTTTAATATTAAACTGAACAACATAATGCCTTGCCTACTTACCAAATTACGCCCCACGGGACAGGCAAAATAGAGGAAGTCATATTTTTCTATTTAATAGTCGTTTGCGAGTATTTTTCGTGTACCGTAAGCCAGTTTTAGTGGGTACTGAATTTATTTAGCAATGTTAAACACACATAGTAAGCTGGGAGGTGTAGTTGGTGCTACAGTCTGCAAGTGCGGTAAATTTAGCTTTATTAAACTGTTTAAGAGCGAAATAAAGTCATATATATATTTTCATACTCGTTTGCTTTGGTACCATTTAGCATTTAAAATATTAGTGAAATACAAAAAACTTCCATTAAGTACTTAAGATGACTACCTACGTAACATCACGTGATGTTAAACATCAATAAATACTTTAATAATTTCTTATGACATCGGTTATTACACATTGGAATGAAACAACGATAACGTTTGATCTCGCATTTTTATTTTATTTGTTGACGTTTTGATTTACCAGTTACCTTATTCGTAGCACGTCTGAGCGGACGATAGTTAGATTTTAGCGCAAGACTAAAAAAAAAAATCATTTCAAAAAATACTATTTTATATAATATTTGACAGTGATTAACTCTTTATAGTTCATTGTTAAATACTAATATACTCGTAAAAAAATCTTTAATAAAGTATTAAATTTACGGAGTAAATATATATGAATAAAAAGGCAACATCATATTATACATCAAAGAATACTCAGCTGTTCGTGATACCTTAGCGTCATTCCAAATTAACATAATCCGGCTGCCTAAAAAGGCGACCTTCAGGGCTCGTACATATTTTGTGGCGATATACAATCCTCACAGCCAAGGAAATAGAGTCCAATGACATCGGCAGGCGGTGAACAAAGAATACATAAATCAGGATATTTCAGCCACGCTCGCCGTGATACGCGACTGAAAAGCCCCGCCGCCCACCTCTCAAATAAAAAATAATAATGTTATGAGATTTGTTCGTCGTCCCGCATCGTACGGAGGTATTGAGGGACCCTCATAAATAACGAAAATGCCCGCACCTGTCCTACAGAAAAACGTTCCTATGGATATGGAAGGAATATTACCCAACCATCTTTTCTTAGGACGGCCCGAGTACGTGAGTGAAAATTTATATATCAAAATATGAGGTTTAATATTTCAACGTTCAAGCCCACCTTGTTTGTGGACTAATGATACCAATTTTGATAAATTGCGGTACGCGCGTTATTTAGTAATGTATGTAGGTCGCTTGTTATTTTAAAAGTTAGGTATATAATAAAATTTGCTAAGTAAGATCCATAAAGTAGGTACTTACATAGTATATATTATATTTTTCCCTTGAGGCTATTTTACAATTTGCCTAAATTAGTAAAAATTACACTACAGAAATACAAATTTGCAAATATGTAGATTCCAGTTCAGTACGTATGCATTGATGTATTTTAAAAATAATTTTACAAACAATTAGATTATATATTGCATAATTTATTACATAAACTGCACAGTCTAATACTATAATATCTCAACTAATTATCGATTTAATAAAATCTTTAACTTTGCACATTTATAACCTCGTCGTCGAGAAGAGCGTGCGAACGCCATTTATAAGCAGATAAATAATAAACGTGGACACGTCAAGTAATTATTATGAATTAGGACCTAGTATTTGTGCTATAAATTAACCATTTGACGTGGAGTCAGGCGCGTGGGCGAGGGAGTTAACTCCGAGTATAATAGATACCGACTGGTCCCATTTGAGACCAAATAAATTTGCTTCAAACAAGATATACTGCGCCATCGCTTACCTATCGCTGGAGAGTAGTTGTTTATCAGGAACTTACTTAATTATTCGTGATGCAATAAATTGGGATGTGCCTTTTTTTGTAACTTCCGTTTTTTATAACGTAGGTTATTTACTAATTCCAGCAGTTTTATGTTACTATGGAAAAGGTCTGGGACCGTTCACCAGCACGATAGACGGACCAACTTAAGGGTGGAAAGTCTACGAGGTAGTGGGAAAAGCGATAGAACACAATCGATGGCGGGAGTGTGTTCATACCGATTTTCAACCTCTTTGACAACAATTTTTCGATAATTTCATATTTTAATTATTAATTTGTATGTCTCATATCTATTATACCTATATACTATATTTTGCTTCATAGCGCTTTAAATACTTTTTAATCTGTATCCGTTGCTAGTCTACACAAACTATCAAACATTTCAAAACTTTCTTGCAGTTGCATACTTTTTGTCACACCTTAGTTCAAGTTACAAGTTCTCAAGCAAGTTTTGTTCGCGTTCGTGTAACGGAAACCCTACGGTGTGGCAATGTCGTTAGCCATCTTGACTTGGGTAACTTTAAAACCGACATACGTTTATCAGTATCAAAAATCGCTTAGAAGTACCCCGATTATTTGCTTTAAGTAAATTCACATGCCCTCTTTTTAAAGTCATTGTAAGTAGGTACCTAATTATTGTAGTGCTATTAAATAATCTGTGGCTATCATGTTAGATACTTAACAAGAAATAAGATCACGTGTAAATAAATGGGACACCTAGTTTCATATTTAATCTTCTTACATATAATAAAACAGTAGAAACCGCGTGTCTGTACAATTGAAATTTTTAACAAAAAATGGGTGTGGGCAATAATAAAAGAGTAACAGAACACAAAAATGATTTTTTAGATTTTCTTTTCTGTCTGTCTGTCTGTCTGTCTGTCTGTCTGTATGTATTCGCTAATCTTGAAAACTACTGAACAGATTTTGACGCGGCTTTCACTAATAGATTAAGCTCTTCCCTGAGCAACATATAGGCTTTGTTTCATCGAAATCGGATGTCAAATAAAAAAGCTATCGTCTTTTAAAGTTTAAAGGTAATTTTTCTATAGGAGATTTTATAGTTACATACTTATACTTACATATAATAAAACAGTAGAAACCGCGTGTCTGTACAATTGAAATTTTTAACAAAAAATGGGTGTGGGCAATAATAAAAGAGTAACAGAACACAAAAATGATTTTTTAGATTTTCTTTTCTGTCTGTCTGTCTGTCTGTCTGTCTGTCTGTATGTATTCGCTAATCTTGAAAACTACTGAACAGATTTTGACGCGGCTTTCACTAATAGATTAAGCTCTTCCCTGAGCAACATATAGGCTTTGTTTCATCGAAATCGGATGTCAAATAAAAAAGCTATCGTCTTTTAAAGTTTAAAGGTAATTTTTCTATAGGAGATTTTATAGTTACATAATATAGTACTAGATGGCGCCTCAAGGCAATTAAAACGCGCTATAGCTTTGTTGTTTCTCTACGTTTAAAACTATTAAATTTTGTTTGTCTTGCGATTCGGTTAGGATGATTTTGATGTTATACTTGGATATATGGAAATACGGACTCTGAACTTGCTTTCTGAATTGGTTGAAAAATATCGGATATAATCTAAAAATATATTGCTTACGTAGATTTATTGAAATAAATATATGTATTATTGTATGTATTGTATGTATTTGCTTTGATTTTAAAAATGCCCAGACGAAACGCTTACAACGCATCGCTATTGAGAAATCTTACTCCGCCTAAATTGTGCAATGGAACCCGACTTAGAGTAACTTCTTTACAAAGAATCTTAATCGAAGCTGAGATTCTTACTGGATGTAGTGCAGGTGAAACTGTATATGTTATAGGCAATGTGTATAATGCAGGCATTCTATACATTTCCTAGGTATTGTATAGAATGCCGGGGTCGTCCAGGCAATGTGTGAAATGATATTGAATGTGCAAAATATTTTACACTTTACCTAGGAAATGTATGGAATACCTAGGCATTGTATAGAATGCCGGTTGACGCATAGGTAATGTATGTAACGCGTTTTTTTAGTATACACATTGCCTGATGTGCTTCGGGCATTTTATACAATACCTAGGCAATGTATGAAATGAATCGTATTATACACATTGCCTGAACGTTTTAGGCAATGTATACAATGCCTAGGTATTCTATACAATGCCGGATTATACACATTGCCTATAATGTGTATAATGCAGGCATTCTATACATTTCCTAGGTATTGTATAGAATGCCGGGGTCGTCCAGGCAATGTGTGAAATGATATTGAATGTGCAAACTATTTTACACTTTACCTAGGAAATGTATGGAATACCTAGGCATTGTATAGAATGCCGGTTGACGCATAGGTAATGTATGTAACGCGTTTTTTTAGTATACACATTGCCTGATGCGCTTAAGGCATTTTATACAATACCTAGGCAATGTATGAAATGAATTGTATTATGCACATTGCCTGAACGTTTTAGGCAATGTATACAATGCCTAGGTATTCTATACAATGCCGGATTATACACATTGCCTATAACATATACATACCACGAATACCAATCATCCCCAACAATTTCCCATTCCAATTCAAACGGACACAATTTCCAGTGTCCGTTTGCTTTGCTATGACAATTAACAAGTCTCAGGGGCAGACGCTAAAGGCTGTTGGAGTTGATCTCAGGTCGAATTGTTTTTCACACGGCCAACTATACGTGGCTTGCTCGCGGGTTAGTAATGCGGATAACCTTTTCATATTAGCCCCAGAAGGAAAAACTGTTAATGTGGTTCATAAAGACATTTTATAATTTACATTTGAAATATTAAATACATACCTATATTATATTTTTTATATTATTTGTCTGTCTATCTGTGTGTTCCGGCTAATCTATGGAACAGCTGGACTGATTTGGACGGGACTTTCACTGGCAGATAGCTTATGTAATAAGGAGTAACTCATTTTAGAAAAAAATCTTTAATTATCCATACTTATGTCCCAGTACTTAAATTCCACGCGGACGAAGTCGCGGGCACAGCTAGTTACTAAATATGAAAGTAGGTGTCCCATTTGTTTACCTAATATTTCTTATGCAAAAAATAAATACCTACGTTTTCAAATGTAAAACTTTTCTTCACGCTATGTAATAAAAATGTCTACTTCAAATTAATTTTACAGTACGTTGTACCTACTAGTAGACTAAAAACAATTGTACTATTAGTTATCTAATACGTTAAATGAATATGTTATGGCTTTTATGTTTTACATATTTATATGGTTATTTGTAGACGTCAGTGGTTGCCAATGTACGTTGCATTCTTGACAAGATTACAAACTAATGAATTCAAATCACGTTCAATAACGATTATCATTCAATAGTTAGTATTTAGGTACCTCTCGCTATTTCCTGACCGAATGCTTGTGTAAGTATATTTTACAACACTGATGTAAGACTATTTTTTTTTCAACTCAATTGCTCGTAGCGTTTTAGTAACTTGTTTTTAAGTTCACAAGGAACCATCATCAATTCATCATCACAGTGTGCTGTAAAATCTCGGTTTTTACAGCACACTATGATGTTTCTTCGCAAGAGTGTTGAAGAGCTAAAAACGTTGAATGAAACTCGTGTGGAGTGATCAGCTTATAATCGCTCGGCGCTTATAATACTGCCTCGTAGATATGTAATTATCATCCTACCGTACTTATAGCACAATGTTCATCATCATCATAATTTTTAAACAAAAGACATCCACTAGACATAGATCTCCCCCAAGGTCCTTCGCAGCTACCACCACGTGCCGCCCGCTTCCAGCAATCTTCACCAGGACATTAGACCACCTTCTACCAGCTAACTAGGTCCAACATAAATTGGTCTGGGACGATTATATTATAGATACTAAGTATGTGAAGAGCGTTCGCATGTAGTTAGGTATTGGGAGAAAACCTTTCACCTATATGTTACATCGAAAAAGTTAACAAAGCATAGTGTAACAAACACGGCTTCTTTCATATAGAAAAATTAGATTCACACATATTTCTGGCTTCATTAATAGGCATACATGTACGTGAAACGGCAATTTCGGAGTGGGTGGGTAATAAAGACTGTTAAAGGGCCACAGCACAGTGAGTTGTAGCTTAACCGCTAAAACCTCTGATCCCGGTGTTACGTGGAACAACGCGGTAAACCATTGACTTACGGGCAATTAGTCACTGGTTGATGAACTATGCTACGAACTAAATTACATACTATAGAATTGCTTACGTGGCATTAAATGTCTCTTACGTCTTGAATATCAATATAAGATCCCAAAATGGATGCCTAAGTAAGTATATCGTAAACCATAAGTTCGTAAATTAACGGTTATTTTAATTGTTTATGCAAGCTTTTGTTTAAATTATCTTATCTTGTTTTAGCTTTTGTAAAAATATATGTAGGATATTATATAAATAGTGATTTAATAATAATTATTTGTCAATTTGAAATCAAACTTTGTGGCTGTTTGATGAGTTATCTTAGTCGAACAAAATTTTAATGTAGGAAATTTAAAAAAGGAACAAGTCCGTGTTCGATGGCTGGTCAGGGAGAACACTACGATTTGTCGTTCAAGTGTGAATTTAAATTTATTGTAAAATAATTAATAGTACCTACACTACCTACTTATTTTGTAGGTACCTTTTTTTCTCTTCGTTTCCGTTCCTCACAATATTTCCAGAATTCAAATTCGAAACTCCGAGTAAGGTCGAGTTATAGTCTTGGTGGAAGAACCTTTTAGCTACCCTCGTTCCGCCAAGAATAGATGAACCCTACGAGGCGGGCCTGCCACCTCATGTAAATAAATTATTATCGAATCAGGGTCCGGCTCGTGCCATAGCTACTTGGATTTTTAACGGTCTGCATTCTTGGAACAAGTCGACATGTTTCGTTTGCGATATGAGATCTCGCACGTGGCTTAAACGTGGATGCCATACTAACGAAAGTTAAGAGTTACAAAGTAAATAATAAAATTATTATTGTATTTCAATAATTAATTTATCGTAAACACCCTTGGCTATTTGGTACAGTTTATTACTAAAATAGCTTCCTTTGGAGTAATTGCCCAATCATCGGAGAGGATGAACAAAACAACAACGAAAGTAACTTTAGCAATTCAGTATGCTTGAATAGAACAAAGCACCCCACGGTCCTAATAAAGTATGAGGCACTTAATATTAACATCAATATTTTTCATATTCACCTCGGTTCTTATGGCCTGGTATTAGAGCCTATTTTCATTCGTGGTTTTGGCTGATTCGCTCCCGCTGACGCGGTGTCGCCAGTAAAATAGTTACGCAAACACAATAAAATGTAACTCTAAATTAGCTCCTCGTTTTACAAGCAGTAAATTTAATAGGCCTCCGTATGGGGTAGCTGTTCACGCTCGAAATTTAATGCGTCAATCTAGTTAGAGTGAAGGGAGAGTGCCAAAAAGCAAATGCAATGATTTTTTTATTAAGTTACGCCCAATAACCCTCAAGGTAAAGCGACAATCAATTAATAAGCTTTCTTTATGTTAAGTGTTAGTTAAATATAATTTTCAATGTTTGTATTCTTAAAACTTCGACGGTTTGAGATAATAATATATAAAATGGTATTGTCAATTCGTAGGTACCTATATATATATTTGCAAAGGCCCTTTAGGACCTAGATATATTTTTATGGGCAGATATATTATTTCCATTTATTTGTTAAAAACGCTGGTCTCATTTATTATTTACATAATTTATACATCTATCGAGTTTAATATTTACATAGATTTTCAGAATAGATAGGGTTTTACTACGTTTATTTATTCTATTAGAGAGAGATTTTACTACTACTATATATCATATTACGTAGGTATAAAGTCAAAATAATGTCACAGACAAATCTTATTTTCATTTGTCGACATTATTTCGTGTAATATTGCTAAAAGTGATTTGTGGAGAATCAGTCAGACGCAACGATTGTTGTCGTTTGGATTGTCACAGACAGACGAAAGTGATTTATATACCAAAACGTTGTAGCTAGCCTAAAGACATTTCACAGCTTATAGATACTTGCGAATATAATAAATTAAAATATTTTTTGTTTGTACAAAAATATAGATCACTTAGTACCTATATGACTGGTTTTGCTGAAATACCTACTTAAAAAGCTACTCGTAAGTAGGTATATATTGCTAGCGAAGTTTAAGTAGTTCATTACAATAAAATTATTTAAACACCCATAAGTTAGTTATACGCCTCTTGCGTATCGCTAGTGGCGCCGCGATGCGGCAAATTCAGACAACACTTGGGTGGTGAGTGCGGTCAGCTGTTAGGTTAACAACGTTGAAAAGTGCACTTAAAAATATTAAAAAGTGCCCGTAAATAATTAAAAAATGGGTAGTAAGAGGTACTGCTGTGTTGTGGGATGTACTAATTCCCAACCTCGAAATCGAGAATTAAAATTTTACTCGTTTCCGAGGCAGAACTGGGAAATTAAAAAACGAAATGACTGGATAAAAGCTGTTAGAAGAGTGTAAGTAATTATTATGATATTTTAATGAGTGTCAATCATTTAATAGAAATACGTTTCATTAAATGTTCCATTTCATCGTACATTCATTTCAATATAAGCAATTTTCTCTAAAGACCGTTTTATTCTTAGATTTTTTATAAAACAAACCTAACCTAAAATTTACAATATAATTTTCAAATAAATGATATTATTATGGTTTCTGAGTAAATGGTTTTGATGAAATGAAACATTTTAATACCAGGAATGTATTAAATACATACAAACTCCGTTTTTTCTAATTTTCTGTTTGTTTGTTGCAGTACATTAGATAACAAGCCGTGGCAGCCGAGTAAAAACACTCGAATCTGCAGTGCTCATTTTGTTGGAGGCAAGCAGTCAAATAAATAAAATAAGAAGAAATAATAAATATTTAAATGAATAAAATGATTATCGGTTAAATATTTCAGAACAATACTTATACCTTCGATATATTTTATATATATCTTTGATAAAGAAATATATCTTAATTTTCCATATCTATTTTGGATGTATGGTTAATATTTGCTGAAAATATATTTGTTTAGGGTATTATTCAACTATTAATTCATTTTAAATACCTTAACTCTCACGTCATACGGTGGATTATTTACTTTTGTCTGTGTGAGAACTTTCCCGCGGATAATTTGTTCTCCACCATAATTAATTTCGACAACCTCCTGAACATGGTGGCTTTCGAATAGTTTGTACCCTATTCCTATAATTTTTAATTAATTTAGCATCATATTCATAGTAGTGCGATAATCTTATCATAAATAAATAAATACGTAGTAAAAATTATACACAATCAATCTGAAAAATATATTTCCTGGCTTGTGTATTTACTTGCCTTTTGACACAGATTTCCCACGAAAAAGTCTGCATAAATATTCTGAAATGCACATTTAATAATATTCTGGCTCATTATATCCATTTAATTAATTTTTATCGAGTTAAAATAAACAAACTTGTAAAACTTCCAGCAACTTTTATGCGGCGCATATGTTCATTTGAACTTGACAAGTGGGCAAGTGTTGCCGCTGCTTGCCGACAGTTGGCGCTGCAGTCGATTTGCCAGATACGCAAGAGGCCTAATAAAACTAGTAAATAAGTAGATCTGGTAAATCTTTGTTTTTGCTATTTATGAACGTTCCACTTATGTAGTAGGTAGGTAGTACCTATAAATAAACATTATGCCAACACCAACACAGTAATATACACGTAATAGTAGATCTTCAAATATTACTAAGTACAAAAAAATATAATCGCAATGTCATGGCATATTAAACGGTAATTTAATTCAATTCAAAATTCATTTTCAACAGTTGGCGGCAATGCGTCGCGATGAGTCGGTCGGTAATGCCATAATTCAGGAAAGCGGCAACTGCTTCCGCTCAAAAAGTAGTCCAATATAATTATAACTAAGAATAGTACCTAAATGTACAGTAATGGACAGTCAGCACACCGTGAAGAGATTACGAGGTACCTTTGGTTTTCAAGTTGATTTTATAGTTTAAATATTTTACTACATATTTTAAAAAAAGTTAAGCCACTTGCAACGGATTGATTTATTATGAGATTTATTTGTTTACCTACAGTTATGTAACATGAACACATAACTAAGTACCTACTTACCTAAGTATATCAGATTAAAAAACTCGCATGTAAGCAAAAATACACGTCGTACCCAAGCTAAAAAGGTATCTAAGTATCAAATTCGCCTAGGTACTGTTGTTGACATCGTTGTGCATAGTAAATACCTACTGCATTTTTTAATAGTTTTACCTAGGGACATCACTCGTCCAACCAACAAGCAAATAACGTAGAGAATTCCATTTGGATTCTTCTAAATTCAATTTTGTTTCTGAATTTCTGAATTAAAATTAACTCCTTATTGTTGTAAATAGGTAGGTTCTCCTCGTTTATTATCCAATATTTAATTATTTATAGTTCTGGTGTCAGATACCTACATTTGATTTGATCTTTTTGCACCCAGATACCTATGTACGTAATTGAATCTATGTAACAATAGCGAAATAATCTTCGAATTCGATATTTCAAATATCAAATTGCCCAAATCCCTTGGGATCACCCCAAGTAATAAAATGAAGGACAAAAGAAAATTATCTACGACTCAGCAAAACTGTGCGCCGACGACTACCTACCAAATGTATTGCCAGACTAGATTTAGTTTTTGCTGTCCCAACAGTCTGCCAACAACGTATCAATCTCATCAAAATATCGTAAAAAGTCAGGTACAGAAAAAATAATAACATAAAAACTTTATGCGCCGGGACTGTCGACCGACAGCAGCTGGATACAAAGACCCTCTTTAGCATACATAACAGGCTTAGCAATACTAAACTCTTTAAAGTAATTCGCCGCTTGTTCCAGCTGTGTTAAGACAACAACTGTACCTGCGCTTTTTTACTGAGCACATAACTTTTAAGCTTACCTAGTTTTATAAAATAGCAGACGCGACGTTATTTTTCCCATTTGCACGAAGCCTTGCATTTACGAGCAAAAGGAAAACAAGTTTCAATAGGAGCAATGCGAAGCGAGTGAGGCCGCGCCGCGTGGGTAGATATTGAAAACATACGTGCGCCGCGTCCGCTGTGTTGCCACTCATTTTTATTCTGTTTACACGAACCAGCTGCCTCTTTAGTCGTTAAAACTGAATCGGAAATAGCACAAAACATACATTTTAATACGCCCTGACTTTTACAACTTCATTTGCATGGATTAAGCTCGTGAAAGGAAAGATGTTACATTAAAAATCATATTCATAATTTATAAACTTTTTTATTTACATACCTATTTAAATATCAGCCAATAGGATTACGACTACACAATAATTTACAGTCTTTTGAATTAATACTTAACAACTTGTATTTAACTTAGAATAAATTAATAAATACTGAGAAGCTAATCGAAATACAAAATTTGGTATCAATATTGTACAGAAAGTTGAATAATAATATGATTATGTACAGCAATTGCTTAACGTTTCCTATATTTGTAATTAACAATGATTTGCATGGAGTGCTACCGCTAGAGCTTAAACAGTTTTAATTAAGAGATCGTTCGATTAATTATATTTATACTGAGGTCCGTTACACCAGGTACGTTTGAACAGTGTGCTGTAAGACCACTGATTGCGGTTGATTGTGCCGACCCTGGAAATCGGCAGAGGAATAGTCTGAGTCTATGGTGGAGTAAATATGCTCGGACATTGGGCGTTCACAAGGCGAGCGCTCGGCCGAGTTAGCGGATTTGCCGCAGAGAGTCTGGCACGTGCTATTTAGTACCGAAGCGTCCATCGTGTACGTATTCGAATTCCTCCCGTAATTGAGACGCTTCAGCTTATGACTGCGCCGCTTAGACGACGGCATCGCATATCGTAATCTTTCCCAAAAACGTTTCTCTTTCCACGTTATCTCCAAACCCGTTTTAAAATATGACTTCAATTCCGGATCTCGCGGTACGAGCCCTGCGGCGACTATTATTAATTTATGTGGATTCTTTCTGAGCGCTCGTTGGAGTGCTTGTCGGAACTCTATCTGAGACCACTCCGTTAAGATAAAGTTCTTTGTTAGGACCACTATGATCCGCCTCGAGGCCTCGGTGGCCTCGACCACCAAGTCGGGGAACTGGGCATACGTCGCCTCGAATTGAGGGACGTCACGATAATGTAAACAGAGGTGGTATGACGGATAACCGTTTTCGAGTTCTCGAGCCAAGTTCTCTATAACGAATTCTTCATCTTTGGGACTGTAACAGACATAGGCGTCGTAAAGCTTATCAGCATCCTCAAAAGCGTCCGCCAGGGGAGAGAGCTTAATGCCACAATTAGAATACAACCACATTCTACAAGCATATCTAAATGTGAATACTAAGGCTAATATTAATAAAATAAGCATAAACCCGGTCAGAGCGGAGGCCAATAATGGCAAGTTGTTTGAGACGAAGAAGGCGCTTATCATTGAAGTATCGCTCATTTCACTGCAAACTGTGACATTTAAATTCAATGGCTTCTTCGCCGCCGGACTCGCGTTCCCATTTATACACCATAAACTATGGGTATCGATAACTTTTTCAACGTTCTGTGATATATATGTTAAAAAACCTTGTAGATATTTACAATCGCAAGACCAATGATTACTCCCTACATATAACGTTTGCAACTTTTTGTTATTGTCTAAGTGCCACAGTCCGTAATTCACGAGTCTGTTTCCATCCAAGCGTAAAACTTCCAGGGCTCCCAAAGAATAAAAAGTTTCATTTGAAATATACTCTATTACGTTGCTTTGCAGATACAACTCTTTTAAGTTGCTTAACTTTGCAAATTCAAGACCGAGTAATCGTTTTAGTTTGTTGTTGTCTAGGTGCAGTATTCTTAGTTCACCGAGCCGACTGAACGTATTATTTTCTATATGCATTACATTACTAGAGTTTAAATATAATACTACAGCTTTAAGCATCGGATCGAAAACAGAACCGTTGAGTTCCTCATAAATATTTCCATCAAAATATATATGAGTGGCATCGGTAGGAAAGCTCTGTGGTACTAATTTTAGATGTTTTAAAGAACAATCGATAACACTCGTCGTTTTCGTAGAGTCATAATAACAAGAACAATTGTGAGGGCAAGCGATTTTGCAGTTACAGTTCTTGAAATCGCAACAATGACAATCGTCCGGACAATGAGTTTCAAACTTGCATAAAAAGTCTTTGATATGCAGTGAACTGACGGGGAGGTATTTTGCGCCGCGTACGTAGGATTCCTTGCAAATTACATTTTCCAGGTCCATAACCCGAGGATATTGCCTGGAGTGAATCGTGTTGATGAGCAAAAGCCATTTCATTGTACAATCACAACGAAACGGATTACCGCTAATGTAAAACTCTGGTAAAGGCCGGTCGTCGGTCGCTCTCGAAACTCTCAAACTGTTCATGTCAAAACTTTCGATCTCATTTGTATACATGTCGACTCGAGACAGATTTTTCTTTTCCACGAATGTGTCAATTTCCACGTTTGCTATAAAATTGTTGTTTATAAACAAAAGCTCTACACTATTTGGAATAGACATAGCCGATATGGCTACTAATCGATTATGACTAGCATCTAAAGTTTTTACTTGTAGTTGGTTTTGAATTTTATAATAATTTCCCAGAATTTCTATGAAGTTAGCATGTATGTCGAGCCACTTCAAACTACCGGGAATAAAGGCATAATCGAACCATACCAAATGATTTTCGGAAAGATTTAGCCACAAAAGTTTGGTCAACGACACAAACACTCCGTTTATATCAGAAATAAAATTGCTATCCAATCGAATGGCTTCTAATTGGGTATTCTTTTGAAAGGTTTCTGTTTCGATTGACTGTATTTTATTTTTGGCCATATTGAGTACTTGTAAACTTGGCAAACCCCAGAACATGCCAGCTGTAAGGTTACCAATTTGATTGTCTATTAGTCGTAAACCAGTTAGTTGTGATAGATTATTAAAAGAACTGTTCTTAATTTCAGTTAATAAATTCTCTCCTAAATCTAACGACTTCAAGAATGATAACTGCAAAATCGCCTCCGGAACGCTGGTCAGCTTATTAGAACTTAAGTCTAACTCTTTTAATTCAGAACAATTTTTAAATGCATTATCACTTATATAAGATAGTAAATTGTTATTTAAATTAAGTTTATTTAATATAAATAGTCCATTAAACACATGTTCCTCGACAGCTTGCAATTGGTTTTGGCCCAAATTTAATGTATGTAGATTAAATAGTGGTGAAAAAGCATTATTATCGATGTAATTTATGGAATTGTTGCTCAAGTTGAGTATTTGTAAAAAGAATAGATCCTTAAACATATGGTTGGTAATGCGTGCCACTGCGTTGCGGGACAGGTCGAGCACGATTAATCTTATTAGACCACCGAACGTTTCATCTTCTATGTGGTCGCCCTTCAATTTATTCGCCGAAAGATCTAAAACGAGCAATTGTTCCAACCGATTAAATATTCTCTTGGGTAAAGTTTCCAGCTCATTATTTTGCATATAAATTTCGCGAATCTCTTTCGTATTAGAAAATAACCCTTCCGGTAGATAATTTATGGCATTCTCGGAGAGATTAACAACTTTCAAAGATAGCAGATCGCCGAAGACATCTGACGGCAACTCGTTCACCTTATTGTTCTGCAGGAACAGCTGCGTCAGGCGGCGCAGGTGCAGGATCTCCGAGTCAGCCGGCAGGGCCATAATGTCGTTGTAGCTCAGATCTATCGTTTGCAAAGTCGAACCGCACTTGTGTCCGAAACCCAACTCGTCCACAAACTTAAGTTTATTACGAGTTAAATTTAGCGAGATTATATTTTCCAAAGCGCAGAACAAATCCGACGGTATTTTTCTAATATTATTGTATCCTAAATCTAGGGTGTGCAACTCCCTCAGGCCATTGAACGCACCCAGGGAGAGCTCCAGTTCTTTATTAGTGGCCCATTCGTTATTCATGGAGCGTATCTTAAGAGTCTTCAGACCCCGCAAGCCCTCGAACACGTTGCCAGGCAGCCGAAGGATCTTGCAGTAGTTAATGGATATCTCCGCCAAACCTTGCATCTTCCCGAAGTGATGGTCTCGCAGCGTGCTCTCGAGGAGTAGTGGACTACATCGGATCGCGAGTCGCTCAGCGCCGTCCGAGTGCATCGAACCGACGTCCCTGTCAGACGACAGTGTCCGTACGTTGCACTCCAGGGAACCGTTCACACCGGACACACGAAAACAAGCGTCCGCATCGGCCGGCGCCTCCGTTAGCGCCGCGCCCATCACTAAACAAAAGAATATCACGTTAATTATCATTTTAGCCGGCACTGTGTCCATATCATTTTGTTCACTTGTCAGAATGTCAAAGTTTCGGTGAATGGAAGTGAGTTCCGGAAGGCGCGCGCGATCATGTTCAGCTGTTTCGGCGGCGAATTGTATGCGGAAACGTTTCGATAACAATGAGCGGAGCAGTAAATAGAGCGGTGTGCGACCAGCGCGACATGGCAGCGCGGCGCGGCGGCGGTGGCTCGGCAGAGGCAGTGCACGCGATCCCCCCGCGGAGGCGAGCCCGCGACTGCCGCGTACAATGAAATGCGATGAATGCGTTTCGCGCCGCCCTGAACCCGCCGCCGTACGGCAATGTGGTGGGACCACACCAATTCTATTGCCGCATTCTAAGCAACCCCTGTTGTTTAGTGGTTATTCGACTTCTGTCTACGAAACCGTTACGTCACGTGACTTCGGTTTAATTATGGTTATTGCTGTTATTAGGGTCGTTAGGAAGAATCCACATTCCCGAATTTAGATACTCGTACTTTTGTATAATTATAACGAAACAAAAACCACATACGACTGGAATAAGGCCTATGGTTTTTGTTATTTTATTTACGAAGTTATTAAAAAGTTTATTTTAAAACAACTTTGGTACAAAAGTGATTCTAGTTAATCAGTTGATTTCAATTTCAGAATCACTTAGGTATAATATATTTTTTTTAAACAAACTCTTTAATAGGTAGGTATTATACCTAATTAAAAGAAAATTCACAAGCAAATAGACGACAATATTTGTATTAAGATACTAATAACTAGCTATCTACGGTTGGGTGTAGGTATCAGATTCTACGGTGCCTAATAAAACTTAATTGAGTAGTTTTTTACTGTCGATACACATCTCTTTAATATTAACGAACGTATCCCGACAGTAAAGAAAATTTCTGAATGTATGGTATTTTTAACCTTTAGGACAGTTTAGGACTTAGGTTAAAAATACCAATCATTCAGAAGTTTTCTTATATTTATAATCTAAACAGATACTTAATTCTAAATTCCATATTTAAAATTTTAAACACTACAATATACCTACCTATTTGATGCTGACTGTACCTACCTGTACCTATCTAGATAACGTTTTTTTTAACTTATTTCTCGAAAAACCCATAAAGAAAGTTTACCTACTTTCAATTTTAGGTGGAATAGAAATAGGGTGCGTCGGGGTAACATGAAAAACAGAGTAAGATGAAAAACCCCTCATAGCTGCCTATTCCGTGCATATTTTTTAACACTGACTGCAGAGTTTTGTAGGTAATTTCATTGCGCTCCTTATCTCAGTCAGCGATAATCGTCAGGTGTGAGGGCATATGTAATTTTTGCAATTTTTCGACAAGGTATGTTTTTGAGCGATAAATGCGTTTTTTAATCTTCCCCCACGTTCCGTAGTTTTTTCTACACGCAAGTTAAAAATATGTTTTTTTGATACGTGTTATTGATATTTTTTTTTTAGTTGATACATAAAATCCGATTTTGCATATCTTTTATATTTTTGGAGTTTTTATATTTTTCAATCTTTCACCGCTTGTAAAACCCAGGGGCAAGACGGCAATATTTTCTTTTCCAACTTACCCCGATTATGAAACCCATAGTAAAAGTCAGGGGTTGTCAAACTGTATGATTCGTTCATGAGTAGTGTAATATTCACAACTCATGAAAACATGTGTAAAGTAAAGATTTTAAATAAAAGTTGTAATATATTTAGCTAGTTTAACTACCTGTCTATTTAAATAAAGAAATTATTACATTTTTTGTGTACATGGTAGTAAAATTTAAATATTAGGATATAAAAAGAAAAGGTTGAGAACCGCATATCATCTGAACACATAGTGGGGTAAGACTGAAATATTATATTTAACAAAATTTCATTTTGGTAGTTAAAACTAGGTATTTTCAAAATGTATTTATATATTTGAATAGAGAAAAAAATATGCTTTCGGTGCATATAATCCAAATGGACCTACAATGGATATTAAAGATTTTAAGAACTATATCGATCTTCCCCCCTCATCATTCCATCTTACCCCACGATTTTTTTGCAATAAGTTTAACTTTGCCATCGTTTTTATACATGAAAAACACCTTCAATCAGGCCCATTTGTGGAAAGATAGGAAGAACCATTCATTAACTTTACTAAAAACATCACTTCATATACGTCAGCTTCATACGATTCAAATTATGAGGCTTTAGAAAAAACATTGTTTATCTCATCGAAATCTCGTTCAACCTTACCCCGACGCACCCTAATTGAGAAAACCATAAGTCAAGAAGAAAGTTTACCTACTTTCAATTTTAGGTGGAATAGAAATAATAGATATTACATTGATAAGTCCTAGAATCAAAGTTAAAATTATATGCGCCTGGGATTTTTTATTTTGCAATTATCAATAGCTACGTATACAAATATAAGCCAACTTATAGGCGCTGTATAGCATCACAAAAATAATAATTAATGTCGTAAGCTGTTTGGTAGAAAGCACTTAATACCTACAGACAAATAAGAATAAGAACGCCAGACAGCCAGCATTCTTTTTCAGACAGCACATTTCTAGAAAAGTTGTAGTCGTTCCGCTCTTTTCTTTTTGTTGGGCTCAAAAGGGGCGAGTCGGTCGGTCTAAGTTGTGCATATTTTATAGGGGATCAAACGAAGCTTCGCCGTACTATCGGCCTTGCAAGTTACTCTAAATTACTTCTTCGATTATTGGTGCCTGTCTCACAATTTCCATGAAAGTTTTGAATTGCAATAATTTTACTTCTGTATAGGGTTACCATCTCTAAAATATGGCAACCAGGACGCGTGAAAACTCCGGATTTCGGAGCTCCCACCGGGTCTTTTTTTTAATTTTACAAGATAATACAATTAAATTTTAAAACCCGGACTACAAAAAAAGCTCGCCCGGACGCTCCCCGGACGCCCTCTAAACTAGGACAAATCCCGCACGGATGGCAACCCTACATCTTTCGTATACAAAATGAATGATTAAACTGAAAATACCAAGTCAGCTAATATTATTTAGCATTGCTCATCCGGTAAATAGTTTATTTACCTAATTCTTAACCATTCGTATCTAGTTTAAACGATGTTTTCATAGAAGTCGTAAATACATACGTTGTGAAACAGGCACTTACCTAGTAATAGAACATGCATAATAGTTCATTGTCAATCTTTTTTAACACACTTGCTCGTAAAGGGGATTTTATTAACTTGTTTTTAGGTTCACAATCCAAGACTTTTCAGCACGTATTTAATTAACATTTTCATTAATTCAGCAAAACTAGGCTCAATAAATATAACCTAATGTGGATGTTTCAAACAGAGGCAGTTGCTGTAATCTATGAACACCGATACCGAAAAACTACAAGCCGTAGATATATTTAAAATCGTGAACATAGAATGAAAAAAAGTCGCCATTTTGTATTAATGCAAGAATAAATGTGAAATGTGATAAATATCTCTTGCAGTTTATGACTACTTATTTAATTGGTGGAAAAAAATGTAATACGAAAAAACCGGACAACAAACGAGATTTCAACAAGCGGGATTTTTCCACGCTTCTAAAACTTCACAGTATCATACGCTAAAAGTACTCTTCTATGTATTGCTACTGGGGAATGGCGATTGAAACGACATTATAATTTTTTCATGTATTTTAGACTATACTTAATCAATAACTATTTACAATGTTGTAAATGAAAACAACGATGGAGTTCATCCAAATATCAACTGGGAGTCAAGTCACTTCTTAACACTATGTCGAATCTAGATATTAAATCGGTTGAATATCGATTTAATATTGATTATTTCGTCAGATATTTTTTAAAGTACAACACATGTCATGTTTTATCAAATACCTTAACTCAATCAGTAGTCACAGCAGAATCAAATTACTTAGCCAAAATACTGAATTATAAAAAAATATAGTTTCACTTATCAGCTGTAAATAAATATACAAGCACACATAACAGTGTTGTACATATATGTACAGCACTGTTTTCTTAAAAATTTAGTCTTATAATTTACAAATATTTTTCTAACAGATTTCAGGCCATGTTAATTAGCAAACAAACAACTTCCACTTAAATCCATTACAAATATGAAAAGAATAAAAAAAACAGATATTTACAGGATTTAAATAAAGTAAAAACACAAAAATATGTACATACAACAAAATAGATGTCGCCCAGAATCAATGAGAAATCATGAGTAGCAGTTTCTACTTTTACAATCAATGTAATAAACTCATGAATGGCTCTTTTAAAACATATCTATTAAGACAATTAGAAATACTATCACAATTAAGTAGTATATTCCTTTACCAACTATTAGGAAGAGACAATGCACTGTAAGGAAATAATTATTTTTAGTTGTCAATACTTAGTTTGCATGTGCGATTTCCATGAATTCAGTCTTTCATAGCTCTGACACATTTCAAGAACTATTGCTATGTAACTTAGTTACAATAGATTAATATCAATAACATCTTACCTATTTATCTTTCGCGAATTTTAACTCGTTAAAATACCTAGCAAGTGTTTTATTATAACAGTATACATTTGAACAATGAAGGAATTGAGTGGGTATACTTCATTTAGACAGTGCAATTTATTACTTCAATCAACATCCTATTGAACTCCAGACAAACAAATACAAGTAATTAACAAACCAAATCCATTCAAATTATATATGGACGAACTACCAAGGCCACTTTTCTATTATTATATACTTTGTCACCTCGAAGAAATACTCTTGACATATCAAAGTACTGAGATTGCTTAGAACATAGAAGCATAGCAAGTTGACTAGAAAATAACTGAAAGCAGTATGTGATGAAGGTATATGAATAAGATTATGTCTGAAAAATATGTCGTCATTATCAAGAATAATACATGTACAAGTGCACGGAATTCAGAAACAGTACTTGGACAAACCAGATTATCACAATTCCTAAAACTTAAAGCTTTCTACATCTTTAGGCGTACAAACCTATTATCCATGGAACAAGAAAAGCCATAAGCAATAGAATTTATATTCATGCCACAAATCTATCCCACTTAGACTTATTTTTTTGTTACAGCATGACATCAGACATGGTTTATAATCCAAAATAACGAAGACACTAATATTTGTCACTTTTCAATTTAGTCACTTGATCACTACACTAGCACTTTAGTTAATGGCGCAGTGTCGCCTAATTGTTAATGGCTTATCAGTTGATCACATCACTAGCACTTTCGTCGTTTGGCGACTTGCGCTTGGTAAGGTCTCGCCTATTTGTCTAGTGCTTGTATGTGGTCTGGGCGGTCGCCTCGCGCATGCCGTCCCCACATCCTGTTATACAGCATCTCAAGTCCTGTTGCGTAGGCTTTGCAGTCGAACAAGGGACTTTCCATCCGCGCCGCCCACACTTTCGCTCGAATTCCTTTTAAACTGAAGGAAAACAGCCAGTTATTAGAATTGGTATAGTATATTTCGGGGTAAAACTCACTTTCGCTATTGTCTACTTAGATATCTAAGGCAACAACAATAATAAAACTAAATGCAAATTTCTGATCTATTTGAAAATACATCTAATATTAGGTGGTAGCTTTAACGGTCATTTTATTATTAAGCGTAGAATGTACGAATTTTTTACTTTTCAAAATCCAAAATGTTTCATTAATCTATGTAAATAAAAATTAATTGCTGTTCGTTAGTCTGGCTAAAACTCGAGAAAGGCTGAACTGATTTGGGTCATTCAAGATTTGGAAGTTTTGGAATGTTTGTGGAACTCCAGGGAAGGTTTAAAAGGTGAGAAAACTTGGAAAAAAGAAAACGCGGTACGAAGTTCGCTGGGTCAGCTAGTGAAGACATAAAAACTATGTAATACTTACTATTCTCTATCGGTTCCTAATCTTACAGCTATGTCTTGGTACTCCTGTCTTGTCCGAGCTATTAATTCAGGGCATCCTAGTGTATTTAATTGTGAAGCGGCAACCCTGAAAAGTTATGTTCATTAGCACTGATTTTGAAGAACAAAAAAAAAATGTATTTATTGGATACCTATATAGGAGACAATAGTAGTCGTATTTGATGCTATAAAAAAGAATCATAAATTGTACTGACAGTAAGGACTTTACAAATGCTGAATTACCTTGAAGCCAAAGTTTCGCCCGGCAAAGTAACTACGGGCGTGCCGGTCCATAGAATATCCATACTCGTTGTATGTCCATTACAAAGCGGCGTGTCGAGACACACGTCCGCCAACTGGCCACGCCTTACATGTTCCTCTTTGGCTGCCACGTTTGAGAAGATTATGCGGCCTGGGGGAAGACCTGAAAAGGAATAGACCTTAGTAACTATTTTTTATAAAGTACTAATATTATAGCAGAGAAACTTGCATTGTTTCTCTATCAGAATGAAAGCAATAAATAGTGAAATAACTGAAATAATGGTTATACGAGTTATTATTGCGTACCTAAATTGATTTTATGCTTAATTTGTATTTTTCATTAGTGAGAAATGATGCTCTTTAAACAGAAATAAAATCCATTACAGTCGATTTATTTCAAAGTGTAATCATCGGAATGAATGAACTTATCAATAAGAAAAAGATAATCATGATATGACAATATTCATATATCCCTTACCTAATTGTTGAGCAGTAGCTTGCAGATTAGGCTCTCCAACAGCTGGGAACCTCAGCAACCACAAAACACTATTTGGCACGTGTTTCAGTATGTAAACCCACATGTGCAGTGTCAACGGATCGATCTTGTAAAGTTGGTTGAAGTTGCAGTAAACTACTGCCTCGTCGGGTAGGCCGTATTGTTGTCGTGTCGTTATTACTATAGATTGGGGAACCTCTTCGCCTGTAGCAGCTTTGTTATTTGTTTGAGTGGTCGCTAAGCCGTTTTGAAGTATAACTCCGTTTACTGATGTCTGAAAAAGCAATTCCAGTAAATATATCGCAATAAAGAGAAAGCAAATTATTAATTAATACATTTGAAATCAATATGATGCCTACCTGAACTTGTCCGGATGCAATCATAGTCTCAATAGGCGTAGTCGTCGGTAATTCAGCGACTTTCAATGATATCTCTACTGGTCTCGCGGCCCGTACGACTTCCTTAATTTCTTTAATGTCTGTGTTCTCCACAAGAGGAGACAAGTCTGTCGCGTTGATTACAGCCACGTTATCAGCGAGACTACCTAAGTTGTTGTGAGACTTGATTTTGTCACTTAGAATGAGACGTTCTTGCAAATGCGGGAACATTTGTTTATGATCCCCGACGAAGTATGTGTTAGGCATGTAAGCGAGCTTTTCGCTGTACTGACTCGCGAGCTCCAGGGGAGATGTGACAGCGTCGGTGACTAAATAATCCATGTAACTAGCGCCACTCGTGCCCGGGTATCCCAGCCACATCACTTGAACCGGTGCCGGTCTCAAAGCAAATATCTCATTCCTCGCTCCTTTAGTGTAACCATTCATATTTACGAGGATGTGAATGCCGTCACTGTAAATCTTATCAGCTGCCTTACCGTTGCACGGCATTTGTGACAGGTCAATAAAATGTTCAGCTTCTCTCGCAATTTTTGATCTGAAAGTTGTACCATCATCGGTGCTTAAAGCGTAGCAGAAAATTTCTACTTTCGACCGGTCATGTAATCCCGGTACAGATTGCATCAAATGCGATGTCGGATGGTTACCGAAATCGCTACTGACGTATCCAATACGTAAACGACCGTTGAGCTCGCGAGGGAATTTGTACGGAGGCTTATGCAGAACTTGGACCTTTTCCAAGCACAAGTTCGCGTGACGAGCCGCGATAGCCTTTCTAAAGTCGTGCGTCAAAGGATACAGCATTGAATGATGCGGATGAACGGACGGAAGTCTATTCTTGTCGAGCTGCTCAGCTACAATGCTGACTAATTTCTTCATGCGCGACTCGTAATCGGTCCAGTCGCAAACAATTTGCAAGCAATGAGCTAAATTGCAGTAAGCATCTGGGAAGTCCGGTTTTAGTTTCAAAGCTGTTCTGTAAGACTGGATAGCTTCGGGTATATTTCCGGAGTCCTTGTGAATGCTGGCCAGATTGCTATGAGCATCAGCAAATGCGGGATTGATCTGAATTGCTCTTGTGTAACACTGTAGAGCGCCCGCCACGTCTTGCATTTCCTTGAGGGTGTTACCCATATTGCTGTAAGCATCAGCGAAAGTAGGTTGAATACGAATTGCTTCTTTATAATGCATAAGAGCTTCATTGAGCTTGCCCTGCTGTTGCAGTACCGAAGCCAGGTTGCTGTGTGCCGCTGCAAATTCTGGGAACACTTCGAGTGCTTTCAAATAAAGACGCGTGGCTTCCTCGATGTAACCCTGTTCACGTTTGATATTGGCCAAGTTATTTAGAGAATCTGCATGTGACGGGCACAGTCTCAACGCTGTATTGTAACACTCTTCGGCATCCGCCACTTGCCCCTTCTCTTTCAAAGCATTTGCCAAGTTACAATATGCATCTGGGAAGTTTGGTTGAAGCTCTATGGCTCTCCTATAAGTGTCGATTGCTAAATCTATTAAGCCCTGCTCATAATAAACGCAGGCTAGGTTTCCATGAACCACCGCATTATTTGGAGATAAGTTCAGAGCTCGTAGGTAGGCAGCAACGGCCCTTTAGAAAATAAAAAAAAATAGTATTTAGTAAATGTGTTTCGAAAATTATTTGTTGAAATAATAACAATATGTTTAAGAGAATAGGACAATTTATACCTGTCAAAAATTCTGGCTTCCTTAAGAACATTCCCCAAGTTGATGTAAGCGTCCAAGAAATTCGGATCCAAGGCAACAGCCTTCTCAAAGTGATGAATTGCCAACCAGATCTCACTTTGGGCGTTAAAAACACATCCCAAATTACTCCATGCCACTGCAAAGTCAGGCCTAGTTTCGATGGCCTTCAAGTAACAAGCCTACACACACGAAAATAAAAAATGTTAATAACTGATTAAGCCTTGATACACGATTGTAATGGTGTTCTGAAATGTTCGTTACGCCAATGCCGATAGTTACACGAGCTGGTTGAATGATGCCGGGTCCAATCAAAATTAAACTTTATTGATGACCGAGCACCAATCACGCTGTAAGAAATAATTACGCCATATGCACCCTATAACACTACGCCGATTGCCACACGATCAGTAGGAAATGTAAACGACCTGCTGACACGACAATTTCGTTAGCACACACAATAATAGCCCAAATTAAAAATAAAATAAACAATAAAAATAAAATTCAGTAGTCTTCAGATACGCTTCCACTTCCTAACCGATGAGGAATGATGATCACGACAATGACAAGTAAAAGAGTACGAGAAACCAATATCCTGTCGAAAAGTTTTGTCTTGCAAACCTAGTCCACTTTACCTGCAGACCAAGGCATGGTGTCACCGCGGCGGGATAGCAATCGTCGTACCAACCATAATCCAGCTAGAATCAGCACCGGTCACACCTACTGTCTTACCAGACAACACCTTGTGAAAATATAATAATAGAAATTAGTTGATTTTGAGTCAAACTATTTCACCCGAATGTCGTCTTGCACATTTATATATCGTAAATCAAATGTTTATGATAGGAGAGGATCAGAGCTAGCTCACGCTGTCTTCGAGCAGAGTATATCGGCAGGCATGATGTGGATGACCAAAGTATACCAAATAAAACTCACTACGTCATACCACTAATGAAATAAACACTACTGCCTCCCTTGATCCTTCATTGCATTGTATCGTATAGAAATTACTACAAGCACGAGATTATAATGTTAACTAAGTTAATACTGAAGAAAACAGGATGGATTATTAATTAGATGTGTTTTTAAACATGAACACTAGAGTACTCTCTGTTCACTCTCTAATCTTCCACACAAAAATCATCGTTCCATGTTTGTAAATGAATTAACAATACAATTACAACGCAATCAAAACATGCAATTAACGAAATAGAATGAGTTGTTTGTGTGGAAAATTACCATAATATAATATTACGCCAACATGCCATCAAAAAATATTGTTTTACTCGCAGTGTAACAATATTTTAAGACATACAGTGCTAATGTGAAACAAAGAGGAAAACTAATAATAGTCCAAAAAATATTATTCGTTAAAATTTTGTGTTTCAAAAAAATCTAAATACTTAAAAAAGTTCATATCAAAATTAAAGTTATAAAATGGTTTGTTACTATAAAAATACTTCATGAATCTTACATTCATTCAAAATAATTATTTACTTACCTAGCAACCAACCACACTATCTCATATTGTGGCAACTCCTGAAATATTGCTTTGCTCTTTGCTCCACATTCATTACAATGGTTTAAACAAAAGCATTCACGACCGAAAGTAATTCGCAATAAAATTTCATCATGAAAAATATTGTTTAAACCATTATAAAATACAAAGGGCTCGCCAAATGCGGTCGGGGGAGAGATTTACGCAATCGCAGATACGCAGACAAAACAGAGAGTACGCTAATTTAATATGGCACAAAGGAAATATAAAATGAATCCTGTTTACTTCGCAGCAAACCAGAGAGTATAAGACAATATTGTGTTTACCTTTGCCTCGTCCAACCGTCCCAGGGCCTTGAGCAAATTGCCCAAGTCACTCCTAACGCAGTAAAGGTCCTGCAACAAGATTTATTATGCTTTACAATCCGAGATTTACAAAAGGATTTCCACATCGCTAATAAATCGAGTTCCTCTATTTTTATTACCAGTGGCAATCACATTTACCTTATTCACTGTTACTTACTATGTACTTCCATTTTTTCCTAAGAAATGAAATTACGTGTTTACGGAATTTAATAAAATTGAATCGGACTATTGCTAGCTTTATATCCTTCTACATTAGCGATTGTCTTTTACTCAGATGACAAATCATTTTGATCATTCAGAGGGCAATGTATGTCTTTTATCATAATACCTACATAATTATATTAAAATAATATGAAGACAAAACTGGCTGACTTATCTCGCACGGCTGGCACCCCCGGGGGCTACCTTTGCTAAATTTGCATAGAGATGTATCATGTAAGCCAAAAATGTTGGTGAATATCTTAGTCAAACGTTTTAATCAAACTTGTAGCCATATTTTACGATTGAAATATTAAACAAAATGGTCTAACAATGGGACGAATTAGGACAAGTACGTATTTCTTCTATTATTTTCTTTTTTTTTTATAATTCTCCACTAATAAAGTCATAGAGATGAGTTATAATCCTAAATTTACGCTTGAAGAGCCGCGAGCGTTAAGCCAGCCTTTACTGAATGGATAGATTCGGGCGTAACTTTGCGGAAATCGAAACTAAAACACAATTAATTCTCTAATTTCCGCCAAACTCATCAAATTACGTAACAAAACTAAAAGCTATATTTTAATTTAGGGTAAATCCAAGTTTTTGGATATATTTTCAGGCAGAAACGCTTAAAAAATAAACATTTTAAGACCAAATTGATATAGAGTTAAGATGTATTATAAGATGGCGTCACGCTATTTAACCACAACTCGAAAAAAACAATGGAATGACGTAATTGTAGCATATTTAATTTTAATCAACATAGTCGTATTAAAACGACATTTCAGTGAAATAAATCATGGAAAATTACTGAAACGTACGCTACGGCCACATCGTCTATAGATTGTTAGGAAAAATAATATCGTGTTATGACACTTAAGAACGTTCAAGGTCTTAATCGCGGAATGTAAACATTATTTAGAGTTCATACGGTAATAAATAAGAAATTATTTCGTAAGTAGTTGAATTAATTTTCGTCGTTGTAATATATATTTCGGTCCTATAGTTATTTGTCGAGGTGTCCAAAAGCTTTTTTTAAACGTTAAAGGCTACATGATTATTTAATTCCGACGTTAAGGTCTACAGCTCAAACATCGTAAAGGTCGAGAGAGGCCAGTTTTTTTTAACTTCCTTTCTGTAAAGGGGAGCGCACGGCGTGTCCGTACACACCAATAAATTTTCCCCCTCTGTTACGATGAAGGGAACAGCAGGGACTTTTAATAAAAACGTTACTCTTAATTGATGTTTGAAATAACATCTAACAGATCAGATTTCTATATAGGATTGATCTCTTTTACTTAATAATCCTAATAATAATAAAACATTGAAATATATAGTCTGAATATATTGTGTTGGAACTACTCACTGAGAAATTTGAATGTTTAAGCTTCTTAAGCACAAAGAAAATAATATTACATAATTATAATCCATATTCTATGTTAAATTTCTGATTTAGCCATTCATATATACAAGATAAGTGAAAACCTGTTATTGGTAGTATCAATTTTGTTCAATAATGTGGATCAAAATAAACAAAAGTAAGAAATAGAACACTTACAGGATTATATTGTAAAGCGGTAACATAGGCCTGCACAGCCTGCTCCATGTCCCCAGCAGCCACAAGTGCCGCGGCCAAGTTGATGTAGCCATCGATAAAATCGGGCTTTAGCCTCACAGCATGTCTGTAGTTCTCCAAAGCCTCTTGCAACTGGCCACGCTCCTTGTAGACATTACCCAGGTTGCTATAGAATGTAAATTGTTTATTTCAATGTACAACTTCATTTACTGTCAATAAGTATTGATACTATATAGCTACTCTGTAATTTGTAGGATGTAAAAGTGACTATTTTTTGTAGGTGAAAAATAAGGATCCCATTGAATGTTTACTATGTTGTGAAATCATAGAAAATATATGCTCAATACATTTTTAGTATAATAGTCCAGTACATTTTTAGGATTAGCCCAGTCAAAACGCACATATAGATTAAGCATTACTTCTAAATATAACACTTGTCTAAGACAAGGTGGCATCTAGAGCAAGCAAAATGACCTAATTTTTAATAGCCAATAGGTGCCAAAAACAAGTGTCGGATATTTCTCTGGCTAGAAATACTGATTGTTATAGTTTTAGGCAAGGTATTTTTATTTAAGTATCCAAGTTCCGAAGAAGGAAGAAAGCTTATCATACACAATCAATAAGTTTGTGTTTCAATGAAAATAATAATTCAAGTTTGTTAAAAAATCCTATAACATGTGTGAATGTATGTAATATGTGTGTGTATTTGGCCTGAGAATTGTAGCTCGATAAATTATTGCTTGCAATAAATGATTGATTAATGACAAGGTTATCTAATATTTAAAGAAAACATCAATACCATCATACCTGTAAGCTTCTGCTAACAAGGGGTTTTGTTTGATTGCCAAAGTAGAAAAATGGGCTGATTTGTCCAGTCTGCGGCATTGGAAGTGAATAGAAGACAGCAAGAGCAGCACGCCTGTATTTGAACTGTCCTGCCTCCATAGTTGCATACAGTGAAGCTCTGCACTTTCATAGTCTCCTGCTTGATACTCCCGGTGGGCCAGTTCCAAAAGACCTAACAATTATATTACATTATAGAATAGTGTTTAAAAATTATAGTAAGAGCTTAATAGAAACGATGGAATACACATGAACAAAGGATATTATATCCATGAAACAACTGGCAAGAAGGTACATGCCACTCACGAAAACTACCACATTGCTGTTAAATCCGACAACTAGGAGACTCTTGGGTACAATCGCGTCACTTGAACTCAAATTTAAGCATCGATACCATTAAAATAATTAACACTTACCGACTGTAGATATTTGTTGGATGTCAGACATTTTCAATATTACAGCATTCGCAGGGACACCGACTATTTGTTGAGGCTGTGTCGTGACAGATTGTGGCACCGCGACATTTGCTTGTGGTTGCATTTTAGTTATCATAGTTCAACAATGGTGATATTTTGTCACAGCACAGATACACAAACAACACAAAATTCATTGGAAAGGTAATAAATTTCACCTAACAATATTTTCCATGGAAATATTCCATCACAACATCACAAAACTACAAGCCAATCAATGGCATGCGGATGAATTACTCTACTACAACCGGAAACGATATTTTTTTTAAATTGAATAACACGCTGCTTTTAGTCTATGGCTATGAGCTTGATGTCTTTTTAAGATACTAAAATATTATTCTAATGTTTTACAGCAAACTCTCATGTTTTTCTTGCTTGTAAATTAATTTAATGGAATTTATGATGTTTATCATTCAGTACACATTATTACATTCCAATGACACGATAATAAACACCTGCAATACTACTTTTCTAGCATTGATCGTCGAGTCATATCCGGTGCGTAACGTTCGAAACTAAAATACCGCGATTATTTAAAATATGTCTTCGTAATATTATAAAAAAATAATATTTGATTTAATATATTATATTGTAATTCTATAATTTGATTTGTTGGTAAAACTCAAATACCTATCGTAAAATTATGTATCTCAAAGTAATATGTATACACTATTGGCTAAACAATCCTATATTATGTATTGAATTAAATGTGATTTATTTATTATGAAAGACGGCAATTATAAAATAAAAATAAAGGCGCTATTAACAGAGAACAGATAATTTTTTTTTTTCTATTTGAAAGTATTTTTAAAATAAGTGTGTTTAAATCTTGTGTATAAATATGTACGCCCAGCGCGTAAAAACGCAAATGGGTTTATAATTTTCTGGAAATAATGAATAACAATGGGAAGGTAAATAAAACCAAAGCAAAATATTATTTTTATTTTCTTTAATGTTAACACAGCCCAATGTAAACTATGTTTAGACATCGGACCATACTGGACGGAAGACTTACTTTACTATAAATTTTGACAAAATATTAATACTGTTTAAGAATTGCATAACTTCCCAAAATTGATAAAAAAGGAAATCGGCGCTTGAGATCCAACCCACACAATAGTAGAGATTTAGTTATTTTCATAGCCCACTACATTAAAACACACCTTATACCTATTTTTTATGAATATAAAATTCCATTAAAGCAAAAACATTTATCTGACTATATAGGTATCGGATACAAGAGTATATTTTTTGTATAGTTTTATTCTACCATCATCATCAATTTTATTCCAAATAAGACAGCAAATACGAAATTTCCGTTAAGTCCTGAGGCACAGACTCATGGTAGCAGACGTACAGCTCCCGAGGTTCTGGCTCGCTGAATATACGGCTGAAATAATAATATGTAATAAGTAATAAAGATATAATTTCTATCACTAACGCAATTCGCTAGGTGCGTTAATTTATCTCTCATTGGTTTCCACCAATGAGACACAGTTCACGACAGTCCTCATTCTACTGCTGTACAAAAACTGCATGCATGTAATTATAATTATGCACAATGCACATAATATGATATCTGAACTGAACTCTATACTTAATTTATGTTTCCTTAGACAAATCTATCACATCATAATAATATCAAAACGAGGAAGAACAATATTTACCCAACAACCCAAAATTGATAAGGTTCGGTGATTTTCTTGATTCCACACTGGTTTAAAATTTCCACCGGTACTTGAAATAGCATCCCATACTCTTTCACCGCCACAAGTATCTTGTTTAGTTGATTTGATGGAGCATGGTTTCTTTTGAATCTGTAGATAATACATAATTACTTTCGCACCATCATTATCTTCTATTCTATATATTAGGGATATCAGTGCAAATATAGTTGATATATGAATTAATTGGCTACCTACCCATTTATAAAACTACACATACTTTTAAAATAGTAGTAGGTACTACACAAAACGTATAGTATAACACTTTCTGTTGTAACCGAGCTTTCCTATTTTTGGATACTTTTACAGTCTGAATATCTCACCTTATGCTATGTTGCAAAAGTTCGTGTATTCTCTTGCTAGCCGATCTAAAAGTCTTCATAATATATGAATACAATATGTTATTAGCGTGCGTCTCTAAATTCTTCACAGGTGCTATTAATATTCCCTTTTCACTCTCAAGTTGTATGAAATGAAACAGAACATTTTCGTCCCCAGCTGTAATTCTGTAAATAAAATATACGTCATAATTCTTATAAAGTAATAAATTTATTTTACTTTATCGCAAAAAAATCATGATAAAATTTAATATTAATATATTATAGCGCACAGTGTAATAAATATTTATATACCTATGTGTTGTAACATGATCAATTTCATTTACAAGTGATTTTCTGATATCCGAAGTATCGATGCTGCCACTCGCTCTGCTGCCTTCCTAATATTGCAGAAAGTAATTGATTATTACATTTCAATAAATGCTTTTCATATTAAAACAGAATATTTTGTATTTGTTGTTATTTAATATCAAACCTTATACTATACAGTTAGGGTTCTAATTAATTCATACCTGTCTATCCCAATCGGAGTCCGAACCAGACGAATCTCGTCGGATTTTCTGTTCTCTATCTGCTCTTCTACCTTGAACTCTTTCTTCACTTTTTTCACTGAGAAATAATCATAAAAAAAATATTTAAATATTTTTTAAGCCTGGTCAAAAATTAACAAACACATTCGTTTAATAAAAAAATATGACGTCTGTAATTCACCTACACATTTAGGTTAGTAATTACAGTTTTTAAAATAAATCAAAATCAATACTTTCACAGTTATTACAGATTAGAATGACACAATTATAACTCTCTCTCGTTAATATATATGCTGACGTTTCGAAAATTAACTGAAAACTTTCCAGTTCTCATAAGAGGCGTATGCTAATAACGTACTATATTCATGTAGTTGGTGGGAACTTTAATGATATTTTTTTTAAATTGAATGATACATACCTATTGCTTTTCAAGCTATTAGAATCCTCTGAATAACTAACATCTAGATTACTCGCGTGCCTATGCTGTTTAGGTCCATTGTACCATTGTGAATACAAACTGTGGTGACTGCCAAAATTGCTTATAGAGTTATCGCTTGTGGACCCGACGTTGATTTGTTCTGACGAGTTATGGCGTTTTTTGTCAGCAGACTTTGGCAGTTTGAGTGTGGAGGGTTTTAAGGTTGCATCGGATTTTTGAGCTGAAAAAATATAATGTATATTATATTATATAAATAAAAAAAATATGATGCTTTCGGCGTTATATTTTGCACCAGTAAAAAAAATTATGGCATTGCAAGGTTCTCAGAATATCAAAATGAAATCAATATAAGCTATATAAATTAATTATATATTTTTTTAATAAGTAATACATAAACTGATTATATTACAAGTAGCAAGCAAGTAGCAGATTATATTGAAAAGAGACGTTCAAATAAAGAACAAAAAAAACTATAAATTAGCAATCCATCAATATAAGATTATAGTCTTAAACTTTGATTTCCTAGGATAGCGATGCCGTTTTATAGCGGTGAATGACGACACTAGAACGTTGTCTATGTAAACAAAATGGCACAGTTATTAAGGTTTGTAGGAAAATAAACCAGATATTACAATAGTAACAGTAAGTGAACATATAATTATTAAATTAATGAACTTACAATTTATCTCCCTAATTTTCTTTCCCTGCTTAGTAAGATATTCAGGCAGTATTTCAACCTGAGGCTGGGTGTTGGAAAGCAGCCAAGCCGCTAAGTACTTGTTCAAGCCAACATCGTACAACAGTTCTATACAGCTTTCACACTCTTCCACATAGAATGGCGAGGGAGGTGTAACGCCAACCGCCTGTAAATTAAACAATTATATGTATGTGTTAACTACACATTAACATGGGAAATTAAAATTTTATTGGCCGCCACCTAGATTTGAACTGCAAGCGCATTATTACTAATCCTATTTTACCACAGTGCTGTCTCCCTAGACAAAAGACATTCAACATTCAAGAACGAAAAGTTTCGTGGTAGTCTTTATTTGTCTATGTCAATTCCATGCATAATTTATTTGTTAGAAACAAAGTTAGTGTTCGCAAATGGACAACAAAAAATTTAAACTTACATCTTCTGTGCATCCTCCTGCTTCCATCAAAGTGGCCAAAATAAAATGACCCTTACCAGCAATCAACAGAAACCAGCGGCCGTCAGGGATTCTACATAAAGAAAATAAGAAAACATAATGTAAACCACCTTTCCCCTGCTTAAGCAAACATTATTTTTTGCACCTGCTACTGACTTCATTCATCTTAATAAGACAAGTCAAAAAGTAGAAAAATGTATTAGGAATACAATATAATAATAACACTAAAAAATACTATGATATATGTAACATTCACCTATATTCTGTTCCATCATTTTGCTTCTGTTTTCTATGTTCATGTATGAAAACTTCCTTCCAAATTATCAATTTTTCCAATTCCTTTTCAGCACTAAGTTTTAAAATTCCATTCAATTTTAAATATGCATCTATTTCTATAAGATCTTCATCTTGCAAATGAGAACTAAGTAAATGACCGGAATAATACAAGCATGTTCCTATAACAGTGTAGAGCCTTTGAAAGTTCTCTACATCATCAGTCTGTAACAAGAAATTATTAGTTACTAAAAAGAATTCTGGAAACTTTCTGTGTTGAATATTTACTTTAATATTGTACACACCCATTCCCTATAGTCAGCTGCCTGTAATTCTGTCATTGCATCATCTACCTGTATCTTAACCTCCAGAGGCACAGTTATACTGTGAGCTCCTAATATATCCTCAAAAAATAAGTTTCCATTTTTATTTAAGTCCATTTTGTCCACATTACTAAATAACATAGTAATAAATATTCGAGAAAATAAGCTATCAAGCTTATCAACATTATTAGGTTTTGTAAAACATAACTTTAAAGATCCATATAAAAATTCTAGTATTCTTGTAATATTATTAATAACTCGCTTAGCACCAAATAAGTCCACTTCTTTATTAGGAAATGCTACCAAAAATAGGTCATTATAATTTGACATATATGTAACATTTATAAGAGTATTGTTGTGTAATACACTTGACATTATTGGCTGACTTGTTCCCAATGACTTTGGGGCTAAATGGTTCAAAGTTACATAAGCCCCTCTGGTATTGTATAAAAAATTTTGATTAAATGGTCGAGGGTAGCAGTAAAGCACCCCTTTGTCATCATTGCTATGGTATTCAATATCATTGCAACATATATATAAAACTGAGCAATTGGAATCTTTGATTAACTGTGTGAGAGAATTTTCTGGAGCTCCTCTTGAAGTTAATAGCTTCTCTAAATCAAAATTCATACTTTCATTAACTTCAAAATGTAGTTTTGGATTGTCATAATCTTCAGACACCATTTGTAATACACTGTTAATATTATAAGGATATACATCAATTCCATTTATTTTTCGTAACAAATAACCTTTTTTCACTTTAGGAGCATAGATAGCTCTAGCTTCAGGCAAAAAGTCTGAAACAACTAAGATCTTTCCATCAGAATTACTTTCCAAGCTGATACCAAATAATTTCTCAATTTGGCAATTCTTTTCACTATTGAACATCATGTTTTTGCTAACCTGAAACAAAAAGATATAACAGAATAAAATTACAATTATATCTTTACAAGAGTTTAAAGACATTATTATTTTAAAAGTTCTAGTTTATACCTGGATGATTACAAATTTGCTGTCTGTGTATGTTTTATTGAAAGCACTAGACATAGCAGACCCACTAGCTTCATTTTCAGTTCTTCTTCCAAAAACATCTAGGTTTTTACTTTTGCGATTCTTCAGAACTCTAAATATTCTTCCTGTGGAGTAAAAGAATTGAGTTAAAATAGATTAAACTTTTTTAAACATAAAATTCGTCATTTTGTAATGAAAATATTCTCTACTAAGTATGGTTCGTCCTCATAACAATCTAATTACATATATACCTTTAGTTGAGCGCCTAATAGAAGATCTCTTAAAATTATTTCTTCTTTTAAATGTTTCACAATTCTCTAAAAGTGGGGCTTTAGAATCTTCAGCAGTCTCATTAGAAACTTGCACTTTTATATATACTAGCTCTCCATCTTCTCCAACATCCGAGTCCCATTCTGGAACAGAACTGAAAAAAAAAACATTATTGGAGCGTTTATCTAAATATTATTTTTATTATACAACTAGCTTCTGCCCGCGACTTCGTCTGCGCACGATGAGTACTTCACACAATATCCTTATAAAATATAGCCTATATGTTATTCTGATGTATAAGCTATATTGTGGTAAAGTTTCATTCAAATCCATTCAGTAGTTTTTACGTGAAAGAGTAACAAACATCCATACATCCATACTTACAAACTTTCGCCTTTATAATAGTAGTAGGATAAACATATTTTTTTTTTAAGTACACAAATCTAATATTATTGTGATCAAAGAGTTCTTACCTATCAGAATCTGAATATTTTGAATCATCTGAGGAATTGCTCCAATCGTTATCAGAGTCGCATGGACTATCATAATTAAGTTTTGTCTTATAATTATTCATTATTTTCTAAAATTATTTGATTGCACTTCAACTACAAAAGATTATAAAGACGCTTTAGCCATTATCACGTTTTTTTTAGAATGCTAAAGAATAACATTCGTTTTCATTTAAATACTTGACATGCAGCTTTCAGTAAACTTTAGAAATATTTATAGTGAAACTCGTCTGCATATTCGCCCACAACAGCTAATGCAAAGAATAAAGTTTACTTTACTGTTTGTTTGACATTTAATTTGACGTAACGTTCGGTTCGATTCAGATTCAAGGTTAGTATTAAATGACCTTGGATTAAAAGAAAGCTTTTCGAGCTATTGATAAAACTGTCGTATGTATTTACAACTGATTATTCTTTCTATCAGGTCCTGCAACATGACAGTTTCGTAATAGCAGATAGGCGCAAAATTTAAAAATGGCGTTAATATAATACTTAACAGTACTTGAATATGGCCAAGTCTTTGCTCGCAGCTGTATTTCACCAATAATTAAACCCTAATCTTCTTATTTAAATTTCAAAGTATAACTGTAAATTAATAATTGACCAAATGGATTACGATGACAGTGAGAATGATGAATCAGCTACTACATCTTGTTTATGTTCCAATAATAGTGTCGTTAGAACGACAAACCAAGATAATTATGACGATATAGGTGACTGTCTAGGACCAGATGCACTCGAGAATCAAAATAATCATAAAAAGCAAGAAGCGGAAGGTCTGGGTACATACAACAGCACACATACAAAAGCTTGTAAATCTGATAAGACTAACATGCCGACTACTGAAGATGCCGAGGAATACTGCAATGTGAAACTGGTATGGTAAAACAACACGTTTTTAAAGTTATCTAGATGGCAAAAATTAAAAAAGTTTCGTTGTTTGTTTAACGTATGCTGATTTATCATACTACAGGATGCTATAACTAAATTAAAAGATAGCACTAAGAAGCTACTATGTTTGCTAGAGGAACTACAATCAAAAACACACTCAAAAATCGTAATTCCGGATGATCCACCTAAATTGGCCAGTATTTTAAAATCTTCGCTGCCGACCACGGATAATCCGTATGTACGTGTTTGTGTACTTTATGTTATACCTAGTACCTAATATGTACCTACAAACTTTGTGACTGGAATTATTTTTAACCCATATTTTTTCAGTATTCCATGACTAATGTTATAGGCGCTTGCGCAATACGAAATTTGGAATCTCACACAAAAGCATTGGATACCATCGTAATCGAGGTATGAGTAGGTACCTATTATAATATAGTCTATACTTACATCAGTTCTAGAGTTAAATAAAGGTATATTTGTATTAAATGAAGGTATTTGAACTTTTAGTCATAATTCGGTTTAAACTTTTTTACGAATCTCCATAATATTTCTAGGATGAAGATGATGATTGTTCAGTTTACAAAAGACTTACCAGAAAATGTCACTGTTTGAATCAACGGGAGTACAACGATTTAATTATCCTATTTAACGAAGATGACAAATTTTGCACCAGTGCTATTGGGGAGATAATCAAAAACTTACGAATCGTTAAAAAGTTCCTGTATATGGGAGGTCCATATACAAAAAATGCATTGCTGTTTTTAAATGAAGTATGTTCTAGACCCCTATTTATAATTAAATATCTGGGTGTTTCTCTGCTATTTGGAAACTCGTCCATTCAAGAGCTGTCCTGAGCAAATTTTATTAAATGTTGAGAATGTCTCTTAATACAAAGAAAGGCAATAGTATATCAAATATATATATTAAAGAAGCCCACGCATTTTCCTCTGGGTTTTTGAGTTATTGACGGTTTTGTGGAAAATTGTGACAGGGGACTGTTTTTGTGAACAAAAACTAGTATTTTTATTTGTATAAATAATTAAAACTTTATTTTTATTAGCACTTACAATGTGTAATTATTACATAAGTAATCGATGAGATCGTAACGAAGTACACTTATAAAAAAAAAGACATTTTTATAACATTTGTGACAAACTGACTAAAATCAACTTCTTACTAAACAGTCCTTCTAAAATACTGATTGTATGACTTAAATCAGCTTTTAGAATGTTATTAATTAAAAAACCAAAAAAAAAAACATTACCTTTGCTACCTAATTATCACAACAAACATATTGGATTACAACTTTAACAAAATTTGTACTTTTCAAGGATCTAACAGTAATTATTATCAATGTTACAGCATAGAGATAAAGAACAGTTCCCAGTGTGCAATGAAATGACAGGGGACTGTTGACCAGGGGACTGGTTTTCTTACTTAAAAACGAAATAACACAAAATCATTAAAACATATCACATTTGTAAAACAGATGTGAAGACATACTCGTAAGTAAACTATTTTAAACAAATTATATGATTTAAAACTTTTGAAATGGGGAAGATATACTCACCCAGGGGACTGTTCCTTCTAACGTTCGAGACGCGTGTTTCACTACTAAACACAGTGACGTTACTTAAAAAAAGGCTGCTGTCTGTATACCTATATAACCGAACAAACTTCACACCAAATGCTTTCCATTTCACGGTCATAATGTTTTAAAACAATGCTTAAATTGAATATCGTGCCGTTTTCAAATTTTACCAGGGGACTGTTTTCAAATTTTAAGGACAGCCTTCGTACATATTTTTTAAAGTAAATTTCTATCATAGACATATCATTTGTAATATTAAAAGATGCTTACAGTCTTTCTTAATCTATATATGATTATTATTCAGTTATGAATGGCAAGGTATTCAATAAGGTAAATGTACCATATTACGGTATATTAAGGCGTTGTACACTTTGAGGACGATTTAAAAAAAATACGAAGGTGCTAAAAGTAGCAACTCTTGTTCATTCTAGAGACTGTTCGTATAAGATGGGTTTTAAATATTATTTTGCCTCATACCTCTTAATTTATAGAAATTATTGATATTTTGCTAAATCATTTATTTGGCTCTAATTCCGTGATAAAATTTGGCTCGTGATTTAATTCCGGGATTTGATGCACGCAATTCCGTGACACCTATACCGTTCATATTTGGGCAGGTAATTTGAAATAAAAATTAAAAAAATATATATAATACGTGTTTCGGACATTTGTATTTTAGTTTTGACTTTATTTTAGGTAAATAGGTAGTTCTATTTCATAATTTTGACTATAAAAAGGAAAATTCACCTCACCCCTTAGTGCCTCGTATTCGGGGTGAGAAGAATTTTCATTCAAAGGTGATTTTGGAAGATTGTGTATTTTTTATTTATTATGTGTATTACCATAACTCTATTTTAAATGGGAATACATAATTCCCTATTAGGCCGTCGATCGAACCCGAAACATCTAACTTCAATATGACATAATGAAATTATACATTTATTGCATAAAAATATTCACAAGTGCACACACACAAAACAGTTATTACATTTTTAGTTCATTTGCTTAAATATTTTACTAATATCGAATATACCAGAATAAGAGACATTAGTAGAAAATCTGCGTTCATTATTGCGGGAGTGAAAAAAAGTGTGTAAATTAAATATTTTTTATTGAAAATTCTTAATCAGCTGGAAGGTGATATTACTATTATTAGCATGACATCGATATAAATAACTCTACTGAATTACTTATATAATTTATCACTAATTTATTCTTCATATCATACTCCATTTAACTTCAGTAAAACGTGGTTATCATTAATTTTAGACCTGAATGTAAGACTAAGATTCCAAAAAAAACATATACCGTAATTACGTCTTCATAATCTACAGTCATTACTTCGCTTATTCAAATAAAATTTATAAAAAAATGTAGCCCCAGAAATATTTATAGAAATAAAACATTTCTGACTGAGTTTCTTTAATTGCGTGATACTCACGCAATTACGTACATCGCATCTCGGCTGTGTACATAATTACGGAAGTCACAAAATCGTCTATTTCCCTTAAAATACTATTTAAATAAATTTGATATCACTAAAAAACCTTCTTCTAATAACTACTTAACAATAATTTTACAATTATATATTAAATAGACTTTCCAGCATGACAACAAATCCTTACGAAGTTTCCGGTGTTACCTTACGCCCACCGACAACACAGCCCTTAGAAACGACTGCGTGGTTCCGATTGGCGATTTCGGAGGTTCGTGTGGCTTTTAAAACTTGTCCAGTGGTTTCAAAAAAAATATTTTCCTGGAGTATTATAATTAGACTTGATTTAGTAATATAGTAAATATAGATTTAACTGTTTATTTTCTTATTCTACGACAAAAATCAAAATATCACGGCACAATGTACTATCCCGTAATATAGTACATTTACCTTATATAGGTATCAATGCTTGTAATTCTGGAAAAAGGACATACCAGGGGACTGTGTTTTGAGGTGTTTAACATTGTTTTTCTCGGAAACAATTATATTTATTTACTTAATAAGCAATTGCGAACCAAGAGTACCAAATTTATGCCCATATTAATCCAATAAATAATAGATATGATAGAGTTTATTATACAAATTTTGCTTGGGACAGCGATTTTCCATTTAGTAGAGAAATGCCCATCTATATAGTAGTACCTACCTACCTGTTATATTTTATTTATTCTATATTTTTAAATTCCAAGTAAGTATCGTAACGTTTTAAAACTATTTTATATTGCTGATAAGCGTATTAAATATATTTTTAGGGTTTAAATAACGCGAACCATTCAGAAAAAATTGAAATAATACAAGGGTGCGCTTTCGCTGATGTTTGTAACGTATTCGAGATGCACACTATAGTTACAGCTTGCATTTCCTGGCCGTGCAAATATGAAAACTTTGGAGACAATATCACTCAGGTATCTACGTAAATTTGACTGACCACACTCTTAGCCAGTTTGTAACTACCAGGAGGTAGGGTAAATGACCCGTCCATAGTATAGGTAGATAACGATAGCAAATCTTAACAATATGTTTAATTTTTGCAGGGTCTAGCTGCAGGCCTATTATTCAAATTAGTAGACATAGAAGAAGGGAGACGATATCTCAATTTCAACTCAAAGATAACTTGTGACATTAAAAAAGTAATAAGAAAGAAATCATCAAAACTAGAATATGATACCTTAGAGATGTTAGTTACAATTTTGAACGCATGTCATCCACCCCCCGGCCATATAAATGTTACCCATTACTGCAGGCCTGTCGATGAAGGTAATCAAACGAATATTAAAATCAAGCTAGAAAAATTCAGAATTCCTTATTCATACACACATCAGAATCTTGAATGCCAAACAGATATCGTAAAGCGAGGGAGAAGAGATAAAATAATTCCTACTTTCACTGATTAATACACGTAATGGATTTGATATGTAGGTATCGCTTTTATAGAAATTACAAATAAAAAATGTATCTAAGAAGCTGCATTACCCTTTGTCTTTTTTTAGATTTGGGGAACAAGACTGTGAATGCTCTGATGCAATATAGACAATTTATGTCTTACAATGAAATCTTCCAACATTTAGACATGTTGAATAGTTTAAGCAGTTGCGACAAAGGAAGAATAGAATTGACTCCTTGTCTACCGAACATTTTGAGCGTTTTTAGACGCATGCTCTTAGAGTATGATGACAGTGAAATAAATATAATCATAACGAATATAATGAACAATCTCGTGGCAAAGAATTTGGCCAAAGAACCAATATCAGATGAACCAAAAGTTATGACTGTAGCAAATATGGCAACCGAAGTAGGTATCTGTAAAATAACTATGAATACCTATCAAATTGAACATTATGATGAATTACATATTTCTTACAGCCTATTAAGATGAAGAATGAAGTTGTTCAAATTCCAACAAAGAAAAATACTAAGAAAAATATGAGTAAATCCATGACCCTGGGTTCTGCTCCCAATAAAAATCGAATTCATTCAAAACGAAAAGGTTACATAAACATGGTTTATTGAATTCATAAAGATAAGAGTTGACAGATTCCATTATTACATTTTTTAAGTATACCTATTCATTAGAATTTATGATTGGTACAAAGTATATTGCATATTTTTTTACCTGATTATCAATTTCTGTTTATAGTAAATCATTGGGAGGCTTTAACAGTCAACTTTAAGGAGGAACAATTAAGAACATTGAACAGATCAAGAAAGTTTACAAAAGGTAATATACCTACTTTGTAATTCATTTGAAGAAAACAACATTAAGTAACAAAATAAATTACATTCTTCAGTCATTTAAAATTGAAATCTGCTGAACTCAGTACATAGCTTAATTATTACATCAATTTCCTCTTTCAGATAACAGATCTGAAGTTATAGTAGTACCTCTTGAAAAATAAACCATTTGAATAATTAAAATGTATATAATTTTATAGAATTCCAAAATTCACTAACAAAAACCACAACAACACAAATACTATAGTAAAAAATATATGTAAAACATAAATAAAAAGACAGAAAATAGGGCTAATTTCACGAATTTCTATTAAGGCTCCTGATAGCTCTTAACCTAATTTTATATCACAATTTACAAACAACACAAAAATATAGCATATAAAAATAAGCTAAAAAAACCATACCAATGGTATGCAATGTAGTCAATATACAATACAAATTAGACCAAAATTTATAGGAATGTTAAAAGATTATAAAATGCATTAATAATTATATTAACAGAAATAAAGAATGCTTTGGTACTACAAAATCTGTAACAAGTAATAATCAGCACAATCTGCCACTACACAAATTACAAGTCTCTGAATCTACAAGAAAGGCTACCAAATAATGCCACTGCAATGAAAACCTATTGGTTCATGTATATGAAGTTGCAGTACTGGGTATTACTTGTACTGTGTATAATACACAGAGATCCTCCTAGAATTAATGTAACAGAATAAATAGAATTTCTCAGTCAATATATCTACTATCAAATTGGTTATCTTGTTGCCTTTGGTTGTAATATGCAAGGGACCTTTTATTAGGGGGAGCAGGATTATTTGGCTTAAAAAACATAGCCAAAAGAATATAAAAACCACCAACAATCTTGCTCAAAAAATCTAAAAACCCTAAAAACATAGGTGTTGAATTTTTAATTAAAATTGACATTTCTCTCACAAGTGCTAATATAAAAGTGCCAAGAAAGTTTACAAATGCTATACTTCCTGTGAATATGGCAATAATGAATGCAAATAAAAATGTAAAAAATTCTTTAACATTATTTATAGACAGAGCACTTTTTAAATTGATTACTATATCTTGATAAGTTTCACTCAGCGCTTCCACACTGGCTTCAATCTTATTTTCATTGTTTTCCCTTATTTTCTTTGTCCCTCCAGTCAATATTGGTTCCATTTCCAGAAATGCATCAGATATATGCCTCAGGCATTTAACAGTGACAATTATTTCTTCATCTCTGAATTTAAGACTTTTAATCTGTAGCCAGAAGGGTCCAAAAGGCTGGTTGTCTATTTCAGTCCAGATACAGATGCCTGGTGGCTTATATCCTAAACTATCACTCTCAGTTATTCCTATCCAAGAAATCTTAGGACAAATAGAAAGTAATTTGTGCTGGGCTTCCAAAAGATCTTTCTTCAATTCCACTTCAGCTGCACTAACAAGAACTACGTCTCGATATCCAATACGCTCGTTGATTAGCCTTCTTTCCATATAGCGGCCCAAGAATATTCGAGATTTCAACAAATCTTTTATATAGTTTTTCACTCGCGTTGTATTAATATCATCTTGGCTATCATATGAAGATGCGATTGACGAATCAAATGGAGAAGTATTTCGGATGACACTCATTTTCTTTGTAAGTAAACAAACCAAAATTTTGATCAAGAAGCTATTTGCGTATGTACTTAATTGCTCATAACAATACAATACATACTGTCTACTGTTAACTAAATAAACCGATGACACAAATACACAAACTGAGAGTAGTGGAGAGTTGAGAGTAGTTGAGACTTGAGATCAGTTGAGAGTGAGATTAGTGACGTTAGTGTCTAGTGACAGTCTTGACACTTGACAGCTAAATTCAATGACGTTGCGTTGCGTTCAGAAATAAGTATGCGTTCAAAAATTTCGCCAGGAACTTAAAATGTGTTCTGAAAGTTAATAAAACCTCACGCGTAAGGTTTTCTAATTCTCATATCCGCTATTTAGACAATAAACTGTGTGTAGAAGAACGTTTTTAGAGTATGTAATAAAATTAAATGGATTTGATCCTGAATATGTGATTATGTGTATCTTCATGATATAATTTATTATGATATAGGTACCTATGTATTTTATATTTACTAGCTACTTCATAACATCGTATGTACCCACGTTTCCAACGAATAAAATATTTATGATTTAAACTTCATTACTACAATACTTACAACCAGTACAAGGACGTTAAAAACTGTTTCAAAATTATCTGTTAATATGGGTTAGATCACGTCAACTTCTCTCTGTCCTCTCCCTGTAAAAGCTGTTTACCGTCCTACACAACTAAAGTAGAACTTGCGTTGGAAATAGTTCAAATAAAAACAATTCCTTTAATTTATAAAATCTGTACAATTTAATTTATTGATACAGGAAATAGTTGAAAAGGGAAGTGTTTACATTGCAGGTAGTAAAATACATTCTGTTAGAGTATTTACAAAATGTCTACTATTTATAAGATTTTGTCAAAGGATTTTTATATGCAAGTATATAAAAAATAAAGTGAAGCTACACTGAGATAAACTAAATGTAATAAATAGACGAAGGAAGGAGTAAGTACCTATATTAAAATGTGTATGCATTTTGCAAAAGATTAATTATTATGTTATTTCATAAAACATAGATCATAAATGAGGAACTCATAAGGCTTTTGTGATACGATACATTAACACATTGTGTCATAACATACAAATTCAAGTGTACAATCACTTATTAATTCAACTAAGATTATTTAATAATACGGGCTTTATTATTTAGTGATAACTTTTAAACAAAAAAACAATTCAATACAGTGCAAACAACAATGACAATGAATGAAATAAATAAGCAGTAAAATATAAAAACGTCATTATCAAGACAAGATAAAATACTTCTGTAGGCTATTACATGTAACACACTGCTTATGAATCAATGCATTTTTGCGTTAATAATTAAACATTTACCTAATTAACGTCAATAAAGCAACTGTTTTTAAACATATCGGCGTAATGGAGGCTATCGCGAGACAAATCCGCTAGATGTCGCTAGTTTTGAGTGATGACTCCATCATCAGATTCCAGGTATTACAGGCAAGTATCTTGTCTCTAATTGGTGGGTAAAATTAGCAACGTTTATCGTGATATATATTATCGTTTATGATTCGCGATAAACTTCATTATCAAAACACAAAAGTAATACATAATATATGTTTTAAAGTACTAGTTTAAAGTCAAAAGTCGAAAGCTTAAGAGTAAGATTAACTCGAGAAGACATTTTTTTATTATAATGGAGCAAAAATCGGCAACAATAGTTGTTGGTATACTAAATTTTATTCTCTTAAAATATGTAAACTCAATTTAGTTTACCTTTAGCAATAGCTTAGCTTAGCGTAAGAGAAATCACAATTATACTAACTAGCAAAGGTACTAAATATACAGTCAGATTCGTATAATATCTGTAGACTCTAACAAATTATAATGGTATTAATTACATTTTTATATTAATTTATGTGACAAAAGTATAAACTGTAAAAATTATAATAATTGATAGATTTCGTGGTTCGTTATAATCAGAAGTCGCTTAAAATTTCTTTTAATGGGGTAATATTTCCATAAACATTAAGGTTGCCGCAAGAAATTAAACCGTCTTAGTTAGAAAATAGAGTATTATAATTATTATATACTACTCTTTATCTGACAATTGTATTGTTACGAAATAGTTTATGAAACCGTCAGACAGCTAACCAGATCATGCGGCTAATAAATACTGATTCCTTTAATTACACATTTTCGTATTGAACTTTTAAATTCTTGTAATAAATGTTTCTGTTACCAGGAAAGTCTCGAGAAATACCTTAAATATCTAAATACGTATAGGAAACATTATGACTTCACATTCACAACCTCGTCATTTCAAAAACTTGCAAAAATAAAAATATTAGTTTCAGAAAGTACCTAATCATTTAAATGAAACAATTTTCTAACAAAAATAAAAGAAAAAACCCGGCATAATAATTATATATCAATGACTACAATTTCGTCTGGAAATAAAAATAAACTTTGACTATCTAATGCATAAAAAAAAACATAACTAATAGTATGTGGCCTCAAACGCTATCTTACATTTACGAGAACTACCTCGAAAATAATAACTTATTTTTAGTTATAAACAAAAAAAAAATAGTTTTACACATTGACTATTTCTGAGGGCAAACTCTTAACCACCTAATTCCATTTTCTCCGACATTGAAAATAAGCACCCTGTAAACACTTAGGCCATAAACAATAAAAATTATAGCGAAGTGATTTATTGGACAAAATGGCACTAAACTTACATTAACGCTATCTCTAACACAATAGTGTTCCTTACTTTGATTTCGCACAGCCCGAGTAGGGACGACAATCCAATTAAAACGAATAAATCAGATATTTAATTAGCGATAAAAGCGCTATAATACAACTTATATTACAATAAGTCTCTTTTCGCTCACAATCAGTTAAACGTTATTAACTAAATAAAAAAAAACTATTCTTATAGAAAAAATTGCTTCGGTGCAACAACAAATTCAACATACTTGATACAAATGCAGCTAAGTTAAACATCGACAGTAAATCTGTCCGCCATTTTGACTCTTCTTCTCTTGGCTGAGAACCGTCACGCCGAATCAGATCCGACGATTGCCTATTTCCAGAGGGAACAATATGAGACACAGTTATTTCACAATAAGGAACCCATGGACGCTGGCTAGGAATTTATCGAAATTGTCCTGGAACCGTAGCTTATGGGGTCTCGAGCCGTCGAACAATACTCCGTTTGTTAGGACCCCAAATGCTTCCTCTAGTCTCGGTACGTTCGCGGGGTCATTGACCGCGTAAGCTTCGATCAGCTGTCTCGCTAAACCTTCTAGTAAAGCTGGTTTAACGCAAGTTAAACCGTAAATCGCTGCCCCAGCGGCTGGTATGGAATCCGGTGGTATTTCCATTTTTATTATTAGCATTAGTAGGAGTTCCGCAAGTGTAAGGAGAGACATGGAATACGGATTGTCATCGCCTAAAGTTCGCGCCTTATTTGAGAGGCCAACGATAGTGTCGCAGCATAGAGTGGAAACGTCGCAAGAAACCGCGGTGAGACCCACTCGCAATGCCGCCACGACCATGTTGAAATCATCAATGGGCAGGATTGTTAGCTGGAAATAAAATAACAGTATTTAGGTACATACATTATCCACTACTACTGTAATTATTGAAAATTAGTGTTTTTAATCTAGACTAGGCACTAGAAAACTAGTCGGTTATTTACCTGTTCAGCCGTATGTAGCTCTCTTAGCGTTCTATAAGCTTGATGTGCCAACGTTGGTAGCGCTAGAAGTGACGGAGTGATCAAAGGCAAAAGCAATCTAAGACCACGGGCGCAAGTATCGCCTACGCCCCTTTCCGCACCGCAGCGGGCTATGCTGCATATCACTTCCATCAGTGCACATATATCCTAAAATACATGATTAGATTAATCTATACTGACCGCCATACAGGGGTTGATCGTATAGGTAGGGTGAAAATTTGGAATATTTGGACTACATTTTTTAAACAAAAAATGTAATCCAAATACATATTCCAAATAAAATTCCTAAAAAAAAAAGTAAAAAAAAAACATTTAGGGGTATGAAAAATAGATGTTGGGCGTTGAAAGGGTTTTCTTACCTCGTACGCCTCTTCTTCTGCATCTTGAGGAATACTCGATATCTTCCCCGAATTCCATCTGAGATATACATCAAAGGTGGTATTGCACACTTCAAGGAACCTGAAAAAAGAATCAAATTTTAGAAGACACTACAAGACGGCGACAAACATTTCTAAACCTTGTTACAATGTCATAAGGTCTACAGTTGGTCAGTCTCTAATATCGTTTGTACATACTTGTTGACATTCTGCGGTTGCACAGAATGGAGCATCCTTTTCGCACTCTTCGCTAGAAACTTCAAAGCTGGCAACACGACGCCGGGATAATTGTGATACCTAAATATGATCCCAGGTATCTTATCCAAGGCACCGATAAGCATAATGAATTGTTCGTCCATTGCTCCCACCTGCGACAAAAAAAGTATATTATATACTAGCGACCCGCCCCGGCTTCACACGTGCTATAAACCTTCCTCTTGAATCACTCTATCTATTAAAGAAACCGCTTTAAAATCCGTTGCGTAGTTTTGAAGATTTAAGGATACATAGGGGCGGACAGACAGCGACTTTTTTTATACTATGTAGTGATGTATGGAAATAAAACTTTGTCGGTTGCAATCTATTTTTTTAAGGAAAGGAAAACCTTTTATAAATTCTTAAGCACATTTTGAACCTTGTTCTCTAATCAGAACGTTCATTTTCAGTTGCATTGACTACGTATAGCATCCTTAAAATGTTCTAATTCTCCTAAAAAATGGTTTTAAACCTTAATCCTGTGAAGGTAATGTTGAATTTCAATTGACAAAGACTTACCTCGAAAACACCTTCAGTGACGCCTATAAAGCAGTCCAGCGTATCTGCTAACATATTGCGTACCGGCTCAGTATCGGACTCTGTGTTTATTATATTCATTAGTTTCTCTTGCAACGCCACTGTACTGGCTAGGAGACGGGTTCGAACTTCGCCTGAAAATTATAAATAAAAAAAAAACACTTAGGACATTTCTATCACGGGATAAATTACAATTGAACCATAAACTACTGTGATTATCCGTAAATCATGAGATATAAATTAATACTTTCCATTAAGATAATTATCCATTGTCTAGTACAGTTAAATTGCTATGAACTAGACAACGGATAATTGGTTTTTTAGGTTCATTTTGGTCGTATTTCATTTTTAAACCTTCTGGTTTGTGTATTAAAGTCGGAAATACAATAAACTAATCTAATAATCGTTGAACTTTTTGTAATCTAGAGTGTCTAGGAGAATATTTGTGTTAAAGTCCGCTAGACCGCTAGGTGAAGGTGATTAGGGTGTTCTTCACTATAAAAAATTAAATGGCAGAACAAAATTTGCAGAATCAGCCAGTTATATATTATAGTTGTGCTTACCTTCAGCGTAAGTAGCGGCAACGGCAAAAGCCCTATGTAACTCTTTTCTCAAATCGCCCGGTAAATTGCTCCCAGCCGCTTCCCATGCCACTAAGGCCAGGAATTCTTCGCAGCTGGCCAGGGGATTCTGCCTGCAAGCGTTACTGTCATTGCGATTAGTTAAAATGTCCAAATAAACACTTATATGGCATTGTAATGCAAGTCTTATGTCTAAAAGTTAGAATTCTAACAATCCCTACTAATATTATAAATGCGAAAGTAACTCTGTCTGTCTGTCTGTCTGTTACGCTTTCACGCTAAAACTACTGGATCGATTTAAATGAAATTTGCTACAAAGAAAGTCTGGAGCCTGAGAAAGGACATAGGCTACTTTTTAACCGACTGCAAAAAAGAAGGAGTTCCACGCAGGCGAAGTCGCGGGCAGAAGCTAGTATGTATATAAATCTAAGTTTCACAAATATGTTGATGAACTTTATTGCCTCAGTAATAAGGTTTGTGTATTTTTTTTAAACTTTGTGGTTCATACAATATTTATGACCTTGACTGTACTGTACATGACAATGTAAGTAATATACAATTGTAACTGTGTCTGTATAATACTAAAAATTGCAAGATGTCATTAGAACTAAGTAATTAGAAATATATATAAATTATTTAATCTATAAATATCATATCGAGTGACTTTTAGACTACATATTACCTATATCTCGAAATAAAAATCAAAATAAAAAAACACAGAGTTTGTATGTTTTTATATGGCAACATTTTCTACATACTTTTGATGCAGAGCCAGTGTTGTCAGCAGCTGCGCGGCGCACGACGCAGCGGCGGGCTGCGCCGACAGGTGGCGCAAGCAAGCGTTCACTCGCGCGCACAGACGACGAACTGTCCAAATAGCGCCGCGTGACGTTCGGCCGAACGCACACTCTAGAATTGGCGACATCTGTGGAGAAAATAAACAAACGACGTGCTTAGAAATATAATAAACTAGCGACTCTACCCGATAGAAAAATCTGAGATCGGATGGATGGAAGCGTACAAAAATGAATGCTACAGTTATAGACTGAAGAACTAGCGATCCGCTTTCATATGCTCGCATGTTAGTAAAAACTTAATCCATCATTATGATAGAATTACCTCTGAGTACAAAGACTGCTGCGGCATCAGATATGAGTTGGACCATATCTTGAGCAACCAAGATATAGTCGCAGACAGTTCTGGACTGAAAGCGCTTCCCAAACCAGCTTCCAAAGCGGCGCATTCCCAAGCACTTATGCGAAGAATTTCACCAATCAATCTAAAAAACAAAATATGTCATTTCGATGCGTTGGTTATTACACATTGGAATGAAACAAAGTCGATACGATATATGTTATATAGAACACTAAAGCTGACAATAGTATAACAAAGACTGTCGTCAGCTCAGTCGTGCAACAAATATGGCAAAAATGATGATTTCGAAACTTCAGTAAATAAAATAAAATACCTACGCGAGTTTAATCCGTTTTAGTTGTTTCATTCCAATATACGAGAGTTATTTAAGCTTATAGAAATGAGCAATTTATCAAAACCTTAATTTTTAAAACTCGCGGGAAGTAAAATTGTACCTACAGAGTGGTGAGAGTAACAATTTGTTATCCTTTTTACGACCCCATGCGTTGGGTCGTAAAAAGGATAACAAATTGTTACTCATTTAAAAATGTCTTCATTTGTCCGTATACATAATACATATTGTTTGTGTTTTTCTTATTGTAATAACAATGCTTTTATTGTTATAATTCAATAATAGACAGGATGTGCGATTCCTTAAAGATAAAGTCTAGACAACACAAAGCACTGGTGTCATTTCAAAGTTCAAGATGGCTGATTTTTATCTGATCTTCGACCTGACGGTTTTGGTATTTAAATATTGCGTTATTATAATACCAAATATGACGGCATTACAATAACAAGACAATTACAAAGAAATACAGATTTCTATTGATAAGTATTTATTTTGACTTACTTGAGTACCGGATCGACGTTTTCAGTATTGTTGCTTTCTCCGACCAAATATCTAAGAGAAGCATCCACGTTTGCATTTTCCATTAAACTGAAGTGAACTATTTCAGCGGGCATCATAACTGTCTCGCCTTCTGTGCAATCGATTGCTAGGAAATGACCTGATAAAAAATAAATTAGTTTTAAAATTAACTTCGATTGTAAATTTCATACACTAAGCTAACCTCCCCACTGTCCACTAGTACGTAGCAAAGAAGAATTTACTATCTCTCGTTAATTTATTGACGAAAACTCTCTCGCGAGATTATCCATGGCTGATGGTCTGATATCATATAAAAGAACAAATTTAGAGAATAATCTGTTTAATTGGCCTTTTACTAGACTATTACATATTTTACCTGTAATCATTAGAATCCAGTGCAGATCTTCGAACAGGCTGACTAATTGTTCACCCCCACTCACCGGCAGCTTACCCATATGCATCAGTTGCAATTGTTCTTCAAGCCTTAAAAATAAATAACGTATTTATCACACTTGTAAAGAACTGCTATGTAATGATCGATCGATAAACAACAATCAATCAATTAGGCTCTAGTTGGGTAAATGTGATTATTTAATAATACATTTCAATACACATAAGTATAGTCAATTCTTATAGACTATCTGCCTAATTATGGTAACAAAAATGTATCATAGACAGTGTCAAGTGCGAGTCGTAGTACAAAGCCGCTCGTGAACAATCCTGACTCGTGAAGGACTTTTAAATTTAGTTATTTGCTTTTTCCCGCACATAAGGACTTTGACTGGATATAACCAAATTCAATGAATACTTATTTTTTTAGGCTGCATTAGTATGACGTCACAATTCTATTAGGGAGTAAGTTTTCTTACCGTTTGCTTCTATTCTGCAATAGTGTGAACAGCACGTGGCAGCAGTGCGCCGGTGCCTTTCTAGCAATTGCTCCAATCGTAAGCAACACATCGCTGTGTTGCTTCCTCTCATCGTCTTCCAAGTCATCTTTAATATCGTCCGCGCAACCGTCACTACTTTCTACGCCTCTGTTATGTGAAATAATCATTAAACTCAGATCATTCAACTTTAAACTACATAATTTGTTGAGAAGTTAGTCAAACAATTGTCAATTAGGGAAGTTAATCATTATTTTTTAACACTCATATCCTGTTTTCAGGACAATATGAAGTAGGTATTTTTTATCAATTCCATACACAGCAAAAGTAAAAAGCGTTTATATAAATATTGCAAAAATTTCATAAGGTAAATGAAAATTCTACCTAGTCCCATCTGGTGGGGCCAATCTCGCTTGCAAATATGTATTGAATATCTCTATACAAGGATTCAGCAATGTTTCATTAGAATAACCATCAGTATCATGTACTATAGAGCTCCAAGTGTGAAGAAATTTATTCAAAGATTCTCTCCACACTGTATCATCATTTACCTGTAAAATAAAAGGCATCATTAGATAAAGTCTTAAAAAAAATAATTTAATGTCAATTCATCAAATACATTACCCCCTCTTCCACAACAGAGCCTCGAATGCAATGACAAGTCAAGGTTGTCAAATTCTGCAACAATGCAGCAGGAGTAGCTGCTATCATGCTTGGTGAAAAAAACTGAATAAGTCTACGATACATATCAGATATACCGAGCATTTCCCTTTCCAATGGCTGAATATTTGCCATCATATTCAAAAAACTATTTACATAATTTTCTAAGTATTGCTGCTTTAGGTTACTAGCAGAAACCACTACTCCACTCAAACTGGCCAATTGAACTAGACAAGTAAGTGATGGACCAGCCAAGTCAGGATTGGACCTAACGTACATGTGGATTTCAAAGAATAGAGCAATAAGCTCTGGTTGAAGTATAGTGTCCCTCCAATGAAGGCTCAATCGCAATGCTGGAGCAGTATCACTTTCATAAATTGCTTCAAAAGCACCAATTAAACGCTTTGGTAATAAAGGTGACACTTGGCCCCAACATAGAACAGTTTCTACTATAGTCAAGAGCTGTTTTGTTAACAAAGCTTGTTCTCCTTCAGGTCTGTGTCCAGAACGTATAATCTGTTCTAGAACACCAACAGTAAATCTAAAAATCCTCTTCAGGTCCACTGCTTCAAATGATTTCTTCAATCTAAAATGCACTTCCCAAATCAAGCCAACATCAGCCGATTTCACAGTGATTGCATACTCCTGCATGATGGCTAGGATCAATGAACATGCCAGCTTTTGTTGACTTATTGGTGAACTAAGAATTATTTTTTCCAATTCAGCCAATAATGCTTTTCTTTCTCTACCACCATCATCTATGCTTCCTCTTTTAATTATAATAGCTATAGTCTGTAAAAAAATATAGTTTTAAGATGGTGAACTGTGACAAATCATGACAATAAATCTTCAAAGATTACTATTCTTATATTATCAAAAACTATTTCGAAATAAAATATGTGATTATAAGAACTAAAACCAACTGTTATTTTTTTACCTGCAATAGTTTTTCCCTTAGAAATGGTGGAGTATCCTGCCTCAGAAGGTAATTTAGCAAATATTCCCTGAGTGAAGATATATCACTCTCAGAAAGCAGGGTCCATTCCCTAATTAAGGCTGATTTTAGCAACCCAGCTGCCTCAAATAACACATAGTCTACTCTAGACTTCTCTAAAATCTCCCTACAGAGCTGGTATGGATTTTTGGTGCTCCGGAAGTCAAGGAATATACTTTCTGCTTGATGACGTTGCTCTGAGCTTACCATAGTAGGAGGGGCCTTAAAAGATAGATTAAAAAGTGAGCAAAACTTGCAAAAATATGAACTTACTAAATATGCGCAATTGTTGCTATGTCTTAATTTTCATCAATGTTACATAAATATTTATGATCAATAGTTTTTCATAACTTAATCATTGTTGACTTTTATTTAAAAAAGACAAAAATTAAATTTACTTATGTCCCTTTGTTACATAGATTAGGGTTCGTAATAATTAGTTGCTTTATTTTCAGAACACTGAATGGTTTACAGTAATTTGAAGATGAAGTAAAGATTTTACAGTAGTCATGAAAGTAGTACAGCAGGCAATTTTAATTTTAACCATACCATTAGCATCTGGGCCGCAGTCTCCAGTGTTTGTATCGCTGCGTTGTCCATCGTGCTAAATCGTATTACAAAGATAACAGGACGAGATTCACAAAAACGATGAATTAGATTGGATGCATCAACGATACGTGAATCGATTCACAATTTTGCGGTGTTAGAAAGTCACATAATTATTGAGAAATTATGAAAACACCACGGATTTTCCAAAATAATTCTACATTGACAACTGCACGATGACAATTTGGGCTGATATTGCCAGTTGCCATTATACCATTTACCATTTTTTTACAAATATATAAGGTTGCCATTTAAATTCATGTGTAAGGCTTAATTTTAATTGCGAAACATGCAATCATGTATAATAATAATAATTTTAATTGCGAAACATGCAATCATGTATAATAATAGTATTAATAGAGTGTAATCCGATATAATATCGCCGTCATCACATGATCACATAAAGGGCGTTTCCATCGTTGTGGACCCAATGGGCATTCAAAGAACCATAATAAGACTTGTAACTTCACTCTTCACAATCTAAAAATGGTCTGGAATTTAATCAAAACTGTGTAACTATTTACTTAATTACAATAATCTAATAACTTTCATATCTAAGACTTTCACCAATGATTATTATTTTCAATTTCTAAAGCCTAGTTCAATGCGCGGGAAAAAGGAAATGCATAATCAAATTCATGTCGGTCATGAACAACTTCGTACTCCGACTCGCAATAGACCGATTTTCGGGTGGTTGTAACCACCACCTTTTTTGAGGACTGGATCCGCTTCTGCATTGCATTGGTGTGGAAGCCGATGTAGAACATATATACGACGCCATTGCGAGCGATGATTGCAATCATTTCAAGCGAGCGAACAGTTGACGAAACCGACCATGCTTAAGTATGTCGAAGTGGCGTCGTATCGATATTCGGAATAGACCTTCGGGTGCATGATTTCAACACACATAGATTCATTTTTAAGTTTAAGTGCTCATTAATTGTCCTCGACTAGGATAAGTAGGTACTTATACATATTTATAAGTTTAAGGGGAATTTTGGTGGATTTGAATAATTGTTAGAGCCTACTTACTCGTTACATGACTGAAACATTTAGTAGGTGCCTGTCTACTTCATCCGTTTTAAAGTCGTTACTTCCTGGAAGTTCTAGTTAAGTGTATTATTTATTTGCGCCTACACATGCTCTCTGTTCATCTCAAAGGTTGACTGGTAGAGAATGCCGTATGGCATTAAGTTCGCCTTTTGTACATTAATTAGTTTTTTGTGCAATAAAGAATAAATAAATAAATAAATAAGTTCTATGTTCATATATCTTTTACCTGTCTAGGTGGGTATATTAGCCAATACCTACGCGGACGTCTGAACCGGTATTCAATATTTTTTGGAGTTTATACCTACGGTCTGACTTGCAAATATTAATTTGGTCAACACCAGGTTAATTAAAAACAATGGTAGGCAGGTATGCGATTACGACCTCAATACGATCAAATCAGGTTTTAAAAGACGAGTTGAATGTACTGTAAATCCTCGGAAACATATAGGTAAGTAATACAATTAAATTTAATAACTAGGTAAGTATAATATATTATTTTTATTATGAAACCTCTCTTACGTAAATTACTATCATGGGTGCATTAGCGATGACTAATGTACTAGTTAAAGGAATAATGCTTATGGATTATTTTATTATGTTAGTATAGTAACATTCAAATAAATTAAGTAGGTACATAATATTCTATAACGAATTTCAAATAATTATTCTACATGTAAAATATATGATACAGAATGCTTTAATTTTTTAAACTTATTTAAACCTCTTCAATCATTTTCAATCGTCTGTCTAATAATGGTTTATTTAGCCTATGCATACAAAGAAACTCGCCATTTAAAAACAACACCGGGATATCGTGCCTATATAACCTCAACCATCTCAAATTTCCCTGTTCAGTTATGTCAACTTTCTGTATTATTATTCTGTTTTTATAGGGCTCTAATTCTTCCATAACTATGTCACAAAGCTGACACGGATCCTTCGTATAGAAGGTTATCACAGGAGGCCCATCTGTTTCTTGAGCTCTGTAAAAAATTAGAAATGCTGAGGGACAATTGAAAAACTATATTTAAACAGCAATTAAATAATTTTATTAAGAAGTAAAACATCCTTTAATGTTGGGTTATAAAATTTCAATACATATTTACAAGTAAGTAATAAATAACACCATTTCAAGACAATGGTTAAAAATAAATTTAATATTTTCTCTTAAAAATTACAACCCTGAAAGCTGTATGACTATGTCTTTTTCTTACAATTAGAAAAGCAAACTATTTTAAAAGGCACATACGAATACATATAATCTTACAAAAGGTGGTCAAAACGAATACAGAATCAGATCGGAATATCAGTAAACTTACAATTTCTCAATCATAATTGATGATGCACCACCACCACCATTACAAATAGAGGCTACACCCTTCTCTCCCTTCTTCAGGGCATGACATAAATGTACAACAATGCGGGCCCCAGACATGCCAATAGGGTGGCCAAGGCTCACTGCACCACCATGCACATTTATCTTAGCGGGATCCAAGTCCAGGATTTTTTTATTGGCAACTGCAACAACGCTGAAAGCTTCGTTGATTTCCCAAAGTGCAACATCATCTTTCTTAACACCTGTCTGTTCCAGTAGCTTAGGAATAGCTACTGCTGGTGCAATTGGAAAGTCAATAGGGTCACATTCACCATCTGCGAAACCAACGATGCGGGCAATAGGAGTCACATTTAATCTTTGAGCAGCCTCCCTTGTCATCAATACTAATGCGGCAGCACCATCGTTTAACGTTGAAGCATTTCCAGCTGTGACTGTGCCGGCATCCTTTTGGAATACAGTTGCTAGTTTCGTGAATTTTTCAAAATTTACCCTTTTGTACTCTTCATCCTCAGAGAACATAATGGGTGGTGCTCCTCGTTTCTGCGGCACTGGTACAGGTACTAATTCATCAGCAAAAGCTTTAGCGTCATAAGCAGCTGCACTTCTTTTATAGCTGGAAATAGCATAATCATCTTGCTCCTGACGGGAGATGTTTAGTTTCTTTGCAGTGTTTTCTGCACAATTACCCATGTGGAATTTGTTATAAACATCAGTGAGCCCATCAAAAACAATACCATCAACTAGTTGCATGCCACCATAAGCGGTTTCACCTCTCTTCATGTAATATGGCACATTTGACATAGATTCCATTCCTCCCGCTAATGCTACATCTTGGGCGCCTGTTTGGAGCCCCTGGGCAGCTAGCATTATAGATTTCATTCCTGAAGCACAAACTTTGTTAACTGTAGTGCAAATGGTGCTTTTTGGGAGACCAGCAAAAATAACTGCTTGTCTGGCTGGTGCTTGCCCCATATTTGCTGAGCAGACATTTCCCATGTATACCTGCAATTAAAAAAAAAGTCATTAACTTACATAAGATGGACAAAAAAATAAATAATGATAATAGGTATTATGTCTAACATAGTATTTTCTTAATCTGACCTCTTTAATTTTTTTTTTATTATCTACATAGATATAATTTTTTAAATCCTAGTGAAACAAAGTATCTATAATACTGCATGTGAAGCACTTATACCCTTTTAAACTGGGACCCTAAAATTATACTTTGCTGTTTTGAAGAACAATAAATGTAAGTACCTATTTAACATAATTGTATTACCTTTATATAGGTTACTTATACCTTTACCTTTTTTTTAAATATGTAATAGTAAGATAAATAAAAAAAATATGAGTGTTTAATAAATAATAATAATAATTATGTTGGCTTCTACATGGTCTTCAATAAATCCTTTTTAAATTGCAAACTACTACCTATTAAAATATATGTGGCCTGCCTTATTGGCCAGTGCATTTATTTAAAACTGTTTTTCTACAATAGAAATTTATTTGTTTAGAATTTATTACAATTATATTTTAACTATTTTAAGATATTTCTAACGGTAATATAGATATCTAATTGGGCCTAAAACATTGACATTGTAAATAATAAGTACCTATATAATCATAAACAAAGATAACTTTCCGATAAATTTTTAGTAAAGATAAACTGATTAATTAAAAAACAACATTTTATTAAACCATAAAAATGTTATGTTATCATAATCAAGATAAAATAATTGATTGAATCAAGACAACTTGATTTTATAAACACAGCTAAGTATAAGATTCTTGTGGGTCAAATAACTGTTCTTATGGTATTTAATTAACTGTAAAAGAAAGTGGTCAGCTTTTATACTAACCTCTTTTATTTCCTCCTTTGGTATACCAGCTCGTTCTATCGCAGACTTAACCGCGACAGCGCCCAGTTCTGATGCTGAAAGACTGGCTAGGCTACCTCTGAAGGACCCCATGGGAGTCCTCACTGCAGAGGCGATAACCACTTCATTTAGCGATACTTTTGTAGAATACGTCGCCATCGCTTTAATTAACTGTAGACCAAAATTGTATAAGTTAGATATTGACGGAAACACAACTTTTGCGCAAGTTATACGAAATAAGACCACTTCGTATAATAATCTAACGCAATCTGGTAACGAAACCAACTGGATAGGCAGCTCATGCACGACTGAGTGAATAACGGGCACACAAAATAATATAAGCACACGAACCTTTCGCGATGGATACATTTTGAAGCTGATTATACTACTTCCTCTTAGAAAAATCATGATTATTCTTTAGAGATTTAAATTTATACAATAGCTGTCGAGAGATGTAACGAACAAGTGGCTGGTCTGAACGTAAAATTATTATTACTTATCATTCAACTATTCAAAAACATTTACATAAACTTATCTACCGATAAATACCGTCCGTTGAGGATGAATCTTCAACTTTATCGTTATGAGATAAAGTTGAAATCCGTAATTATACAATTAAAAGATACTCTACATTATCGTATAGCATTTTTTGATAAGAAACTTTGACCCATGTGGGGTGCGTTCCAAATAACTGTTTCGGACATTCAAGTTCACATTTCAGGTGATGATGACAACTGTCAGTGGTAATTGCTGGAAAGTGAAAAAAATAAATAAAAAAGTCATAAATGAATATTTTTCTTCTAGATTATTATATTTCAATCGAGTTTAAGGAATGTGTCTAAATATTGATTATTACCATAGTACTCACAGAATAGAGGTAATAACCAACCTCTAACAATGGCAACACTAATCATAAATTTCATTCGTTCATTAATTTGAACTTTTGAAGGCAAAGCAGCTAGCTAGTTAGTCCATTCATTCATTTCAATCAGTCAAGTAAAATGTTAACGAAAATGTGACATCACGCAATATGATCACAAGCTAGTAGTCTTAATATTATTCTATTAATTAGGAATATCACGATATAAGTTAAAAAGTTAGTTCTTTACATTAGAATTTGAATCTTTAAATGTGGATGAGTGGACCATTTCGACCGTAGAAAAGTGGTGCGATAGAAAGAAAATTGTGCTTTAAGTACTTAATGTTTGTAAATTTACAATATAATATTGAAAAGAAGTTTACAAGGTATTGTATTTATTAAATGTTTCTTATATAATAATTAAGAAAAAAAATACGGTTGTCTTCCAGCGTATGTAAATTGTAATTACGTTCAAGTACATCTCGTTTTCTTGTAAGGCTTTAATATTAGATTTGTAATGTAATTAAAATTTTGTTATATTACGAATGCTTTGCTGTAATTGCATAAATAAATATTTAAATTCCAAAGAAACTAAGTGTAGTACTTAACTAAAGCTTCTTTTGTTGCAACATATATGGAAGTAGTGGGGGTAGGTTGCTTATCATTTTGTTTCCTGCATTCATGATAATTTATTATGAAAATGTTATCTAGATATTACAGCATTACCATGCAATGCAATCAAGTGTATAATCTACTGGTATTTTTGTTTTGTAATTTATAATTAATGGTGTAGTGTTGTCAGAAGGCAGTTTCATTTACAGTTACTTTAGTCAGATTACCTTCCAAATGTTCAATTCGAAATGTCTGATATAAAAAAAGTTTTTTGGAAGTATTGTATAGTTTAATTTTATTGTTTTAATCAGAGAAATATGAAAGTAATTGTGTTAAAAGGTTTTTAGTTTCTATTTGATTCATACCATTTATAGAATTTCACTAATTTCAGTGGCTTTTTTTTGTGCTGATTTTAATTACTTGGTTCTTTATATCAGGTTGAAGTAAGTTATACATATTTTCTTACAAATAATAAAATACTCTTGATATTAAGTAAAAAAAATAAAAGGTGCAATTTTCTAAGAAGTATCAGTGATCATGTTTGCAGTAGAATTTAATCTTATGTCTGATATAGTCATGATTCATGGTTAGCTGTTGATATGAATGTGTAACACATGCTATGATAGTGCTAATGTACACTACTCCGTCTTGGGATTTTGCACTAATTAGACTTATTAGTGCTTTATTTCATATGTAGAATATGATTTTAATCTTACATAGTCAACCATGTACAAGCTCTGGAAAATTATAACTAAGAAATACTGTGTGTTAATTTCTTTGTAGATTATGTATTTATTTAAAATTATAGATATGTGATAGTAATGTTTGTTGCAGGGTTGACCCCGAAGAGAGCAGGCTATGAATTGGGCCACGCAATAAAGATGGAAGTGGTTAATGTAGAAGAAGGACATTATGAACCAAGAGAAAGCTTTATTATACCTGGGACCAGCAGTGCTGATTCAAATGGCTCCAGCAGTGTATCAGAATGCAACTACAGCAGTGAACAGTCAAGCGATGACATTGATAGATCTGACGATGAAGACTTGAGAGAGGATCTACAGAAAACAATCCCAGAATGCTATAAGTCTGATTCAAATTTTGCATCACAAGCAACTATAGACATCACAAATGATGAAGAGTTTCAGGCGTCTGCGTTATGTCAATTTATGGACATATTAAATGACCTTGATGAAGTTTTAGACAAATCATTGCTTGCATGTCTTGATGATGGACCAAAAAGCTATGACAGTGATGAGCAGGATCTCATTTGTAAAATTAAAGAGTGCATCGGAGATGCTGGACATTCCAATAATTTAGAGCCTCTGTCTTTTGATGACAATGCAGAAGTTGTTGTGGCTAATACTCATTCCATGGATGAACTGAATACATCACAAAATGTACCTGAAAGATTGTGTCACCTTGGGCGTTCGAAAAGTTTTTCTGATCTATCTGAAAATCACAGAGAATCACTGATATCATCTTTAGAAAGAGGTGGCACTACAAATGATAACATTCGCAATTCAATGCGCCGCCTAGATCCAATTGTTTTACCAGCCATATCGGCTCAGGATACCAGTGAACCATTGACGTTGCCTGTGATTCTGTTTTTGGAACATCACGTGAATCTGAGGCCAACTAGTGCACCAATACAGTTACAAGTGACGGCGGCTAATTTGAGTAGTGACGGTGCGTCGGGTCCTTTGATTGTGGGGCGTAGAGCCTTGTTAATGAACCGAACTCTGTCGCTGCCGTCGCCCGGTGAAAGTGACATCACTACTGGTGACTGGACTGGGCGCAATACCGCGAGAAGCTCGACTTCTTCTAGCTCGTCTGGTGAATCACTGACGGGCGTCACAGCCGCAGATCAAACTGCTATTGGTGCCACTGAAGAGAGGTAAGTAATAATTACATATGCCTTTACAAACTTTACAATGATATAGCTCATACATCAGAATAATGTATAGGCTAAATTTAATAAGGATATTGTGTACTCATCGTGCGCAGACAAAGTCGCGGGCTGAAGCTAGTGTTGAAATAATAAAATTATATTACTTTTTATTAATAATAATATCTGATGATTATGCGGTTATTCCACATTGGAACAGTGGTAACAGATTAACTTGATTATGTTGAGTCTTTTGAGTGCTTTACAGTTCCCAAATTCTAGACTTGTTAAATTAGTTTGCTAGTTAATTAGTTAAACATATTTAAATACATAAGTAGTTTAGTACTCTGACCACTAAGGTCGTTAAATATTCATTTGTGATTGAATACCTAGTGTAAAATAACCAATTTCCCTTTCCCTAGAAATGAAGAGACTGAGGAACCTCCTTTTGGAGTATGGCCGCATCGTATGAGCGCGATGCTGGCGTGCTTGAGCTGTACTGTAGGAATATTCAATATTTCAAGATTTGCCATATTCAGTGTTCATTTTGGAGCAAGCTTCATAATACAGTTTTTTATACTGTCATTTTTGATCGGTATACCATTGTTTACACTTCACTTGTGCTTGGGCCAAGTGTTGGAATCAGGACCGGTGGACATGTGGAGAATATCGCCTATATTCCAAGGTGTTGGGGTGTCGATGCTCATTATGCAAGCTGTGATGGGCATGTACAGTATTATAGGCCTGTCCTGGATATTTGTTTACTTCAGAGACTCTTTCATAACGACCAATGATAAATACAAATGGGCCCTACCGCACGAATTCAACTTTGAAGGTAGGTACAATAAATACTTTTCCTTCTAGTGAGCTCGTAAAAGAATAACATAATAGGTAGTAAAACTAAATAAAAAATATAATGTTTTCACAGTGTTAATGAGCTAAAACTAATGTCAATTGACAAACGAATCAGGAAATATTATTTGAAGGCCTTCAACCGCGGCAGTCAATTTAGTCAATAGCTTTTTTGATGAGTCCATGCAACGAAGATCAGCAAAAAAAGCGATACCTAGTACAAAATGATTCACTTTCAGATTCGGGTGCAAGAAATGGTACATTCAAAATTCAAGAAACACTGCCGCAATATTTTCACGGCGAGGTGTTGCAAAAGAATTTGGGGTCCAACAACGGTTTTGGCACAATAAAGTTTCAAGTAGCATTCAATTTGGCGGTCGTGTGGATGATAGTGTTTGTTTCGCTGAGCAAAGGACTGAGGTCTTATGGCAAGGTGACGTGCTTAATACACATTCCCACGTTATTTCATTATACATATGTAAATTGGATACCCGTGAAAACGTAATATTTTTTCTTTACAGGCTGTTTACATGCTAATATTTCTGCCGATGTGCGCTACATTAGTTTTGTGCACTAAACTACTCACACTCATACCATACGACTCTGTTACAAACATATTCTCTGAGACTGAATGGAGCGAATTTTTCATAAACAGTAATGTATGTTGATTTCAGTTTTTATATAAAACAGATTTCAGTTTTTAAAGAATATATAACTATTGGAAATGGATATAAAAGAACTATAAACGGATTTAATTCTCAATTTTATATTATTGGCTGACGTTTCGAGATCTTTACAGTTCCCATACTCGTAGCTCGCCTGAGCTGAAGCATTGTGAAAACTGTCACTCTAGTGTGACTATCGTCCAATTGTCAGCAACGTTTATAGTTGTTTCATTCCAACATGTAGTAACCGGGAAGGCATCAGAAAAAAAATATAACTAATATTTTTTTTATAGAGTTGGACGGCGGCAGCCCAAGAGACTTTTCTTACTTGGGGATTGCTAGGTGCTTGTATAATGCAGCTTACGTCACACAAGAATGCAAAAAACAAAACGAACTCAATGCTGCAGAAGGAAAGTGCCTGTATAGTGGCCTTTACGTTCGCTGTACTACTTTTAGGATCGTTCCTGGCTAGCACATGCGTACAGATATTGAAGAACTATGGATATGCATACATACCCGGAAGCTTTGGTAAGGAAAATTAAATTATAAATTAACTAATATTTATAATTTTTTTCACTATCTATGTATCTAATATTCCATCCTATTTACATTTCTGATTTGTATATAATTATTATGGCTATGTTAATTTGCCACACGATTAAATAAATAACCGATTCCATTTAGATATTGTTACCGCATTCTTTTGGCGTATAGTGTATTGAATTGGTTTCGACACGCTCTTAAACTTTATGTTCTAAATCTTTTCATTTTTTTTTTGACCATTTTTTGTCTGGTTTGTTTCAATTCGCGTTTGTCATTACAGAAACCGTACAAACATCACAATTTCTTTGGCCTCTTTCGGAGCCCATGCCTGGCAACACAGTCTCAACCCCAGTCCGTTATAGAGGTCATTATGCCAGTTTGGTTGGCATTAGTGTCTGGAAGACTGGCAGCATTGCGAAAACTATCAGTGGCTGGCAACCGTTGCAGTTGGCAACACAGATAGTTCCGGCCACTCTTGCTGTATTGCCAGCAAATATGGTATGTAAATTAATTATTACCTATTTAATAATATCGTTATTTTTTTTTTAAATAGATATCTGTCGGTAGTGTAAGAATATGATAGATATTATAAAAATTACCTAAGTAATTTTTATAATATCTATCATATTCTTATCATAATTCAAGAATATGTTTAGTAAATGTTATTTTTATAGGTTTGTCAGTACGTAATCTAATTTTTCCAACTTCTATTTAAACAATTAAATTATAGTTGGAATTTAAATCCAATATTATTTTAATAGCCGACGGCAAGTTCAAAAGATTTTATGAATATTTCAGTCAAGCTAAAACTGTGTAGTCATTTTCGCTAATGACCAAATTACCTAAGTTTCGTCCAAAGTGCATTGGTCACAGTCCGTTACTCGTAATTGAAACAACAGAGGTGTTTATGCAATAGATTATGCATGCATAACACAATGATATATTAACGCCACTGCATTGTTTCACTTGAATTTACTTGCATTTGAAGTATTTTTTTATTGCCTAATTTATGCGTGACTTGTTGAACAAACAAAGATGTGGGAATCTGAATCCAGGATGTGTTTACATCCATACGGAAACCGAATAACAATAACTGTGTTTTTTATGATGGAAACCAGGTTATAGGTTTTTTATGGTTACAAGTTTATTTACAAAATTATGTAGTTACGTGTTTGAAGCGTGATTATACGCTTTGAAAATTGTATGGACTTTTCACAATTATGAGCTATATATCTATAGTCTAAGATCCGGCTGCAAAATTACTTAGAGCGTCCATATTTTTTTCCTAAAAGTCAATTAATAATAATTTAATCCAAAATACGTTCTGATAGACTACCTGGAGTTATATATTCTCCTAAGCATAAATATGTGTAAACATTTGGTTTTTAGCAAATACACGATGAACGCAATAATTCTTCAGCCGTATTCCGTACTATTAGGTGTTTCGTAAAGAAAGTCAATGACAGTCATTTATTAGAATCACCCATTATAATATGTGTATATTTAATGTACATACGTATTTTTATGATATCCGAAAGAAACGTAACTGCGAGATAGGATCGTTAATATATAATAAAAAACCGTATTTATTGCAGTGCTTTTTATTATTTTTATTCACAATGATATCAACGCTGTTATTACAGTTCACGTAACCGTGGGAAGAATAAGACAATGGTCACTAAAATATCTTGTCTTTTTATTATTTCAGACAAATATGGCTTAATTTTTTATTCTATAGATTATTTATTTGTTGGAAAATGATTAATGCTCGTAAAAGATGCTTTCAATTAGAACGTTTGTTTCTTGGAAAAAAATCTTAAAATATTGAATACATAGACAATTACACATGTGTGGGTGTACCAGTATTGCGTATGCCTTTATAAATAGGTAGAACGTTTGTTCGTAAGGCATGTCTTTGACCATATTCAATTCGTAGAATAAATCAATGCGTTATTATATTCAAAAAAAGAAAGGTTTACTGTTCTCCTGAACAGTTATCCCGTAAACAGAAAAACTATGAGACAACGATAACGCATTTAACTCGCATTTTCAGACGTTTCGAGAACTTTACAGATCCCATATTCATATCTGACTCCACGAAACTGTAGTTTCTGAAACGTCAGCAAATAGCGCGATATACGCGAGTTAAATCCGTTCATTTCAATTTGTAATAGCTGTGACTCTGAAATTATTACACTTTTTTAATTTCAGCTTTCTCCAGCGTGGGCCGTGATATTCTACTTCATTCTAATAATGTTCGGAATAGCTCAACAGCTGGCCATATGGCATTGCGTCATCACCGGCATTATGGCCATAAACGCAGAAGCCTTAAAGGTCTGGGAGACCACTATCACATTCCTCAGCTGCGTGTTTGGACTGGCTCTGGGATTGCTGCTTACAACTGATGTGAGTAATACTTTTGTTCTTATTTATTAGAAGACCTGGACGTTCATTCATATTTAAAAAAATAAAATATAAACATACAGAGTGCCTTAACTATATTATGTAAAATTAAGTAAATGGCGTTATACAATAAGTAGGTTGTTTTGACGGCCAGTTGGTCTAGTAGTTAGAGCCCCGTTGCGCGTTCGAATCCTGCTAGGGGTCGATGTCAGTGTGATAATTTATACCTACCGGCATTTGTATCTGTGGCTCATATGTGATTATCTGTTGTCTTTTCTTAATTTGGAACTAGTTTAATAGACCCACATTGAACCCACACCTAAGCCTATACGCGCGGCTTCGTGCTTCCAACTAAACTATGTTATCATTAAAACGAATGGTATTGAACCATAGACCTGATCGAATTTCGATTTCATCATAGTATTTTTTTTTTATTACAGGCCGGTATCAAATTAGTCCACTTCATCGACTACGTCTGGATTGGGTCTTGGTGCTCCTGCGCAGTTCAAGTGACACTCGCGTGCGGCGTGTTCGTAGTGCGCGGCCGGCCTTATTCCGCGGACTCTGTCGTCGGCGCTTTGTACGCGGCAAGAACTAGGACCTCCGCTACGTTGGCAACACTGTTGAGTTTCACTTGGACCGTGGCGCTGCCGGTGTTGCTATGTGTAAGAATTATTTTTGTATTATGAATTGTTTTTTTGTGGTGTAAAAAAGGACCAAGGTTATGGGAATATGTTCTAAAGAAAAAAGCAATAGAGGAACTTTTTGATCACCTTAGCAACATATTTTGACAGCCTGTTAGTCTAGTGGTCAGAGCTCCTGACTTCGAAACCGGAGGTTGTGGGTTCTAATACTGCTAGGGGCAGATGTCAGTGTAATGAGCGTGAAAGATATTTGTTTATATTTTATGCTGACTATATAATCAGATTTTTTTTGTTTCTTTATTGACAATCAGGTTTCAAAAAGTTTTCGTCGCCTGATTTTCTAAACTAAAAATGCTCATTGTATATTATTTTCTTTATATTTCAGGCTATTTGCGTTATGGACTTTCGGGTTGGACAACAACGACAGTTATACAGTTGGAGGAAACCAGCTGGGTAAATATTGTTTGTAATAAATTAAGAGGAAACCAATTGCATTGGGTCCGATATATAGGTACGATTTATTATGAATAATTTCTGACGCGTTCGCGGTTATTACACATTTGAATAAAAATTATAAAGGATAAAGCGTAATTTGTTTTACTTGCTAAGCACGTCTGAGCTTACTAAATTCTAATGCTAAAGTCACGTAAAACGATTTATTATTATTATTTAAAGCTTTATACATTATAAATATTATTTTCCCCAGTTATTGGCCGGTGTGGGCTCGTCAAGTCGCAGTGGCGATGCAGCAGACGGTTCTATTATCGGTGCCTGTCGCAGCCTTTATACAGACATGGCGATATATGAGCAAAGGACCACCGGACATTTTAGACGTAAGATTATATTATACACATTGATTTGGTTTTGGTTGGTTGCTAAAATTAATGTAGTGTCACTATTAACAGTGTTTTTTTGATCGTCTTATTCGCCTAGACAAGTGCCAATGGAGGGAAAGAACGACAGTAAGGTGCTTTCTCGCGCAACAAAAGATTATCATTTAATTAAATGTTTGATACATCGTAGTAAAATATTCTAATGTTATTTTAAAACGCTATGTATATTTTGTATGCTGCTAGGATTATGCTGTTAGCGAGTGTGTGGAAGAACTGGTAAGAGCTTTACACGAGTCGACTACATAAATAAAATTTTCGTAATTCTGTACATACGCACAAGTAACTCAATTTTTGATTTCACTTTTTGAAAGAAAAAATCCACTAATTATGTATTTTTTGGTTGTTAAAAAAATAAACACGATAGCAGTGTGTATTACAAAAATGAATGACATAACACCGTAGAGCCTACACTAAAAGCGTTAGACACTTGTAATTTTGCATACTCATTTATTAGCGTAAAATATTTTTTCCGTCCTCCGGCCAGAAAGCGCCAACTTTGTGGCCGCTGCGCTAAATGAAATTGCCGCTTTCTGGCTTCGTCGAACAGAAAAATAGTATACTGACCTCGGCCAGTAAAATAAAAAACCTCGGATCACATTTTTGTCAACCTCGGCTTCGCCTCGGACGACAATTACATGTGATCTGAGTCATTTTTTATTTTACTGGCCTTGGTGCGTAATGTACTATTTTGAAAATTCACATCGTAAAGGGGTAAAAGGCGGGTGTTTATCGTGCGCAGACGAAGCTAGCCTTTATTTATTAATTTTATTAAATTCACAGCGCGTGCAAAACCTCTATCGGCCGCGCATGGGTGCGCCGAGCGAGTCGTTGCCGCCGCGGCCGCCGGCGAGGAGCGCCGACGCGACGGAGCCGGCGCCCGACCCGCCGCCCAAGTACACCCCGCCGCCGTCTTACTCCACCGCCACGGGAGCCAGATTACTGAATACCATACGACGCAGCTTTAGGACTTTACGAAGGTATTTATCGCTTTATTATCTTTGAGAACAGAAATTTACATTTTAACAAACATTTTTTTTTTCAAAGTACTTACCTACATAAATTTAAATTGGTAAAAATTAAGTTTAATTGTTATTCCAATGTATATTTGCATTGGAAAAATAAAATTGCATAAGTACCCCCTTACTTATGCAGTAATATACAGTTAGTGTTAGATATTTAAAGATTATGTTGCATTAATTTTATATTCGTTTTGTTCGATCTAAAAATGATAACGGATCTAACTCGCGTATATTAATCTTATTCGTTAGAATTTAGTCTAAGCGTTATACTATATGTAGTTACCTTTATGTTCTGCGTAATATGGGAACTGTAAAGTTTTTGAAACGAATGCAAATAAGATAAAATATGCGAGTTAAATCCGTTATAGTTGTTTTCATTGCAATATTTTTTTCACCTTAAAGGATTTCAGGTTCAAAGGTACGTAGACATAAAATATATTAATATGAGTATTAACTCTATTTTCAGAATAACATCGGCCCGCACAGAAGCCCCACCGAACGACGACACGGCGCTACCGATCACATTAAGCGAAAGCGTCGATAGAGATCGAAACGACACACAACCGCCGCAATACAGCGGCGTATTTACTACCCCAACAATAACAATCAACAATGAAACGGACGCCCCTATATCCTCTACGTCAAGAAACTCTTTAACGCTAACAAGAGATTACCTCCGCAGGTCGTTTGTGAGAAAAAGCGATTCAGTAAAAAGTATAAGGTCTAGTTTGCGCAGGAGTTTCAAATATGGCGGCGCTTTGACTACGAGCCATGAGCATTTGGTTAGAGACGCGGAACCGATATCTAATACTGTTGCTATGTCGGCCATGTTGGAAAGCGAAGGTGACCACGCCCACACGCGGAGTCTTGCCTCTGTGATATAAGGCACTTAAGATCTGTCTCAAGGCACTTAAGTTCTATATAAGCTTTAGCTTATATTATAAGAAAATTCACATCAATAATTGATCTAGTACCAAACTAAGCAAAGCTTGTAGTGTGGGTACTAGGCAATGGAACCGATTATATAAACATCCACTCAGGTTACATCACACTGATATTATGTCCCTAGCAGGATTCGAACCCGCAACCTCAGGTTTCGTAGTCAGGGGATCCGACCACTAGACCAACAAATCGACAGGCCGTCATAGAACTTATATGCTGCTTGAAATCTCGAGTAAGCTATTTTGAAATTTTTCTAACAGATCTCGGAAGCTTCATAAGATTTAGGGAATTATAGTTATGTATTGCCTGTCAAGTAAGTGATGATGAAATCTTTATCTACTAGAATAGATAGACAAATAGTAAAGCGACAAATTTAATGAACTTGGATCTTCATGTGCTAGAAATAGCTTATTCGAGATTTATATAAAATGAAATGAGTCCTTTAGTTTATTTACCAGTTTACATAACCCGGTATAACGTATATTATAATTGCCAAGTAATCCACAATTTATATTCTCATGTTAACCAGTTATAAAACAGTAAAAATATCGCAGCTTTAATTGAATAGTGACACAAGTCACATTCTGCCACCACGTGAATTCAAATTTACTGTGACTGCTTAGCATCTTTAATGGAGTAACTAAATATTTCCGTTTGTGTCACTATTGGTATATAAAGGAAACGAGAACGGAATAATTAGTTTAACGTTGTACTTAGTTTATTATATTGAAGGATTGTAGGGACAGATAATCTCATAATAGAAAACGTAGCGAATGAAATTTTATTCCAATTTTTAACTGTGTTACATTTTTATATATAGTTGATACAAAATAAACCGTTAGTGTTCGAGTGAGAGTCAAATGTTTTGATACAGTCAGGAGTGATATGTTGGTAAGTTTAAGCATGCACTTTTATCTATTGGAAAAGGATCTATGATTTTGAATTGATCAGTATTGAATTTTTTTGATAAGTTAGATTTAATTATTGTTTCTGACAGTACGATATTTGTGAATTTATGTAGGTTGAGCCCCGCTAGACAAGTGCTAATACAAAATTGTGTGACATTAACACCACGTGGTCAGTTTTCGTTCACGTATTCCATATAATTTTGAATTATTTTCGTTCCGTTACTATTAGCGATTTCACTTGTCTATGGGCCTAGGTTTTGAAGTTTTAGCTACTAGTGTAAAACACGGTTGTCGTTGATCATTAAATAACTTACACATCACGGTTTTTATAAAAAAAATTGATCACCCTATTGGTATGTATGACCCTTATTGAGCCATCTATGTACTTAAATATATGATGTTTAAAAATAGGTACTTAAGTAACTCGATAATAAATTCAGAGCTTAGTAATTAGGTTTTAGAATTCGTTATTAAGAAATAAACTGGCAGTTATTGTTTTAGTGTAGATTTTGTACTAGAAAATGTGTTCTCGCTAGATTAAGTTGTTGAGTGCATGTTTCATTATTGAATTAGATTTTAATGAACGTTCATGAAAGGTGCGTGATTTATTTTTGTATTAATCGCTGCGGCTAAATTATTTATATACAGTTCAAAAGAGGCAATCACTAATGTGACGTGTGTGATTATGATGTGATTTAATGTGTAATTTAAGCCGACAATTTTTGTGACAATACTAATTATAATGTAGCCGCAGCTGGGTACGGTTAATTTCTCGACGTGTCATTTGGTTGGATGTATGAATATTCACACCCCAGATCGAAATTCATCTTTATCTACAATGCACAAAGTTGAATTTTGAAAACTTCTATAATCGTACATACGGCCTGTGATGTCGATTTGTATAACGAAATAGTCTGTAAATTGTAAGTCGTTGCGTAACTTTTTAATGAAATTAAACACCAAATAGACTAACCCTATAAAGTAAATGAATGTAATCTCGAAAAATAGCAATAGCAACCATTTTTAAAGGAATAGTGCCGGTTAACTCTGTACAACATTAAGTTAGTGGGACGACTTGTTCAATTAGATTTAAGTATGAAAAGCAGCTTAGAAAATGTTCCTCTTTTGCATTTACAAATTGTTTGGATTTTCTTCTAAAAAAAATATTTTTAGTTCTAGTCACTAAAATGCTTCCATCTTTATTTACATTTTTTTTAACCAACATCACATGGAGTTTATAGTTTAGCTTAGCACATCTTTTTGTTTTTACTTCTTTTACATTTTTCCTGTTGCAATATGTATTTACAAAAAATAAGTAGATAATAAGAATAATAAAAGTTTTTACAGCAGTTTTTTGTTTTTATTTCTCTACTAAAACTATATAGACACTAAGTAGATAATGTATAGCCTCAGCGGCTTCATTTATTCGAACACCTATGTTATAGTATATTTGATGTCGATTGTACGTAAAATATAAACACAGGTTAGGGACGAAAATCTTTATTTTCGTAAATAACAAAATCACATTATTAATTAAAATGTCAACATCAATTTATTTAATCATAAATTCATCACACAATAAAACAGCCGCAAAATAATTCTACAAAGCCAATAAAACAAGGAAGCCGAGGTAATTAAATGTTTCAAAGTCAAAAACAAAGTTCAGTTTTAGTATGAAGTATTTAAATGAAAATAGATAAGGGAAAAGACAAGAATTATCGCGTTTACATTTTACGACCTCAACTTCTCCATTTCAGTCAAAAACCAATAGATGTTCAAAAACTTCGAAATATCTTGCTTCGCTGTTAAAAACATGCAGAAAAGTCAGTTGAGTAAAAGGATACGAAATTAATAATTAAGTAATAATAAGGCTGTTAAGTGAGGTACAAGAAAATAATCACAGGGATTAAGAAAGACTTCGAAATAAGAAACTTAGATATAAAAAGAATCTATATTACTTCAACCTTTACCGGTTCCTTATCCTAAATTGTAAAGATCACAATTTTCAGTCATAATACGAAAATACATTAGCTCTGCCCACAAAGAGACATCTCAATTATGCCATATTAGTTCCTTTTAACCTATTTTAACGTAATAATACATTTTATTTTTAGTAAGAGCTTACTCATCATTACTTGATACAAAAAATATCGCAGTGTATTTTTTAAGTTCGAATAAATATGAATTTTATATATTTGCAATAACGTTAAATATCGCGCAACGTATAAAACTGCTAACTGTTTAGCCCAGGTTTGGTTTGGGTTGCTTCATATTTATTTCAAAATCGCTTGTGCCATATTTAAAAAGATTTCAAATACAAATTATTAAAATACACTGGATACCTATAATATCAAGCCAAGAGAGCAATCGTTTACAGAATTTCATTTGTCATTTACCTACATTATAAATACAATTTTATAATAATCATGATTTTTAAATTATCTATGCGATACATAATGGCACTATTTGATTACTAAGAAACATAATTATCGATTTAATTAAAATTAGTCTATTAGCGTGCAGAGCTGATTGTTTAGTTAATTATCTAATCAAAGAATTAAGGTTTAGCAGAGACTTGGCTGCCTTCGATTCAGTCGGTTCTTTCTTCTTTGATGGATCCAGCATGAAGCATTTCCAGAGACTGAAACAAATAAAGAGTTTTATATAAATACTATTTGAAAATATTTTTTTAGATAGTTATCATATCATTTTGACTAAAAACCTACAGTATCCACAATATAATATTGATATTTTACACCCCATTTGTACTCCACCCATTTCAGGTTAAACAAATGAGCAATATGTTCACGTACTGAAATACAAAGAGTAAACAAAGCGATGCTATTTTACACTTTATTAATTAACAATAGAGTTGACATTATTTTGTCCTTAAGTGTGAGATACAATTAGTAAGTAGTGATTTTGGTAATAAGTAGACGAGAATAGAACTTCAGTTCCACATAAAAATATACATAACTATTCCTCATACAAATACACATAACTGATGTTATTTATCATTCATATTATATACCTCAAATTATGACTCTAAAATCAACGTCATAAGATCCACATTACGCGCAAGTATTTTTACAAAACAAACATTTTCTTACCGTAAAGTTTCATCGGCGCTGGCAGACAGCACCGTAGTTCCATCAGGCGAGAGAGCCAAGTGCAGTACTCTGGCCATATGACCCGTCAGCTCGGCCACGCGCGACATCAACGGATACTTCCATATGATCAGTTGGTTGTGCGCATACCCATGGCCGGATATCAGCTCTTTGTAGTGCGTGCTCCATTGGATTGAGCATACCTGTGAAACAAATAACAATATAAGTAAAATAGTAACTTTTAAAAGACAGATAGAGACCTGTCTCTTTTCTTGAGTAACATGGTGTATAATAATTTCTGATGCCTTCGCGGTTTTTACACATTGGAATGAAACAACTATTAACGGATTTAACTCGCGTATTTTTATTTTATTTTATTTGTTGACGTTTCGGATTCTTTACAGTTTCCATAATCGTAGCACGACTGAGCTGACAATAGTCTAACACTAAAGTTATTCTATTTAAACTATTATATATTCGGGTGATTCCACGGGCGTTTCAACCGCCGTCAGTCCGTTGTCCTGAATATTGAAGAAATGAGCTACAACAAGAATTACGTTTTGATGCGACGACATACTGCGCTCGCACTTGTCGTCAAAATTAATAGAGTTTAAATCTTATTGTAGCTTAATTCTTCAATATTTATGGCAAGGGACTGACGGCGGTTGAAACGCCCGTGGAATCACCCATTCAGAGGGCATCTTTCGGCTAAAATGATGATTATGAACTTACCTGCGACTTAGTATCGACAGTGTTAAGGTTAGCCCCGGTGTTGACATTCCAGATGCGTATAGTGCGGTCGGCGGTGCCGCCCCCGGATGCCAGGATGCCGGCGCTCCACGGGCACCACGCCAGGCCCTTCACCGCCGCCAGGTGCTGGCTGTGAACGACACACACAATAACTAGTTGCTCGACTATCACGTAGGGTTTTTGTAGTACGAGAAAGAATCTATCTGCTATCACTATCATACTTGTGCAATGAGTGAAAGAGCGACAGAAGATGGGATTAGCGGCGGCATCTGCCTCCGAGAATTCGAATCATTAATTGAAAACTAGCAGTTTTGTCTATTATTAATTCGAGATAGTTTTGATAATAATATATCATGGATGACGTAAGTTATCGATTAAGAAATTTATATATTATATTGAATCTTACTTGAACGAATACAGATATTGCGGCTGCGAGTATCGTTCTCCTTGCGCGATGGGCCAAATGTTGAGAAGGTTGTCGTTACCGCCTGAAGCTAGGTAACGGCCGTCCGGCGACCACTTCAGACCGCAGATCTGTACAGAGAAGGAAGTTATGACTAAAACTTGGAATTGTGATATTATTATGTTAAATCTTTTGAGCATTTCAAAGAATTTTAATATAGGATAATCAACAGGGTAAGAACTAGCGATCAATCAGTCATTTGTAAAAGCTTATAGGTTTAATTACAACTAGTTTGGACTGGTTAGTAAAATAATTACCTCTTGCGTATGCGCACTAATGGTGGCAACGGCATGCTCTCTCTGTCTAACGTCATGGTGGATGATGTTGCCGTCTCGCGCGCCGCTGGAAACCACATACATGTTCCACGCTAGAGATCCAACGCGGCCAGTGTGCCCGTCCATTAACTAAAAAATACAGACAAAAATAATTGTATTAGCATTGTGATATACATGAAAATATGCCTTGATCTGCCTTGAGAGCAACGCAGAGGGTTAAAGGGCGTACATAGCGCATTGCATTTACTTTCTAAATAAGGTGATACATATTTCGAGGAAATAAGTTCCTTATTGTTTATTTTTATCACCAGTATTTTTCTGAACGATTTAGTACCTCACAGAATAATTACTACAAATATTGATAGTTTACAGTTCAACTTACTCTCAATCTCTTAATTTTCTCACAGTCCCACAGTTCAACTGTTGCAGATGATGTGCCAACGGCTAAATGGGAGCCACCACCTTGCACCCATTGCACCGAGCAAACTGTCTCTGAAGCCTCCAAAGACATCAGTTGCTCAATTTGACCAGTGCCAGCGTTCCAGAGATATACGGCATTGCCAAGTGCTACGGCTAGGATATTAGACGCACTCCAGTCCACAAGGTTTAAATCTGTTGACAAGTTTCATTTTGATTATGGGTACAGAAATAAGTAAAAACTAAATTATACTTTTTCATTAATAGCAAAATATATGGACAAACTTCAGTTAGATTTGTTTTAGATTAGTACAAATATATAATAAAAAAGTTACTTACAATAGTCATCAAGGATTTCTGGAGCATCAAGAATTCTGTCTGGCGCTTGAGGTATATACCTTGTTGTGTTCTTAACAGATGATGGAACTTTTGCCTTAAAAAAAAACAATGTTTATTATATGAACACAAAATCCTAAATAACATTAAAATTTGTCTTTAAATCAAGACAATTATATTGGTTTAAAGGCAATGGAGACATTAAGAAATACAAAGATTTTCTTTAGTAAAGTACACTTATTTAAAAGAATACTGTGATTTATGATGTAAATTTTTGGATGTGTTCCATGTATTTATCATTGGGGTGGCATCGAATCCAACTGCATTACACATCAGAGGGAAAGTGTACTGATTGAGCTGATCGAATTTGCATATGTTTGCAAAATTACCTGTGAGTAAACAACTCTTAGTCTATTTTGGTATCCTTCAGGAGCTGCAGGGGCCTTACAGGTGTATTGGAGGAGACGACCAGGCTCCGTGTCAGTCAGTGCTCTACCGATAGCTTCACCGGCTACCTTCTGAGCAACTGCTTCCTCCCCTTTGTCCTCCTCACGATTCATCTGTAGATTACATAAATAGTTAAAACATTAACAACTACCTATAATTGTAAGTATACTTTAGTACACATATTTTATAATGAGTAGTATGGTTCAGTAGATGCATGCAGTATTTATACTTATACAGATTTTGGAAAGAACAGGGTAAGCAATTAGTACATAAATTATTTATTACATTGTGTTTATGAAATTAATACACACTGAAACTAGTTAAATATATAAAGTAAGCGCATAGATGACTACATACGATATAAATATTGAATTAATCTATTGATACACCTACCATATAGTGACAAAGGTCATAATTTGAATTACTTCTAGATGGAATGAATCGGTCAGCCTTATTTGGTGTCTTAGCAGCTTTGTTGGGAGTTGGAGTAGTTGAACGACCTATAACACGAAATATAACAAATGACAATGAATCTTCCACGTTAGTCGCAAGTTAAAATGCTGAGAATTATAATGAAACAAAGAATAAAATACCTGGCGACTTGTTCTTTAACGGAGTCTTTTTTCCTTTCTTTTCATTTCGGGTAGGAGTTTTGTTTGAATGTAAACTATTGCAGCTTTGATTTGCTGAAAGAGACAACTTTTGCATCGACTGGTTGCAAGAACTAATGTTGGCCGAGGACGCGTTTTTAAAAGAAGCACTAAAAGACGGATTTAAATTTTCGATGTTGCTTTTCTTTGCCCATCGTTGAGGCGGCCCTCTCGTAATCGGACCGTCCATTGTAGCCAAACTATTCAATTCATTTAGATAGTTAAATTGGGCCATTTCCCAAAATTACTGGCATAAAATACTGGTGTATCCAAATTAAAAATATGAAACGGTAACAAGATTATAACACGCGCCGTAGTTTTTAGAAAACCATATGGCTAATCTAATCATTTGTTGAACTAGACACGTATAAAAAAATCTTTTACATCGACACAACACAAAAGTGCACTAGAAATAATAACGAAAACTCATATTCCGTTGAGATTTGAAATTAATTCACCAATAGAATTACAGAGGTTGACATTTGTAGAATGTGGCCAGCTGATAAAAATACCGTGAGCTTTATGAACTGAAGGCTTAGACTGAAGGTTGAATAATTCAGTCACAGAATGCTCTAAGGTCACAGTGGTAAAAAATATCATGATATCTATATATTTTTTTTTAGTTTTAATAAAAACTGTGGTTAAATATTTAGTAGTTATTTTTTGAAATTATGCAATCAGATGTTACGAGTTATGATTGGCGCGTGTATGTTGGAGTTTCTTCCGTTATAACTTATATCAGTTATCGCAGTTATCAGACCCAGTTTTAAAACATTGCGAATTTATTCATAAACATAGTTTTGCGACAATTTTTACAAATAAATATTGTAATAAGAAAACTTGTATGTACCCTAAGTCATCTATTATCTAGTTTTAGGTATCCAAAACTGAGGTTAAGCTATAAATGGATACTGCCAGTGCATCATACACTGATACGGATACGATCGTGAATACTGATTTTTAACAATTGAATAAAACAATTAATATTCCTCAGCTCAGTCGTCCTACAAATATGGGAACTGCGAAATTTTCGTAACATCAGCAAATAAAATAAAATAGGTACGCGACGCACAAAGGCCCGACCTGCGGATCAAGTGCGGAAAAAGAGCCCACCACCAATACCAATACCAATAGGTACGCGAGTTAAATCCGTAATAAGAGTTTTATTCCAATCTATAATAATCGCGAAGGCACCAGAGATTATAATAGTAACATTATTCAATACTCCATAGTTCTGAGCAGACTGCCGTGCCCGTTGTGAGATTCTTCCAGGCATACAAAATATTTAAGATTATAATTAGGATAAATAAAAAAACGTATCACTATATTTCTTTTTATTGAAAAAGTAAAATTTGATCGTAAAATACAGGTTATAATCCTAATAATGTCTAAAAAAATAGAAATGTACTAATTTATTGCATTAAAAACAAAAATATCAAACTAGAATTTGTTCTACAGTAAAATCATGTTATACGTTCATAATAATTATCTAATTTATGATGGATTTTTCTATTAATTAAAAGCAATTTAAATGTCTTTTGAAACCTTTCATAGTACTGAACGGAAATAAAAAAAAACAATATAAAAGCTGATTTAAAATTAGGAACAGATAAAAATGCATATTTGAGCATTTGATAATTCTTATGTAACATTACTATAAAAATATTATTAATCGCTTATTCGTATTTATATCGTCAGACTACAGATGCAGAATTAAACATAACATACAATATTCTGACAGGTTTTCAATACATAAAAAATTGTATTATTATATATATAGCACCATTATTACCTTCTCTTAAATCCTATATATTTACAATTATACCAAGAGATCCAAACGGACTACAGCACATAACGTAATTGTATTTACAAAATTGTTCAAATGGCACTTCCTAAAAAAATTTTTTCAAGTATTGCTATGCGAATTTTACGTGTCATAATTTTGAGGCAGTAAATAGCTATTTAGAAGAATACTGACACAACTCGAAATGTCACCACATGAATTCAAATATAAATTGATTAATTAACAACATTTTGGTTTGTGTCACTATTCTGCAAAAACAGCGAAATGTTATTACTTTACAGAAGTTTCAGAGTCTTGTCATTTTTTTAAATTTAATATTGATCCAAACATTAATTTCAACTAATATTTTCTTAATACTTTCTTTTGTTCTGTGTATGTTACGTGTCAAAATCACTATATTAAATTATAATTGAGATACATTTGATATGATTATAGATAGCTTTATAAAGAGAACAATATAGTTAAGTAATTACTTTTATACTAAATTTATACTAAGTACGAGACGTTGATAATAATAGTAAGACGTCTAAATATCTGCCTAAGTAAAACACAGTTAAATCATCCTAAAATAAAGTCGCTATTAGCTTGTATCACTTTTTTGCGTGACCATTAGTGCGTACTTTATTCCAGTAAATTTATAACTACCGTACGAAAACAAAGTTAGTCATATAATTATCTTGAAATAAAATGCACCAACGTACCAAATTGTCTAGAAAGAATAAACACCAAGATTGAACAAAATCAAGAATTCGAAAAAAAACACACCAAATCACAAATTAAACTTACCCTATCATACACAGGCAGATATTTGTTGACATTACAATATTATTATATCTTAGAAACACTTGACTATTGCATACAATTAAGTAAATGTACGTACTATTACAGACTGGTGGGATTGAACACATTATAAATCTCATAGTTAAAGTGCACTAACCGATTTATTAAATGTAAAATAAAAATTATAGCATCAAAATAGGAAATACATTATTTTTCCGCTGACTCAAAATTTTCCAATCATCAAAATATTAATAATAAATGAACCTAATTTATAGTTACCTACATAGCGAAAACGTTTTCACCCCTTATTACATTAGAGTACTTATTTAAAAATTTATAATATTATTTTATGGGGTCAAAACGATCTTTACCGTAATTGACTTGCAAACGGCGTGGTACACTATGTTTATATGTTCATACAGAATTTAGTACATATACAATTTTGGCCTAAAATGACTAATAGTAAAATTACATCACACTGTAGGTTTAATTTTGACGGTTGAATGCATTACAACATGACTCGCTGCTTTTCTAGAATAGTGTCACAACTCGAAATAATTTGTTACTCCATTTAAGATTGTAAACCGTCACATATAAATTTCAATTCAGAATGGTGACACATTTCGAGTTGTGACACTATTCCAGAAAAGCAGCGAATGTCTTTTCTTATTAAACATTATTCAGATAAAGATTAAAAACTATAGTGACTAATGATTTGAGACTTGTGATTGAATTCAACCGACTTGGTCGTAAACCTAATTCTCTGAGCTTTTCTAGGATTTCCTTAAAATACTTATACGTATAAAATTGTGCGCTTCACTTTCCTTAATTAAGATCGTTAATTTCGTTTCCAAATATCACATATGATAAATGAGCATCATATTCGTTGTAAAAAATAATTTTCTATATTGTGCTACGGAATCAAACTTTAACATAAAAATTGTTTGAATACTTTATATCTAAAAACTTATCTGGACGGCTAGCACTTAAGGTTTTTGCTGCCGGGGAAGCACCTGTCACTTCACTCATTGCCAAAAGTTTGACAGTAACCTCTCGCGCGACATACTCCTTAAGTAAAGTCAACGAGATATTTAACCCCATGAATAACCTTGTACATTATGGTCAGATATCTATGACGCTGACTGTACTTACAGGTGCATATCTGTTAGCCGTCAGACATAATATGATCATTTATAGCATAAAATTTAATATAAAAATGATCAAAAAAACGTCAGTCTATCAAAATATGCGTACAGATTATAATTTGTGTATTAGATTGAGAATCCGTAAAATTGGTTTGAGAATTGAAATTACTATTAGAGAGGCGGAATTAAAAATAACGAATAAAAATACTAATATGTCAATTGTTTATGGATAGATTAAGTAAATTCACTGAGAATAAAAATGAATATAAAAAAATGTTAAAAAAAGATAATTAAAATAGCATTCTTGTAAACTAAAACTATCTCTCGTATACGATAAAAGAACCTTAAAACATATTGAAAAAGTAGGAGCAAATAAAATGCAATGGAAGATCTGGCATATATCACCGTTTAAAATTATCTATTAGTACAAATATAGATTTAAACTAATAATCCTATCGAAGTTATTATAGTAATAAAATTATGTTTACTGTACATACTTTGTGGGTTTCTCACTTGCCATAGAAATCAAGGCGGGCTTATACATTTCTACTTACGTTCTACAATCGACACGACAATTTAGCTACAATAGGAATGACGATTGGGTAAAGAAAACGAAATTCTATTTAGTACGTCACTTAGATTATTAAACACTTATTTTTTCTTTTTTCAAAGAAATAATCATTGCCAAAGATATAATAAGTGCTTCAAAAGTTCGGCAGTGGAGGCTCGTGACGTCATGATATTGGTACAATTTATGCTTAACTGTAACGTCACAAGCCTCCACTCCCGAACTTCAAAAGTGCTTATCTTTGGCATTTATTGTTGGATTGAGAAAAGAAAAAATACGTCGTGTATCCAATATTTTTTGACAATCTACTTAATGGAGAAAGAAAAAGTCATTCGTCATGCCTATTATATTTCAATTAATTTACCTTTATCATAATTCAATGTTTGACAAGTGAGGACATACCCAAATGCACATGGCAGTGCTCGTTACGTATTGGTCATGACGTTCATAATGTGGATATGACCAGGATTGTCCACGGTCACGAAACAAGAGAACTTCTCGTCGAAACACATCTTCTTCGCGTTCACGCCTGAGAGCTTAATGCAAGCCAATATTTCTTTCCTTTTTGAGCCTTCTTTGAACCTATAATGTGAAGAAAAAGAAAATTAGGTTAATTAAAATAGGGAAGCTAGACAAGCCCTAGACAATTGCTAATCGATTATAGCGAACGAACGAAACTATGCAAAACTGTATGAAATTAAGATAGGTGACCGAAACGTAGTCAGTACTACGTAACTTTTCGTTAGCTTACAAACGTCGATTCCATACAGTTTTCATTCAGGTATGACAATTCCATACAATTTTGCATTCGTTTCGTTCGGTTGGTATTAGCGTTTGGCAGTTGTCTAGGGGGGACGATCATGAAGGTATGTCAGTATCGCTGATTGGGTAAAACTAAAATCATATTTATCTTCCAAGTGTCTGGTGAAAAAAAAAAAACCGACGAAGAGAATGTTCTCTTGAATGACAACTTACGTTTTACGTTTCCACAGCTCTTTCCAGCAATCTTTGGCTCCAGATAAACCGTCTCTAAAGAAGAAATTTGTGGCTGAACCCAAGTTCAAGTTCTCTATTGCAGTTGGAAGGTCCGATCTGGGCTGCAGCGGACTTAGCAGTGGACTGACCACGTTAATCATATCTTGTCTGTAATAATAGAAAAATTAAAAAATATACAGAATTGTCAACATTATAAAAAAGACAAATTACAAAAGCTTGTATAAATTATTTTGCCATATACGTTTTAATGTAATAAACAGTTATAACTGATTCTATTCGCGTATATTAATTATATTAATTGTAGGTACCTATGCTGACAGTTCGAAAACTTTACAGTTCTCATATTCGTAGCATATTAGTCTGCTTTAATATAAGAACCGTATAGTTTGCTCTTACGATAACCAAACAATGAAATGTGTTTATATTATGCAAACTATCTTATCTGCGTAATGTAAAATCACTTTAGTGTAAAATCCATTGTTATACTCCAATGGTTAATGACCGCGGTATCATCAGATATTTCAAATTATTATTTACTTTTCACTTTTGAAATCTTATCTCACACTGTCAATATAGAACATTTGTTACAACTTGAGCCTTAAAAAAAAAAAATACAATAAATACATACCTCCAAATATTCTTACTAGGGCGGGTCTTCATTAAATAGCTAATATCCCACCATACAATCTCGGTTGCCATGGTAACCAGCACCAATGGCGGTTGGTCGTCATCAATTTTATTGCCGTTCATAGAGGGCGATGCGGCGTGAAGTAACGGCGAATTGGCCGTATTGCCTCGGAACAAATTATCAGGCACGGGAGAGAACGAACACCATTGCACCTTAGTCTTGTGGTGTTTTAGAAGGCGAAGCTGCCTTCTACCATGAACGTTCCATAACTAAAAAAAAAAATTACACACTGTAGCTTGTTGCTAATTTAATACTCTCAACCTACATTTTTGTAGCATAATTATTTAGTTATGTGGCATACAATATTTTTTTATCTTTGTATTTGAATAATTTCATATTGAAATAAGACAATTATAACAGTTATAACTCGCTTTGCTGAAGTTTTGACTTTAGCGTTGGACTATCGTCAGCTCAGTCGAATATGGGAACTAAAGTTTTCGAACGTTAGCAAATAAAACACGCGAGTTAAATCCGAGTACATATTCCGAGTACATATTGCCTGGTGTATAAAAATATGATTTAATAAATAGCTTACCACGACGTCTCCTGAATCAAGACCCATAGCTAATATCAATCCGTCTGATGTCAGATCACAGCATATTATTTTGTTGTTTAATTTATACTCTTGGATCGTTTGCAGTGATATTTGTCCCGTACCTTCTTTCAATTCAAATGTCTGAAATTTTAAAATATAAAACATTATTTTTAAAAACTAAACATTTTTTGTTAAAAATTCTAACAATTGGAAAAGTTTTATTAAGTCTAATTGCTTTCGATTCTTTACTATTATATTATATTAATATACTTTTTTAAAAAATAGTCCATTACATATTTTCTTTTTATTAACCCCCGACGAAAAAACGACGTGGTGTTATTTACTTAAGCAATGATTTACATTATACGAAATGTTGACAAAACAAAAACTAACATTTCAAAGTGAAAATTTTGGGTGCTTTAATTTTTTCTCAACTACAGTTTCAACGATATAAAAATTGAATCTCACCTGAAACTTCCTATTGTAATCATCGCACACAACCAATATATTCTTCTGAAATGCTGCACAATTCACGTGCACATCCAATTGTCTCCCATTCAAGACACCAGACAATTTCAAATTCTGATCCCATAATTTCACCGTGGCATTGTATTCTACTGTTATAAGTCCTCTATCACTTATCCAAAAACACGCTACCAAAGTGCCTTCACTTAGACAACCTCTATTGTCTCTGTTTGGAAAAGTGCGGTCTTTCGAATTTAGACTCTCGTTGCTCGAATTTGATAGTTTATCTAATTGACCGTTTTTCTTTTTTATTCCTAAAAAAAATATCAGTAACAATTCACATTAATTGATCCAATACCACACTAAGCATAGACAACGGATAAATATATTATATAAACTATTCAAAACTCGGGTAAAGATACACAAGCTCGTGATACGCTTACATCTGCCTCTAGCAGTCTTTGAACCTACTACCTTTGGTTTCGTAGTCAGGGGCTCTGATTACTAGACTAACAGGCCGCCTCAATATATAAATATGCCAATGTGTTAATTATGTAACAAATCAGCAGTGATAATTGTATTTGATATGATCATTGTTTTATGGTACAAACCTATACGAAGCACCAATTTGCCCAAATACATGCTTAGTAGTGCTATATATACGGACTTACACGGCTAGGTATAAATTGTACCTAGTCGTGACGTCACAAGCCCCCACTTCTGAACTTTGGAAGAGCTTATCCTTGGCATTTATTGTTCGATTGAGAAAATAAAATATATGTGTCGAATATTTTTTGGAAATCTACTTGATGGACAAAGGAAAAAAATCATTTGTCATGCCTAACGTATTAGACATGAATTAACATGATCCTTTTTATGGTACAATACTATACAAAATATTCACAAAGGCACGCCAAGCCGTGCTAATTATATCGATTTGACTATTATCAAGAAATGATCCCCATACCAGTTCATAAAATAAATAACATACCATGGATATCGTTCAGTATTTCCTGAGAGCCGAGATGACTGTTGCCTTTTTGTAACATTTCAGGCATCCAGATACCTTCATTGGTGTGTCGATACGCCATTAAACACCTATTCTTGCCGGCGACAATTAATAAATTTGAATTAACAAAGTTCAAGTACTGCACCGCACTGTTCACATCGAGTATAACTTTGGTTTCTTTCGTGCGCAGCGCGTATTTCTTAACACTCCCCGATAGCAGCCCGTATATTATAAACTGGTTGCACGGCGATATTTTCACTGATGAGATCCGTTCGTCTGATTTTGTGACTATTTCTGTGAGCATTTTCCTTCCCCGCATTATCTGTAATCAAATTTTTTATAACTACAATTCAAGTGACAATTTTATTCAACATGGCCCCTATTCCACCAATGAGACAATGATCTGTTACAAGTGATAGTTGAATTTTCATCTTTTTAAACAATTTCTTTGCTGAGGTAGGCCACACGTAGAGAAACACCCTGACTCAACTAATTAGTCGTGTTATAAGACTTACGGCTGTATTTAAAATTTAAAGTAACACGATTATTTATGTGACGTTTTCTCGAAATCTGGTATTTTAAGCTTACACATTATCCCTTACCTGTATATTGTTTCTATCATCGACCACAGCCAATAAGGGCTGGGTGACACCATCGTAATTTCCATTGCAGATACCCTTCAAATTCAACGCCAGACAAGGTTTCATAGCATGTCTGTCCAAGCTCATAGTTTTGACAGCTGGTTTCTTTTCCACGTCATTGTGGGTTACAAACGACTTGTGTCGTTTGGGCGTGTTGGAGGTACTTTGCGGCCCACTGATGGGATTCGATGGCGTGTGTGGAGAGAGTGTGTCGACGAAACTCACGTCAAATTTTGTAGTGAGACGCACTTTGCTGCAAGTTTAAAATATGTGGGTGGTGAAAATGTATAAATTATCCTCTAGATGACCGCATTATAGTTAGTGCTGAAGATATTATGTGTTTTTAGTTAACTCCAAATGTAATAAAAAAAAATACTAAATAAACATTGGTAAAATGGCCACTTTCGTAGGATTCAATATAAAATATTTTCAAGAAAATCGAATCGTTTAGATTATTTTACATTTTAATATCTAAATTAGTACCTTAATGGATGAGCAAAACTAAAATTATTGACATATATATTTAATTTTAGTTTTAAGCAAATATAAATCATAACACCAAACCATAGAGTTTAAAATTCTTTTGAACAACTAACCTATTCTTTTGAGTGTTCTGGGACACATAAGATGGGTCCAAGTGCCACACTTTTGCAGAGTTCTCGATTGTTCCCGTTCCAGTCAGTAAGACATCTGAACTAGGAAGGAAATCATACCACACCTCACTCACAGCCATCGATACTACGTTACTGTAACAACAATTATGTATTAAAGTAAATAAAAATCATACTCACGTCTTTTTAATAATGAACATTACATGACCTTAAATTTCATTAAAATATAAAATTAAAAAATAAACCTCATCTAACGAGTCTTCTCAAAAATTAATTTTCCATTTTTGGAATGAACAATACTACACATGAAATAATAACTTCTACTCTGGATAATATTTTTGACTGATTTTACACCTATATAGTGAATCCTTAAAAGGACTTAGTGCATTGAACATAAGGTTTATTTGTATACCGTTTTATAAATTAGGGTCTTTTGAAATAGGGTCGTATATTAAGAGCGATTTTACTTCGTCAACTTAACCAAATTTATAAAAAAATTACGTACCTAAATTAATACGGGATTTAAATATTATACCCTTTTTATTCATTCATAAGTCAGTGAAGTCGAGCTCACATAGTCAATTTAAAACTTAAACACTAGCGATTAGTAAGTTACCACTTGATACTAACATTTGTTACATATAATAATATATTGACTTACATTTATATATATTATTAAAAATAAAAAGTTGAAAAGAAAAATTAAAACGTACCCCCTACGATTTTCCAAGTCAAATATTCTTGTGTTGTTCTTGAGATCGATGCAGATGACTCGGCTATCGTCAGTGGAAATGAATAATAGGGTCCCAGACTTGTTGACAGCGGTAGATAAAAATGTAAGATCACACTTGACTTTTTCACTAGTCACTATGGATTTACTGTGACAGATATTGAAGTTGTTCTGATACGAGGAGAGTTTCAGCTCGTGCTCTAGGACTTCCTTCTGTGTTAGTATTATAATTCTGTCGGTACCTGAAAATATATACAAGATTAATAAAATCAATGCAAAAGTAACTCTGTCTATCTGTATTATCACAATGGCTTGTAACGCCTTATACTTAACGACATGCGAAGTAGACAGCACAAGTTATTATTAGGTACAATTAAATATAATATTTGTCCAGAAGTGATTGCACATTTTATAGCATATTTAGTCATTGTTCATACTAAAAATACGAAGTTAATAAAAAAATATGTACAGGTACATGGATACTCGATAAAATCAGTGAGCTCTCCAACTAGGTGTTGTTAGAAAAGTAGATTACTCAATACTCAATTGAACATTGTGAAAAAGACCTTCATAATATATTATAGTAGGTACATGCTTTCATAATATATCTTAGTACATTTAAATACATACCAGGCACAGTAAGTATGTCCAATACAGTATCACTCTCTTCAAACGACATAACCTTCTCCTTTGTTCTCAAATCAATTACTTCAACATTATAAACACTATTGCTCGTAGCAACGATTACATATTTATCATCGTTGCTTGGTACACAGTATAAGATCTCACGGTCTCTCTCAACTATATCCAAATGACATAGTACTGTGCCCTTGAGATCGTAAAGTATGATCATTTTAGATGTATGTGTGATGAGTTTCTCTGAATTGTTCGCCCATCGACAGTTTATAAATGGTCCCATTTTCGGGTTGATCGTGAGATTAGTCGGGTAATTGTTGTTGAATAATTCTTCTGGGTCTGTAAATAAAAAATGACAATTAGTATAAATTAACTAAGAGTTAATTAGAGAGCGGAAGCAGTGTCTTTTTAACTGTTTATTAACTTTACTGTAAACATTGTATAAATATTGTATGTACTATTTATATCATAACAAATGTGATTTATCAGTTTTCAGGAGGTGAAAGTTTATATGAAATCTTTTATTTTGTTCAATGGGTTTACTTGTAAAATGTGATTCCATCTGTTCCTGAATTCATAACTTATCACTTGGCATCTCTAAACACGGACCCGGCCCAAATATAAGCATAACTATTTGTAATATTCCTATTAATCATTTTAAAAGCTTTATCAGAATCCGCAGAGCCTTCAGGGATTTCAGGGGTTGAAAAAGGGGTAAAAACAGAAATTAAGGTGTCACCTTCTTCTGGTATAGTATCCGTGTCGTCTTGCTCCAAATCATCTATGTACCATATTTTGACAACGCCGTCGAAGGCTAATGCTGCCACTACGGGGGGGTTGACCGGACAAGCACCAATCCATTTTATAGGAAAACCTGAACCAGGTAATTCCTTCCTCATACTATATGTCGATATGTTGAATATCTAAAAATATATATTAATTTGTTTCAGTTAGAACGGAACCACATAATATGAGTAAAAAAATATTTCACAGTATTAAATCTAACAGGAATTTATTACTTTATCAAGAAACTCTAAATAAATGGGGTCTGTGACGTCCCGTTAAATTGTACCATAACGTGATGTCACAAGCTCTCACACCCGAACTTTAGAAGCACTTATCTTCGTTTATTATTAGTTTGAGAAAAAACAAAGACAAATAAAAAAGTCTTCTTGTCTATATAATGCTATAATATTATATAGTATATATTAATATTTTGTGCTTGAATTTACCTTTATTGAGCCTGTTAAAGTGCCGACGAGAACATAATCACCCAGAAAGCAAACGCACGAGATGTTTTCCTTTACATCAATAGTCGAATGTTTTATTTCTTCCACATTCTGTTCGTGTCTATAAAAAAGTGTACTTAATTAAATATAAGATATTTAGTATAAGTATATTCATTTTGAGGAAGCTTGTTGCTAATTTAATGTTGTCCCGACCTATATTTTTGACGAAGCCTGCGAGTAATTACTTTTTGTAGTCTAATTATTTAACTGTGAGAAACCATTAAACAATAAATTTATTATGTTTTAAATATAAGAATCATATAAAAGAAACCTTATTGCTTGAAACTTAAGGTGCAGTTCGAATATGAACATTTAAAAATCGTTATCATATCTAAAAGTACCTATAGAAACAAATATATCCTTAATAATTAGTGTATGTCAGTAATTATGAATCTAAACATAGCTTATGTAAATACGGATTTTATTATACATGTATTAATTAAAAAAACCCTATTTACAGTCTAGGAAAGTTAAACTTAAGACACACAATGAATTTAAAAAAAAAAACAATAGTTAGTCATAAGCTTAATCCACTGAACCAATTTAAATAAATTTTGGTATAGAGATGGGATTTTGGAAAAAGAATATAGGTAATGCTACGGTATAACTGCAATACCTATACGAGTGAAACCAGGCAATAAAATTATTTTTCCGTCCTCCGGCCAGAAAGCGCCAACTTTGTGGGTGCTTCGCTAAATGAAATTTCCGCTTTCTGGCTTCGTCGAACAGAAAAATAGTATACTGACCTCGGTCAGTAAAATAAAAAGCCTCAGACGACAATTACATGTGATCTGAGACATTCTTTATTTTACTGGCCTTGGTGCGTAATGTACTATATTTTAGAATGACGGTAATAAATAAATTAAATAAATTACTTACAAAAACTCGAAGTAAAGCTCGTTTTTAGTGCAGTTCTCGCAAGCGATCGCAACTGCTTTGGTATATAGTATTCCTTTGGATTCGTGTTGAAGTATGCATTGAACTAAATCAGTACGTGGAAAGCGGTAGAGATCTATACCATGCGTGCTAATGAACGCTTTTAAGCCGTACAATAAGCTTCTGTCTAAGTCCTAGAAAAAAAACGAGAATAATAATAAAATTGCGCGCAAACCAAAATATATCTTAATACACTAACTAAAAGTTAAAATCGCCTTGGGTGTAGACAAAGTCATATTCCATTTGCATTAATATTTGTAGACATAATTTAAAATGTATAAAATTGACACAACTTTAGATTGAAACCACCTATAACGGATTAGAGTATATTAATTGTTATTCCGACGTTTCGAAAATTTAAAGTTTCCATATTCGTAGCCGATTAAGCTTCGTCAGCAATCATTATTCCGTTAGCAACTACAGAATGTCACTTGTCTAGAATCGGATCAAGTTGACGAACACAATGAAAAATTATGATAAAATTAACATTGTAGGTATATATACGTACATCGACCACTATATACTCTTCATACTTCTGAAGATCCAATATGACATCAGCCGGTCCAGTCAATTTCACTTTATTCCCCAAAAACTGAAGATCCAAGAACAATTTGTTGAACAAACTAGATTTGTTATTAGAAGCCTTCGTATTGAGTATATGATAACCTATATAAAAAGCTATGTAGTTATCATCCACGATCTCTTTTGAAATAGTATTGACGTTGTCATATTTGTAACTTCTCAGGAATTCTGCGTGTAGTCTTTTCATTTGGTCTTCACTCAGCGCTGTCCTAAGGTAGTTCATTATTAAATCATGTATCTCGTAAAGGTATATTTTTTGGTCATGATCATAGTCTTCTATGACGAGACACTTCTTTCTTAGTTCTTTCATGATGCCTTCGACTTCGGAAACGTCTTTACCCCATAATCGGCCGATAACTTTAGCGGAGACTTTTACGTTATCTGGCAACACTGCTAGCATTTTGAAAAGGTTTAGGATGTCAGAATTCAGTGCGTTTATGCATACCTTTATTGGATTATCGTGTCTCGGTAAACTGTTGACAAAAAAATAAACATTCCTAATTATAAGGAAAATACCACGTCGTTATATTTTTTATAGGTTCTGCCCGCGACTTCGTCCGCGTGGAACTCCTTTTTTGCAGTCGGTTAAAAAGTAGCCTATGTCCTTTCTCAGGCTTTCTTTGTACCAAATTTCATTTAAATCGGTCCAGTAGTTTTAGCGTGAAAGCGTAACAGACAGACAGACAGACAGAGATACTTTCGCATTTATAATATTAGTAGGGATTGCAAACTGCAAATTTCTATTTTAGATTCTTAGTATTTTTTGGTATGTCATACTCATACTAATATTCCATAATATCCTTAATTATTGGTAATTATTTATTGGAATGTAATTTCTTTAGGTTTAAATCCTATTATATATAATTATCCTATTAAAAATAAAAAGGTTAAAAGTATAAATTATAGCCTACGTGTCATTCTGACGTGTACGTTATATTATTGTAAAGTTTCATCAAATCCAAAGTTATAATAAAACAAATCATACTCACAATATAAATTCCTTCTTGAGCAACTTGTTCAAATAATAATTCCAGCGACTGTGACTTTTGTCATGTATTAAGCTGTCTTTGTTATCTGACAGATTAGCGCCAAGTAAAGCTATGTAAAACGGGTTGCCCTTACAAATCTCGTGGATCTTCTTCGCTTGACGTGGTAACGTGCTTGGTTGCATGTCGAGGCATGACGCAAACAGTTCAAGTGATTCCTTCTCTTCGAAGTTATTACCAATCTGTAGTGTATGGAAAAAAAAAACATAACTAACTGACCCCGCGAACTTCGTACCGCCATAATCTGATTTGAATAATAATATCTCATTTTCACTCAATTGTATTCTATACAAACCTCCTCGTGACAATAACAGACACACAAAAAAAACAATTCGGTGCAGTCGATTGAAGATGCGCGTACATACATTTCGGTGATTCATGTTTATTTTACACTAGCTTCTGCCCGCGACTTCGTCCGCGTGGAACTCGTCCTTTTTTGCAGCCGGTTAAAAAGTAGCCTATGTCCTTTCTGAAGCTCCGGACTTTCTTTGTACCAAATTTAATTTAAATCGGTCCAGTAGTTTTAGCGTGACAGCGTAACAGACAGACAGACAGACAGAGTTACTTTCGCATTTATAATATAATAGAGCAAAAGACCCAACCAAAACAACTAAAAATCACTATCTCAATTTAGTTATCTGCCTACTGCCTACCCCCTAAGAACGATGGCGTGATTATTTATAGCCTATGTCCATTTCTAGGTTATCATCTATTATCATACCAAATTTCATCAAAATCCGTTCAGCCGTTTAGGCGTGAAAGAGCAACAGACAGACAGACAGACAGACAGACAGAGTTACTAACGCATGTATAATATTAGTAGGGATAGATTATCACTTTTCATGTAGGTACCACGTGAATGTTAAAAAATAAATAAAAATACCTTAATTATTTGCGCTTGAAAATTATCTACAACATCCGTGTCTCTGGTGGTTAACAAAATCTTGCACCCAATATCAAATGCCTCTAAGCATTTCTTCTCACCGACCTCGTCTAGTACAAGCAAAGATTCCTTAAGCGTTTGTTCAGAGAACTGCGTCTTTAATTTGTCGCGTAGTTCCTGCCAAGTCCATTCGTAGCTTGACAATGATTGGCTGTCGGCGTTTGAACCAATACTGGACATCGATATGGACGAATTCATGTAAGAATTGTGAACGTACATTGACGACGCTTTGCGGTATAATCTGAAAGATATTTAATAGGTAAAGGTCGTGTTTCACAACTTGCACAATATCCAAATATGCCGGTATGTTTCTAGTAGATAAATACATTCTTTAAGCTTCAACTAACTGATACCATAAAGTATCCCTTATCCTCCTTACTTATTAGTCGATAATTTATTAATGCAATAAATAAATATATCTAGACCATTCATATCAGTTGATCAAGTCCCATAAGCAAAGTCTATTGGTGTCTATTAGACAGATAAAAACATAAAAGACATCCAAGATTCGTGTTCAAGGAGTTTGTGTTCATCACATCTGCCTCTAGCAGGATTTGAACCTGCAATCTCCGGTTTGTAGTCAGGAGCTCTGACCAATAAACCCACCAACCGTAACGAATTAAAACACTTTCTAAGTGGGGGGAGGGGGGAAAGGTCATGACCTCCGAGTCTAGTTGAATATACTAATAATCCGACAAATAAGTGCAGGAAAAGAAACTTACTTATATTGTTGGCTGACAATGTCATCTTCAGTGTGACAGCTCCCAAAGTTCAACCAAAACACAACGCCGTTGAACGATGTGTTTATCAGGTCTGGATCGCATCGCAGAGCGCCGATAGCGATGGAGGTTTTGCCGGAACCAGGCATACCATGCAACGCCAGCACCTTATGCCTTGTTAGTAGTTTTAATTTAGGGATGACATCTTCTCTCTGTGAAATATAACGTCGTAATAACCTTCTAGGCTATGCAAGACGACTAGAAACGTAAATCAAAGAGGTTTATAGCACTAGAAAATATAAGTGCCTCCTTTTACGTCATCCAAATTGAACGTGTGTACAAAATTTCAGCTCAATCGGTTAAAGTTATCAGCTTCAAAATTGAGTTGCGTGATTTCCACCACACATACGTATGTATGTAGTTGTACTATTTGTATATGAAATATTTCGTGACATTGGATTGGCAACTGATATAGAATAATTAAAATTATATTACATACATCATAGTATAGGTATTAGGTATGCACAGTAAACTATTCACTACTGCACAGAGAACAGATAAACGCACTTAAATAGAAAATGAATGTCATAAGAACAAATCAAATATCTAAAATCTGTCTATCTGTTGTTTTGTTGCTGTTATCTGTATCATCACGCTAAATTTGCTGAATCAGATAAAAAATTCTATGGATAGTTTTGAATCCTGGGGAAGTAACTTCATACGATAGTTATTATCAAGGAAATCTTTCCTAAAGGTGGTGAGAAGGGGGGTGGAATGTACTATACTGATCTATGACTAATTCTAAGCATAGGAAATTTAGTTCACAATAAAAAGCGTTTAGGTACGTTAAGAATGAAATTACCACAATTGCTCTATTGACGTAATGATCCGGCAGCCGCGGGACATCACCCCGGCTCAGGCTGTCTTCAAAACTGCTGTTCAACATTGGCTCGTTGAATTCCACACTCAGCTTCTCCCAAAGCCACCTGTGGTCCTTCGCAAGGCTGTCTACTAAGGACTCGTAGCTGTTGTTGTTGCCATTCTGTAGTATTGTGTCTAGGACGAAACGAGTGCGTTCCTGGCGGCTATTCTGTTGAAAAAAAAACAATCAGACTGTATAGTTTCAGCAATGAATGCCATTGTTAAGCCCCGCCGCATATGCCTACACTCGCATTGGCTGTCACGAGCCGTGTGCGAGTGGCAGTATTTAAAACCTATGGCGTCGTAGCAAACTCCGCATTAGCTCTCCGCCTTTTATTTGCTGCCGTTTCGACAACTTTGTAGTTTCTATATTCGTAGCCGACTGAGCGGACGATAGTCTAACACTAAGTCTCGTTAGTCGTCTTTATAAATGTTTGATGAATTATATAATCCAGAGTGCACACTTAGACCAGTGGCGTATCTAACAAAAGGTTGGTTTATTACAGGTTATTTTCTTGATGCTCATGATGAGTCAGTGGATAAATTATCCGATGCAAGTAAAGTTCTATATATAGCACGGTTTTCCCATACAACGTTGGTAGGCTTTTACATTCACTTAGTCATTTTTAATTTGGCTCTAGTAAAAACACTTTTGAGTGCATCATATTCTTTGTATACCTAACTTAATACATTTTACTCTTAACAAAGATATTATATCTCAAGAAAAAGTTTTTCGCTATTACGCTATTCAATAATCTGTCTGTAATTATTAAACAAACAGGTATTTAATCAAAATTTAAGGATGTTGTGTAAAATTTATTTTTAAGTCAACATTTTTTTTTAATAATATTTGAAAAAGTTACTTTGTCAATTGTATATTTACACTTAATTATCTACTAGGTATAAACAATTCAATTTAGTTATGTTAAGTCTTTGTTTACTTTCTATGTAGGTACATACCTACTCCTTTCATAATATTAAGATAAACTTAAAGGATATAATTGATGATAACAATATAAGTTAAAGTAAAATACGTGGGTAAAGTCAATAATCATTCAAATACAACAACACTTTTGTAGAGGTCAAATCTCACATTCCTAGACCTAAATAAAACATGCGAAGAAACAAATTATTCACTTGTTATATTTACTGAAGACCCAATTTAACCCTCAAAAAAGTTAGATAATCTGGAGTCTAATTTTTTACATTTTGGAATGACCCTTCCCAAAAATTGGAAGAAATAAGTAAATTCATTGCATGTTGTATAACTTATATACAAGTAGGTACAGTAGTCTTAAATAAAACTGTACGAAATGACCTTTCCTCAAAAAAAAAAAAAGTGTTGCGCAAGCTTTTTTATTCGATAATAACATCGTCCTACCAGTTTGTTATTTTTAATAAAATAATCAATGCAACCTGATAAGAAGATAACTTACCAATTTGTATATGTATTCGAGTTCCTCGTTTGTTATTGCATTCTTTGTAAACAATTCGTCCATAATGTAAACGACATCGAGATCTTTGACGATGTCCTGGTAGTGATGCTGAAGGAGAGCTCTGTTTTTGATGTCCATTTTTGCAGTGCGTGGTTCATCTGTACAACATAAAAAATAAAAAACTAACACCATTTCCAACAAATGTCATGTGACATGATAAACAAAAACCTACTTCTTTTAAGTTGATTTATCTTAGCGCGCGAAAACGGTGTGCTAAAACGCGTCCGATTCATTTGGGCGTTGACTATCAACTATGCAATTTTCGGATAAGTATATTTTACGCTCGCGCTACAGGTTCATGACCTCATCCTTCACTCGAATCGTCAATACATTTTTAACATTATACTATAAGGGATTGAGTTTAACAATTATGTGCACACGCAGATTTGCATGTGTGTACAAAAAATGAAGACACAAGTGACGCGGCAATTAAATGTAGACTTTATCACAAGGCAATAAGGTCCATACGTGACCTTGTGTGTCTTCGTTTATATCAGGTTTCACGCCTTCAATATATCAGTGGTCAAGTCGGAAAAGTTTTTGTTATTATCATGCAACAATATAGCGTGTAAGCCACTGGTAACAGTTATGTAAACTGATTAGGTATCCCACTGACCAACCAGTTGGAAGAATGAGAAGGTTTTATTTCCAATTAGGTAGCATTGTTTTATTGGTACGTAACATAGATACGAAGTAAAGTGCATGATCTTAGAAATGGACATATATATGTGTTATCTAAACAGGTAGGTGCGTAATTGATATTAAATTGGGATTAATTAGCGGTGAAATAATTTTATTTACCTTTAATAGTTATGTTTATAACTAGATCACTAGGTAACTATATTACAATTCAGCTAAGATAGTCCACATTAGCTGAAGATTTAATTGTTTCAAAACACCAAATTGGTGACTTTTCATGTATATTATATGACTCACTTCCTAACATCAATATCTCATCTTAACGAGACTAACGATCTAAACTTCACATAAGTATTACAGTTTTTTCGTAAGTAAATATCACACCATTAGGTAACTTAAACGCGTCAAAGTGTAAGTAATACTGATATGATTTATATACTTCATAAACAAAACCGCAAATAAAAGCCCGTGCGAACGAAAAGAGATTCAAATTCAAACTGTGGTCTTTATATTCCGACAACCTTGGATACTTCATGCCACCTACATAACAAGATAAGTAAGCATCATGCCGAAAATACTACCTACATTGATTACGTGGTCAACGTCTACTATGACGGCCAAGGCCGAGGTTTTCTACTAATAGTTGTAATGTTTGATGACGCGTGCCGTGACAACCATTCTACGCTTGTGCATAGATTAGGAGACTAGAATAAATTCACATAAATAGCAGAGGATTTCTGTTAATAGGTGCAGTTTTATATGACGCGCGTCTGTGATAATTCACTTGTTTTTAGATTAGGCTTAGACTGATAAGTTGGTTTTAGAGCCTCTGAATTCGAGGCTGGGGCAACGGGTTGAATTTCTGCTATGGGCAGATGGTAACTTAGTGCGGTGGCTAGTACCTACCTACTTCAGCATGAATTATAATAGTAGCAACCAGATGGTTAATAAGGAGATAAGTTTTGTTGTGTAGTACTAATATCTTAAACGAGCTACATTTGCTTAGCTATACTGGACTATATTAATTGGAGTAAACTCTCCCAAGCTTCGAAAATTTTAAAGGTTTTCTTTATTAATATTTCTGAAGAAGTAGGTATATTATTATTTGGTAGGTACTCCTTGAGACGACCTATAACTGTCGCCAAATTCCAACAAGACAAGTAGGTACGACGATGATCGGGATTGCAAAAAGGAAATAGTTACTTGTGCTATAATATATATACGAGTAAAGAATTCACTGCTGTATAAATAGTAGGTAGGTACCTACTAGGTAAGTACAGACAATTAGGCTTGTTTTGAAAGACGTGACTTGAACAGTTATTTTAGTAATGGCTTGAGCTGGTAATTGCAGGTCTATTTAATTTGTAATGTAGGTAAGTGGGTACCTACCTATTTTTGTAATTAAGGTAAATGACCCCTATTTCGGCATGTTAAGGCTCTCAAGAGTTTTTGATTTTTTCTTAATTTTTCTGAACATGATAATACTTTGTAAGCTTTTCAGTGGTGGATATTGGTATTTTGACAGTAATTTAATGCATGAACTATATCATTTCAGTTCGAACTTTTTTTTAAATGAATTTATTTTAGGACCTCTTATTTGGCTCCTATTTCGTGATAAAATTTAGCTCTGCTCCTAAGTTCGTGAATTCGTGGCTCTTGGTTCGGGATAAAGTTTTCCAGGGTAAATTATGTAAATTTCTTAAAAAAAACAACAATTACTTAATGTATTTACTAATTACAGTAGAAACTCGATTAACCGGACTAATTGTTGTCGTTAGGCATCCGGATAATCGAAAATCCGGTTAATCGAATGTATGAAAAATAGGGGTTTTATGCATATGTTGTACATAATGATATGTGTTAATTAAAAATAACAAATGTATATATATTAAATGACTTGTAGTTATTTAATATATTGGTCGGGGTTAGTCCGGTAGTCCGGATAATCGCGAATCCGTATAACTGAGGGCCAGAAAATCGAGTTTCTACTGTATTTGTAAGGACAACATTATTTAAATAATAAAAAAGATTTACTTGAGAGTGAGATCAATCTTACAGTTTTTATTGATGCTTAGGTAATTAAAACTTAATTATAAGTGCGTAATGTAATAATTAAAATTATTTGATAAGGCACATTATACAATTTTGAAGCTCTGTAAGCCGTCATTCCGTCAAGCCTTACTGACGCTAATGCCTGTTCTAGATTTTCTGCACTGTACTTTTTGTACGGCATTTTGTCGCTTGTCCCTGAAAATAAAAAGAACCAATGTTTCAGTATATTCTCAAAACAGCCTATCTATTAGGATCACACTTGTTTTTGCTATAAAATAATATAGAATGAACCCTAAAATTTTACCTGGTGCATTAAAGTAGGTAGGTATCATATAATATTACAAAGATACCTACCAGATATTTTAAAAATGCCCAAAAAAAATCTTAAAGTGTTGATAATTGGGTGTTTTACCTTACCATTATCTATCACGAACTTAGGAAAAAGTGTCAAAGACGAGTCCCTTAGTTCGTGTCAGTGTTTTATTTTGAATAACCGCGCTTAATTTTGTAAATGAAGTTTAAAGTATAATAATTAATCATTGAATATTCTTTACGTCATAATTATACATAAAAATTACTAAAATTAACTGAATTATAAATAAAACTGTGCGAACAGTACATATGCATATTCACCTTAAAAATATAAACTTGGGTCACATTCAAACTTGTTTAATGAGAATTGTAGTGAACAAAACATATACCGAAATTAGCTCAAACGAAACTTAATTAATCAAGTTATATATTTTTCAATACACATTTAAATAACTTTAGTTTTTTATAATAATATGCAAGCAACCCAAATGTTTCAACAAAATCCTTAATTCGGTAGTATCACGAAACAAGGGACACATGAAAAATAACTTGTCCGCTACTTCGTGAGTCGAATTATTGCAGTTTTAAGGGATTTCTATACTTACGTATGATCATTTCTTATGCCCAATTAATTCTGTAGAAACCCATACAAGCACTGTTAAAAGTTTGATTCAAATGGACTTACCTTTGCCGTTCCATAAGCTTACGAAGTCGGAGAGTAAACCTTACGTCTACAAGGAGTACGCACACACCGCTCAGCTGTTTATGGCCGACTGATAGTTTGGAGAGTCGTATTAATTTCAGTTTTGACACTATAAAATAGGTGCTTGGTTTCTTAAATAGATTAATAGATAGAGATTTTTTATTTATATTTAATTAAAATAAATAATAATTTAGTTGCTTATTTTTTGCGCCAGAAAAAAAACTAACGAAATTACGTACTATCACGAAATAGGAGCCTTTTACCTTATTCCTGTACTACTGTAAGTAATAAGAAATAGGGCTTCTTAATTAAATAACACTCATTATTAGTAACGACTTATTTAAGTCTTTGTTTAGGTAAGTATACGAATCAGATAAACTACTAAATAATTGCATAGGTACTTTGGTATTATTTTATAAACTCCATGGGATGTTATTTACACCACTTCGGAAATTATAAAAATTTAATCCTATAGGTAACACATTTAATTTTCGTTAAGGTTCATGGATATTGTAGAGCTAAAAGTGCGTAAGTATTAATTAATTTACTTACCTATTGCAATTATCTATTGTTCCCGTTTCAAAGCTTCAACGGGTCATAGGTACACATAACTACAGCGTAGTTTCTACTTCTACAGCACGAATCTAAGTTTAGACAAATATTTAACTAATTATTATTCATCAACCTACAATATTCTATGTCATGGTCACCTTATCTAATAGTACAATTACTCATCGATAAATTGGTGTCACCTGGCAGGAAGTGGTGTCGATTTGATAACAGGAGCACAACAAGTGGCATAAAATAACATTGCAATGCAGCAACAGTACCTACTTCTATACAGGTTTAAACATGTTTTGTTGTTTTTTAAGTAAGTACACAGTCATGTAACAATATTTTTGAGGTCATGTTAAAAACTAGGCTTCTTATTACTTACCTAATTAATTAACCAAAGCACCTACTTCAATAATAAAAATATTAAAACTAAAAAAATATTCCTTTTTTGGTTTTTGTGTTTTCCAAGTTCACTGTAAGATCAGTATTAATAGTAATATGTATGTATCTTCTATTACTAAGTATATTTTTAGCATTATTCATTCAATTATGGGCCTTAGAATTGCAGATAAGATGAGGGCAATAACCTATCTTACTAATATTATGATGAGGAAAGGTTTGTGTGTTTGGATTGAATAGGTTCCAAAACAGCTGGACCAATTTGGAAAATTTTTTCACTGTTAAGAAGCTACACTATTCCCGAGTGACATAGGCTATAAAAAAAAAGGGATCCCAAAGCCAAGCCAGGGCGGACAGCTAGTTATCTTATAAACAGATAAATCTGTATTACAAATACTATGTGAAATTTTCTATGTACGAGACCTAGCTAATTATGTCTAGTAGCTTTGATGAAGTTTGATGTTGAGTTAATTTACGCCTAACACTCTCAACTCAAAGACTGATACACATCTTGATTGTGAAAGGTGTTTAAATGCATTCTGATATATTGGATCACTGTCGCTCCAATATATTTGAATTTGACATTACAAACAGAAATATGGCACAAAGATTTAACATTATTGATAGCATTTAAAACAAACCTTCTAGTCCTCTAGTCCTTCTACCCCCAGGCTTACTTTTACTTTTAAATAATAACATTTATAAGTAACTCTAATAAATATGCCATTAGAACATTTGTTCAAAAAGGGGGAAGTGGCATTTACCCATCGCAGACACAAAAACTTTTGGGGATGAGCTTATATTATACTTAATTTGCTCGCTTTCGGTTATAAAATATAAGTAATTTATTGAATTGATAAACCAATAATTTGCACCTCAATTTCAGTTTATTATTAAGTTAATTGTGTTATTTCCTCTTTTTTGATGTAGACAGTAAATACTGTGAATCATTTATAATCAGGCTTACAGTTCAAGTGATCTCTCTTTTTAATTGAAAGCAATTCCTGGAATCATAAACCTGTTTGCCACCAATAGGGTGCTGGTTAATATTTTATTATATGACTCATTGACCCTATTGTTGCTTGGTAAATGTATCTCAGCTAATTCATGAAGAATCTGAACTTTAATATTGGTATTCTGTCATTAAACAAAGAATACTGAAATAAGAGGAAGAAACAGTACATAATGTTTCGGATCTTAAGTTTATGAAGGGATCTTATCTGATATTGCTTGAGTAGTATGTTGTTATAGTAAAGAACAATACCAAATTCTTACATAAAAGTTATAAAACTGATTTCCTTTGTTAGCCGTGAAACATTATTACTGTGTTATCAATTGAATTTTGTCATATTGTATTAAAATAAGTGGTTTATTAAGTGCATTCTTTAATACACACGATAAACACTTATTCCGTATTAAGAGTAACAGCCAAAACTAGACCCTAATACTCCTGGTCAAAGAGTTGTGGCAATTTCTTACTTCTAATAGTTACACTATACGAGAATTGTTTTTATTCCATACATATAAGGTAAAAAGATACTTCCCGAATATGTATTTTCATTATATGCATAGCGTAAGTCCTTGTTAACCGTTTACTAAGTTTCAAATAAACAACAAAACACTTACCCGTTCATGACAACAAACATCCCGCACTCATTCTTTAGTTAGCAAATCCATTTTAACTAGTCTTACAACGATGATATGTTAAAAGAAATTAGTTTAACAAAATTAATAAAACAAAATAAAGCAAACAAACAAGTACATTCAGTCGAGTATTCATGTGCAATGCGCATTTGAGGTGCATCTATTATCTTTCAAATGCAATATTTTCTATTTTATTTATCCAACTTAGCTTACCATTGGTCTATGTTCGTTTAGAAATATGTTGTGATTGGTCCAAACGATTGCAATGGTGTATGACAACTAATCACATCAAACTTTTTTCTTTTTCAAGTAACGAAGCCATTTTGTGTGTTTAGATACTAGTCATTATGCCAATATGATAAACGAAAACAACTGATTCTGTATGAAAAAGTTAACTTTATGAACTAATTCGAATATACATTTGTAATATTTTTCAATACCAATGTTTTTTTTATTACTTATATACGTGACTCTGGTCTTTATTCAATAATTTATGAACGCACTCTTGTTGCCATTGACGACGCCGATGAGATTTTAACTGTCAACTGAGTACTGACCTATGGTACTGACTGTCAAGTGTCAAATAGTGTCAAACAATCAAACAAAATAGAAGCGTCATTTACGGAGAACTGGATTATCTTGTACTAGCGGCCCCGGCAGACGTCGTCCTGCCCGTCCGATTGTTTCGTCAAAGATCTGTCAAAGTCTTCTGTCACTTCTTCATAAGCCTTCATATTTTCCCCGTTTTTTACACATTTTCCACTGTTTCTTCGCTCCTATTGGTCGCAGCGTGATGTTATATAGCCTAAAGCCTTCCTCGATAAATGGTCTATCTAGCAAAAAAATAATTTTTGAATTCGAACCAGTAGTTCCTGAGATTAGCGCGTTCAAACAAACAAACATACAAACAAACAAACAAACTCTTCAGCTTTATAATATTAGTATAGAAGTATAGATGACAAAAATAAGAAGTGTATGTCCAATTTTTTCTAGGTATTAGCACACTTTGATGCAAGTGAGTACAATTTTTAAATTAATTAGCAACCCATATCATAGAAAAAAAACAAAAATCGGTTATATTGAAATTTCCTTCTGGACCAATTCGAATGCTACAAATGAAATAATTTTATTATACAGGAAGGTCCAGCTTTATTTACTATTTCTTGTCAATAGGGGATTGCGACACTTTAAGTATTGTTTATGTAAATCTTCATTATTTCCACAATCGAAGTAAACCCACAATAATCCTATAAACAGTACCTATATACAAAAAAAATATTATGCAGAAATTATGTAGGTATCTATGTTTATATTGTCTCCGTAATAAATTAACGAACAGACTTACAAATAACAATTATAAGAATAGAACAAGCTTCAAACTTAACATTGGTTACAATTTCTAAATGGATGATCAGTCGATTTCCCTTATCCACTTGCGTGCGGTAGCATTATCCATCACTCTTCACCTTCGTCCCAGAAAACTTACTTGTGTTCTTACAAAACATCAACTTCTGGGTGATTCCATGTTTCAACCGCTGTCAGTCCCTTGCCATAAATATTGAAAAATTAAGCTACAATAAGATTTAAACTCTATTAATTTTGATGACAAGTGCGAGTGCAGTATGTCGTCGCATCAAAACATAATTCTTTTTGTAGCTCATTTCTTCAATATTCTGGACAACGGACTGACAGTGGTTGAAACACCCGTGGAATCACCCTTCTGTGTTTCCTTTTCCTAGAAGATATATACAAACTAGCTGATCCAATAAACATTGTTATGCCTGTGCCATGATCATCTGGCGGTATGTAGTAAAAAATATACTTTACAGCCTATTCTTATACCTGCCAATTATTCATAAAAATGTAATTGGTGAAAATCAGTAAAGCCATTTCTGTAGAAGTGCAAACACCATGACATTAGATTTTTATATGTGAAATAATATATAGATGCATAAAACATGATTCTCAATGATATTTTCATATCATCAATTAGACAATGGGATCTTTCTTTATGGTTGTTTGTTTGATTGTTTTACAATGGTTTGAGGGCCACTCAAGTATTGCTATACAGTTATTTAAACCCCCTTAGCCCTTCCCCCTGTTAGCAAAAGTAAAAGGGTTTCCCTACTCTGTTCGAATATCTAATGTGTGGGTTGGTTAAATGTGTAAAAAAATAAAATATAACTACTGTTGACTTAATCTCCATCTAGGCCGGGGGGTCCAGATGGTGATGGTGGGAAGGGTAGGGGAGGGGGCACCTCAATGTCATCATAGCAAAGATCCCTCGACCCTCCTATAATACTTACGTAATACTTGTACGGCTCCTTGTTACTGGTTGGGTTTCAGAGTGATTGATGGTGAAATATTATATTTAGAAAATCTATGCAATCTGAAAAATGGACACTGACCTATTATGAAGCTTCTGCACGCGACTTAGTCTGCGTACGATGAGTAAACTTCGTTTCCAGCAGTGTCAGAGTAATCCTATAACGATTTCCATTTTCAACCGACGAAAAAAACGGAGGAGGTTCTCAAGTCGACGTATTTTTTTTTTTTTTTTTTGTTATAGAGCTCCGTACCTTTTATGTAAAATCAGCAAAGAGTTCAGAATTCTATTTCTAAATAAATAAATTTAAAATAGTAATAAATAATAGTTTAAACTTGATAAAACTACTGCCTAGTTACTTTACAATATTTTTTCACAAATCACGTGTGGGTTTGCAGATAATCACACATAAAAGTATAACAGTTGATTTAATTACCTTCAAAAGTAAATAAACCACCGAAGACGGTATTATTTAAAATTATTTATTAGCAACATTAGCCAAAATATCAGGTAGAGCAGATGCGTATCAACAAAAGCTTTCCGCCTTAAGGTTACTGTAAACAACCATTCTTTAGAATGCACTTCGATCAGATTCGTGAATGGCGCGGCGGTAACGGCGGTGTGTGGCGGCGTTACCTATAATAAGATTTATTGTAACCGATCTTGTTTTGACAACTACAATAGCGGTCTTGGTGTCTTTGTGTGGTCTGCATTGTTGGTACGCGAAGTCAAAAATTGTTACGATAACACCTGGGATTGAAAAACGAATAGCAAACTTTCTTTGACACGTGGTTTTATGAAAAAAAAACCTACATTAAAATACTGGACCGAAGTTTCTTTATGTTTATTATAGGTATTGCATGATATTTGTTGTGTGGGCAATGGCTAATAAAATCAACTGTCTCTTTCATTGTAAGAGGCAAAAAATATCGTAGTTTACCTATATTAGTTACTAGTTGTCCGCCCGGCTTCGCATGGATCATCTTTTTTTTATAGCCTCTCACTTCTCACTCGGGAATAGTGTAGCTTCCCAACAGTGAAATAATTTTTGAAATCGGTCCAGCCGTTCTAGATTCTATTCAATCCAAACAAACAAATAAACAAACTTTTCCTCATAATAATTTCTGATGCCTTCGCGGTTATTACACATTGGAATGAAACAACTATTAACGGATTTAACTCGCGTATTTTATTTTATTTTATTTGCTGACGTTTCGGATTCTTTACAGTTTCCATACTCGTAGCACGACTGAGCTCACAATAGTCTAACGCTAATAGTTGTTTCATTCCAAACCTTTCATTTTTATACTAATAATAGTACTTATAGATAGCATAGATAATTAAAATTATTAAATAGTCCAATGAAATATAAATTTCATTGGACTATTTAATAATTAAGCATATTATTATTATTGAATCTGTTGCCAGCTTTGAACTTACGTAGTGAGACATGTTATTATGTTTTTGCTAATTATTTTTGGTAGGCGTTTTTTTAACGTACTAACGCAGCTTACCTACTGGATATGTGCAATATTTTTGATAGATAATCAAAAAATAAAAGAAATATTTCAGAGTAGGTGTAGAGTGTTTTTGGGAGATTAACGATTATTTGTTTTTAATGATAGCGTCGAGTATGACAGTGGGTACTGAGGCTTACTTATCTCCCTTAATTTGTAACTAGAAATGTTACAACCAAATACTTAGTGGCATGGTGACGGTAAGAACAATCTTACGATTTACTATAGACGGTATCAGTGAAATCCGTGAGTTATGGTAATGTACACTGATACCTCGGGAGTCCGCGTTTAGAGCGCCCTAATCTAACATATAAACATAAAAATGTCCAAGCTCGCGTCACTAAAAGGCGATTGTTGTTAAATTTAATGGGGCATTAAATAAAATAAGACGACCTGAGTCACGATAATTACAGCATTGATGAATAAAACGAAGGACGCGGGGATGTCAGGATTTAACGACAATAATAACTTCGGTCGGGCCTATCCTTAACTTAACCTTATATCTAAAGTATTTGGTTTGTAATTTCTTTATTCTGAGTAGGTCCCAACTTGTCTACTGTCGAATTTTATTTTCAATTAGGTAGATACCACTTAAGAATTAAAATTTTGCAATGAAACAACTATAACGGATTTGAGTACCTACCTATATTTTAATTTGCTGATGTTTCGAAATTTTATAGTTCCTATATTGTAGGTACTTAATTGTAATTGAAATTTTATTTTTGATGGGCTTTTGGTTTAGTATCCGAAGTTTTTGCCAATATTTAGCCATATTTCATATATCCTAATACATTTTCAAGATGATTATATAAGTAAACTAAAAGTAGCTGTACTAAACGAGTACATAATATCATACGTAAAATAGAATAAAATAATTTATTTCGGAAAAATAGGCAATGGTTTTACAAAGATTAGTAAGTACTTGCCTACTCGTACAATACTTTGTTTTGTTAAAAGGTACTCTTATTTTTTGTTTCGCTTACTTACATCTACTTAAATAAATAAATAGGAATTACATTAAAGAAATGGACATAGAAATAGCCGATTTTGGGGCAAATGTAACTATCGAATACTTAGAACTGGGTATTGATGGTGTTACACCGAAGTTCTTTAACGAACATCTTATAAATACTCAAAAGTATATTACTTATAAGAATCATATGACTTAGGAATGGGTGTTGGTACAAACAAAAATCATTTAAATAAAATGTTTCGATGTCTCGTGTAGTTTTCTTAATAGGTGTAGGTATCTATCTACAATTAAGGTACCGCATATTATCTACGTATCTGTTTTCTTTTAATACATTTACAAATAGGTGCCTATCTATACTGCTTTCTATTGCTTGTTTATTACATACTAGCTTCTGCCCGCGACTTCGTCCGCGTGGAACTCCTCCTTTTTTGCAGTCGGTTAAAAAGTAGCCTATGTCCTTTCTCAGGCACCAGACTTTCTTTGTACCAAATTTCATTTAAATCGGTCCAGTAGTTTTAGCGTGAAAGCGTAACAGACAGACAGACAGACAGACAGAGTTACTTTCGCATTTATAATATTAAGTAGGGATACTTTACTGTGACCTAATAGATTTTACGTCATCACGAACAGACCACATTTATAAATAAGCAGGTCTAAATTAAGTTACCGGTCTTTATTACCCGATCCAGGTACTATTTTCACACATTCATTAATTTGAATACACGCGCGAGTGGCCCAATTAACGACAATACCTCATGCGCATCAGCAGATGAACACGTAATCAAAATAGACAATGAACGAAATTCGGTGTGACAACCATTGGTCACAATGGAGGTAAATATCAGAGGTTTGCACGCCGAACACGTCCGTGATTGGTCATTTCAGTATATCCTGTTAGACGCCACACGAATCCCGAATGAATTACGGGAATTGTTTATATGTCGATACTTACAGATTTTGTCGGGTCTCGATAAAATGATCGAATTAACCTCTAGTTTCCATTTGAATATCAAGTGCTCCTAGAGTATTTGAACATACGAGCTTTGTTAGAGTTATCTTGAACGTAGTCTTATAGTGCAACCGTCCTTTATATTAGGTAGCGTCTCTACCTATAATTTTATTTCCAGTCCACGTAATATTGTAAAATAAAAGTGCCGTAATAAATTACAGCAATAGCCCATAACCATTGTATTACATTACATTATTGTAATCCTGCCATTTAGTTGTATAATTAGTTCATTTTGCGTGTCTAGGTGCTTAACCTTTTGTTTACACCGTGTGTGTCAGTTTTATACCCCAGCATTAGTCATAAGTCACTGGCGCTATTATGTGGTTGCCATTAACTAGGCTTAAACGATTTAATTTTCGACTTTCCCTAAAATTTCATTGATGGCACCTAATCACAGCCCACGGACAAGATAATCCTCTTATTTATTGCCCATAACAACAGATACTGTCGTCAGTCCAGTGTGATGCCTACAGATTTATAAACAGTTTGGTGCTAATGAAATTATATTGAATTGCCATAAATTAAGCACGACAATAGACCAAGGTGGGGTGACCACAATGATGAACCAAATTGGAACTAGTGCGTTAGCTATTTACAATGGTCGTATTTGGGTTTAATAGTGGCCACAACGTTGGGACCACCCTTAATGTTTGGGTGCACCTCGTGGCCTACAATTGTGTTGGGGCAAGATGTTTATGTCCGTTACAGAAATGTGACGTAAATAATTTATTGAAGTCAACTGGGTTTGAATAAATGAATGTGTTGAGACCACACATACCTTGTTAAATGTAGGTCAGGATTTCACTTTTTAAATGACTGCTTTATGGGGCGCTTATATTTAGAAGATATCATTTTAAAACTTTTATACTTATACTTAGGTATATTTTATTTTGGTAATAAGTATTTCACAAAAATAATCACGTCTAACATTGAATCTCACGTTATGTTTATTATAATAACCGTGAAGGAATTTATTTTTTGTCCCTACGATATTAAAGTTTCGAACAATGCTAACAAATTAGTAACAACGAATCGAACCGCGCCCGGGGACTAAACCATTGATAATTAGGGAGTTATTTTATGAAATATCATGGGTTATTCTCGCGAGCTTCCATTTGGTGGAAGATGACGAGTCTAAAATATTCTTGGACAAAGGGATGTGGGGCAACAGGAGCGTAGGTAGCGGCGCGGAGCGCGGCCTTCCGTCAATATCGTAGACAGCGGGACACCATTGTCACTGCAGCCATTGTACCCGCTGACGCTGCGAAGCACTGACCAAAAATCATTAATTTTATACCACAAAGCAAGAACCCACAAATTGAAGCCCTGGAGAAAAAATAGGAGCCATTCAGGACCGGTCACTGACATGGATACGAATGCATGCCGTGCCATCGTGAATATTCCATCGGAGTATTAATTATAAGATTTTAGATGACGATCTCCGCCGACAAAGGATGCGATGAGGTTATAGTTTCGATTATTTATACAAGGTTTTTAATTTTTATGGTATTTAACGAACATGAATTCATTTCTTTAGGCTCTCTGTAAAGTTATGCTCACCTTATCGAAACAGTATTATATATTTTTAGTTCATCCTTTAAAACTATGTATTTCTCTACCAATAAGTATAAATGTCCTTTAGTTCCTTACACGCAACACGTTTAGAGGTCACTTAAAATAGTTTTGGAAAACAGAGCTGCTTTTGTTGAGTTTACTTTTAAACATAAAAACGCAGTGTCGTAGACTAAACTTGAACTCGATCGTGTTGTTATATAAATCACGAACTCTTTTGTGATTAATGTCAACGTTAAAGCATAAATATTCGTATTTAGTGCAACGCAGTCCTAATGTCCGTAACCAAACCGGATTAACTAGACCTCCAAAATACGGCAATAAATAAAACTTTGAGCTTACTGTTTACTCATCGGGTCACAATTATGTATTAAAATCCCATCATAAATTTTAAATGCCGACTAGATAAAGAATTTTTTTTTGATATCACCAAAATACATAAACAAATCATTCAAGTATTACTAACATGTAGCGTAACAAATACGATTAAGACCGCTAAGTCAGAGATCCAACACAGATGCTTGGGGTAAATTAAAAAGCGGGACTAAAAAAATGTCTTTGTGTTGGTAAAATTCGCTTTATCTGGTAAACCGGAATCCACGGCCCCTCGCTGAATAATGCTAATCATAATGGCATTACATTCATTCGCCGGATTTCGTCAAGTATCCAGACATCGGCTCCAAATTCCCTTATTTTTTTCCATCTCGTCCTCAAGCTTTTCTCATCACAGATCGCTAATTCAATCAGAACGATTGTGTGTGTTAATTGAAAAATATAATTATTAGCTAATCGCGTGAAATGAGTTAGGAATTCAATAGCTTCCATTTATTAAACATAAGTTATTAATAAGACAAAATTCGTGGTATACACCAATACCTACCTACCGCAAAATTCAGCACATTTGGTCACAATAATGTCCCCGTATAAAGCAACAATGAGAGTTTAATGCGAACCTTACAAACTGATGCCATTAGCACAACTGATACAAAATATTTTGACGTTTACTGCGACAAAATATGTATGGGTCCTTGGGGATGCGTGCATTAAAGCCATAGAATCAGTGTGACAAAGCGAATGGCAGACAGCTTGGAAGATCGATTCGATTTATGCGTTTTTTGCGGAAACATACAATACACCCTATTTATTGATAGATAATGGTACCGAGGAACATTTGGCGGGAATCGAGTCATTTTGTAATGCGGTTAGTTATGGTGATCAAAATCACATGTCAAGTTCATTTCATCATAGTCATTCTGAAAATGCTAAGTATTTTTTTGTTTTTTAGTTCGTCTGGAATCAATATGCGATGTGATATGTTAACTAATGGCATCGAAACTACTTTTTTTTCTTTATCAAATACAATCGTATCTATGTATGGTAACGGCGAGATATTTTAATATGTAGGTATTCTTTTCGTGGTCAAACATATTATGGTTCACATTGCGTCAATCATCAATCTTAGTTGATAGGCTACTTACGTCCAAAGATAACGATCAGGTCGAAATAAAAATACTTTCAAGTTCTGACGACGTAAACGTCGGCAGCGCGATATCCATAATCTGAGTCTCTTTTATCTGAAAATGAGAAATGTTTATCTTTTACGCAGTTTTCTCTTTGTAAGTGGGTGACGAAGTGATTAATTTGGACTATCAAACGCGACAGGCGACGATGGATGGGGAAAAAAAATATTTTCATCTCACATCTGAACTGAGCGCGGTGCAGGATGCGCTCGTAATAAAAAGTAGATTTAACGTTTTCAGCGGTTCGCCTAAATAGCTACCAGTTTTACGAGATCCCTGGCGCTTCTTGTAGCTGCAGCTGTCTAGGTATTTTGGGTTAAGGATGCCAAGAGGCAGGGTGGGTCGTAGTGAAGTGGTTGTTCTGTAAGAATCGGCTGACGAGTCGGTAGTGTTGTGATTTACAACTTCCTGAGTGCGCGGGCGTTACGTTGGCACTGCATTTGATGGGACTGGAACAGCCACATAATGCTAACTACTTACTACTTGATTTACACTCTATACTGTTTTGTTGGTACTTAGTCACTGTTCTTGGTTGTGAAAACGTTTTATAAGTTCCTTCAAAAAGGAATTGAATTAAATTGGCTGTACTTACTTAATAGATAGAAACATGAGGTAAGAGGAGTTTAGAGGAGTTATTCGTGATATTTTTGCATTCTTATCTAACTACGAAACAATTTGCGGGAGAGTACCTACTCTCCTATATACCTACCTAGGCATATGTTTACGAAATGGCGGCATTTATCTTAAGAATTCCAAATTGATTGCAATTCGCTGATTAGCCCTTGAAATCTTTTCATTTTTCCCCGTGGCGTCTGTACACCCTTGCCGAATGATTGATTCTTATCAGCAAGAAAAAAATCAGTTGTGCACTTTGAACTAAAAAAAGAAATTGCGTGTCGGCATGTGCATTGCAAAATGAATACCGGATGTAGCTAATATAGAAATAATTTCATATGTTAGGAACCAGTCTACAAGGAATTTTATCGAGCGAAATAATCAAGTTTTATAGAATTATAGCTCTACAAGTAGGCACACAGTATATTTATATATTTAGTTATATATTTTGATTATGTAGAGGCATTATGTGAATGTTTTTTTTCTATATCTATGTTCCGTTTTTATAATAATCAAGTTTAAAAATGTAAGGTATTTGCGACTTTTTATGAAGATTAAGGGGACGGTTTTAATACTATTAATGTCTAATAGTTTTCTAATATTAACCAGTATCAATTAGCTGATGGACAATTTACGAGAAGGTATATCTAATTAGTTAACCACTTTATTACGAGCTTAGGTAAAGGATGCCTTTACTAGTTAGAAAAATTGCAAATAACTTTCTTAATATTTAGTTAGACATTGTGAAATAAGCCCTTATATTCATAAAATTATATATTTTTTTTATATCTGTTATAATGATACTTATTGACGTTTTATGTGTTTTGTTTTTAAAAGTAAATTTTATAGTTTCATGTTTTGACGATCTCAGTAAAACTGCATTGACATAATTGTGTAAGTAATTGCGAAATAAATGAAATAAAATCTAATCTGTACTTTATTGAACAAAACTTAAAACAAATGTACTAAAGGTGAACTTAATGAAATGAGGCAAATTAGTTACTGATTACATATTAGGTACCTAATGTTATGATTCCGTAATTTTAAGTAGGTAGGTAGCTAGGTGACTACCTAGGAAACAGCTAGCTACCTACCTAGTAGGCGCGATTTAAATTTTAAAATGGAAGCAATATTGTATTGCAATGTACATATAATTAATTGGTCCGTGTTTAGCATTAGTGTTTCAACCCACACCAAGCTAGTTTTGAGATATCGGCGCTTAAAGTTTTTTGAGAACATTCTTCTTTTTCCGCTTATTTTAAGCAAAAAAATATTGTTATGTGGTATCATTTTTTTTGTTGAAGTGCATAGATTAAGGATATAAATGTATTTATTTCAATAAATTCATAATTAAATAGAAAATGCAGAAAAATGGTTAATGCTTATCGGCTATAAGGTTTATTACATTTAACATTTATGTGCTAAGCCACATAACACTATGCAAAATTCTAATTTGTTCTTTTATAATGAATATATTTTACACTATTTTTTTGAAAATGTAAAATAATAAACAACTAACGTATTAAAACTTTAATGTAAGTACTTATTTATTTAGTTTTTATTGTTATAACATGTTTTAAATAACATTATAAGTTCTGCTTAAAATGAGAAATAGGTACAACAAGTTAACACTTATATTATTTCAATTACTTAAAAGCTCAACCAAATTGATTTATTATTATTATTTTATCATATTGAATTAAACCAATAATATATACTTCCGTACCTAAAAAGTTAATAAACCACCTAAAAACCATTTTTCGAAGAGTTGATAAATTGTGGCGACAATTCGTACATTCTTTAATATTATTATTTATTATAATATTCTAATTTTTATCACACACGTTTAAATCTAATGATGTATATTATAAAAAAAATCGGTTAAGTGCGAGTTAGACTAGCGCACCAAGGGTTCCGCACTATAAATAACCTGTAGGTATATATTTTTTTAATGATGTCATTTAAAATGTATGGTTTTCGTATATTTTTTTTAGCCGTGCTATATGACGTTACCTCGCACCTACTAAATTAATTCAAGATCCTGAGTTCACGAGGAGTACCCTGTAGGTTTTGATTCGCTAGCGAGTGTTAAAAACTTTTATCAATCGCGGCATAAACGGCGGCTCTTTTGATTGCGTCGGCGATTTTTTTGTAATTATGTTACAATTTCAAGGGACGGTAGTCCTGAGTATTTGATATTACTATGAATTTTTGTTTGATACCTACCTCCACGCGTTACTGAGGTAAAGGATCACACAGACAACAAAGTAATCCTGTAAGGGTTAATTTTTATTCCTTTTAAGATACGGAACCCTAAAATATTTTATTTAATATGATAAAAATAATAATAAGTAATAAAAAAATAAGTTAGTGTTAACTTGTACCTATTTCTCATTTTTAGCAGAACTTATAATGTTATTTGATACATGTTATACAACAATAAAAACTTTAAATAAATAAGTAAGTACTTACATTAAAGTTTTAATGCGTTAGTTGTTTATTTTATTACATTTTCTAAAAATTAGTGCATAATAATTATGTATAGGTACCTATTCGTTTTAAAACAACAAATTAGAATTTTGCATTAATGTAATAGGTATGTGGCTTAACACATTAATGCAAAAATACAAATCTGACATGGGAAATAAGCAATAATGCGTTATATGTGGCTTAACACATTAATGCAAAAATACAAATCTGACATAGGAAAAAAGCAATAACCAATTTTGTGCTCTAGAATATTCTACGATTTTTTTTTAACAAAATGGATTGCACTGCCGTATTCCTCATGATCTATTTAATAAAACTGCATTCATAACTCAAAACCCGATTTTTTGTGGGTTGACACACTAATGTTAAACACGGTCCAATTATGGGTACTTTAATATTTTGTTTCAATTACTTCCTCATTAGCAAACGAGGATATGGTTACTTTGTTAGGTAGGTACAATAGGTACCTACTTAATTGTATTAAAAATAGGTTTCTCAGAATAAGTTAAATGATAATACATCGAATTTAGAGAAAATATATTGGTGTTATATACATTATATAAATATTGGTTGTTTTGGGGAGAAAAAATTGGAATTGTAAAGTTTTTGAAACATCAGAAAATAAAATAAAATACTTACGTGAGTTCAATCTGTTATTATATAATTGTTTCATTTCAATAACCACGAAGGCATAAAAAGATGACAATTTATTTTCGTATATTTTCTATTTTTGAGTGGCTAGGTAATGCATTCAAAAGCATTTATTATGCATTATGAGGAAGGATAGTCATACTTTAATAATGACGTCAGTGTGACTAATTCAACAAGTCTGGCAGATAAGCCGGGTTATCGGCGCTACGTTATTAACAGGTAGTTTCCAGAACTATAGAACAAAGCGTAATCTGCTTGAACTGATAAAAAACAATAGTATCGCGATGAAGATCGCATGCAATGTGCGAGGATTGCCTATGCACTTCCTGCAGATTTGTCACGTTAATTCTTTTGAAGTTACACAATCTAAATGGTTAGGTGGCAAAATAAACTTGATAACTTCTATTTCTTTTTGTCTTTAAAAATATTATTTTTTGAAAAAGAATACTTTTAACGGCCGCTGGTAGCGACCTTAAATCTACTTATATCTTACGTATTTTCGAAAAAAATCTGGTGTGGATACCTAAACGGAATAAGTTATACTTATATCGATGTTACTGCAACAGTACGCCCTACTACCCAATAATTACCTAGTGTGCCAACCTAGGGGGTCTCATTCCACATGTGCTCAAACTCGTTGAACTAGTTTGAATGAAAGAGCTTCGTACAATGTACGAGTAAAACCATGTCCAGCTAATGATGAGTTATAAAAACAGTATATTGTTCGCACACCTTTCAGTGGGGACTCTATTGAAATTTTGATTAAAGAAAAACAAACAAAGTACCGCGATGTTTATAAAAGCTCGCGAAGCTCGCTTCTGTTCATGCCAATCTTGCGGCGAGCAACTTGTTGCCGTTGTGAACTTTTAAGAAAAACGAGAGGCGAATATCGGACAGCTCTGTCGGGGGAGGAGCGAGCGCGGGGAGCGGCACCGCCGCCGGCCGGTCGCCGGTCGCTCAACTCGCTGCACGCCGTCACTCAGTCGATTCCCACACGCTGTCGGGAGAGGAGGCTGCACCGCTCCGTATCACAACTCGAGCCGTTATGTGTCGTACTCCGTAACAAGTTTGACGGGAAATTCGTGAAGTTTTCCGAGCGCGACCGCGATGTGCGCGACAAATGCGAACCAAAAGGTGACGATTTGAATAAAGTGACAGTTGAAAAGTGCAGTTCGAGATGTTATCGATGGGATTATTGTCGATCTGGTATGCGGCATGGTGGTGGATGTGCCTCTGTGCCGGAGGAGCCTCGCTGACGAGTCGAGTGGCGGAGGCGCCGCAGGAGTGCGAGTGGCAGCGCGTGTCGGGTGGCGCCGGAGAGCCCACACGCGTGCAGCTGGCCTGCTCGCTGCGCACCGCGGCCGGCGCTACCGACCTGCTCGCTGGCCTCAGCGCATCGCAAGCGCAGCGCATCACTGCGCTCGACCTTCACTGCACCGATGTACTATTCTTTGAAAGCTCATTAGACGTGGGAAGAAGAAAAGAGGAAGGAACTGAATTGCTTTCGCGGTTCCACAATTTAAAAGAACTGAGAATAGAGTCCTGTAAGATACGCTATGTTCCTTCTGCTGTGCTTTCGCCGCTCAGTGGTTTGCGTACATTGAGCATTCGGACGCATAATACGGACTGGTCGGCGATGTCGATGGAATTTCACAGAGACACTTTCCGAGGATTGACCGACCTGAGATCATTGGACTTGGGTGATAACAACATTTGGATTTTACCGTCCGAAATATTCTGTCCACTGTATAACTTAAAGGAATTGAACGTTACACAAAACAGGTTGCAGGACATCTCCAATCTGGGATTCTCCGACTGGGGTAACGGTCCTACCGCCCCCGGTAAATCGTGCAACACAGTACTGGAAACACTAGAAATGTCTCATAACGAAATAAGTGCTTTGCCTGATAACGGCTTGTCAAGTTTACGCGCGCTTCAAAAGTTATTCTTACAGAATAATAGAATATCTAATGTGGCGGATAGAGCTTTTGTTGGACTAAGTGATTTACAAATACTAAATTTATCTACGAACGCTTTAACTGCGCTTCCGCCTGAAATGTTTCAGTCTTCACGCGACATTAAACAGATATATTTGAATAACAATTCATTAAGTGTGCTAGCACCTGGACTTTTGGAAGGATTAGACCAGTTGCAGATATTAGATTTGTCTGTTAATGAGTTGACTAGCGAATGGGTAAACAGAGATACGTTTTCAGGACTGGTCCGCCTCATAGTCTTGAACTTGTCACATAACAGAATTACCAAAATCGACGCACTGCTCTTTCAAGATCTGAATAGTTTACAATTTCTAAGTTTGGAATTTAATAACATTGCCCGCATAGCAGATGGCGCTTTTTCCAATTTGAAAAATCTTCACTCGCTTTCATTGGCACACAATAATATCATTGAAGTGGACAGCAGTCATTTTAGTAATTTATATGTATTGAATCAATTGTTTCTTGATGGGAACAGAATAACAAAAGTTGATTTACGTTCATTTGAGAATATTACGAAGCTCCATGATTTAGGTCTGAGTGGAAACCAGTTATCTGAAGTACCGGAAGCTATAAAGACGTTGAGATTTTTGACATCCCTAGACTTAGGCATGAACAGAATCACGAAAGTTACCACTACGCAGTTTGAGGGATTAGATGATTTATACGGATTACGTCTTGTGGGCAATAAAATAGAAAAGATCGCCAAGGACACGTTCGTTGCTTTACCTTCACTACAAATATTGAATCTAGCCTCAAATAACATAGATCAAATAGATGACGGAGCTTTTGCATCAAATCAGCAATTAAAAGCTATTGGATTAGACGGGAATAAGTTAGTTGATTTAAAGGGTATATTTACAAACACACAGCCTCTTGTTTGGTTGAATGTTTCGAACAATGAGCTGCTTTGGTTCGATTACAGCCACATTCCGACTAATCTAGAGTGGTTAGATATGCATGAAAATAAGATTGAAAAGCTCGAAGACACATATGGAGTAAAGGAGTCGTGTAACATAAAAATGCTTGATGTCAGCCACAACAAAATACGAAATATAGACGAATTTTCTTTCCCAAGCAGCATAGAAACTGTTGTTTTGAATAATAATCTCATTGAGAAAATAAATCCAGGCACTTTCCTTCAGAAATATAATCTAAACAAAGTCATGATATATTCAAATAAGATAAAAACACTTGAAGTTGGAGCTTTTGCGATATCGTCTGTTCCCGAAGAGAAAGATTTACCCGAGTTCTATATAAGCGAAAATCCATTTGTGTGTGACTGCACAATGGAATGGCTGCAGAGAATTAACCAATTAAGTGACCTCAGGCAGCGCCCGAGAGTAATGGATTTAGAAAGTGTAAGGTGCTCTTTAACTCATTCACGAGCAAAATTGGATGTGCTGCTGCTTGAGGTCAAATCTTCTGAATTTTTGTGCGAATACGATTCACATTGTTTCACTTTGTGCCATTGTTGTGACTTTGACGCCTGTGATTGCAAGATGACTTGTCCAGATAGATGTTCGTGTTATCATGATCTTACCTGGAACTCCAACGTAGTCGATTGTTCGAGCGCCGGTTACGATCACGTGCCGGACAGAATTCCGATGGACGCGACCGAAATATACTTGGATGGAAACGATCTTAAAGAATTAGGCAATCACGTTTTCATTGGTAAAAAACGACTCCAAGTTTTGTATCTCAATAACAGCAACATTAACACAATACAAAATAGAACATTTAACGGGATCGAATCATTGAGAATACTCCACTTAGAAAACAATAACTTAGAGGTACTGAGAAATACCCAGTTTACGAGACTACAAAATCTAAATGAGCTTTACTTGCGAGACAACAAAATAAAAGTAATAGAAAATGATACCTTTAATTACCTGCCTTCACTGGAGCTCTTGGACCTTGACAATAACGGGTATGTTGATTACATGCCATGGCGAGTCATTACGGACAACAATCCTCGCACGCGTGTCTCTGTAGATGGGAACAACTGGATATGCGATTGTAAAGACGTAGCTCAGTTGAATCAATGGCTGATAAAAAAATCAAAAGATACCGAAACTATGATGTGCTACTTCGCTCATGGCCAACCAATGAATAAAACTATTGCAACCGTGGCAAAGGAATGTGTATCAGAAACAACTACCGAAGAGACCGAGACCGGGACTCTAAAGCGATTATTCATTGAGTCGAATGACGGTGTGGAAAATTACATTCCATATATCGCGGTAGTGCTCATAATAGCAATTATTCTTCTACTAATGTGCGCTCTGCTCTTCATGTTTAGAGAGGACTTTAAACTATGGCTACATTCAAGATACGGCGTTAGAGTATTTAGTTCAACGACTAAAGATATGAATGACAACAAAAATAAGCGATTTGATGCGTTTTTCATCTACAATCCGCGAGACGACGATTTTGTGACTCGGGCTGTTAGCTCTGAGCTTGAAAATTCCGGTCATTCTCTGTGTTTACAGAACAGGGATCTGCAACTTATCGAAAGACGCTCTAGTGATAGTTTAGTAAGTGCATCGGAAAGTTCTAAAAGACTCGTGATAGTGTTATCAATAAACTTTTTACAACAAGAGTGGTACTCGCCCGAATCTAAGGCGGCCGTACAAAGTGTTATAAACTCAGTGAACGTTAGGCATAGACGTCAAAAGATTATCTTCTTAGTTACGACGGACTTGAGTGCCATAAACATAGATCCGGACTTAAAAGTGTTGCTCAAAACGTGTACAGTGATCGTGTGGGGCGAAAGAAATTGTTGGGAAAAGCTAAATTTTCGGTTACCGGATGTGGACGTGACTTTGCCGAATCGGACGCTTCATAATGCGAATAATATGAAAACGGGTAATAGGGAGGGTTTTGGACGGCACGGTAATTTGAGGTACACTGCGCCTCCGACGTCTCACGATCCGTGGTACAAGTACGGGATGGCTCCGCCTGTACTGATGATGTCGAGTCCAATGCATTCGACAAGTGCGAGTGCAGAGGTATCTGCGCGAAGCACCGAAGATGAGACGTGTTCCGTGGCGAGCAGCGAGGGTCGGCCTGATGACCGGCTCCCTCATCACCACAGTTACGTCTCCATCGACAATCATCAATGCGAGGAGCGGCCTCTTAGGCCCTTACAGCAAATACCCATGTCTAATACTAGACCCAATAATATGCGAAAGACTTATTTTGTTTAATTTTGTGATAATGTATAAATCTGTAAATATGTATGTAATATAGTAGTTATTTAAATTACCTAACGCAAAATAAAAGAACGTTTTGGATCTATGGATGATTTTTGGTAGCGACTTAGGTGCTGCCTTTGTACTATATATTTAGATATTACACAAGCACATCATAATAAGACGGTAGTTCTTACTTATTCAAAGCTTGTACTAAAAGTACTCCGAAAAAATTAAGAGATTTTTTTATAATCGTACCTATTTGTCGCATTTATTACCTACGTATTTGTACCTGTCAGCTTGTTTTTCTCTTTACTTTGTAAATAAATTGTATGTTGTAAAGCCATAACATTCCTTTCTCGATAATGAATTATGTATGTAAGGATGTAACTGGTATTTTAAGGTTCCTGATTAATTTAGTCCTGGCATAATACGACAGGTTGTAAGTAACGATAAAATTTGTGATAATGTTAGGTACTTATGTTGTGGAAGACTACGAATTAAAGTGAGACGAGTAAGAAATGATAATTTGAATAAGAATGTAAAAATAATTTAAGGTTCAGCGCCTGATTGCTTCAGACGAATCCATACCTATGTGTAATTTTGGAAATACGAAATGTTGTAAAAAGTTGTTGATTATTAACAGATTATTTGGTCGGTCGGTATTATTTGTCTGAAGCAATGGGGCTGGTGTTGTTCAAGAACTGAAATGTACCCTAGTCAATTGTAAATAGCTAATTTTAACAAATAAGCACATAATTTGTGATGTAATTTTTAGCTAGATTATGAAATTTTTCGTATTTATTACGCTTCCAATCGCAGAGTATAAATAAAATAATATTTTATCTACTATATTGAATTTTATTCACGACATCCCTATCTCGTAAATATTTCAACAAGAGCTCGTTAGTTTTAGCTTTATGAAGTCGATAAGTAGGTATTTTATTAATTCATATTTCTTATAGCGTCAAATAACTCTGTCATCATAATATTCTCTAATAAGTAAGTATTTTATAATAAACATTTTGAAACTTCAGCATAGTTTCATATCTACCATCTGTAGAGTTGATTGAATAGCATAGCGTCAAAAAAAACCTCATCGGCATACCTAATCAATTTACCGAATCGCTTTGTTCGCCCATCCACAGACAAATGTATAAATATTTATTTTTATCTAAAGTGATCGAGTCGGATAAGATCACGCCCCTGGCCGGTACGATTTTAATTTAAAAAGCGGGCGCGACAGTGCGCCCGCGCCGCTTGCCCGCTGCGAAACTATAAATCATCGTCGGCCGGTACTGGCCAAGACGGATGAATAAACAGCATTTTAATTGACTTTTGAGTACACGATGTCTCTTCATCGTTAAGTCTAGTCTCGTACGGAAGTGGAGCAATCGCTTAAACCCGTGCGCCTCTAGCAAACAGAACCGTGCGCAGATAGGCCCATGATTCACGATTAAGATATCCAGTGACACACAAAATAGATACCTACCTATATATTTTTACGCATATCCTCCATTTCAGTACTTTTACTAGAATAATATGTGTAATAAGTACTTACTATATTTCTTAGAATCCACGTTTGCTTAATTAATTTAGCCGATTGGCCGTTGTTATATATTGAAGTATATGGCTCTACCGTTCAATTTTCCTTTCATTATTATCCTTACTTGAAACATAACTTGGCATGTAATGCTAAAGTATTCTTTATAAATACAACAATAGTTATCTATAACGAAATCACAGAGGATAATTAAGTTTTCATGTTAGAATTGTTTTTGAAAAATATCTCAATTACTTACATGTTAAATTATCATTAGGTACTGAATTGGAATATCGAATGTCACGTAAAGCCAGCATCTAAATTGTAGTGATCGGCCTCGCCGTCCCGACATACAGGCCATCTATTTGTGCCAACACTGGCCAGTCTACCACTCATCACCTTTTTTCTCATCGTCCGTGTAACATGATACTCGATCGTTTATAGGCGTCGGACTATCCCAAACCCGTTCTAAATGGATTTGAGACGAAGTGAACTTAGGTGGGAAATAACCAAGCTCTAGGTGACAATTGATTGTATCTGTCTTACGGAGACAAAAAGCGGAATCGCTCGATTAGTTTAGTGGAGAAGCGTAGGATTCGAAACAATAGATTGGTTCTGGTTTATGATTCTAAAAACGTTTATGCCTCTATAAACAGCCTTTTGGCTTTCGGAGGAGTTAAGATTGTGATGTTATCGGAGCTCTGAACAGATTTATAACCAAGGTGTTGATGTCTGCTTTTATGAAAATGAATAAAGACGTCGTAATACACGAAATGGTAAATAACGCATTAAATTTTGGATTACATGTTACCTACAAATAGATAGCTAGGCAATAATAGTGTATCTAACAAGATAACGCATTTATCTCCAAAACCTTGTCAAGATGTCATCGCTATCTGCAAATTTGGTCAGTACTTTACATGCTGTTTTCTGTAATAATCACTATAATATACCTATCCGATGTATTTAACACTCGCCCGTTGAGTGGGTAGGCGTGTGGCAATAATTGTCAAAACTTCGGTAATTTTGAATCATGTTTACCATTATCTTATAATGTTATTGTTAATGTGAACCTTTCAAGTCATAATCATGACAATATTGATATCCGATATGTAAAAAATCTGTTAGAGGCTAGTTATGTTCTTTTAAGAGATTAGCGTAGGTGTAACTTACCAATAAACGGCAGTAATAAAATAACTTTTCTCTGATGACTATATCCAAACACAATATATTATTGTTATTCCACTATGTCCATTATATTATACCGATATTTTAAAATGGAACACTCAGTAAGTAATATAAAATAAGTAGGTACCCAGTAAATGAGGACATGGTCCTTGGAAAATAATTTGATTCCGTTCAGTACAAACTAATGCTAGTAAATTAATTTTGCGTTCGATAATTTGACAGCAATCAATTATAAGATATAAGTAAATAACAACTATAGGCCATCGAAGGGACCAAGATTAATAATTACTTGACTACCGATTAACCTACATACTTATGTAACAAGCCAGTAATTTAAATCAAATAATAGTGTCGTATCCAAGATTAATACTATGTAAGTTAACAAGTTATTATAGAAATGGCCATAGCCGAGAGCCCACGTTTGTAATTATTTTGTTCTGCAGCTGTTTCCGCCGATGGGTGGAGTTTGAGTTTTTTAAATAAATGTTCCACCGTTATTGGTCGAGGGAAAGGAAGACATGTTGAGGGATTACAAATTTAAATTCACCAGGGAAATAGTCCGCGACGTGTTGAAGCCGAGGAATGTATCGCATGTGCCCGGGAACATAATGAGGTCGTTAGGTTACCGTTTTTTACACATTTTCGACTTCTGCAAATTAGGAAGTATAATATGATTTAGTTTTTTGTACTACCTTTTTAATTTTAGCAAAACATTTTGTAACATCGACCGTGCATAACAATATGTTCCTATAATGTAACAACTATTAGTGTTGGATCAAAGGGTTTAAATTTAAAGCAAAATTAATAATACATACTCATATTTGAAGTTTAAATTAATAAAGTAAATATAAGCTTAACTTTACTCTTAAACTGTTTTACACCCACTACGTATTTGAATTTACTACCGGTCTTCAAGTTTGCCAAAACGGGAAGATTATTTGATTAACCTCTTGCCTTTTAAACATAATTAAAAATAATGTTGCCAGCCGACATGTTTGGCAGTTTTTACTATTCTTGGCACGCTATCATTTAACCACCGCATCGTTTCTGGGTGGTTTTAGAGATTGGAACGAGATAGCTGATTTAATTTTAATTGTTATCATTGATCAGTGAGCTTCAAACCCCTAATTTCTATTTTTAATAAGTTTTTATGTTCGTTACGAAAACATCTGTAGGCCATTAGTCATACAAATCCGTGGCATTAAGGAGGAATTTTTATCTATGGTATAAGTGGTAAGGAAGGGGATGTAGTGTGGGGTAATGCGGAACTCGCTTTTGCGCAGGTAATTCTTTAAACGTGCTCTACTCGGATGACTCAAGATTATTAAGAAAAAAAGGTCACTTAGCATGAGTATCTCTTGTGAAATTCCTCAAATTTATGACATAGATAATCTCTGCAAGCTGTTAAGTGCAGTCTGAACTTACTGGCGTTAAGCGATGTTTCATTAAGGTTATTAGATAAAGATGTATAAGTTAATTACTATTATCGATTTATCTTTAAAAATAAATATGTAAAATATTCCTATTTAGTCTTAAATATATATATTTTGATAATTCTTTAGGTACTTATTATTTTTTTATCCGAATGTTAAACGTTCTGGGAAAAATAGACATGTGGCTCTTGAAACGATACAATTTTTTAAGCGCCGGTCGATATTAAACCAAACAAACCACAACAATAGGAGTTAGCTAAAAACCCAACATATGCGGATTAGGTTGGGGTTGCACTTGTCACGAAATAAGTGGCCTGTACTCGTATTGAATATTATGCTGATTAAAATACAGACTGCCGCGAATGTGTACCGGCCCTTCGAATTCTACAATAGTTCGTTAAAAACAACCCCGAGGTAAAACTGGGTGAGAACTCCGAGGAGTCGACTACCAGACAAAATAATTTGTAACTCTTTTGCGGTTCTCTCAAATGATTTCTGGTTTAAAAGTAATTTATACGATTGAATGGAGCCGTTATTTTCGTTTTAGTTGAACAATAGAGCAGGTGTTTTAATTGTTTTTGCAAGTCAACGTAGCAATTAGAATCTTTAGGTTTAGTAGAGGAAATATTGATAGGTACACATTAGGAAATGTTAATATTAAAAAATGTAGCAATTTAGATTTGATCATCTATGACACAATTTAAATTGACTATAAACTACGTAAAAGACTCATTTGTTTGTATAACGGAGGTCAAAAGAAATATATGTAGGTAGGTACTTGCCTATTTATTTTTCAATGATATGTGTTTTGCACCATAAAAAACATTTTGATGACAAATTCGTAACATTAGTCTACTTAACTTTTTTAATGTTGGTATTACCTAAGTAACGTTATATGCAACTCTGTGGTTTTTTGTGCTCTCAGTTCTACCCGAATACCTACTCTGCAGCGATTCCTACACGGACTCCCTTTGCATTTCACCGCCAGAAAGCTGCAACTTGCTCCAGCTTTTTATTTCGGTCACGGTACTTGAATTACGTAATTAGCGGTAGCTTATTGGGAGTTTGGGGGCATCCTGTCGCTTTCGTAACGTGATTAAGTACCCCGCCAAATAATAAAACCGAACTCACTACCTATGTCGGCAATGTAGTTAACAACCCTAATTTCACATAACGTGTTCTATTTTGACCTTTACGATAAGTTACTGCGACATAAAAAACTCGCTTCCTTATCAGACTGAAGCTAATTGCGTGCACTTGCTATGGGTAGTCGTAAAAAATCAATTAATAACGAGTGGTCACAAGTGCGACCTTCATCATTCAAACATGTTATTATGTGATACGTACAGACGCACCCCAATAATATTTTTACGTTCTTTATGAACGGGACCCCTATAAATAAAGCGCACATTTGGTGAACTGACAAAAGGTTAAAAAAGCGACTCGCATAAAAAACATCCGCGGTTATCTATTAGTATCTAGTTAGAGTTACATGTACAGATGTTACCGAAATAATAATCCGGCTGCAAGCTCCGACACGAGTGTGAGCGTTATGTGAGTTGAAAAAATATTTTCCTTACCTGGACTGTTACTTAAGACAGTAGGAATTTGTTCCTTTAAAATAAATAAACGGAAATAGATTTCATGTCGGGATTAACATTTTTATGTTGACACATGAGATTTGAAGTCCCGTTGCTTTTTAAAGTAGACAGTTGGCGAGGTTGCTACCCGGATAAAATTAGGTCGGTTACATTTTTCTAATATTTCAATATATATAACTAAATCGGGAAATAGTTCAATTATCATTATTTGCAAAGAGTTTTAATTTGTAAACTTTAACAGGTTTTTTATATCAATTTATCTTCATAGTTATGACTTTGGAACTATAATTTCGGCAAGCTACACAATAGAGATAATCAATAGGTACACACGAGTCATGTTTCAATAGTTACAAAAAAGTCAAGTGCACGTGGTCTTAGAGAAACAAAAACAAATCGTAAGTAACAACTTGTACCATGTTTCCTGTTCCGAGACACACCCATCTGCAATTGCTAACAAATCGCTTACGAAAATATCACATTACAGTTTGTATTTGTGATTCTCATTGAGCGCGGATGTTCAAGGTTTGGGAGATTCTGGGGCGCCTTTTTCTGTTTTTTGGTGGGTATTAAGGGATATTAAATGACTGCGGCTGGGGCCAATTAATGCAGTATTCACAATGGGCTTAGGATGGGCGTGCATACGAGTTCCGACCGGAAAGGCTCGATCGCGACGCACAATCGGACGAAATTCGATCCTGAGCGAGGGTCCACCTGTGCTTGAAGCATCGCTCTTACAACAGGGCAATGAATGCGAATATCGATTTTTTTGCAAACATTGCGCATTTCATGGTCTATATTTAGCAAACCATACTCAATTGGAATTCTTTATTGTTAGGTAAGCTTTGTTGATCTGAACATTCAACAATACATATAGGTAGCTGAAGCTTATAACAAAGGTTTGTTATGATACTCTAGGTTGAGATAGTGCGTTAACAGCAGGGCGAAGAGTCCTGCGTGTTAGTACCTAACTTACGAACCTTTCAGTTTTCAGGCGCCGAGATCGTGTGAAAGTTTTGCGCGAGAGGGCGTTACGCTTAGACAAAATGCTTTGAGATAAAACTTTATTATTCAGTAACCCACCTACTCGGTAACAGTATGTTTTCTTTGCTTACCGACTGGGATCAAATTTACTGTCGGTGAGCAGATAAGACTTTTCAAGAATCCGTATTTTGCCTACCCCTAATTAGGTACTGCTATTTTATAAGGATATTACATCTTATCTGAATCTTTGTCATAAATCATTTCACCTAGTAAAACTTTCTTAGAAGCAATATAATTTTTATTTCAGGAAAAATCCATTACAACACTAATTAAACATTAATTGGATGTCCTTTTAATAATACTTAATTAAAGAAGTTATTATCCATCGTAGGCAAGGTTTCATGAAGGTATACCATTAAAATACCAATGTTTACCATCAATTATTAAAAAATAATTAAACCGATAATAGCTGCAATATGTTGCCGGGCTCTGAGGAAAGTAATTGCGGAATAATTTTTAAATTACGCTCCGAACAAAATCAACAGTACAGTCGATCGTGCCAATTCACCAGCTTATTATGGATAGTAATTTATATGTCGAATGACATTTAATATCCAGGAGATAAATTTTAAATATCGTGTGCGCGGGCGCTGCGCGATGCTGCCCGCCTGTGGGGGGTTAAGCGAATAATTGTGCTGCGGGAACCCCTGCCTATATTTTATCCTTTAATAGCCCCCCTTAAAAGAACTTACCTTTAATTACCTAATTTTTAACATCTCGACACTAGGAGGTCCTCGCGTTGATGCCTTTAAATATCTGTGTGCGTGTATTCGCAGTGTGATAAATTGCGGAATATACATTAGGTAGGTATGTGCTACAATTTATCACTACATCTTTACTTGGTTGAATTGACCAAGTTACAACGATTACCTAAACTAATCCTTCGAACATGGACTTAAGGGCGTAGTGTAAACAACTAAGCGAATTGATAATTCCAGTAGTAATATCAATCGAAATGTTATTCGACATTTATAATAGACTAGCTTCTGCCCGCGACTTCGTCCGCATGGAACCCTAACTTTTTTGCAGTCAGTTAAAAAGTCCTTTCTCAGGCTCCAGACTTTCTTTGTACCAAATTTCATTTAAATCGGTCCAGTAGTTTTAGCGTGAAAGCATAACAGACAGACAGACAGACAGACAGACAGAGTTACTTTCGCATTTATAATATTAGTAGGGATAGAGCAATAGAGCAATAGAGCAAAAGTCCCAACCAAAACGACTAAAAATCACTATCTCAATTTAGTTATCTGCCTACTGCCTACCCCCTAAGAACGATGGCGTGATTATTTATAGCCTATGTCCATTTCTAGGTTATCATCTATTACCATACCAAATTTCATCAAAATCCGTTCAGCCGTTTAGGCGTGAAAGAGCAACAGACAGACAGACAGACAGACAGACAGAGTTACTAACGCATTTATAATATTAGTAGGGATTAGGTTTATAGCTATATGGGTGTTCTAATCCAATGTTACAATTTTATGCAATATACAATTAAGTGCGTATTAAAATTTGAATCGTAAAAAAGAATGATACTTAAGTAAGCTTAGATCGTATTATAAACTATTTTGAATAGACTTGGAACAAATTATACGAGTTTAGAAGTAAAATTCATTAAAATTCACTCCGGGTGACTGTGAGACAGCACGGGCAAGTGGATGCTAACTAATAATAAACAGGATTTGGACGTTGAGTGTCAGAATAATGGTGGCTTTGAGCTTAACATTTAAATTAATAGACGATTTTAATTTGTTGTAAGCTAATAAATATTCGGGTATCACAATGTCCATAAATGTCATCTTAGTGGTTATAGGTACTCCGTAAATAGGTGTGTATATAGAATATTAATTTACTTCTAGGTGTAGGAATTGGTTCAATAATAAAAGTCACACAACTTGTAAATATAATTTATAGTTATGTACCTACATTTGTTTTAAATTTTATAGACTGAGCAGGTCAGGGTTATAACAGACTTTTAATATGAGCTTCTTGAAAGCTATCAGAACAAATACAAATATTTATAAGTATATTCTAAAACTAGCGGCCCCGGCAGACGTCGTCCTGCCCGTCCGATTGTTTCGTCAAAGATCTGTCAGTATTCTGTCACTTCTTCATAAGGCTTCATATTTTCCCCGTTTTTTACACGTTTTCCACTGTTTCTTCGCTCCTATTGGTCGCAGCGTGATGTTATATAGCCTAAAGCATTCCTCGATAAATGGTCTATCCAACAAAAAAATAATTTTTGAATTCGAACCAGTAGTTCCTGAGATTAGCGCGTTCAAACAAACAAACAAACAAACAAACTCTTCAGCTTTATAATATTAGTATAGATTATATGCATGAATTTGGACCTAGAAAAGTAGATAAGTAACAGTATTCAATTCATTTCGTGAACGAATTCAAAAATATCTAATCTATTAGAATAATCTTTGATGGTATTTATATTTACGCTACTCTAATTTGCCCATTTTGCATTTTAATCTAGACCCATAACTCTAAGACACAACGAATGTTTTGTACGATAAAAGCATGAATGGATAAAGAAAATAGCAATATTTCAGCCTAATGTCAATATTATCTTAATTATTATTTGTTTCTAATTATAAATCTCCCGAGATATATCTCCACAGGGACATTCATTTTAATTTGCAATTGAAACAGAACGTATCTTTTGTCGACTTATCATTACTAATTAATGTTATTGAGTATAATTTATCTCTGATATTGTATAGGTAACTAAATAAGCATTTATATTGCTGTGAATCGTAGTAGGTGTTAGTACCTATTAGGATTACCTACTTTGAATATTATGTTAGTTAAACTAAAGTTTGTTAACTTTTTTTAGGTGTAAAGTAATTGGTTGATTCATTTGAACTTAATATTTTTTTAGTAACTATATAGGCTTATATTCTAATAACAATAATTCTAACATATATTTATTTATTTATGTACTATATTATTAGGAACACGGAACGGGTTTTATTCTCTGAGTTTTAGCACTGTGAGTAATCAATACCTATTGGTAAAATACTTAAAATATTACCTATCTTAAAGTAATTTAAGTTTAACGGCGCATTTAAGCATAATAGAGAAAAAAGTTAATAATGACATCACAAATGAACTTAATGTGTTACAAGTGTCAGTCCGATAAGAAAACGATACAAATGGTAAAAGTACCTTTAAACATTTCATACTGTTTTGTCCGGCGCGGGCGCATCGGGAGATAACTCGGTGCGAAACCGATAAAACGCCGCACTATGGATTGAAAATCTGTTCTCCGACTTAGGCATAATATTTATTAATCATAGGAACCTTTTTGTTAAAACTAGGTTCACTCGTTATTAACGTATTAATACGAGAAAAAAAATGTTTATAGGTGCACCCTGATGCGATATTTGATAAATGCCAAGTTATCACAATAATTCACATTACAACTCCCTACGAGGATATTTGTATTTTTCAAGCACTTTCAGAAATAAATCCTATTCGCTTGCCATCCCAAATGTATCAAGTTCATTAAACAAAAATAAAAACGATGAATTCCATACCTATCAATAAAAAACAGGTACTTACTCTAAAAAATAATAGGTAGGTAACTTATCGCCTATCTCTAAGTCAGTATTGTATGCCCGAAAAGGGTTGTCGTTGTAACCTATATATATATATAATTTATATAACACGTTATGCAATAAAAATATTCTTATTCTTAAGTAAATCTTTGTCCATGGAGAGTCGCTTTCAATCCACAGTGTTGCGCTCGCGTCGACTTCAGCGCATTTTGACGGACCGGGCTTGCGGCGTGGGTGCCGGCTCGCGACGGCAAACGTTTTGTCGGCCACGTCGTTAAGATAACTATTTTGAGATACGCTCTTTGGTTATTTATTTTGCCAGTTTGATTACAGTTTCATGTTAATGAAATGGTTCTAAGCTATCCATTTGCGACAGCTATGATCTTTAAAAGAGCGCCTTGCAATTAAATAACGTTCGCCGTGTTAGCGGACCACAAGTACATTAGTTTCCATATTTGCTTGTTTTCCATAGTTGCTAACAAGTAACTCATATCTTTAATCATTTTGTAGGGTAGACTACCTCGTTACCTGTTTTTGTTTCGCCAGGAGCCTGCAGATTCGTGTTAGAGGAGCCGCACCGCTCGCCGGCGTGCTATCGCCTTCAAAGCGGCCGCCATGTTTGCATTTCGATCCGCAACCTGTGTTTAAGTTGACTTGGGAATTATATCGCAGCGATTAGTGTAATAACTGGTTGGCTCGCGAGGCTTTTTCTTGTTTCAGCATGCGCTTTCACTTCAACATCCTTCGCGCTCCATCGTCGTTCGATTGTTCGAATCGGGCTTATTGTTTTCCACGCCATAAAATTTGCCCTGTTATTTTACGATTGCTTTTATTTTTACTCTTGTTGCAATGTTCATCTCTTTGTCTTAGGTCCATGGGCAGGTTTAAGATCCTATTACTGACAAATTAGGTATGTTAAAATATAACATGTGAAGGTATTTAAGACATATTCATTTAGTAGGTACCTAGTAAAAACTACTTAACGTAAAAAGGAACAGATTAAATGATTAGATAATAATGATAATCGAAGGTATCTGAAGATTTGTTCAAAGATGAAACAAAACAGTTGCGAAACGTTTAATTAATTGAATCGTTTATCAATAAAAGCACATGAATACCCGTTATCGATTATTTTCCATCGAAATGGATTTGAAATGTGAAATAGGTGATTTGGAATGACTCGATGCGCATCGCAATATCATTAAGTTGGAAGATTGCACGGTGGGTTATTTATGCACGGACACGGCCCGCGCGCCGACCGGTGTGCGTCCACCTTTATTTAGCTCTTTACACTTGCACGCTGAACAGAATTTAGCAGAGAACGATTGATCGCTCGCCCCGAACACGCGATGCAAATCCGATTCGAAACTCAGGCAGCGATGTAGCAATATATCGTGCATTCTCTCGCAAGAAGATAAATATTGATTGTAGCACAAAGAGGCGCTTGTAATTGCGTGTGCGGGCCGAACGCCGAACGCTGCTTTTATAAAACCCGTCGGAAACCGCACGGAATGTAAACCAGAATGCTTCGGGACATTAATGTGTATTTATTGAGCGCGTTGAGTAATGTTTTTATCGGCTGTGCTTAAGCCTCGAACGTGGCGATTCGCCCGGATACGTGTGTTAGGATTAATGTGTCCTTCATTTTATTTAGTTCTCATTATTTCTCTGCGACATTTTAATTTCACCATATTTTCGCTTCTTTATTTACCTCTAAATGTAATAAACGAGGTAATAACTTAGGAACTACACAATTAAATATAAACATGGCCGTCATTAATTTTGCCGAGTTTAACAAGTCTGTTGGTTACACGAAACATCACAAAAATGCTCTAGATTTTTATTACTTTCATACTAAAGTCAAGGTGAACATTATGCTCGCATTAACATAACGGGGACTTTAACTTTGATCTTGTCTGAGGTAGTGATGTCTACTTTTCTTAAGTGTTGTTCCCTAAAGGAATACCTCCCTAATTTTAAGCTCACGCTTTGTTAGAGATTGAAACGTGAACAATTTATCTATCGGCCTAGCAGCTGCAGCGGGTCTTGCAATGTCGGTTAGACCATTAGTGCCTCGGGGAAATTAAAAAACTAACAACGAGAACAGGCTGACGGCAAATTGACTTGTTCAGCCGACATGAAAATGTTTATGAAACCACTCACAAGTGACGTGCCTCTAAACCATCTCGAACTATCTATTCAATCAGCAACAACGTACCTAAACTTTAACTGTACCTACATTATAAGTTTAAGAGTGAAGTTTTTGTGTTAAATAAGTGCATATAACACAACATTAAAAAGTTGCTATTTGGAACACGTTATCTTAAGGGCACAACTAAAATTTTCGATGAACATTATCAAACGGTTAGCGACCGATGCTCATTTTAAAGAATTTAAAATGTCTCATCAATTTCCCTGGATACCGAAAAAAGGGCATGTTTGAGAAAAACAATGAGGCTCGTGTCTCATACTAATACAGTTAATGAAGGTTTGTCGGATCCCGTGATTAATATTAAAACAGGAATTTCAGCGTCAAGACGTAAACTCGGTTTTATGACGTCAAAGTATGCTTACCTACCAAAAGTTTACTATGAACCATTGCCAATTGATAGCTTATTTGCTATATTTTCAAGAAATTGAATGAGATATAAGTAATATATATAGTACCTACGTAGTACGAAACTATTTATAGAAAGTTTTTGTATCTGCTATATTTTAAAATAGGAAATATGCTTACCTACATTATAGGTAAGTACTTCTACTTTTTCACCGATAATTATTTGGTAAACTTGACACATTTTAGACAGTAGGTATTAATCTATTTTTTATTATTTGCCGGTATTTTTAGGCGTGGAAGCCTAGGAAACGAACAAACTAACTAGCTTTTGTATTTAATCCTAAAATGTCCCTACCCTACTTCTATCCATAATTTCTTCCTGCCTAGAGCCCTTTGTCTAAAAGGCAGTAAGAACTAAACGAGACTGCCGCCTGACCGCCACAAATTGTCTCAATTAAATCAAGTGGTCACATCGTCGGATTCCGTCCATTAGGTACTCGACTGCCGATTGAAACTATTTTACAATGACAACCTCTGTCATCTTCTAATTGATCCTGAATAAATCTGGGGCTATTTTAAGTGGACTTTGTTGTCGTAATCAAACTTGTTTAAACAACGCAGGTCAGAGCGTAGGTAATATCTCTCCTGCAAATGATACAAAACTGTGATAACTGTGATACGGTAATTGGTATAATGTTCCAAAATACTGGAAAATCTTCAACAAGCTAGATTAGCAGCACCAATTTCAATCACAGTTTTATAACACATAACGTGCTCTTTGACTAGCAGAGTATTCCGTAATTGCTCAGGAAGTGATTATTTTGCTATTCCTAGGTGTATACCTCGAAGCAGTTTTAAATCCATTACCCGACGATGTCACACGGCAATTTTCCAGTAGCTGACTCTTTCGCCCACACGCAGTCGCGTTTACAACCAAAAAGAGCTAATAACTATTATCTAAAACTGTCGAGGCCGCATCAGTGAAAATTATGATTAATATCTGTTTAGCTAACGGTACTTGCGATAGAGAAAGGTCGGCCAATTTACTACAAGACGAGTGCTGATGGGAAATCACTTGACTACCTATTGTTTGTGTAGGTCATTTCCCGTCGTTTCAGGAATACGAGAACTTCTGAATTACACGGTACCTTTTCAAACTCATTCTTCATTTATCTAGGTTACGTCGATCGAGGCACCCAAACTACAAAGCATAATTGTACGTCACGAAGTTATATGCAAAAGACAAGTTTCAGTTGCAGTCGCCTGTTTGTGTTATCGCAGTTCCCGGTTCCCGTATTGCAGAGTAAATTAGAGCCGGGAGTCCAGAACAATAAACGCGTTGTGTAATCTTACGCTGTTCTCGTATTGTTCTTTGTTCCGTGTAATACTCTGTTTAACGTGTTTCTTGATAATAATAGATTTGTCACGGATTGCTTGCGGTAAGGCAGCAGTTACAGTCGTAACGTGTCTGGTAATCCGTTGAAGATTCTGTATTGTGAAATTACAGAGCGGAGAAAAACAATCCAGTTAGACGATCGTCAACGCAGTCTTTTAAGGATATTATGGGGATTGTTAGTTCTCGAAACGTCAAAGTTGTTTTGTTTCGATTATCGTAAATTTCACAATTTGTTTTCGATTTGCTTGTGGTCATTCCCTCTGTAGGTATATGACGAAAATATGGGTTTGAATCCAGGGGGTGTAGTTACTTTTATTTGTACACTAATAAATAAATTATCTTTACCTTTTTTCTTTTTTGAATAACGTGGCTGTGCTTCATACATATGAGAGCCTGTTCCGCTCAGGTTTTTGACAATTGTGAACGGCATTAGATACCTTTGTCAGTTGCCAATTGCTTGTGTGTTTCAATTATTAATTTATTAAACAAGTATAAATTACTTCCCGAACGAGAATAATAGTTTCGCCCCCCTTTATCCTACTCTATTTCACATGATCGCTGTTCGTATTCCATTTACTTAAATTCACTCATAGGAGATCGTTTATCTTTGTACATTACTTTACTGTACTAGACAGTATAATCGATTGGCTCTTTGTCAACAATTTAAATAACAATACCTTTTAAAGATTCGATATTTATTACTTTATAACAATATTTGGACGGAACTTATAAAGTTGACGTTAGTTTGATGCGTAGGCGTTTGTATAAATTTGTAATAAGTTATATTAAGAAAATATTGAAAAAATATTAGCTCGTGGGAATTTAAAACTTATGGCGAGTCCGTGATATGATTCAAACAATGGTTTTCCTGAATTGAAAATATTTATATACAGTTTTATGTCAATTATTTTCATCGTATTCTTAATTTTAGGTTTAACTAGAGACGCCTTAGGTACCTTTCTCAAGGTTTTTTTAATCATATAGTATAAAAGGCAGCACGCAGAGTAAGAACGAACACCCTTATACATCATAGTATCTAATATAAAACGTGTATGCTTATGAGATTTATTATTTAATATATGATAATTCTTGTAGTAAGTATATATTTAAATTGAAAATGATTAGGTATGAGTTCTAAAAGTAAAAACATGAAAACATAGGCTTATCTTTAGTATTGTAGGTACTATAAATATGCTTTTAATAATATATTTAGGTTACGTTTCGGATCAGTGGATTTAGATTAGATATAAAGACAATTTCCGCACACGTTATTAAAAAAACCAGGATGTAGATAGCATTATCTGAACCATATTTTAATTTGCATATATTATTTTTACAATTTTCTTTATTCGGCTGTGAACAAAGGGTTTATTTATATTTTAGAGGATTTCCTTTCCTAGCGCTCAAAGTATTTAAATAATATTTTATATACCGACTTAAGTATTAAAAACGGGTAATAGATTGAAAGACCTACATCATCACTTTCCCATAATATTTATAAACAATGCGTTTTAATATACCTAGGTATAAACCTAATTATGCATTGTTTAATGCAATTCTAAATATCTAGTTCAGAAAATGACACCTTTCCAGGTAGTCACAATAGAGCCGTCACAAATAGCGCGCATTTTAAATCTGTGCTAAGGCCTCAGGCATGTAAGGTTTAGTCACGCGAGAAATCATCTGTCAAAAAATATACAAGCTGTACTAATATGTACCTAATATTAATGAAAAAGGATTGGAATGAAACAACTATTAACGGACTAAAGCTAAATTTACTTACTTTAGACTTTAGCGTTAGACTATTGTCAGCTCAGTCGTGCTACGATTATGGAAACTGTAAACGTCAGCAAATAAAATAAAATAAAAATACACGAGTTAAATCTGTTAATAGTTGTTTCATTCCAATGTGTAATAACCGCGAAGGCATCAGAAATTATTATGCAAAAGGATATTAGAAATAGACGTGTTAGTGAGAAGTTAACTTAAAAGCAATAAAAATAACGATTGTTTTGTTGTTGCGAAAGACCCTAAGGTCTGAGAGCGGCACTCTAGGAGGCGGCCTAGAGTTCCTCTGACAGCCCTCCATTTAATAATAGTCCTCCCTCGGAAGATTATCTGAGGTCTTATTCCAATAAATGCCCTTGGATTTTGGATTATTAGGAATTTATTTATTAAGATCTTACTCCAATATGTTATCAAAAAGATAGATAGGTGCCTACCGTTTAAATTAGTATTTAAACCTTTGCGATAAAGACTAGTGATCTAAGCGTATGAATAATTGTATTATTCTGCTCCAATGGAAACTAGTCCTTAGAGAAATTACCTAAAATATAGTAGTGACCTGGTATGTACCCCATGGTATTGAAATATGTGGCTAAAATCAAAATAAATCCTTATTCCATTCAAAATTGTAAGTCGTCACGTATATAGCTGAATTCATGCAATGAAAAAGTAAGTGTTAAGATACTATTTTACTAAAAGATCGTTAAGTTTAAGTCCTATTGCAGCGCAGGCATTAGAATCAGACAATCCTAGCTCCCCGTCTGCCCAGAGCGCAGATCGCACTGGTAGCCTGTCCGCCGTCATTACGCAATTGAAACTTAGTGAATTATAACGCACGATAATAATCTTCATAAATAAATAAATGGAGCGGCGAGCGAGCTGTGCGGCGGAATTATTGTGTTCACTCTCGGCAAATCTAAGGTTTGGACTCTAACAGCGATGGCAAAGGAAATAGAAAAAAAAAACAATTTAATACCGAATTATTTTCATATATGACACTACTAGCTTCTGCCCGCGACTTCGTCCGCGTGAAACTCCTCCTTTTTTACAGTCGGTTAAAAAGTAGCCTATGTCCTATCTCAGGCTCCAGAATTTCTATGTACCAAATTTCATTTAAATCGGTCCAGTAGTTTTAGCGTGAAAGCGTAACAGACAGACAGAGTTACTTTCGCATTTATAATATTAGTAGGGATGTTTTAGATAATAATAAGTGCTGAAAAGTTCTCAAAATCAAAGATTTAAGAGTTCTGATAAACTTTAATACCAATGGATATATTTTTATTAATTAAAAAGCAAACTAGCAATCAATATATCGGAATGTTGAAGCACATCTTCAATGTAATAATTAGACGAGACACGTTTCTGTGTTGAGAAACAAATAAGCTTTACGGTACACGTATCTTCTCTTATAAAAACTTTGAACTTGATTACTAATCACTACAAAGCAAACATTCAATTTACAAGGCGAGTTAATTGCGCTCGCTCGCACGATACTGTATAAAAAACTCGCCTAAAAACCCTATCTTAACTTATTTCTTAATTATATACCAATTCGTAGCGGAGACGCCAGAGCCAGCGAAAAGTTGACGGGCTCAGCTCCAAGCGACTTATCGCATCAAAGAAAAAAGTGCTCTACTGAATTAACAGAAGGCATACTTTTAAATGCCTCTACTAATGCAAAGTTAGACATTAGTCGTCTTAGTAAATGGTATCTCTGATAATTACATCCCAGATAGGGGTTATCATCCTCTTAATTCGGGTAGACACGTTTTTTACGACGACATAGTTCTGCATTAGTTTTAGTATTCGTGAACTGTGACTTCATTAAAAATAAGTAGTTAGTTACTACTAAGTAGTGATTAGCAGTGATTACACGTAGTCGGATGTAGCCTCTGCGGCGAGCTTAGAAGTGAGCCCGTTTGTTAGTAATTGCACGGGTTTAGGCGATAAATGGAATCGCACACACTGTCCTCAGACAGAATTAAACCCGGGCATTACCGTCTAATTTGAAAAAGCCAGACATATAAATTTAGCTCTAATCCTCCAATTGTGTGCGAGGGAAAATTGGACGCAATTTCGTACGCACTCGTTTGAATTTTACGCTGCAAATTGTCACTGTTTATTGCCCGATGATTGTTCGACGACATAGATGAGGTCATTTCATCATAATTTATTTTTCAAAGAGTTGTTTTACGAGCCCATAACTGTTACCGATGACACTTACAATTGCTGCATTCCATTAACTTGTATCTTACTGCGAATCCTGACACTTATTTGTGCTCGATTATCGATTGAGTTCAGGGCATTTTGTGAGGTTGCTATTATGAAGAAACTTGTCTTTTGCTCTATTTTACTAGCTATATGTTTTCATTTAAACATTTTGCATTGCCAAGCTGAAGAGTAAGTCAAGATGCATTTGCAGTAGAATGTATTTACTTATGACATTTATCCAAACAGCGGAACGTGCGCCCTCGATATAGTAGGTATATTAATAGTGATGAGTTGTTTGCAATTGGATACACTTTTACATTCACGGTCCAATTTCACATTGAACGTGATTCGTTTTACACTCACTTTTGTGTACTTAGCTACAAAGTCACTATAAAAATAATGTTTCGACACCGATTTGCTATTTTTGCAATTTCATATTTAGGTATGTTTTGTTTGTTCTACTAGTCAGGGAGCAACGTAGCATTTTTTACTTTGTGTAAGCTATTTACCTACTTAGGTCAAAATCTTACACAGTTTTATGGTAGAAAACTAAACAGAACGGTTTATGGTATCAAATTCCTTGGGGAGAGATAGTATTATTATTATGTTTGTTTATTAAGTTAGGCTTTGGGCGTAACACTAGTGAGACGTAACACTAGAGTCTGCCATTTTTTTTAATAAATCATTCTCATTGCTTTGCGTGTTTATTCTGTATCTATGGCCATTTGTCGGTGTAAGGGGGTGAGTGACAAACAATACAAGTCTGGAGACATAATGCTGCGCCCCGGAGCGGTCTGTAGCGACACCGACTCCTCTGTTGCAGGAGGCAGCCGACGCATTGCTGTTATCCAATGAGTTTACTCCACTGTAGCTTACCTTACTACATGTATGTACACTTTTCCGTAATGATAAAATAGAAGTCGTTGCAATGAAACAACTATAAACTAATTTAACTCATATTTTTATTTAATTGGCTGACGTTTCGAAAACTTTACAGTTCGCTTATTCGTAGAATGACTGAGCTGACTGACTGAATATCCAATCATTGTTATGTCATGGACCGTACCTATTCTTGCACCATTAACAGCGGAAAGGTATTTACATTCCGCATCATGTTCTGCAGAACGGAAACAAAAAGTTTACCATTAAGTCGGAAGGTTAGTTTAGAGCGGAATACACCATCGGGTTAGCTGGTTAGCCGCCCCGTAAAAGGTCTCTAGCGAATATAATGGATTGTAATTGTGTAGTCATAAGCCGTACCATGTCGTCTACCGATTGAGTCAGCGATACCCGAGCGCAGTAATTGACGTAGTTTTTGCCCATTGTGGTTTATAAGATTTATATATCAATATTTACGGTGTTATAAGCCTTGGGAAACTAGATGCGAACTGTTTTTATGACGCGTTATAGAGGGTTATATAAAGTATGGAGGTATATTTTTAACTTTAAATTATGCCATAAACGGCTTTGGCATTGCATCTTACGGTGGTACCTAGTTGTTGTAGAATAATGAATTGTAATAAATTTCACTAAAAGTTGCTAAGATGACTGCAACTCTCTTGAAAGTTTTATGTGATTTTTAATCAATGGAATTCACTTTTGATTACATATTTGCATGTTAGAAAAGATACGATACAGCAATATTGTGTTCTACCTTACTATTTTTCGTTACATTGCCGCAAGTTTTAAACCATTCTAATTTTATTTTTAACACAACACTTATCTGATGCCTACCGATCTTGTTGATAGCAATTCGTTGAAAAACATTGTGGCTAATAAGATTTTCTTTAGAGGATAGCATGTGAGAGTTGCGTGATATGATCGTATTACCATGTTCCACAAGATCAACTAATACTCATGCTACTGTTGTCTGACAAGTTTTTCTGCTGTCTATAATCATCATCATCATCAGCCCGTCGCAGTCCACTGCTGGACATAGGCCTCTCCAATTGCACGCCACTTTGCTCTATCTTCGGCTGCTCGCATCCAGCTCCTGCCAGCCATCCTACGCAAATCGTCACTCCACCTTGCCTGAGGACGTCCTACACTACGCTTGCCGAGACGAGATTTTGTTTGTCTATAATAACTAGGTAAAATTGTATAGTTATAAAAAGTGATAAAGAATTCGAGTCCAAATAATCCGTAGTTTTCAACGAATGTTGATGCTCCTACTAATACCTAATTTGTTATGTTTTACTGTGTCGTGACATACATAATAATTTCACATTTGCATTTGTTCTCTCGGATATTTGATCGCTAATGAAATGTATACCTTTGCATAAGGTGACACTTTGATGTCACAAATTCCAAGGAATAGTTCTTTTCGCTTTATATTCAACGTGATTTCTTAGAACTAATGCTGCAGGAAGCAAGCGGTGCTTTTAGCAAAGTTGTTACGTCGTTTATGTTTATGTAACTTTATCTAACCTGTTCTCATTTATGTTCAATTCGGTAAAGAGTTTTCGTTTTCGCTTATTCGTATAATGAAAACAACTTTCTTCACTATCACACACCGAGATCTAAAGGGAGCTAACTAAAAACTTGGACCACACGATCGAATTCCTTATAGCAATGCTCACCTACCACTAAAACAGAATTAAGCTAACTCTTCTATCTTCATTATGAAAAGCATAAATCTATACAGAAAACTCCTGCGCATCATAAAAATTATGTTTTCAGATCTCCCTTTAGATAGGAACTAGATGTGCGATATATAGGAACGTATTTAAGAATTTTAAATTCTTAAAACGTCACTACACGTATTCGCTCCCATCGTGCGTTTCTATGGTTACAGTAATTTGTTACCGGTTCTCAGGAGTCGTGGTGCATTGAAGCGTTAATTAAGTTAATTCGAGTCATTGTCAAAGCAAGCAGAACGAGTCGCGGCATGCAGCGATTTGTCACACGACTGCCGCCCCGTGGCTTATCCCTGATCCGACGGAAAGCATTGGCCGTCGAACGCTTAACCGAAATCGATCGGTCCTAAGCCTTGAGATGATATAAGAATTAAAAAGCTTAACTATACCTCAGTTTTGCTTTTATTTTGTACCTTCATTTGCTATTAGAGTTCCGTGTTTAGTAGAACATGATTACAGATTTCTATTTCATTTCATATTGAGTATGACGAAAAAAATATGCTAGAAGATATTTATTTGTCCATCAAAACATTACATTTATACAAAGTTTTAGAAAACCTCTTTGAGCCGTAAAGTCTGTTTGTATTTGAGCCACTCACAGTCACTAAATATTTTATATTCACTCATTTATTTGTACAAGGGAACTCGTTACGTCTAAATGAATAAAATTGATTGCTTATACAAACTGTGCGCCCAAATACTCAGCCATCACAATAAATAAGGGCTTTTGGAGAAAAAAAGTTTAAAAGCTTGGTCCACGGGCTGAGAGGGACGGCGCGCTGCGCGGGCGCAATCTTCTGGTAGGGTTGCCACCTGGCGTTGCTCTACTAAGCTGAATTTACAACTAACAATTATTGAATTAAAGAATACCTAAGTATCGGTTAATATGATATTTTGGTCTATATGAATAAAAATACGGCTATCTATCTAGTACATTGTATATCGTAAGTAATCCACTCCGTATTGATTATTATTGCATTTAAGGCTGCAGCAGTCGTTACCGGTGCAGTCAAATTGGCAGCGAATTCCTCTTCCTACGTGACTTCATTCTCGACTGCCGCCTTTTTGCTAGGCCTCTGGCGACGTGCGTTTTTTTCTGTCAGCCCTGGGCAGTAGGCGGCGCGGCGCGAGGCGCGGCGTGCCCGTCCATAGCCGACCTTGGCGCGCTCCGTAAGACAAGTCGATTTTGTTATTTGTTTATACACAACACTACCTGTTCACAGTGAGAGCTGAGGTGTGGTGTGCGCCACACACACACGCGCTCGACCATCAACTCGCTTGCAGCGCTCCCATCGATGTCGAATCGCTCAGATATTTTACGGCGATTTTTGTAATGAACCTCGATTTATTGTGCCTTTGGAATGCCGCTCAAAATTTACTATATATAGACAAATACGAACGCAATTAAGAAGTTCATTGAAACAAGAAGAAATAATCATCTGCCTATTTCGTACTAAAATAAATTTGTAAATAATTGAGCTTATGTTAGACAGTGTCTGTCAATAAAGATAAATATTTACATTTAAATATGCTTTGCTTCCTTTATATTCTTGCAAAACACATCGAGATCGATTTAGATTATTATCGTTGTGAAATATGAGTGGTTGGCGTAATGTTGTCATGTCGTCTCATAATAATAGGAAAATGTAACTGGATCCGGCGGGACTCTGTGAACGACACGGAAGCCGCCTCTAAAAACCCATAAAAATATTTCACTGCGGGCGTCGGTGCTACCTGATAAGGATACGCAGTCATTTGTAGTAACCTCGTAATCCAGACCACAGCACAGCCTCCTACGATTTATGTGTAAATTGTCAGCATTATCTACTTAATGTGTTTGGAGACACGTTCGGCAGATAGGATATGCTGAGGACTCTAAAAGGACTGGGGTTTTTTTTGGTTATTTTATATGCTGATATGAGTGCCAATCAATCCGTATTCGGATAGTCTTTGAGTACAAAAGCCGGCACACATAAAAACAATCGAAGATGTTCATTTCGGAACGGACGGGTGACGTGACAATATGATTGATAAAAAAATTGCGCTCACATTAATAAATGGCACTCCATCAGGTCGAGCCTTTTTTGGCTTGATAATATATTGGCGAATGGGTGTGCGTCGTGACCCCTGGTTAAACTCATTGTTGCGATTACTTGTAGTGATTTAGATGAGTGCTACGGGGTCGCCTCCACAGATGGGTCGTCGTTGAATTACTGTCTTCCCGTCGCTTTGTTGGTTTTGTACCGCCGTTAGCTAGCCAGTAGGTAATTATGAGATCATGTTTCATAGTTATCTATTGATTTCGAACTCTCCTAAGTCTCAATTATGAATCATCGATTATCGTTCATCTCGGGAGAGTTATGTGAGACGGTTCTCTATCATCATCGTCTTCCTTAAAGTTTATTAACCTTTCATCAGTATGTTCATATTCTACGATTTTTTATAGTTGAGTAGAGGAGGCAATTGAGCTGAACGGCCCGTGGGATGATAAGTGGTTACTTTGCCCTGTTGACTTTACGATGTTGCGAATAGACGTACAGCTTCGTGCTTGTGGTCAATTCTGAGTTACTGACGCGTTAATGTAAAATAATATTATCCAATTGTTCTCGACTATAGACTGAGTATAGTATGATCTCGTTAGATTTTGTTTAATTATTTATTATAATATCTTTCCGAAAATAGAAAGGGTACGGATAGATGTGTGAAATTCTGCATAGATATACTTGTACGTAGTTACATATTTTAACTTTAATCTATTTTAAAAATTATGAAGTAAAACAAAATAATATCTAGTAGGTGTACCTATATGTATTTACGTATCTTAAGTAAATAAAAATGAAAAAACCTATTTTCATAAAATTAAGTTTATTGTTCACGTATTCAATTTCTTTAGACTATCAAATAGCCCGGGGCTCGGAGGCTAAGATTCTTGGCAAACATTACGGGGTTGTAGTATGTAGGTAAGTACAAGAGTACAAGTGTATCGGCGCTGAGCTCGCGTGACCGGTCGGCCACGATGCCTGCGCGCATCACTCCGGCTGCGATCGCTTCCAAGACGTTCTCACGACACAATTTGACATTTCACTAAGCAAATATAGAAGCCATTTTTGATCGAGACAACAAATATGCAAAGAATGCCTATATATCGCTTCCACATTGCTGCATTTTGACTATGTCCATGTGTGTAGGTCCGAAAGGTCCCATATTTACGGTGATACGATAGATAAAATTTACAGTTACCCATTTTTATAGACGCTTTATCAACGTCGCGATAGCGATGATAGAATAACTATAAGCGAAGCTCGTAAAGCCGGCGAGCGCGTCCGATTTTGATGTCGCTACCGGTTACTATTACTATTTTTCTTTTCGGAGGCGGTTGAGTCTATACGGTAAAAACTCAATCAATGCCCATGAAATTTACAAGGCAGTTAATATTTAATTTAATGTTTTATCGTGTTTGTGCGGGTGTGTGTGTGAGGCTGTTTGTACACAGTAATTATGCGGCAGGCGGATCGGCGCGGGCGCTGCGCCGGTGGTCCGGCCCCCCCGCCTCTCGCCGCTCCACTACGGACCTCTTCTACACTACTATACACCTGGGAACAACCGGACACCATTTGTTTCAAACTGGGAAATGTTGTAGGTAAATAGTTACGAATGCCTTATTTTGCGTTGAAGTTTACGTATTGGAATCAAAGAGAGCAGGAACTTACAGTGCGTCTTGCTTGGTTATTTTAATATTAATAATCATTTTCGTTTTCACATTAAATATCTGTCAGACATCAAACTAAGCTTGCTAGGTTTCGATCGGATCTTCGATTATAAATATCACACAGCGAATCAATATTTACCGGGACAGCAGTAGCTCAGTTTCTGCCCCCAACTTTAAAATACTGTTTAAAAGTATGGGAAGAGGTTTAGGAGCATGGGAAAATATGCTACAGATATATCAATCACATTGTTTTCAAACGTGAGCTTTGGTCACCGGGGGATTACGTAAGGTCTACCTGGAGAAGATTCACTTGAGGGCCGCTGTCGGACGTTCGGCGACCGATGCCGAAGCCTCCTTTGTCTACTTTTATTTGCCTGTCACTCAAAGCGCCTCACTTGGACGTGCGTTAAAGCTACGACATGTAACTCTTTGTCAGAGGCTTTACAAACCTTTGGAACAGTAAATTTCGTTGTCATGCATAAAACCATGTGTTTATATGGAGCAGTGTGAGAGTTGCTCGGTGCACAATGAAATAAACCTCGGTCAGCGTATAGAACAATTAACGTTGCGATTTTATTGGTGAATTTATTTTGTAGGTACTGACTTGGGGCTGTAAAAGTTAATTGTTTTTGGAAAAATGGCTTTGTTTATATGCATCAATATGGTAGTATAATATAAATAAATTACGCCCAAATCATCATTCATCAACCTTAATATGGGCGAATGATATGAGATTAAAATTCCTAAAAGCTCACATGCCGCCCGTGTTTGTTTCAAATTGTAAATGGGCATCCAAATACTCACGTGGATTTCGGACACAGAAAAGATCTCAGCAATAAAACTGATGTCGTAAAACTTAGTGCTCCGTAATTACAGCCCAAGTTGATGAGTGGCTCGATAGCAATCATCAAATAAACACCACCAATCATAATGATCATTCACCGAAAAGTATACGTCATTAAAAAATGGAATTAATTACGGTGGGACAGGAAAAGAGCGTTCGTTTTGACAAGTCGCTGCAATAATTTAGTTCGCGAATTCTGGCGATGGCCGGGACGGGTAATTTTGTCATATCAATACAATACTTTACAGCTCCGGCTTCCGTTCAAAACGTCTTATTTACTAAAGCTTTTTTTAAAGTTTAACTCTTTATTGCGGCCTCCTCTGTTCTAAACATTGTTTTGTCAATATTTTGTAAAAGAACCTGTTAGTGCCAATTTATCCCTTTCTCCATAATTGGCAAAAGATAGAAGTTTCTTTGAAGATTTTACAAATTTGGGGATTTATTTGGGGTCATAAAACGTGCCGGGATCCCTTTCGGCTAACGGGGTTTGGAGTCGCAACTTTCATGTTTGAAGACCCTTAAAGGTTTGCACAGATTTCGAACGGGCCTTTCCATTGTCTTTTAAGCATTGTTTTTGTATATTTGCAACTCTTTTGCAAACCCTTCAGCACCGTTACCTAGATTTATGGATTTGACGTCACGAGTAACGGGGTGTAATAAAAGTCGGCACCATCTTTGTGTTTGGAGCACTTTTAGGGAACCGTTAACTTATTAGCAGATACCAATAATAATAAATAGTTTAAAATAGTAATAAAAATAAACGTTTATGAATGATACGTTACAAATTGCTTTGCAACAATGTGCTAAAGTTTTTAAAATCATAGGAATGAAAGCGCATTTCGCAGAAACCTTAGTCACGAATGAGTTGCGTTAGGGAATTATACCTATTTGTTTTTAAATAATAATATCTACATATATTGTCTTATAGCATTGTAAGCAACGTTCCACAGATATGAAGTACGAAGGGATAGGTCGTCTGCATACACCGCGGCTAGCCTACGAAACGAGCTCAGATAAACAGATTAGATCTTCATCGCAGGCTGCCTGGATTCTTCTTGTTTTAGGACAGGTTAAGGTCCAAGTCAGAGTTCAAAGCGATGTATCCAAGTATTCACTGCCTATTTATTGTGTAAAGCTTTGTTAAGTTCAAACATTTTCATAGAGAACTTTCTTTCATTGGATTGAACTCCACCTATTTTCACCATGCTATTTCGTTACTTGTTTAAACGCATGGTGTCGATAAATAACATATTAGTATGAGAAAACGTTTTCTTATACAAACTTAATAAGTTACACTCATAAAGATTTGTTGTTGAACTGTTTGTTGTTATTACTGTTTGGTGTCCTTTTAAATGGCTTATGCTCACATGTCGGTGCATCATGAAGGCACGTATTTAAACACGCTGAATAAAAAAATATAATGCTAGTAGGATGTTATCATAGCAATGTTTTCCAAATAGTTCGACCCGCCGTGTACCTTTCTTATTGACTTTAGACGCTTCATTAAGTTTATACCAAACCGTTGTTGGTTTATGATGATGACATTTCGCTTCTTCAAACATCCATTCGGCTAAATGCTTTCAAGTACCCGAATATATGAATGAGACTTTACGCCACTCAATTTTTGTAGATACTCGAAAAGTAAACGTAAGTGTGACGTTATATATTAGATGTAGGTACAACTTACCCGTCGCACCTTAAAATTATTTAGGTTGTGACACATACCTGCAATAAACATCAATAGATTAGATACATGGTTGCTATCATCGATAAATCATGATTTTTCTACAACAATGACTAATTTCCGACAGGTTGGCATGCATTAGCATTTCAAGCGGGGTTTGTTGAATGGTCTCGAGCCGTAGTATGCAATTATGCAAACAGTATAATAGCTCGGTGTCAAGAGCGCACGTATGTCCAGGGCTTATACAGGCTGTTGGAAGAAAAGAAATGTCAGGGCATCCGGCTCTCGCGATTATCGCGACGGGATCGCGGGAGCGGCGCTCATGATATATGTTACCCTCGCTGTATGCACGCGTAAATCTTTTTCCCGGGTGAAGTCTTGACTTTATAGGTGACAAAAGGATATCGTAGCCAACGAGCAAGGGTTCAGACCGCAAACTTGATGACCGTAAATAAGATTGTGAGTGATACTGATCTGATCCGCTTATCTACAGACTGGTTTTGAACAGGCTCATTTATATCTATAGAATGCAATTCAATAAATCGTAGGCACTATTAATACATCATCGGAGGAGATGAATCAATGAATGGACGACACCCTCGATATGTATATGGCATCTGGTTTCGTCACACTGAATTTACTCTTCAAAGATCTTCCTACTTACAAACAGGTTCCGAATATGAACAGACATTACCATTTCCAAGGAGGCCGATGGAAATACTCTTTCAAACTTTTTTTTATAAATTTTAGCGTATCACGAAGACAAATCTTGTGAGGTATCCTAGAGCCGGGTCTCACCGGCTTCTTTATCCTTACTACAAAGGACGTAATAACCATATCAAACAGCGTGTCCCTTTGCCGCGTTGCATACATATCGCTGGGAATGGCCGAGCGACGCCTTTATTGTATATTAAAATAGTAAAGAAATGCTTTTTGTTTCCGCCGGAGGAGGCCTTCCAAAGCAATGTCTTGCCACTCACGTTCGGTAAATACCGGACACGTTACAAGTAGGCAGGAGTGATCCTCGTATATGACATCATTTTTCGATACCCTATATGGAACACGAAACTTATCGTATATTTGTTTCAGATATAATTTCTTTGTTCCTCTGTTTGTCTCGCAAAAATATTGTTAAAAATACGAGACTTGTAAATATTGTCAGAACAGTAATTTTACTAACAAGGTGAAGATAGGCAAGTAGTAGGTACCTAATAGTTTAACTGCGTAGTAGTGGCATAAAGGTTACATTTTTTTGAGAACTACTCATTATTTTAAAGTTGATAATATTTAAATGTCGCATACAACAGGTAAACGTCAGAGAGCGGGCGTGCCTCGGAATTCGGTACGTGAGGGGCATGAGAACCATACAGATCGACCCCGCACATAATTTTAGAGTTCTCGTCCTTTGTGCTGGTCGTCATTGTTATTAAAGTAATCACGGTCGCCCTCCATCATACTCCAATCGAAACATTATGGGATATAAACAAAAGAAAGCAAGAGGAATTCAATGAAAAGCCATTATGTCGCCGTGGAGTGCCCTCCACCGAGCTTGTTGTCTCAATATTTTTCTTAGTGGATGGAGTTGACGCGTCATTCTCTCGCATCGTTCAAAAACGCCGCGTGGAATTTTGAAGGGTTCTCGATAATGGCCGATATTTACGGCCTTTAGATAATGTTATTTAAACGGTTGGGGACTGAATTATAGCGGACGAAACAAAACAAAATGTCACGAGGACGTCCACCATCTGCGAGATTACCGTTGGAATCTCAGTGTTTGTGGTTGAAAAGTAGCTTATGCATTATTTGTGGAGCTTTCTATCAAAGGATTAAGATATGTGTCGCAATGAAGGGGCGATCTGACAGTCGGTTAATGCGTTTATAGTCGGCGCTTTTGAGTTTCCATTAGAAGAATCCCGCGGGCCGCGACAATGTCGGCTTAGGCGGAATATCCTGCGACTGACACTCTAGCCGCGTTCGATGCGCTGCTGATACAATCTGTCGATAAACTCGCCTTTAATATACTCATGTCAAATATTTCAAGTTATGGTTTAGATATTGTGAAAACATTACTAAACAATGACACACTTGGATGGCATAGAAGTGGATTTATAAGCGTAAAAGTACTTACATGTTTTGTGGGTTGTAACTTATGAGAGCATCCCCACGCCTGAATTAGCTTTTTATGGTGCGTTTACCGCAAGTGTGTATTATTTTGCCGACGTATTTTATTTTTACTCCAAATTTTGTCTCCCATAAAGAGTAACGGCGTAATAAAACGTTAAATATATTCACAGTCGACGTCCGGATTTAAATGGAATGGTCATGTTTAGAAACTCATAAGAATATTGTGCTCGACAAAAATGCTTGGCGTTCTCGTTAGTATAGAAGGAATGTTTTGAAGGAACTAATCGTAAATTGGGCACGTAGCAATGTTAGATACTATCGTCTGTAGTCAAATCGAACTCACCAAAACCAACTTACCTAATATTAGGCGGGCCATGTCCGGTTTCATTAGTAAATTATTAGTTTTCTGTCTGTTCTACGTGGGACAATAAATAATTAAGAATCTTCAAGATAAACTAAATAAAAATAATTGGCCATTAAAACGATATTGCTTCCGAACATAAGTTATGGTTTTGGAACTGTTTTAACCCAAATAGTTTTGTCAGTGATTTTATTTATGTTATCATTATTGTAGCGGTTGATCCGGTATTCCTTGTTTCATTTAGTCCTATGATTAATGCCTATGTTGTTTAATAATAACATCTGAGCGACCGAACTCCGTTTTATTAACACACGGAAAAAACTAATTTTCTTGGGAATAAGGTAGAAAGTTTCTTCGCGCTTTGAATATTCAACATTAGGTATAGGTTACATGTTCAGACAAATATCAACATTACACACTATAACATAACGAAATAAAAGAGAGTAGGTATTATAAAAGACGACTCAAAATTTTCGATGGTTGATTTTATGTTAAATTAATAACTTGTGAATTCCTGCATTTAGTTACGCTATGAAATAATAAAGGCGTAAAATATAATATTATTATGGTTTCATCTGTACAAATTACGCTTATATTCCAAACAGACATTTTGGTCTCGCTAATAAGCTAAGTGAGTCATCCCAGTATTGTCTATGATGAAATCCACGTAAATTATATGAGCGCCAGTAATAACTACACCGGTTGTTATCGTGAATAGACTAGTCAACTAGCGCGGGCGGTTACAAAGACATTTTCGTTGTTAAGATCTGCCACTATTTGTGTTACTCGTTCGACTGTTTACTGCTAAACTGTAAAAGTTACAGTAGAATAACAATATTGGAATGAAACAACTATAAATTTATTTAACTCGCGTATTTTATTTTATTGGCTGATGTAGCACGACTGAGCTGACAATAGTCTTATGCTAAAGTGATTGAATGAAGAATGACAATAGTTTATCGTGAAACTGAATCTTGAAACAAGATATTTGTGGATTATACTGAGTGTTTTATTCATTATGATATTCAAATACCTATCACTGTAACACCAGTTATTAGTTTGTAAATGCAATTAAGTAGGTACCTATTTAAATTTAAAATGAAATAAAATAAAAATAAATGACGTTTCACTGCAGGATAAATGTTTACAAAGCATTGTAAAAAATGTAACAAATTGATTAAATGACTGAGCTCACTAATATTAAAATAACGTCTACTAAATTATTTTCTGTATTAAGTAAAACCAGGTTTGCCTACTGTAATTGTTATTTTAGAGATATTTCATTATTGACTGTTTATTTACTGTTTACGATTTAGACAACCCTTTGTTTGGAGACGTGGAAACAATAAAGTTTAACTGGAAATGCGAAATTTGTTTATTACCATTGCTTTGCAAATTTCTTAATGGATTTTGTCCTTGTAAAAACCTAAAAGGGGACCGCGAAAGTTGTTTGAAAGAGTTAGCTGTCATGAGTTTTAATTTATGGTTGTTGCAAACCCCGAACAATTATTTTCTATTGAGTTTTATTGGGTTTTTTTGGTATTGTTTTTATAAAGTTACATTTGGTAATTTCTAGAATAAGGTAGTTTGCACTTTAATAGACTGACGTCAGCTTCGTCGGCTACGAATATGAGAACAAAAAAGTTTTCGAAGCGTCAGCAAATAATACCTATGCGCGATTTAATTTCGTTATAGTTGTTTCATTCTATTGTTATAAAGTTGTCAAGTAAACTATGACAAACTACGTACCTATGAAAAGTACCATAATATCGTACCTACGTACCTAGGTGAAAACATATGAAACTGCGTGAACAAATTGCATCCTGGAAGATCATGTTTTGAAATAGTTATTCTGCGACATTAAACTTGGCGCTCATGTCGTTTTTGCTCTACTGAAACGTTAATAAATAGATGAAATATTATTTAATACCGACAACACCTATGACGTCATCACCAATACGAGCCAAGTAATTTTTAGTTACACAAATCTACCTACTTATTGTGCTTACTTTAATTATTAAAACTATTTAAAATGATGATAACTAAAGAGACTCTTTCACAAGTGATGTAAATATTCTTTTGAAACAATACATAGATGTTGGTATACTTCGCTGGAGTTTCGAGTATCAAATTCCCCGCTGTCAAAATTGCAGGGTGCATTACGTTCTTTCTGCTTTGACAGCTGATAGTCAGTTTTGGTTAAATTGATTTTAGGGGTCATGCTCGGTTGGCCCGCACCCAAAATTTCTAATTCGATTTATTGTTTTATGAACTCCAGGTTAGAGGCATGGCTCCAACCACGCTCGAACACAATTTTTAATGCTGTTACTTGTACGCCGACTAATGCACAATACATGTTCTCGTCTATCAACAAACACGTGTAAGTATTTGTCAGTGAAGTACATTACACGCCATTGTTTTATTCAACCGGTCGAGTATTAATAAAATTAATTTTATTTGGTATGTTTTTTGAGCCGGAAGTTTTGTTAAGTAATAACTGTGGTGAAATTTTGCGTTGCGGCTGCAGTGGTAAAAAAAATCTATAAAGCACTCATACTTATATTTACTCGTATACCTACTAATTATTATATAATTACTATTTACTGTGTGTAAGTATTTGAAAGACTATGTTTCTTTGAGAAATTTGAGATGGGATGTATACGAAATTAGAGCCCAGTTAGGTAAAAGTACCTAAGTTCTGGATACTATGGACAGTATAATTATCTTAGATGAACTAGTGTATTTTTATTCATGAAAAGGATCTCGTGATACACTCTATCATGTAATCAGAAAGCTAGTACTATATACCTTACCTATATGCAATTATGCATGTTCAAGACTACTATCAATTTAATTCTACTATTATGTGATTTTAATAAAGCTGAACATCTAGTAGGTAGTTGATGACGGTTAGAGCAGCCTGCGAACACTCGTAACCGGTTCGTACCTTCAAACAACCAGTCTCGATGGATCAAAAAGGAAATAAGAAGTTCATAAAAACGTCACCGTTCTAAAACAAAGTAATATATTGTTAACCATTTTCGCTCGCGAAGTTCTGGACTCGAGGCGATGCAGAATTTTAATTACAGGTAAAGTTTTTTACTTAACGCTGATCGCCGTAAGCTACTAAATGCTACTATAGACATAAAAGATAATGCTTCTTGTGTCTTTACTTTACTACACGTCAATGTCAAGCCAATCAAGATTGAACTCTAACGAACCAAAATAAGATCGCAACTGTTTCGCAGTTAGGATTAAGAACTACCTACATTCAATTTGTTAGGTCGTGTGTACACAGGACCCAAAGTGCAACGTCGAGACAAACATAATGCTTTGTGCTGCTCATGGAAAGGGTAAATATTGGTTCTTTACTTCGGGGAAAAATGCGTTTTAGAAAACATTCGGCCGCTGTGTACTGATTTCGTTATTAGAATTATGGCGCGGTGGCGGTTGTGTGCGGGGCTTTTGTTGCTCACGGGTTGTAATATGTTGTTTAAATTTGATCTGAGTTTGATGGACGCCGACAGACGCCGCAGGATGTTTTTACAAAATTGATAGCACATTAATTTTCGGGGCAATAAAATGGTGCACTGTTTGTTTTAAGCGGTCGGTGCGCTTCTTATCAAAGAGGTTTGGTGCTAAAACTACCGGAATTTTGCTTTGATGAAGTGCATATCCTGGTTGTTTTGGTTTTAAAAAATATTTTTAAATGCGCGATTTTGCTACGTAACGTTTACTCGAATATTATTGTACGAGTAGTTAGGTATGTTGCTTATGTTACGAAATTATTATAAATATGCCAAGGGACTTAAGTAAATTTAATAAGCAATCAAACCTATTTGTATATACCTACTCTTTTAATATGCATATTTTAGGATAATAATTTCCGATGTCTTCGCGGTTATTACACATCAGAAAGAAACAATTATAACGGATTTAACTCGCGTAAATTTTAGCGTTAAACTATCGTCAGCTCAGTCGTGAATCTATATATATAAAAGAAAGTTGTGTTAGTTACCCCGTTTATAACTCGAGAACGGCTGAACTGATTTGGCTGAAAATTGGCGGGGAGGTAGCTTAGAGTCAGGAAAAGGACATAGGATAATTTTCATCCCGATCCAGTAAAAAAAATATTTAGCTCATTTGTTAAAAATAGTAGGTATAACAAAACGCAACAATGACAACTGTCAAATCGACATTGCCGGGCGGGACGAAGTCTGCCGGGACCACTAGTAGTGAATAGAAATTTAAAAAAATCTTAGTTATCTATAGTATAAAAAAGTTTTCTTCACATAAACAATACAACATTCAGTAGGTACACAAATGTATGGGAACCCCAAGTTATGAGAGCAGGGGCACAACATAATAATAAAGCCATAAACTTGGTCAATACATAAATAAAAAAAAAACTTGGCTTCCATTCACACGTAGGTCCTAAAACGTAATATATCTTAAGGCTCTAATCATTCTATAGATATTACGATAAAAAAAACTTTGAATAAAGAGACATATACTTCTAAAGAAATATTTTCTCCCGATATACCTATATAATTAATAATAATCAACTTTGGAAAACTTCAATTTATTGTAAATCTTATTATACAGGTCTTGATCCTTATTAGAAGTTAGAAGCAGTTTTATTGCTATGGTTGCTAGATTAATTATAGAATTATAACGTACCTATTCTAGTAATATATCCAATATTGTTATAATTTGCTGAACGCATTAGAATATAAATTCTGTCGTGTACCATAAAGAGCATGTAGGTAAGTAATAACAGAACTGTAGAATAACTTTTTACGTTATAAAATTAAAATTCTACGGAAAACAAGGATCATCAAGTAAAACTCCCACAGTAGATAAATCACCATACTGATGTTAAATTGACGTCATCACGACAGTGACAGAGGAGAAAAATGATTAAAAACCGGAATTAAGAAACACAGAACAGCCTGTATTTACCCGTAGTAATTACGCTTTACCGCATTTACATTCCTTAAGTGCATAATTGCGGTAAAAAATAATAACGAAGTAATACCTGGGTCTTCATTCAAGAAGCTAAAGCCAATGTAAGTGATATGACTACAATATTAAAGCGATACGATCGCCTTTATCACGTAGTTAATAAAGTATTGATATCGCTTGTTGATATGATATTGATTTTGCTCCCCGAGGATAACTAGTCCTTCGGTTTCAACTTTAATTTCAATTGAACGGTAATTTATGGGTAGAGGTAAATGGTTTGCGTTGTACAAAAACCGGATAATTTTAAAGTAGATGGATAACCCATATCGAATGGTGAGTGATTACTGAGTAATGACAGATTGGCTCCGGTTACAGAGGGAAGTGGCGGTTAAATTGTTTGCAGTTATATATTTTAATAAAATTTCAGCTTTAATATCTTACAATTTCATAAATTGGTTAAATCAATATTTTTGTGTAGTAACACTTATTCTTGAAAAAAAAATGTCATATAGTGTTTCGACATACGTATGTCGAAACACTATATGACATTTTTTTTTCAAGAATTAGAATTTTCCAAAAATGGCGTCTCATACCAACGTCTCCTACGTAGGAGACGTTGGTATGAGACGCTATTTTTGGAGAATAGAATAGAGTACCTAGTATCTCTATATATGTTTAAGAATAAGAATGAGTTTATTTGTTCAAACATATTGAAATAAACTGAAGGTTGAGTCCCTTTATTAGGTATATTTATGACTGTAACAATCAGCAGGACTCGCTCTTTCAAAATTTTCTAGTCACTAATTAATTAATTGCAGTTTACAATGCAAATAAAACACTTAGGTATCAACTATTTTATAAACTTGTTTGTGTGTGTGATAAACATTTTGCATGTGTCTTCATGTACCTACTTACCTACTTATAACATAATGATCTTAGGTATACATCTGGGAGAATATGATACGCCTTAATTACGAGCAAAAGGATTGATATTTTTAAATGGGTTATTTTATAATAGACTAGCGATCCGCCCCGGCTTCGCGCGGATCCCTACTTTTTCAAAATATTTTATAGCCTACGTTACTCGTGCATAATGGATTTCGAATGGTGAAAGAGTTTTAGAGGTAAAAACGGTCCAGTAGTTTTAGAGCCTATTACAACCAAACAAACAATGTTTTCCTCTTTATAATATGAGTATATATATAACACTAGCTTCTGCCCGCGACTTCGTCCGCGTGGAACTCCTCCTTTTTTGCAGTCGGTTAAAAAGTAGCCTATGTTCTTTCTCAGGCTCCAGACATTCTTTGTACCAAATTTCATTTAAATCGGTCCAGTAGTCGACAGACAGACAGACAGAGTTACTTTCGCATTTATAATATTAGTAGGGATAAAAATATAACAACTTAAGTTATCAATTTACAAAGAATGCTAACGGGTATAATGTGCTGCACAAATCATCTACTCGGACAGGTTACTTAGCCTAGAGCAAAAAAAAATCTTGACTTTCAGGTTTAAAAATAAGTAAACTCCGTGGTGGGCCGCAGTTGTTTTAACAACATAATTTATTCATTAATAACATTATTTACAAAGAATCGTATACAAAATACACAATTTGCTTTAACCTCTGCCTTAATGTTAGTACGTTTCGGATTACCATACGGTGATATTTTACTTTGAAAACTAAATTGAAATACCTAAAGTTACGATGGAGTTTTATTCAGTCGGTGTCAAATTACTCAAGGTGTCGAGGTGTCCATTAGTTGTTTATAAAATAACATTATAAATTGGATTCGACAAACGATAATTCATTTGCATAGACATGTCACAATAGGCCCATCTTTTGTTTTTATGTTTTATAATTCAAAACAATACCTACGAAATAATAATTTCTGACGCTCTCACGGTTTTTACACATTGGAATAAAACAAGTATAACAAACGAAACGCGTATATATTTTATTGATTTTATGTAGACGTTTCGAGAACTTAACATATTCGTGGCGGATTGAATTTCAAAATACTTATGCGAATAAAATCGATTTAAGCGATTTAATTCCACTCGCGTATTTAATATTATTACTTAAGTATTTTATTTGCTGATATTTCGAAATCTTCACACTTCTCATATTCGTAGCACGACTGAGCTGACGACAGACGCCTATATGGGATAATTTTACCTAAGTATATAGGTAGGCTGAAAAAAAATTACCGAAAGAATTCCGTTATAGGTAGTTGTTTTATTCCAATACCTTCAAAATATTATCTAACGCCGTAGTTTATAAGAAATCAAGGAATTTCCCTGGTTTTTTTTGTATAAATATGAATATATATTTATGATCGGTGTCAGTTTTCACTGGTCGCGTGCCGCGGTACCGTTGAAGTCTTTTCCTTGAGTCGATCGAAAGCTACCGTGCAGCAACACTCCCCGCTGTGCCAAAATGACTACAAATTAACGCAACTGTTGTATAATTATGACACTTTAGATATAAGATAATTGTGGATTTACTACGATTTTAAATCATTTTAGTAAAAAATATTTAATAGCTCCCATAATAGATACCTACAGCAGTGATTAATGTTAAACCTAAATGAAAAAACAATAGTATTGACCTTAATGCCACAAAGAAATTATCATCTTATCAGTCAACCGTGACCATTTTATTATATAATAGCTGTGCCCGCGACTTCGTCCCCGTGGAATAGTAATACATAGTAATTCTTCATACGGCTTCATATTTTCCCCGTTTTTTACACATTTTCCACTGTTTCTTCGCTCCTATTGGTCGCAGCGTGATGTTATATAGCCTAAAGCCTTCCTCGATAAATGGTCTATCCAACAAAAAAGAATTTTTGAATTCGAACCAGTAGTTCCTGAGATCAGCGGGTTCAAACAAACAAACAAACAAACTCTTCACCTTCATAATATTAGTATAGATTAAGTTAAATATTTGTTAATATTTAATTAATATATACATCGTTGTATGTATGTAACTATAAGTAGTATAATAGACTTTTTCTTGGTTTCAGACGGCGATTCTTCTCAGTAGCGATGGATTTCCGAAGCGCTCATATCGGATATGCAAAAGCACTTTTTAATATAACATTTCATTTTATTTGAACAATACACCGATACAGGAGTCCGAATACGTCGTCAGTACAGTTATTCCTAAACACTTAGAAAGCTATTTCAGTTCAGTTACAGTCAAACGGTCCCGCGACGCCTTGTCCGATTCGTCGGGCGATTAGTTTGACGTGCATAGCGCTTTGAAGATGGATTTACAAATGGCCGCGGCGCCGGCCGCCGACAAGCGCTAGCGCATTGTCGCAGCTGCGTATATCGTTAGCGGCTAAATATAATGCGGTTTCGAAATTGGCATTTAATAGCGCGTATCCAGTATAAATGTCACTAGTAGATATACAAATGTTGCCATGTAGTCTGGGTGTTTTATAAAGTCAGTTTCTTTTAAAAAATGGCAACACTGTTGTTTACTTAGTTTAAGTTTGGAATTTTTTGTCGGTGTAATTTTTGGTTTGACAACGCGAATTTTTTAGAAGAATCAGTTTGCTAGTTAACAAATTGAATCTGACTAATTTAAAGTTATTAACAAATGAGTTTAAAGAGGTTCAATTTGCTAATTTGTATTTGTTTAAAAGTTCTGAAGTAACCGAAATATAGGTACCTACCTATTGTACCTATGAAGGTAAGTTTACATTAGTCTCCCATAATTGAATGTTGATGTGATTCTATAAATAATGATAATGAAGTTAAATATGTAATATGTATTTCAAAATTTTAAATAAAACAAAGGTATTCGATTGCATAATTCAACATAATAAATATTTAAATGGACTGTCATGAATAAATTTCAATTGTCCTTATCATTTCCAATCTATCGATTATATTATTTAAAACTTTATTTTAATAAATATAGTTTTTTACATTGCTTACGTACTGAATTGTTAAAATAGCTTAAATATCTATTATTTTTAAAATTTTGCCTTTATCGGCAATAATTCCACCCAATATGTACACTCAGATATCTCTGACACTGACTGTACTTACCTACAAAGATCATTGGTCGGGTATGTCAAATAATGATAGGCATTTACAACATAAGTAAGTAATATTAATCTATTTAACTTTTTAGATAGGTACCGTAAGGTTAGGTAGGTACCCACTTTGACCAAAGTAGGGTTACATCAAGGCTAAGTTTTGACTATGTTCCATTCACACCCATCTTTTCATAGGTATTTTATTTTATACTCTATACTAAAACACGTAGATAGTTTTATGCATCAAAAACATTTGATAGATATTGAAAGTTTGGGGTGGTCAAAGTTAGTGTTGAAGTAACTAGATTTCACTCACTTACATTATTTTCTGGTACCTAGTATCGTTCCGTAATTGAGTAAATTATAGTAAGATAAAAAAGGAACAATCATTTGTGTCAAATATACCGTCAGCGACGACAAGTGCTGTCAGTGCATTCGCTGACATAAGTCGTCGAGTGACCGACGACAGCTGACGGCAACCGGCGACGACGAGGATAATGAGTCGGAATTTAAATTTCATACGCTCCTATTTGCCTGAGCCTTGTCTTTAAAACACGTTTACGTCATTTAAATACTGCATTACAGATTAAATATCCGTTCAGAGGGGACATGCCTTATCTGATTGTGTAACAATTGCTCATCAGATAGCTGAGACATCCTCGCGTTGTCTGCGCTTCAATATTTTCAATATATTTAAATGTATGACTGATGTCAGGCTTGCGAGTGACGTGGATATTTGCATTATCTGATACGAGTTTGAACAGGTAAGTATGGTCAGTTTATGCACCCCTAGGCTTGACCTGCTAGACAGAAGGTTATGCGAAAGGATGCAAGACTCGCCTTTCATTTTATGTGATAAGCAAATTGAGCGACGACTGGGGCGTGCCGCGTTCTTTTAAGACTTTTTATCGGTATTTGTTCATCGTAATTACAAAATCAAAGCCGTGTAATTACCATGCTTTTTTAATCACCGAATTTTAATTTCGACCGGGAAGTATCTCGGAATAAGTTTTTAAAATGTTTCACATAGTGACTGGCCGCGACTACGCTCATTAATTACGTAGTCGTTTATGCGTATAGAACCGAACTAAATCAGCCATCGGGACCATCGTCGCTGCTCTTTAATGAATTTTTAACAAAAACTTAATTAAAAATCGTATCTCGCATGTTCGAAGGAAATGAACTCATTCTTCGGACTCACTGACTGACGGGCCGACTGACGGACCCGTCATTATGAAGAGCGGCCAAATTATAATGACCTACCCCGCAGCCTCGAGCTCAGATTAAGCGCGATTACGCGGGGCCAATTCAATGGGCTGTCATCGGTCTACATTAAATGGACCTGTTGTATGTTTTCGAAATTTTGTAGTTGACGTGAACATGCAGTAAATGTTTATTACCTAATTATTAATTATTGTCTCATTTTGACGTTAATTTTGTACGAAAGTTCATAATGGTTCTGACCGGACGTTTTATTGACATGAGGGCTGGGGGCCTATGAAAAATATTAAAAAACATGGAACTAATAAACGTGAGAAACTCTTATAGGTATTTAAATGCAGTAGCAAAAAGTAGTTTCTTACTCGTAGATAAAAGTAATGATACAAATGAAATATGCGCATAATGTTGACGTTTCATGCATACATGTAACATCACCGGTTCATGTCCGAGCGAAACTTGGAAGTGTACTTCGATTAAGAAAGAAGTTCTTCGACTCTGTGCGCATCATATCAGCAATAGCGCAGCATTTTTTCACGTCTATACTGGAGTAAAAAGGCATCAGTACGTATGAAGACGCTGGTTTCAACAAAACCAACACGGGGCGGCCGCAAATTGGCGGTGTAGCGAGACGGGCACGTCGTGACTGCGCCGGCGCGCCGCGGGCGCAGGCTCTGTGCGCGCGCGCTGTTGGACGGAGCGGGGGCGGTAGCGGGAGCGGGGGCGGTAGCGGGAGCGGGTAGAAACAATATAAATCGAATTAACACGTAGGTAAATGTAATTACATTTTGGATTGTTAAGAGTCTTTTCTTTTTGTGGTGCCATCTTCTGGCGAAGGTTGGCGACCATCATGGCAATTTGGAGCCATGGCAATTGTTAAGAGTACAGTACTGTAATATCTGTCATTTTTATGACAGTCTTGATAATTTACAATATTTAAATGATCGAATAAGAGAAAGGAGAACATTTTTCATTGTTGTTTAGGCTTTTTATACTTAATAATAACATGCTCGAATCGCTCAAGATCCAACAAATTTTATTATATATTATTTACAAATTTAAAATATAGAAAAATAAAAAACATAGCATTTATTTTCTCCCCTTAACCTTCTAAAACACTTAATAATATGTTATCTATTAGAAAACAGGTATCCATAATTAAACAAAATAGCTAATTTTAGGTATAAAATAAATTTCGCAAAATAATTATTATCTACTATGATCGGACGCTTCCATATAGCTCCATATTTGATTTAAAATGTGTTCATACAAATGTTTACCTCACGTTCAGTCAACTAGTACTTACAGCAAATAAAGAGACTTGCACATGTGAATAATATTTAAAAATTAGCGCCACGTTATTTGATGTGTTACTTAGTCTCTATATTTATATTTGAGAAAAGACCCAATCGACTGACAGCTTGATATCAATATATAGGTATAAATTTCGCATATGACGTGTTATATAACACTATTGGTTTAGGGATTACTGAAAATAGATTTTGTAAGGAGGTCGATATTTATTTACTCTACACATTATAATAAAAATGCAATTGAACGTTTTTTTTTTATATTTGCATGTGAAACCGCGGGCGGAGTGCTAGTCTGCAATAAGGTAGAGGGCTTAAAGGTCTAGTACGATTATTTGCCCAGTAATGGTAGAAATCCATTAAACGAGCTTCTTTTACTGATTGAACAACGACATAGCGGATTATTCTACCTTTTACTGTTGTTAAATGATTTTAAACTTAGAGATAAATAACTGATTTATCTCTTGATATCGGATTATTTGACTTTGTACATAAATAAATAATAAAAGAAGGTAGGTATCTTTGGATAACATATACGAAAACTATGCAAAGCTTGTTAATACTACAGCGGTTAAACTTACATAAAAATCATCCAAAACTCAGATACAAATGCTCGTACATAAATATTTGCTTAATATTATATAATGAAGTTGGTATATAAACAAAGCAGATAATAAAATATTGAGGTATGTTATACAGCATTTATCTACATAAGTGAGTGAAAATAGAAGAACTTGGAAGCTTATTCTAGAATTAGAAAAAATGTTGACTATACTTATTATATCGCATAACGATATACCTACAAGATAAAGAAATACTACCTCACAAATTCAATAATGTTGCCATATTTAAAGTTCACTATAATGTTGTTAAAGTTCCCTTACAGTTTCAATACAAAATAGTACCGCCAGTTATAGTGTATTTTAGATTCACATCCAACCAATTTACTGACACCAAATTGCATACCATGGAGTTTTTTATTCACTTGCACTGTTGTCGGCATGTAATAGATATAGCCTTTGGTAACAAAGATACGGGTCTGTAGATGTTTTGTATGGCTCACTTTGAAAGTTACTTTCACTGCTACATGCTTGTACAGTCTAGATCAAAGCGGATTTTTTTATCATTAAGATACGAAAATATAGTTTACTAGCTTCTGCCCGCGACTTCGTCCGCGTGGAACTCCTCCTTTTTTTGCAGTCGGTTAAAAAGTAGCCTATGTCCTTTCTCAGGCTCCAGACTCTCTTTGTACCAAATTTCATTTAAATCGGTCCAGTAGTTCTAGCCTGAAAGCGTAACAGACAGACAGACAGACAGAGTTACTTTCGCATTTATAATATTAGTTAGGATGTTATGCTCATCAGCCAAAAATAGCTCGTAATTAAACTTTGACGAAATGAAACGAATACAAAATGGTACAGAATTGACATATATATATCAAGGTGAATTGACCACATGACATTTCGCTAGCGTATGTCAATTCCATGCATAGGGAATGGTACCTGTCTAGGGGCCCTTGCCTATTACTTTCGTATATTATACACAATAAACGCCAACAAAACTTACAGTACGCTAATGAATTAACACATCCACGCTTTCACAAAGCAATGATGGCCTGTTATCATTGTGATAATGCAGTGATAATAACACAATAGCCTTCGCGGCTACCGAGATAGACTCTATCGACAGCAATTTATTTTGTGACCTACACTTTACACCTACGAGCGCAACAGTTCGTTCACAAAATATTTGTGTTTCTCTAAACACACAGAGGTAGACTTACGAGTTTCGAATTGTTTTTTATATTCTCTAACGTTTTATAATCATGTATTTTATGTATAAGACGCGTCACAGTTGATGACTGTAAAGTAAGAGGCAATGAAACTTTTAGTGCCCATTAGCTTTTCATGAACCTTGTCATTTTCTGCATACAGTCTTTCTTATTTTGCATTTCTAACCACGAGGGCTAGTATGCAAGGTTTTTGTCGCTTGTGAAAGCATCTGTCGCTCTTTAGCTCATTGCTAAAGTATGACAGTGACAAGCTTTCTCGCGCGACAAGAATCTTACGTGCATGATGAATGTATGGGATTGACGGTAGTTAAAGGAAAGTCACGTGGTCAGTTGTAGTTGATATTAGTTTCAGGCACATAGCTATAATATAGTTAGGGACCTATAGCATCGTGATAACGTTATAGCCAACCGTAAACTAAGAAAAAAGAACTGCAAACTTCACTATTGACAGCGGCGCCTCGCGCAACGACGTTAGTAATTTTTAACAGCTGTTTTACAACTCACGGAAAGCCTTTTGACCCCCGTCTGGTAATATAGTAAAATTTATTGTCGATGAAAATGTTATTATGGGAAACGATGTTCCCGCCACTTCCAGAGTCCACGTTTCGCGAGATGTCCTGATAATTTAAAAGCCTCTTAGGATAACGTAGATAAAAGGCTCGTTGTGGCTTATTATTTACTGTCTTTTGCTAGCGGCATTGCTTTATAAATTTTAATAATCGCACGTACACGCCTTAGTCGTAGTTGGTAATATAAATAAAATTCATTTGAAACTATTTGAACAATACGATCAATAAAATTGCATTAACAATGCTTGGATTCCGAGTTTCTGCCACGTGAAGTCGTGGTCTCTACAGGAAGTTTAGTTTTATTACCTTTGTCCTTTGAAGAGAGAAATAGCCTCACCTAAAAAGAAAATATACGAATCACGCTTTTCTGAGCACCCATACTGTGGACTATTATTATTATAACACTATGAAAACCTTTATGGTGAAGGATTATCAGTAACCAAAATTTCACCTTGATATAATTGCCGCTTTTCATCTGTGAACTTTACATCTTCGTTACTGCATCAAAATCGAGTTTTATTATGTAACGTGTAAATTCGGAACTAATAGGTTCCTGGCACATGGGACGTCAATTTCAGCGGCGACACGGCCCCGGATTTATCGGCCGCTTCATTTACATATACCGAGCATAAATTCTCGTTTGTAAGAACACACTGGCACTTTTATTGTGCAGCTCTTTGTAGGGAGAAAAATTGACAGTTTTTTATGAGAATGACTATAACGGAGACCTCTGCTCTATACAAATATCACGGCGCGGCTGATTTTAAAGTAAAGATATGGAAGTTCATATGTCTGTAGAGTCTACTACCTACTGGAAGAGTTATTATTTTTTTTTCTTTGTCGTAGGTATCGTTGTTAACCTTTAGTTTTGGAGAAGGTACATAAACGACGTAGCACGGAAATATACCTTTGTCACACGAGTCCACTTCTATGTGGTTAAGTATTATGTACTTATTGTAAAAAATATTAAATTATTACAATGCAATTTTATAGATAAGTATATCGCTCTCATGACATGCGTCTATGAATACGGGAGCTGTAAACTTCGTCTTAGTCAATATACCAACGCGTGCTACATCCGTTACAGTAGCATTTTACCAACAAGGTATAAAATATGTTTTAATGTATTTATGCAGTGTAGGTCTTTAATATTTTTCTAAATTCGGCAAGCGCTGACTTATACATTTGTTTATAATATTTATCGGCTCCATAAAACTCACATAATTTTTATTTTATTTACAAAAGTAGTTACGACTTTAACGTTACACTATTTGACAACAATAAACGGAATATAAATTATCTTCTAAATTAAAAGGCATAATATGTAGTTAGTACTTAGTTTGTTGTTTGAATTTGCGCTGATTATGTTTGTTAAACTCGTTAATGATGACAAACAGAGCGTTCAATGTAAATCGTTAACAATATTAATGTATTTATAAATTCAGAACGTGCCGCAATATAGGTCACAAACGGACATACTCGCTATTTCCCGATTGTGAACAACTTACAATACATATTTTACGACGGATCATTAAAAGGGTTTTAAAATTGATTTATTGAGGGCTCAAGTGATTGCAGCATCTGATTTTCGAACTAAAATTGTAGCGGGCTTTCAATGAACAGACGTTCATTTGTTAATTTTGTTCGCTCCCATAATATTTACAGCAGCAGTTAAAGTTTGGCCGTAAAACGTTATGAATATTCTTAATATAAGGCCCGGAGTTTTATCTTGAGACAGTTTTATTGGTAAGACGCTTTTGAGTGTAAATCACTAATATGGGCAATTACTGGCTAAAAGGCCACCTTGTTGTAAAGCTATGTCGCATAACCTTAAATCATACTGTAATATTTTCATTACTATATAGGCAATCATTTTAATAGCACGTAAATACCTAATAAGATAAGGCCATGTATTATTTACTAATCGGTTGTGACATAAACGGTTTGTATTATTTATTTGAGTACTGAAATCTTTAGTACATCTGACAATTACAGTTCCCATATTCGTAGCACTACTGACTTTAGACGACTGACGACTGACTGACGACTTTAGTTCGTTTTTTTATGCTCCAAATATTCAAAAGTTGCATCATGTATATAAAAACCATGAAGAAGCGATACCCAACTTTAAAGGTTGATTGCAAAGGTTGCATCAAAATAAAATAAAATAATATAATAATGCTTGCTAGAATAAACTCCTCAAATTGAAAGCGTCATAAATTCCCTTATTGGAATGTGTTAAATGTAGGAAGGTACATAGTTCTTGTTCATTGTGGGACGTAGTGATCAGTCGTCGAGATCGGTATAAGGGTATAAACACAAAGATCTGTCGTGCTTTGTAACCGAGAGTACGAATACGACCTCAATAAAGCTATACGAATGATAAGTGTGCATATTTTAATGTTATAAATGCGAAAGTAACATAACGTAAAGTGTAAATAATAATTTCTGATGCCTTCGCGGTTATTACACATTGGAATGAAAATAAAATAAAAATACGCGAGTTAAATCCGTTAATAGTTGTTTCATTCCAAAATGTAAAGTGTAAATGTTATATTGGTATCTTATTTCTTATATATTATCTGACGGCCTAGTAGTCAGAGGCCCTGACTACGAAACCGGAGGTTGCGGGTTCGAATCCTGCTAGGGGCAGATGTCAATGTGATGAGCACTGGCATCTGTACCTGAGTCTTGGATGTCTTATATGTATTTATGTATATTTATCCGTTGTCTAGTACCCATAACACAAGCTTTGCTTAAAATGGGACTAGATAATTGGTGTGAATTGTCCAAAGATATTATATTATATTTATTTAAAAAAAGGGAATGCCAGCAGCCAGTAGATAACTGACGAATTTCTCGTGACATTTCTTTCTGCAGCGCCATTTTTTTTAGAAGAGCTACTTAATATTGTCATGTAAAATTGTCTCTAGGGTCCTATTTAGGTAGGTACTTGTTTTACAAGCAAGCGCTTATACCGCAGAATTAAGGGAACTTAAGCATTGGCGTGCATTCCATAAAGATACAGCGTGATGATGATGAATCTATGGAGTGCCTACCCTGGCTCGGTACATGCTCACTTATCACTGCACGCTTCTGCTTTTAAACTACCCCTTATCATCAGTCAAAGTCAATAATCAGCCAGCTTGTCTAAAATCAAAGCGTATTCGCTTTTAAAGCAATACAATCCTTACAGTAAGTAATGCTTAAAACTCATGACAAAACGTCAACCGAAACCACAGAATAAATAAAAAACACATTTAATACAATTTCCGTTGAGATACAAAAAGTTTAGCTTTTGCAAAATAACATGGATTTTCGCTCTGCTTAGGTGAATGAACTATAATAAAAGGACTTTGTTTGAAAGCGATTTTAAAATTTAGGTGAAATTTCTCCCTTGTAGTCGCTTACGTGTAGGTGTAAATTGTATTGGACTCTTATTCGATGTCTGAAGAGTCCTTGTTGAATATCTCACTACATAATGTCAGGATTGCAGAAAAGCATTTTGTATTGTGCTGGTCACAGCCGTGCACGAGTAACTTGTGTATTTTATGTATGTACTTAGGTGCGTGATAAAAAAATAATTTTAGATATTTGTTCGATAATTGAACCTTTTAAGCAGTTGGTACTTACCTGCCTAAATTCTCTACCATACAATTTTTATGACAGAGATTTTTGTACAGTGAATAATGACAAATTTTAGTTAATTTAACAAAGGCAAATACTAGTAGAACGGTGTAGTTATATAAGATTTAAAACAATTCTTTAATTTAAATAGTCATTGTAACGGCAATGCGTATAACTAAAACGTGTTGAGAAATAGCGTACCTGTAATGGCGCCAAAATAGCTATAGGATATACGAGTAGATAATAAAATGATGTTTATAATGAAAAAAAAAAAAACACTGGAAGTTAAGAAGAAATTATTTGTCACTGTACAAAACGATAATGTCGATTGCTACCCATTACACTAATCCTGTTATCATATAGAAATGTTGTAGGTACCCACGTGTGGGCGAGATGTCAAGATACAAAAAGCCGTTTTGTTCTCTAATAGTCAATAAATCAGATCAGCGCTCGCTGCTAGAGCGCGCTAAAAAGACAAAGTTTACATAAGATGACCATTACTCATATGGTAATTGTGTCTTGATGTAAATTAAATATGTTGGCTACTTGCCTCGACGGTTTTTAGACTGGTATCCAGCGGTGCCGGCGAAATAATTTGTCAAAAACTAGTCTTTGAATAATTATTGTTACGACATCACATAGATCGTTATCCAGCCTACTTCTACGCACACGTTCATCTAGCATCAATATTTTTTTAAAGTAATCTGAGTCTTTACCGCATTAGTAGAAAGGTCAAAGTCTCGTAGCAAGATTCAACAGCTACCACGGTACGTGTTAAAATCAAGTCAAAGAATGTTGAGTATTTTATCTGTTGCAACGTTATTTTCACCACAACCATTAACATAATTTACACCCCCATTTATAAACGTAAGAAAATACAAGTAAACATTTAAAAATATTCCACAGTTCTAACGGTTTTAGTTTCATTGGTTTACGACTGTGGAATCGTCGGATAGTTATCAATACCTACTTAGTAACGAACCTTAAATAGGTTTTTTAAGTACTACAGTCAATTAAAGTGAAAGCCATTTGGACTTAAAAATAAAGAGTATACCTTAAATGAACTATTTATCTTATCCAAAACAAGGCAGGCTTTATTTATAATGTTGTTTTAAAACTCGGTTTTATGAGAGTTTATGAACACAACGGCCATAAAAGCTCTAATGATATGAGGTTATTATATAAATATAAGAACATGACGATTAACAGCGCTGAGAACAGAAGGTTATCTGCTGTACAACAAATTACAAGTCTTAATTGGGAGTTTTGGAGATAAAATGAACATACGATTCTTATGAAAAATGGCAATAGTAACTGGGACTTTTGAATTTCGTCTTGACAGGAGAAGATATCGGAACAAATGACTTTAATGACGGGACTAATTAATACGACCGAACAAATAGAGTGGCGGGGAAATTAAATTTTGACAAAAATATAAAAAAAAAAACATGTAAAAAAGCTACAACTTTGCTAACTATTTCTGGCTGTACTTTTGGAACTGATTTGAATATGCGAGTCTTACAAATGATCGAATTCACAATACCCCGATTTTGATTGCGGGTTAAGAAACAATTTTGAATAATGAATATCGAATGACTAATGCATCACTCGGTGGGACAATAACATGGGACGGTCACAATGTTGGCGAAATTACATGTGCTTAAACTGACCGCCGCAAATAAATATTTTGAACTGACATTTTTGTTTTGTTTCTCATCTTGTAGTTAAAGACAAAGGCAATATCCGCCCACAGACCAAAACTTGGAGGGCAACGAAATTATGGAGCGAGTTCACTTTCCGAAGCATTCCAGGACTAATGATTTCGAGAGATACCCTCCCCTTGAATGTAAAACGACCCCGCCCCCCGAATGAATTGAAACACTGCCGGGACTTTTTATATTTATTTATTAATTGTTGTTTTTCGACTGTCGGTGGCCGGGATCGAGTAGAAACAGGGCAAAAACTTTTGTATTACCTTTTACAAGATCGTTTTATAGGTTGAGGCTTAGATGAGAAATATGAATTATTGCTAAAGTTATAAATAATCTGCGGGAACGGAGGTGGAGTTTTATTGAAACTAAATATAAATGTAAAATTAATTTATAACTTTAAATAATATACATTCATACATATATATATATCTGCCGGTTGTGGTTTAGATGACTACTAAATTGTGATTCGTAATATTATATTAACAAGTTCGCCCACATATGAGAATGAAGATAAATGGCCACCTACAGCCTTCAATGTTAATAATATACGTAATTTACAATTGCACTTTTATTTTGACTGCCGACTGATGAGAAGTAATGATTGTCTAATAATTTAATTATGTACAACAGAGGCACGTTGATCGTGACTGTGAGTATAAAGGAATTTCCGTTATGAAGTCATTCATGAGAAACAGAGATACTCTTGGATACATGATTCAGTATAGTTTATTGTTTGTTCCGCCCAGTGATATGTTAAAATTGAATTGATTGCCAAATTCAGAGAAAAGATAACAGGCCTACGCGGCAATTATCGAGGGTTACAATCTGATCAGACGTACGAATACGAAGCAAATTTATACTAAACGCTGTTATTATAAATTACGGACGCCAAACAGACCGCAGTTAAGACCAGACGGCTTAGTTGTCTTGTAAAATAAACGCTAGTTTAATATGCCAGCTCGCATGAACTCATGGACGCATGTCGGACATCAGTGGCAAAGGTCGTTCCGCATTTTATTATTTTCATATTACACAATGCAAAAAATTCACGCCTTAGTTGCGGTATGAGAAAGCTAATCGCATCTTTGCGTAATCGAATCAAACCGTACGACCTTTCATATTGCGTTACGATATACAATGAAGTTAGGATCAGATAATCAAAACATTGAGAATAAATTAAAAGTCCAGCGTGACCCGCAGCACCTTCGCCACAAACAATAGTTCCGAATTCGGAGCGCTGTTAAATAATGACTGCAGTTCGCAATTCTGATTTCTTACGATAATTAATCAAGTGATTTCGCTTGCAGTGACCGGTTTTATTAATCGTATGTAATCGCGACGCCTACAGTGTAAATGTGTTGAAGTGATTAATGCGAGCCGAACAAAATTTGATTATCTGAAAAAGCTTCACGCGGCGACTGCGCCGGAGCTTGTGCAATACGATAATTGCGATACGAGCCTCGGACAATTGGCTGCATTGTAATGAAGACGTCAAGAAGACGGATTTTATTAACTTTTGACTGACTTCCAACATTTTTTAAGTTGCATTTTAATCAATTCTCATTTGTATTTATTTTTTGACTGTGTATGTTTCAATGTCACTCGTAACATATACATTTATGAATAAAGAAATCTTGTTTTGTAAACGCTAATAAATACATTTTATTTGTAATAACATGTGTAACGGCATCTAATAACCATGCTCACAGATAGAGTAGAATTATTTGACGCTTCTTAAATATCAAAATGAAGGTTCCTTAAAATGAATTCGTCATACAACGCTCGTCATTCTATTTGCTTAAGAGAAGCGATGTATAGTTATACTTCAATGTAATTCACAATAGATGACTGCGTTAGAATCGTATAGATATTTCGTCGAAGAGCAACAGGTTGACTTTGTTGGCGTTACGGCTGTGTAATTTGGACGGAAACGTTGGAAAAAAGTTAATAATTACATAGGAATGGAGAGTAATAATAACCACTCATTATTATCATTTACGACTAGCGACGACGGAACCGGACCGGCTAATGAGCACTGTTTTAGAACTATGTGGATGTGCCTACTTAATCCGATGTGTATAGGGTTCCTTACGTTCAAATTTAAACAAGGTTTTTTTTTCGTAAAAACGTTTATGAAATTATGAATAAAGTGCAGCTATAAAAAATAAAATAATATTTTAGTAACTTACGGAGTACCTACATTTTTGTACATTTCAACTATAATTTTGTGTTTTCTGTGTCCAGTACAAAAATGGCATGCATCGTATTAAGTTATAATGACTTTGTTCGAAATGATCTAACAGACAATTTAATGAACAAATGGCATGGCATCAACTTTAATAAATGTTCTTATTTCTTCATTGAGTAAAATACTACCTTAATCCTCACTTTTATTTACTTTACTTTTATTTTAGATATAGTTCACAAATACATAAACCAAATTAACTCCGACATAGCAGAAGCGCATCCCTAAAAACCATAATTTAGTGTAACCTTCTAAACCTCATAATCTAACAGTTGCTAATCCACAAACCTATAATAAGTTTCGGAAATAACAAAGCGTGGTACCTTTGAACAGCCCCCATCCGTTGCGTTCCACATGCAACGATAATGCTTCTAATTGTACCAAATCTGATTGAAGAAGGCAAGCGAAGTAGAAAAATCTTTTCCACATGGAAAGGTAACAAAAACACCGCATCCACGAAATAGTAATCGTATGAGTCTAACGACCAATAACAAATAATTCACTCTTAATGCGGGCAATACAAAGACTTTAAGATAGCTACTTCAAATTTTGGAGATCCTTTGCTAAAAAGTGTTTTTAAATAAATATTTTAATATAAAGTCTAAGTCTAGGTATATTATATGGTAACTTAGCAACAATATAATATGTATATGGAATTATTTAATTCCCAACAACTTTATATTTTTTAAAGGGACGGTATTGTAACATGTAATATTTATTTTTAAAAATTTAGGGACTTTTTATTAGCGTGTAACATTCAACCATTTTTATTTGTCATATTTCTTCCAATTTATTTAAATTGTCCAAGCAATACACAATAAATAATAAATGCAGTAGGTACCTACTGAACCCTGTGAGAACCTTTTTCGAAATATTTTTTTAAACAATCGAAATAAAACAACATATGGATGTCGTCATATTTCTCGTTCCTTATTATAATCAGTGTCAGGTAAAACGTATGCTATCTATTGTTGTTGATTTTTTTTCGGAAATACAAACAGTTTTAAAATTCGATTGCTACCTGAGCACAAGGGCGGATTTTCGGAATTTGTGTTTGAAAAAAAATTAGATCTTCACCGCAAACATTGTTTTTATAGAGGTTCCAAACTTTGAAGTCGAATCAATCAGGGGTCGGCAACATAAATATTACATTTATTTTTCTACAATTAAGTAAATAGGTATATTTGTAATTAATTACAGTCCTTTCATTATAATTGTTAAGGCACCTACACAAAATAATTGCCTATCTGTCACTTCAACTAGTTACCTAATAGCAAAACGTGAAGCAAATTAATTAAGCTTACAAAGGTCTTATTTAGCAATTTGTCTGGAATAAATTATTACTTAGGTAGTTTCCTTACTTTGAAAGTCAATAAAGATAAACTTAACGTTCTACTTTAATGATACTGCTGGAATAGACTTAGAATTGAAGACAATAAATTAGGTTATTCAAGGTAGGTATATATTTGCGTCGCTTTATTATTTACGTGTTTAATTCAATTATCTCGGGCGATAGGTATACAAACTTTTTGCCTTTATTCTTTTCCTTTCAATGTAGGTAGGTACCTCTAACAACAATTCACTTTAGCATTTATAATATTAGTAAAGGAAATTACATATTTATAAAGTTATAAACTTTACTCATAATTCATATTATTATTAAAGTAAATGTAAAATATTTAGTTAATAAAATGTTGGCCACACCTTTTTCTTCACAGTGGGGAGTTACACAAATAATAAAATGTGCAGATCTTCTCCGTATGGTGCATCCATTAAAAAAATAAAAGTATCCATTGCTTTTCTTGTTCTTTTAAGAAAGTGATCCTACCATAGAAAGTCAGCAATGTAAAGAGTAGTTGTTGAACATAAATTTGTGGGCGGTGGTGATGCAAAGGGACGCCATATGGCGATCGTTAGGAATTATACTTTGTTTTTACGTGGCCAAAAATTAAGTTAGTTTTTGCATTGTACGCTTTTTATTTACAGAATGATGTATGCCTAACCGCTGGTTAGATGACAATGACTTGGGTAATTTATGATTATCGAAGGGTGATCACGGTATTTTTTAATGTGATTTTAAAAAAAGTATGCGCAATGTTTCATAAAATTTACTCATTTGCATGTATCCGGAATCCATGTTTACATTTCAAAAGTATGTCTTGTTGTCTTTGTCTTTGTTTTTTTTTTTGGTTTAATAAATTATAATTTAACTGCAGTCTCAGTTTACTACCCCAATTTACCCACAAATATTACGACTAAAGACAAATGTTATTAAATCATATACCTGCATATTTATTTTGTTTTATGTATTGAAGATCTCGGTAAGAATGTATAATGTAACATAATAATATAATTATATTAAGTAATTACCTAATATATTTTCCACGCGGACACCATTTGTTTGCAAAAGCTTGAAAAAAATAATGTTACAAGTTGGAATGAGAAAAAAAGGACACAAATAATAGCGGAGGGACAAGTTAATGGAATAATTATAATTATTCGGGGCGCAAAGGAGCCGGCGGCCGCCCGCTGTCCACGTCTTTCGACGATTGTTACCTCCAAAAAAGCAATTAAAAAACGAACCAGTAAGAAATTGCTTTGCATTCTAAAGAAAATGTTCTCTTTTTAATATTTCTACGAGATGCTCAGTGATGAGCTTTCCATTCACGATTTGTAAATTGACTACAAATAACGTTCTAACAAAAAATTTCGTACCGTACTCGCGAATTGAAAACGTGTTCCGTCGATTTCATTTTAAATGTAAAAAACGTTTCTAGTTCTATATACAATAGTCGACTGAGACATAACAAATAGACCTAAGTTTCACTTACTAAAAAATAGAATAATTTCTAATGCCTTCGCGGTTATTATACATTGGAATGAAACAACTTTAGACGGATTTAACTCGCGTATTTTATTTTATTGGCTGATGTTTCGAAGCATTTACAGATTTCATTATCGTAGCACGACTGAGCTGGCTAGTCTTATGCGTTCATAAAATAAAATACGCGTGTTTAGTCCGTCTAAAATTGTTTCATTAGCCAATGTTTATTAAAAAAAAACTTTGATATTCTGTTACCATAAACGCTAAAAAGTTTAATCGATTATCTGATTAACAATTAAAAAACGCCTTTCTGTTCTAATTGGACGAATCGTTTTGGGACGTTATGACTAGTGGCACCTATATTATATATTGCGAGTAAAATTGAGCTGTCAGCCGAGTATATTAACAAATGGGCTCCTATGAATATTAATACTGTAAGCTATACATTTGTTTGATTAGGAAAATGGATTCGGTGCCTCGGCGCATTTCGTGGTGATTAATAGTTTGCTTCGTTTGCGAGATCTCATATTCGATAAACGAGAATTAATAAAAACGTATGCTTTCTTCGAATCTGCCGTCTGGATTCTTAATCATTTGTCTTTTTTCTGTCTCTTGCGAGGTTTAATAGCTGAGTTGTGATGTGCTGCTTAAGTTAAAAAAAGTTTTTTGTTTTCGGTTACGTGACGTGTGTATTTAGAGGGTTACGTGATAGAAAAATGTTGGACATGACTTTTCGTCAAGAAATAAAAAATGACAAAGAAAAAGCGCATCAGTTGAGCCCTTGTGACGTCACTTCGTCGTGAAATGGGGCAGGATTTGACTTTACGGAACTTTAAAACGGACTAAATCTTGGCGGTTTTTTGCTCAATTGACTTAAGGACAAATACGAGTCCAATATACTTAGATAAATTAATAGACTGACTTTTTCAGTACATAAGCCCATTTGTAATATAAACCACGTATTAAGATAGTGGTAATTCTTGGTGTAGTTAGCATTCTTGTCACGAGTGTAAGTAGATTTACATGTTCCGAGCACGTGATCTTATTTTGAGTTACTTTGCTCCCAGATTACCCTCGGATGAGACTTTAAGCTCACATAAACTCTAACTTTGTTATTAGTTGTTTTGACGAAATGAAGATAAACAGCGTTATTGAAGAAATTGCAGTTTATGTTATTTTATTAATAGCTTCTGGCTGCGACTTCGACTGCTCACGATGAGTACTTTATATGATAAAATTATAAATAACTAGCTTCTGCCCGCGACTTCGTCCGCGTGGTAGGTACTCCTCCTTTTTTGCAGTCGGTTAAAAAGTAGCCTATGTCCTTTCTCAGGCTCCAGACTATCTTTGTACTAAATTTCATTTAAATCGTCCAGTAGTTTTAGCGTGAAAGCGTAACAGACAGACAGACAGAGTTACTTTCACATTTATAATATTAGTAGGGATAGGGATAATAGGTATAAACACTTTCAAAATTCATATTCGGCCAGCATCCTTAGTACTGGAGCGCAACCTCTACTACTATATGCACTTAAATATAATGTATACTACATAATAATATTCACTTGCACCTGTACATAACTAAATTTGTACATATGTTTACAGGGAGTAGTGATAAGTACTATAATTTAAAAACACTCTTGACTACATACCTACTTTAATTGAGAGATAGGTATCTTTTATTTTTAAAATATCAAGCCACACGATTGTACTCGATATATACAATTTAGGCGGTACCCAAAAATGATAATCCTTTTTTTAATACCTTAATATTTTGCAGATTAACTTACGGTTACACCTTTAATGATTTTGACCGAAAGTTTAAGATAGTAAGTAAATTGATACATGTTTATGTCGAACTGAGATCGATGGAGCGTGGCTCGGGGAGCATGATAAGATTATTATATTGATTGAATATGTCCTTTTTATCACAAGTACGTTATTAATTATACTGGCATATAAATTAATTATCAAAATTTTGAAAATATCACAACTTAACACGGTAAAGGCGATAATATAAGAGTATAATGGATTGTGATTCTTGCCGTTAATCCATACTAATATTACGTATAAATGATAAAGTAGATTTGGTCCGTTCCCTCTTGGGGCCATTCAAGTATTACGTAAGCACTGGACATAGTGCGGGGGGGGGGGGGGTGTTTTGGTTATACATAGTTGATAACATGGGGGTGGGGGGAGTCTAGATGAAGATTGCGTCAGCATTAGTGACATATTTCCCTTTTTACTCAAATGACAATCTACACATTTCCATGTTTTTTGTAATATATATGTTGTTTGTAATAAATTTGCTTACGTAATATTTGAGCAGCCCCTTAAACAGCTGAATTTATAAGCAGCTAATATTGTTTTTCTATAAATGTGCGAAAATTATCATTTGATTTTAAGTCGCGAACAGATATAATTATATATGTACTTACCTATATAAGTAAGGCTCATACATTCCTGCTATTTAAACTTTTGAGTTATTCTGCGGCTTCTATTTCGTTTCAATCGCATAATGCGCTTCCTGTGGATCCGTGAGTTGTGTAACAAATGAGGACTTTAATACGCGGCGGTACACGAAAGTGTAAAAATAACGCCATTGTGACAGTGCCGTTTCTTTGTGTAGTGCGACGGAAGTCCAAAATAGAGTCAACATGACATTCTGCCTATAATGGGCTTGACACTGTTTTGGGCACAATGTATATATATTTTGTTTATTTAATGTTTATCTATAGTCAGTTGGTAAGGTTTAGTTTTTAAATTTACGTTTATGGTGAGCTTCGGCGAGCATTTCATACAGACAGGCATAATATTCAAAATGTCCCTATTATATTTATACCTACTCTTTGCCTACCCTGGTGTTAACATGATCATCTACTGATATAGACTAGTTACGAGTACTGTTGGTGAGTAATGGACTGTACTAAAACAATAGGTTAAAGGAATAATAGTGGAATTTAATTAGGTAACTTTACAACGAACAGTACAACACAATATCAGAACACAATCAAAATCAAAAACTGAACTAACTGACAATACAAAAACAATCGATTTATAAAAAAGGGCCAATAAAAGTAAAACTATAAAACTATATACACACAGCAAGGAGTTCGCAACAAGTACTAAAGTACTTTAACTTATTTTTGTCTACTTCTTTTTCGTCATTGCTTTTATTTCTTCGTTTAATGTTAATATTAGTTACGTTTTCAGACCTAAACCACTAAATACATTTAGATGAATTTTGGTATGGAATATCGGAGAAAACTATTTACTTTTTATTACTACATGGCGTTATACTTGAATTCTACGCAGGTGAAAGCGCGGGATAGTTTTCTTATACATCAAAAATACAATCAAATATATTGTTTTGACTAATGAAAAGTCAAACATCTATTGTAATAATACTATAGACATTTTTAACCGAGTGTTGTTTATAAATAAGAATGCTGTGTGCATTGACCCCGCTTATAAAGGTTAATATTTAAATTGAATAGAAAGTACTAATCTTACACCTGTTGCCTATGAAGACTTAATTGGCTTTCATTATCAACTCATTAAATAAACGGTTAATGTTCATTTCGGTTTGATTATGACATTGTTGGGAATGTAACAGCTGTCTTTTATGACGTCGTGATTTTGATAATGGTTTATTAAGAGGCTCAAATAAAAGTTTATCCAAGATATCAAATTACCGCCTGGAAATTTTAATAATTTATTATATTTGATCCACAATCTTGTGATATTTGTCCAGGATAATTATTTACATTATTGGACTATATTAGTAAAACTTTTCGTTCATTAAATAAGTTAGTGAGAAATTAAATAAACACGCCTATGTTCCGATTGCTCAGTAAAGAAAATAATTTCCTAGTTCCCTTTCATGCAGTAAGAAATTTTTGAAAAACAAGACCAAATTTCAAAAAAACACATGTGCTAATAAAACTCTCGATTACATATTGGAATAAAACAACTATAACGGATTTAACTCTGGTATTGGTATTTTAATTTATTTAACGTTTTGAAAACTACATATTCTATATTCGTAGCACGACTGAGCTGAAGATAAGTCTAACACTATACCCCACCCACACCTTTTGAAGTTAGGCACAGATAACGACGACTGATTTCGAGGTCACCAAAGACATGTTGGTCAAATCGAATACAAATATCGATCGTAAAGATAGCTATAGCGTTGTTGTTGAATCGATATTGACACGGGTCTTTGATTACTCGATTCAATCGTCCGGGACAAGCCTCAAGTCGAGCGAACGCGGCCGTGTTGTGGTAATGCCTGATACCTATCTTTGTCGGCTGACCTGTCGGATTGCCTGTTGTTCGACCATAATGCATTACGTTACACGTTGGGCAATTGTTATTCAACAGTTTTTAAGTATGATTGAACATGTGCTCAACAATTTTTTGGGATTTTTTTGACGGTTTGTTAGTCTAGTGATCTGGGCCCTTGACTACGAAAGCGAAGGTTGCGGGCTTGATTCCTGCTAGTATGTGTGATGGGCACTGGCATGTGTCCCTAAGTCTTGAATGACTTATATGTATTTATAAATGTTTATGCGTTGTCTAGTAACCCATAGTACAAGCTTTGCTTAGTTTGGGACAAGATTAATTGGTGTAAATTTTCCAAAGACATTTTAGATAGGTACATTTAGGTACTTTCGCTGACCTTTTTCACTGGACAGTACAACTGGCACCGTTGCTTGGCGAAAGCCTGGTAGTAAACCGTGCATACTTAGTTTTTAAATCTGCAAAGGTACAGAGAATCTGTCTAACCAGCCAGAGCTATAAATGTAGGTAGAACTAGTCGTCGCACGTGAGCGGCGCTTTTAACCGATGCACTTTGAAAAGCTAACTAGTAATTACAGATTTCATGAAACGTTGAATTTGTAATTTGCGCATTATGATTTTCCAACCTACTTTCCATTTCTGGAATGCACTTTAAGTTAAACGGTGGCGTATTCGAAGACTTAATATTAAGTTAAAAGCGTTGTAATGGAAAATCAACATTTAAGTAAGTACTCATTTTCATGGGTTTGATCGAATGAGTAATCCCTACTAATCCCTACTAATATTATAAATGCGAAAGTAACTCTGTCTGTCTGTCTGTCTGTTACGCTTTCACGCTAAAACTACTGGACCGATTTAAATGAAATTTGGTACAAAAAAAGTCTGGAGCCTAAGAAAGGACATAGGCTACTTTTTAACCGACTGCAAAAAAGGAGGAGTTTCACGCGGACGAAGTCGCGGGCAAAAGCTAGTTAGTAATAGCACTTCGAGTGTAAGTTTTATCGACTCCTACAAAATCCAATAGAGACTTATATACTTATGAAAGTATTAACTTACTTATAAATTTCCTTAATCGTTCTATTGACGTTAACAACCAATAAATATAAGCGAGTTAAAATCGTTACAGTTAATATCAAAAGTTTACTTAAAATAAAATAAACTTTATCGCTCCATCAATATTGTCAATCCAAAAATGTCGCAACAGTTAATAAGGCCCTGTTGTTAAAAAGGCAAGCGTCACACGAAAACCATTCTCGTTAGTATGAATGCGTTTAAATCACAGCACAATCGCATGTGATATGGATACGCAATGATATAAATTGCGTAATCCGATCACGCCTTGCCCAGAATGACCCACCTTTGAAAGAGTTTAATAGACTGAACAATGTAACCAACTTGAACCCGTCCTCAGGCTATGCAACAATACGCGTATTAAAAACTCCCAAATTTCAAGACCACATTGCTTCTCAGTTATCCATTGCTGTTACCATGTAGCATGCTGCTAAGAATCTTACTCAGCGAGCGCAATGAACAGCGTTTAATTTTTGGAAAGCTTTCTACTAAAGAGTTTTATTCAGGTTATTGGTAAAGGGTCACCTGGCTGATTGTTTGGACGTTTTGACAGCTGACCACGCTCGTTACCACTGTCGTCGTGAAAGGCATCAGTAATCTAAATGCAAGGCTAATTGAATACAAAAGAAGCGATAACCATGGAATGCACTTTATGGGTGCAGTTGTATTAAAAAAGTGGGTAAAGGATTGAGCAAAGCTATTATCATGACGAATATGAGTACGCGCTTATCTGCGGTATTTACGGCTTATTCTATTGTTTTGTGAAAAAGTAAAAACCAGTGTCTTGTGGCGCATGGCGCCTGCTGCATTGTAAGGAATACAGAGTTAGGTACCTATAACACTTCGTTCTATTTTGTTAAGTATATATTTAGGAATCTTCGAAAATGTTAAAATAAGACTTGTGTTGAAAATCATAATAGAAACAACACTAAATAAATTTAAAACATTAGAATATTGCAAACCTACCTAACGTCGTCTTGCGTGGAAAAGCTGCACTACCTTAAATTACATTTCCATAAGATACCTATGCATGAGATTTGGTGCGGACAAAAATCCAAAAAGTCAAAGATTATGAAAATCGGTTCAGCCGTTCTTAAGTTATAGATATCTACGTCTTACGGCAAAATAAATATCAGTCCTGTATGCGGGTAACCTAGTAGGTATTTAAGTTGAATACGTGTTTTACATAAAAACCTTCCAGCAATACACTTATTTTAATTATTTTTCTTGACAACTAATAATTGCTATTTTTACAACCACTAACGCAGCGGCTACGACTACATAGCTACATTTATCTACTCGTTACACCAATACCTTCGTGGTTAACTTAAGCCAACAACATGGCGTTCGCGGTGACAAAGAAGGCAACGGGAAGCCGGAGGCAACGCGCGACTCCTGTGTCTTGCACTTAATGACGTCATTAAATATGAACCGCCGCAGGTACGGTAGCCCAAGCGTCAACGTTAACACACGCATCGTATGATCATAGTAATAAGAGTTAATTTTACACTAAACGTCTCAAGCGGAGTGAGTCATAGTACAAGGATAAGCCTTTTTGAAGCGCGATATTGCTCTCGTGCCTTGACAGAGCCAGGATAATGTTACCAGACTTAGTACTCACGTACTATATTACGTGTAAGTTGATTTGGCTCTTTGTGTGTTCTAGAATGATAATGAAACATGCAGCCGTTCCTGATTACTCCTCCTAGGAGCTGACGAAACCGAGATTAGCAAAATGGATTTATGATATAAAGTGAAATTAAATCAACTCTAATGTTTCCATATTGTTTAACATACAATTAAAATGAACATATCATATCTATATTCCATTCTGTGAATATGAAGTTTTACTTTCACAAGTCAAGATCACCTCTTGATTACCGTCGTAGATTGATATTTAAAAAAAATGAAAGTACAACGTAACATCATTCATGCGTGTTCTAACTAGGACATGATAAGATATGACTTTGTAATGAAACAATGATTCGTTTTTTGGGTTCGGTGTACTGACAACGGAATCTTATCGCATCCTCTACGGAACACTCTGTCTATTATGTCAAGATTAAGCTTGGTGATTCATTTAGTGGAATAAATTAGGAAGTAGGTAGGTATTAATGCTTCTTTATCCAATGTGCAAATACATTTTTTGCCGTAAATTCTTTGACACTGCGGTCATTTTTCCTAAAGTAATGAACAACGTACAAACTATATTTCCGTCGTTATAAAACTATTGAACAATGTAGGTATGTCAATGCTACATTAAGATTTGATTTTCAAGCGATGTTTGTTCAATTGATTCCAAATTCATTTGAATGAACAGTGTATTCATAAACAATTATTGCGTTGTTAATATTTAATCAACGTTCATTAATGTATTTACTGTACCATTTATTGCCCAGAACAATTTATGTTGAGCAAAGCATAATCTGTAAGTAAACGCTTTTCACATAGGCTTTTGCAGAATATTTTGACGGGTTACCCGTCGTGATGGTATGTATGTAGATTGTAGGTACGCGGATACAATAAGCTGATTGTATTGATGGGTTAGTCAACTGGCAAGTGCTCTGCTCTCATCTCGGTACTTACAAATTGTGACGATTGGCCCCGAATCGTCTGTCAGTCAAGCCGTTCTTCAATAGAAACTAATGATTTTTTTACAACACCGTCATGTTTTTTATATCTATGTCAATAAAGTAACTGTTCGATTAGGTTTACATTGTGTCGATGTATAAGAGATTCACGATCAATTTGTGCCTTGTTTGCTTTGTAGATGCGTGATTGATAAAATGTCCAGGCACAATCCTCGTAGCGTCGTGTGGGAACCGCCATTATCCAATTTTCATCACAACTAATTCGTCCATTACGGGCCTTGAACGTTAGCTTCATACGATGCTTATCAAATTGGTTACCTTTAAAGGTATTGCAAACATATCGTCCATTTCGCCAGTAATTCTCAACTATGCTGCATCGTCGATCAAGTGTTGCGTTTGAAAGTTGGTTCTGAGTGTTTGAGATAATAGCGGTCGTCTAAAACACTTGAACGGATCGCGTCAGTGGAAATTATGATTAATATCTAGCTAGTTAACGGTGCCGTGGTAGTAGGGCGTATCGTGCGACTAGTAACTAACCCGACGCCGCCCGCAGGCACGCCATGCACATATCTTAGAAGAATCATTTGTCTATTTAGTGCCGACCGGCCCCGTCGCTACTGCTTTAAATTCATAATTTTTCAATGAACCTTTTTGTATCACACCACTCGTCTCGCTGACAACTGCTTATGGTTCCGCAGATAGTATCTCTTTGTGCGCCATTAGCCAAAGTGATTGACGTCGTTGATTTGTTGTATGTAATTTTGTTTGAAATCTAGAGCGTGCTCTTGGTTCGCTATGTGTAATGAAAATAAAATTGACGCAGGATAATTGTTTTATTATTACTTGCTTCATAGATTACTGACCTGTGGATGGTGTCAATTGAAAAATCGATTGATCAAACTCATAGGTAACAAATGAATGAATGAAAGTCGAACGCATGTGCTAGAATACCATTATGAGAATCAGGTCCGATTAGATTACTTTCTAACGATGAAATTTATAGTGACCGATGTTATTGCTCATTGTTCTATTCAATCACCAAAGATTTGATTAATATTATAAATGACGTATCATCAGCATATTTATCGAACACGAACACTCACATATAAACATCTGTCTTTGTGTGTATTATGTAAATAAAGATAAGGTGGTTATTGCAATATGTGCTTACAGTTGTTTTTAATCTAGACATAGTTATTTATAGGGCACGCTATCTAGTACTTCCTCTAAAATGAGTGCGTAACTAAGCGCAGTGGCATTTTTATTAAAGTGTATCTCTAAAAAGGCAGATAACTTGTTTCATAATACTTTTAAGCAAGATGGATGACGTCATGAATTCGATAGGCCAATTAATCTGGGCGATGCTGAGAATTGTGCAACGGTAAGTGACGAATTGAGAAACAATGAAACGGCACCACGGGCCAGCACCGAGTGCTGACGACCAGAGAGATATCACGGTTGGAGACCAGTTTCCAATTGTGGTGCAAAACACAAACTTCAAACTATGGGATGTAATATTGATAGTTAGTCAAGCAACAACAAGTAGATATGACCGTTAGATAAGGAATACTTAATCTATTTTATCATAGGGCATTTCCATGCATCGTAGCAAAATTTGATCATCAAAAACGAGTAACAGCTTATTTAAATACACATTTGCAAATAAGATGCTTCATTTGAATGTATATATCGCTGATGGCATCACATACCTATTCACCGTTCGGCTATTAGGTCATCTTGAAAGTAGTTAGATTAGAACACTTAAAATATTCTTATACAAAATTATACTATTTTTTTAGGCTGTATAGTGAGAGAATAGCTGGTAGGACTCATAGGCCGACTGTCGAAGTTTCTTCAGAAGTTTGTTCAACGGTTCAATCTCTGTACTCCGCAATCTGTGCTATCTCACAAACTGGTCGCCCTCAATCTCCTAGTTCACAATCTGGTCCCACAACGCCGCTCGTGCCCGACACCGCGGATAAAGTTTCGACTAACTGCAACGAAGTGATAACACGGCATCGCTAATCCAGCGGGCGACCGCATCTATCCGACCAAACAGCTACAGCTACTGGAAACATTTATATAACCTTTACACAGCTATTGTGAATGATTCACTATATTGTTCATGCCGCAAGACTTAGTTACTTATCCCACATTTCGAATGTAACTGAATGGATGTTGGATGGATTGACTGACTTGGATGGATGAAAAAATAATGTGAAATTTACACGGTTACTTCATTTGTTTTTCGTTACTTAAACCTTATGAACCGATACAAATATAAATACTCAAGTACATACTTCCATAAGTGTGGGCAAATTAATCTTCACATGCCACATCTTGCTTCCTTCCTCATCGTACCAAGTAGCACACAAGCTCTATATGAGCTACATAAAGGCTGTATAAGATTGATATGGAACATGTGTGATTGAGAATAGCCTTTGAATTTGTCAATGCCATTTCCAGGTATTGTAGAGTAGAAGGTTTGTTATTGAACGAGCTCAATGGCGGAGTTGCATAAGCGCAGCGTTTAACGTCATTCACGCACGACTCCGAGCTTTTAGTGCGTAATTGATGTTTGGTCGATGTTCTGATTGCTAGGCTTTCCATCGATTACTTAATTTCTTGTTTTAAAACAAGAATTGAGGACGGTAGAAGTATTATCTAATTCAGTCTTTCTATTTTGTCTAACGATGTGTCTGTGTAAAGCGATTTCGTGATTAAAATCAATTAGTCGTATCTAAAGTTAGAATCAATCAATTTGCAAGTTTTAGGCAGTTATTTGCAAGTTATTTTTGTTGATAGATAATTGACATTTTATAATCTAGGTAGAGCCCGCGATCGACCGATTACTTTAACGGCTTACTAGTCTAGACCGGTCCGATCTACTGCAATAGTAAATAAATTATGAAATTCTCAAAAGTAAACTAGTTTCCTCGAACCAATAATTTGAGGAGCGC